>CM044015.1:32133982-32832890 GCA_024085815.1 Flaveria linearis
CACTTAGTGTTTCTCATAAACTTGTTAAATCTCACTCGTTTGATGAATGTAGAATCAAGAACTTAGTTGATAATAATATAATAAGTAAAGAAGACAAGGATTTTTAAGATACTTGTATATATTATCTCTCAACTATGTATTACAAGACTCATGCAGAAACATAGATACTAAGTTACAATGAGCGACTATATATACTAGTATCTACAGCTTGTTATATGTAGATAACATGCTGGGACTTACTTCTAAACAAATACTACATTGCTAGAGGTAGGGTATATTAGATAAAGTATTATCTAAGATAGAGTAGTCATGACAGGTCCATGCCTTACCTTTTGGTCACCAACTAAAGGTGGCAGCTGTACTAACTAAGGAATGGTGAACAGTGTAAAAAACTAAGGTCAACTATATGAATGTGGAAGGTATCTTGCAGAGGATTAGAGTAGGAAACAAGTGTCAGTTGGACCATGCATTGTCCACTGGTTCATACTGTGTTTCTTCGAAAGGTAAAATGGCTTCAGAAGAACAATTTCTTCTGAACCATTTTATACTTCGAAAGACACTGCCTCTTCCGAGGAGTTGTCTTCTGAAGACTTTGTCTTCATTCTTCTAAGTGCTTTACTTCAGAAGGAGATCTTCTAAGTCTCGGAAGACTGAGTTCATCCTTCGGAAGATCACCATATAAGCTTTAGAAGTTGTAGCATTTCCTTCGGAAGTTGCAGCATTATCTTCGGAAGACTTCTCTTAGTTTGTACAGATTTCTTCTAAGTGTTGTTTTGGTTGCATCAGCCTTAATAGTTCCAACAAACTCCCCCTAGGTTGATGCTACAAAAACTACACTTCCTTCTTCAGCTTTTTAACTCCTCTTCAATTCTTGCCTTTTGTTCAATTCAGCAAGATGAAGGCTGTCAATGAATCTTCTGTTGTGAGCAGCTATCATGGAGTTAGAGGGATTGGTGAATGGTCTCTCTGCTAACTCAGCAATATCAAATCTGCTTAAGTGTAGCAGAGAGAAGGCATTGAACCTGTTTACCTTTCCATTCTCCCTCTCCACAACAAAGTTGTGAGAAGGTTCATCAAAGCTCCACTGAACTATTGTGTTCCTAGGAATGAGGGGCAATTTTGGCAGTCTGTCCCCATTCCTAGTGTCCAGTAGGCTCACCAATTTTCTTCTTAGTCTTTCCTCTTCTTCATTTAATGAATCAGAGCTTAAAGCAAGAAGATTAAGTGATTGGTGTAAGGTTTCTTGGGGTAGATCCAGGAAGACATTTCTTGTGGGAGTGTTTGAGGATCCATCAATGTATTGCAATGTGATGAATCCTCTCTCATAAGAAACGCTACTCACTTTTGAGTAGTTGTTGAGTCTTCTTTTAATCTCCCCAATTTCTTCTAAGGTTGGAGTTTTGGTTGGTTCAGAGGATGATATTGGTATTTTTTGGGTTTTGGGTTGTGTTTTGGGTTGTAGGATATATAGTGAGGGTGGTTGTTAAGAGGCAGGGGAAGGTTATGGTGGTGTATGAATGGTGTGGGTTCAGGGTGTATGGTTCAGTGATGGGTTCGGTTTTGATGGGGAAGGAGAAGGGTATAGGCTCAGTGGTGGTTTCAGTAAATGTGGGTAGTGGTTTGGGTTCTGGTTTGGGTTTCATCCTCTGTATCTCCTGAGATACCTCCTTCCTTCTTCCTAAGCGAATGTCAGCTTTGATATCACTGACATGTTGCTGTAGTGTCTTCTCTGACATAGGCCCAACTTGCCTACTGGTAAAGCCATGTGCCCTGAGATAAGCCTTTATCTAGGCTTTATCTCCTACCTTCTTGGAAGCTACAAACTTAGCCTCTTCCTCTTTCTTCTTTCTCTCCTTCACTTTATCCCTAGCAACTCTCTTTCTCTCCTTACTGATTTGTTCCTGCTCTCTGTTGACAAGGACCAGGATCATCTCATTCTCATGAGGACTCAATTCTTCTGAGAGTAACCTCTTAAGCACAGGAAGTCTATCCTCTCCTTCCTCTTCTTTAGCTCAGCTTCTTCCTTCATTTTCTTGCTCTCTCCTCTTTGGCCCTCCTTGTTGTTTCCTCCTTTTCTTTTTGCACCAAGGTTGCCTCTTCCAGTTTGATAAGCTCATCAAGAAGGAGTAGTAGCATTTCTTCATTTGCTACTCCCAGGTTGATGAGTCTATCAATTGCCTCCACACTCTTCTTTTCATTGATAGACTCCTGAGATGTTGTTGCTGCTTTTCTACTTGCAGCCAACAACCTTTTAGTAGGGAGTCTACCCTTTCTTCTCAACTTGTTTAACCTCTCATCCTCAAGAAGCTCCTTATCAGTCATCTTCTTCTTACCTTTGAAATCATGAGGAGATGCTTCCTTTGGTGATTCTGGTCTTGGAGGTTGAGGTTGAGAGGACTGAGGATGAGGTTGAGAAGTTTATGGTTGATCTTGAGGCATTTGTGGAAGAATGGGAGTTGTAAGAAAGTCCTCACTATTCATCAGAGGCTAGATCAAGAATGGCCTCTGTGAGAATAAGTTCATCAGACAAGGATGATAGTTCAACAATTACTTCCGCAGCTGAAATTTATGCTTTGGAAGAAACTGATGTTGCACCATCTGTCCCAACTGAGGTAGTTGCTGGGCCATCAGTCCCTATTTCCCCTTCGAAGTGAATCTCAGGTTCCATAGTGACCTTAGGTTGACCAACTTCTACCTGAGTGGTAGGTGGTGTACTGAGCCTTTGAAGCTCTTCTACTCCAAAGTAGGTTATGGCAACATCAGGGGATGGTTGTTCAAGTGAGGAGCTCATTAGGAATTGTGTGAAAAATTTATGAAGGCTAATGAGCATCCTTGGATACACTTGAAAGTTCAAAGGAGGTGGTTGTGGAAAGACAGTAGATGCGTGCTTTTGTGTAGGGTAAGGGGAGGAAAAAGTTGTAAGAGTCATCAGAGATTGAGGTTCCTTAGAAATTTAAGGTTCCTTATGGGTTTGTTTCTGCACATTTTTCCCCTTTTTGGTAGCATCATCTTGAGATGTAGATGAGCGAGAAGAAGAACTTAAAGAAACTTATGTTGGTACATGCCTGACAGACTTCTCAATCTGTGTCTCAACTATTTTGCCTTGAGATCTTCAATCTCAAGTTGGTGAGTGGCAGACCTGGTTTCTAGGATCCTAACCTTGAATTCAAGGTCTGAGACCTTAAAGAACAGGTACTCAATGGTGAGTTTTAGCCTTCCGTCATCTTCATGTGAAGAATCATAGGGAGATGAGACAACATACCTAGTATGTACATCCTCATACAAGTAGTGGTTTCTTGGCGCCCTGGATACCTTTGCTCAAGGATATCTCTTTTAGAGATGTCAATGGGAAAAGTTGCTGTAGACTCAGTCTCAATGATGTTACCACTGTCTTAAGAGCTCAATGAGAGACTCTTAGTAGTGGTAGCTGAGCCTACATGAGTCCCCTGCACACCGGTGGGACTCACCTCAGTTAATGGTTGCTGATATGGGTCAGAGATCAGAGGTTTCCTTTGGCTCTATTGATCTAGAGATAGGTGTGGTAGATCAACTTCATAGCCTTGAGGAAACATGAAATCCTCATCATTTTGGGTTAGAAGGTTAGTGAAGGATATGGAGGTATTCCTAATGACCCGGGACGTTGGTCAACATCTAATGACTCATGGTCAGTGATGTGGCTATCCCTTTTGGTTGCTCAAGAGAGTATTGTGACTCATCCTGAGGGCTTATGGTTTGGGTGATGGGCTCATCAGGTTAAGACCAAGGAGACTCTACACTGATATTGAGGTCAATTGGAGGGGAAGGTTGGACCTTAGGCTGAGTGGGAGCCCAGTGTGCCACTCTAGCCTTTTTGGGCTGAATAGATTGGACTTGTTCAATCAGTGTAGATTGAGTAAGGGTTCGCTTGGGCGTCTTTGGTAAAAGTGTTTGATGGGTAGGGAGGCTTTTTGGTGTGGAGTGGTGATTGCTGGTATGGGTTCATCACCTATTGGTTTAATAGGGATGTCACCAGGAGCCATGGGCTCAAGCATACCTGGAAGCAGAGGAGTGAACCTTCCAGTGAAGTTGGTAGATATCTTCTTCAGCATTCGGAAGATACCCGACCGCATTTGAGGTACTACTAGAATATCCTTGTATTCTAGTTTATCCAGGTCTAGTTCACAGTTGATGAAGTGCTGAATGAACCTAGGGTACATGTAGAATGTATTTTTGATAAGATTTCCCCTTAGGTTATTCAGAAAAAACCTGGAATAATTGAACCTTAGGCCTTTGATCAACCCATGAACTAAACTGCCTAGTTCACAGGGATTTGATCCTAACCTCCTGATTTGTTGGACAGACTATGAAGGACAATGTGTAGTAACTACTTCTAGTTGTAGGAGAAATTGAATTTATAGACAGTAGACTTACTAACATCACCTCCATATCTTATTTATGTATAGGTGTCTTCCAAATCAGGCTTTGGAAATTTAGTTGGAGCCCCTACATCATGAAGCTCCAAATGTTCCCTGATAGTGGTTTCACTTACCACTATCTCTTGTCCATAGACTCTCGAGCAAATTACCCTCTCATTGTTGATGACTTCATTTTGGCCATTTGTCTAAAAATCAGACATATGATTAGAGTAGATGGAAGGGTTTACTGTGAGAGTGGGAATGTATATGGATTGTGTGAGGAACTGGATGATTTGAGCAAAGTCACTATCCATAGATAAATCAAGGATATCAACTTGGTTATGTTGTGGGTTAGAGCCATTGTTTTGGAATCGTGAGAAGGAAAAGTTCCAAGCTTGAAGATTATAGTGAAACAGTATGCTAGGGTTTTGACAGTGGTAAAGAAAGTATAGAAGAGAGTTGGAGTCCTTTAAATATGGAGTAAATCAAACCGATAAGGTGAAATGACACTATGTGGCTTGATTTGACAGAGGTGGTAAGGATGTTTTATTCAAAATATTCCAAGAATCTTCTATAAAATCTTACTTTTTACAGAGTGGGACCCAAATGTTTCAGTTAAAATTTTTAAAGCATTCTTCTGACAACATCTGCTTCCCAGAGAACTTTAAGGTTTCTCTCTCCCCAATCTCCGAAGCCAATTTTGCTTCCGAAACAAAATCTGTCATAAAGACTATTTTGCTTCTGAAGGAAAAATGTGGTTTCATAGAAGTATAAAATTTCCTTCGGAAGAAGGTTGATCCTTGATCAAATTTTCTTCCGAAGCATAATTCTTTGTCTAGGTTAGAGGAATTTACCTTCGGAAGAAGAGTAAAACTATCTTCTGAGGGTAAATTTCTCTTCGGAAGAGTTTAATTTAGAAATTTTGAAGAAATACCTTTTGTAACAGGGCTTAAGTTGTAAATAGACATATTGACTTAACATTCGGTATGAAATAATTAGTCAAGATTTTTCATCCCAATAGCTGTAATTAAATACTTATCTTTGTTCATCAGAAGCTTTGGTGAACAAATCAGCATATTGTTCATTTGAGTCAACTTTGACCAATTTGATCAGATTTTTCTCATTAATATCTCTAATGAAATGATACCTGATGTCGACATGTTTTGTCTTAGAGTGGAATGAATTTTTAGTTATTGAGATAGCACTCTTGTTGTCTATATGAATGGGAGTCTTCATGAAGTTGAAACCATAGTCTAACATCTGATTTTGAATCCATAGCAGTTGAGCACAGTAGCTAGCTGTAGCAATGTATTCAGCCTCAGCAGTTCATGTAGAGACACATGATTGGTTCTTACATTGCTAGGAGATGATCCTTCTACCAAGAAATTAACATCCTCCTGATATGGACTTATTGTTGACATTACAATCACCATATCACTCTCTGTATAACCATATAGGTTGAAGTCTTTGTTCTTAGGATACCAAAGGTCCAGTTTGGGAGCTCCTTTGAGGTATCTAAGTATCCTTTCGGCAGCGATGAGGTGAGACAACTTGGGAGCATCTTGATATCTTGCACATATGCATGTAGCAAACATGATATCAGGTTTGCTTGTAGTGAGATACATTAGAGATCCAATGATTGCCCTATACTGATGCTGATCAGTATTCTCCCCCTCAGAGTCAGGACGAAGATTGTGATTTCTTTGTATAGGTGTCTTAGCCGGTTTGCAGTCTCTCATCTCAAATTTTTCTAAAATGTCCTTGACATATTTAGATTGATTTATGAAGAAGCCATCTTCCATCTGCTTCACTTGAATTCCCAGAAAGAAATTCATCTTTCCCATGGAACTCATTTCAAACTTCTTTCTCATGATGCTTTCAAAGTCTTTACGATCATTTAAGGAACCAAATATGATGTCATCAATATACACTCTAACAAGCAATATGTCCTTCCTTGATTTTCTCATGAACAATGTCTTGTCTATGGTGCCTGTGGTGTAGCCGTTCTTCAGAAGAAATTGAGACAATATCTCACACCACAACCTTGGTGCCTGATGCAGCCCATATAGAGCTTTATCTAGTTTGCACACATAGTGGGGTGCTATGGGTCTTCAAAGCCAGGTGGTTGACACACATAGACTTCTCTGTCGATGTTCCTATACAAAAATGCACATTTAACATCAAGTTGATACACTGTGAAGTTCTTGGATGCAACAAAAGCAAGAAATATTCTTACTGCCTCAAGTCTAGCAACAGGTTCAAATACTTCAGTGTAATCTATTCCTTCCCTTGTGTGTATCCTTGAACCACAAGTCTAGCTTTGTTCTTGATAATCAAACCTCTATCATCCCTTTTGTTCCTGAATACCCACTTTGTGCCAATGGGTACTTGACCAGGTAGGTAGTGGGCATAGATTCCACACCTTTTGCCTTTTGAATTGAAGCAATTCCTCTTACATTGATTCAACCCAATTATTGTCTTTGAGAGCCTCTTCTATCTTTTTAGGTTCCATTTGAGAGAGAAGCATGAGTACAAGCAGACATTCTCATTGTGAGTTTGTCTTCTAGTCTTCACACCTTCTAATACATCCCTAATGATGTTTTCAGCAGGATACGTGTTATGAATCCTGATTCTGGGAATAACATCTAGTTGTATAGATAGATCTAGATTTGAATGATTCATATCAGGATTATTAACATTGGTCCCAACTGAATTTTCTCTTTCATTCAATGAAGATTGATTGAATGAATGAGTAACATCATCAAAAGTGTTCTATTATAAGATAGCATCAACAGTTTCCTGTTCCTCTAGATAGCTATCTTTAGCAGCTTGGTGTTGAGAAATTGAGTTGTCATCTGAAGTGACTTGATGCTCATTCAATTGACAACTGATTGAAGCTCCTTTGTTTCCTGAGAGATCCAGACTTTCAGGACTTGCAGTGGTGGGAGCTTGTTCTTCATTCCTTCTTGGAGAATTTGAAATAGGTCTGGGTAACTCAAACATTTTATCATCATTAGAGTCACTTTGAGTTCCTGTTCCAGCTGAAACATTCTCACAAGATTGTTTACAATAGTTGGGAAACAATTCTAAGTTGAACATATGGTCAGGACCATTTCCCTTAACACAAGGAGTGTGCTCATTTACAACTAAATTGGATGACTCCTCAAATTGTTGATTCTTGATGTTGTAAAATCTATAAGCTTTGGAGCTTGAAGAATATCTAAAAAAGATAGCATCATCTGACTTTTTAGCAAATTTTGCCAAATTGTCCTTTGTGTTAAGTATGGTGCATCTGCTGCCAAAGGACCTTAGAAAGTCAATGAACGGTGGCCTCTTATTCCATAACTCATAAGGGGTCTTTCCATGGGGCTTAACAATGAGAACCCTGTTCTGCACATAGCATGCAGTGTTGGCTGCCTCTGCCCAGAAAGTTAGAGGTAGCTTTGAATCAGCCAACATGGTTCTTGCAGCCTCAATAAGTGTCCTGTTCCTCTTCTCAGCAACACCATTCTGTTGTGGAGTTCTAGGAGCAGTATATTGTCTGGCAATCCCTTTTGAGTTACAGAATGAGTCAAGAACTTTGTTAGGACGTAGTATTGAATGAAATACTAACTGATAAACGTGTATACCGAATCAAATAGTACGGAATCCTATTTGATTGGCGATCCAATCAGTGAGAACGCATGTAGAATCAATAGTAGATTGAATCTAAACGTTAAGAACGATTGATAATCGATCTAGTGCGATCTATGAACTTGGAACATGTTCTTAGAGGTCTCTGGACGGCTAGGGTACGTAGGATTCGAAGTGCTTCGTTTTTCCATGATTTAAGTGGTATATATAGGTTAGTGTTCCTCATTTGGGCGACTGAACCATTAGTATGGTTCAGTCATACGATTCAGCCATGCGGTTGATCCATTCGCACGACTGAGTGTTTAGTCGTGCGACTGAGTCAATCTCATGTTACAATCATGCGACTGATCCAGTCTCCTGGTTCAGTCGTGCGAAGTTGTTCATGTGTATTTTCCATTAGCATAGGCCATTCGTATGAGAACTTCACATTACTAAGTTTGAATATATTTCTTAAACATTTTATTACCAAGATTAATTCAAACAACCACAAACCTATATAGTTAATTCAATACGCGTTTAAACAACTCATTAATGAAATATTAAACATTATAAACACAACCAAACATTTTCATTTCATTAAGTACCCAACTATTACATATGTGTAAGACAATAAAGACATATTACATTAAGCTCAGAACCTAGGTACACATGTATCTACAAACTTGATTCTTAAACTTGGTCCCTTGGTCACTTCTGATTATCTTTACTCTGTGAACAATTTGATTTTGCATCTTAAGAATAAAAGATATTAAGGTTTCAGTAGTGTCATCCTTAGTTCTTAAGAAGAATACCCATGTAAATCTAGTAAAATCATCAACTATCACAAAGCAATATGATTTCTTTCTAATGCTCACTATACTTGTAGGACCAAATAGATCCATGTGCAATAAGTGTAATGGGGTAGTGATATATTTAACTTCTTTGGGTTTATGAGATGTCCTATGTTGCTTCCCTTTCAGACAAGCAACACAGTTGTCTTTACAGAGAAATTCCTTTTTAGGCATACCATGTACGAAGTTATTCTTAGCCAATTTATTCATTGTCTTAAAATTAACATGACATATTCTTTTATGCCAAAGAGTTGACTCATAACTAGTTGCTTTGGAAAGAAGCATGATACTTCACCCAGTGGGGAAGCATTGTTCATTTCTAGCTTGTACATACCCCCTTTCCTGGGAGATCTAAGAAGAACCAATTACTTAGGAATTGTTATCCCGGTTTGAGGACAATGCACTCATGTTCTGTGAAAAGCATTTAATGCTTTTGGTCACAGAATTAAGAAACACTTAAAAGATTGTTTTCAAGCTATTTAACAAAGTGTACTTTGTCAACTGTTAACTTAGTATTGGACACATTACCTCTACCAGAGATGTATCCTCCGGCTTCACCTCCAAACTGAACAGGACCTCCATCAAAATTGTGAAATTGTTGAAGAAGTGATCTGTTCCCTGTCATGTGCTGGGAGCATCCACTATCCACAATCCAAATGTTTCTATTTTTATCATATGGATGTTCCTACACAAAGGTAAATAGTTAGTTCTTATTGGAAACCCAAGTCTTGTTGGTCTTGGGTTCTTCCAATGATGATAACATAGTTGAACCAAAATGTAAGCATTTGGGAAGAGGAGGCTTGGCCTACAACATCTTCTTTGATTTTCCATTGCATCATTTGGTTAAGCATTGAAGATGAGCTTGATGAAGCTTGGGTAGCAGAGCATTCTTTCGAAGTTTCTTTCTCTTCGGAAGAAGCTTTCGGACCAGTCTCTTCCGAAGCAGTCTTCTTCTCGGAAGGTTTGAGAGTGCTTTCTTGTTCTTCAGAATTCTTTTTGGTTTCTCTTCCGAAGCTACTTTCCTTTCGGAACAAGATGTTCCTTTTGAAGGTAACTTGGCTTTGGAAGACTGCTTTCCTTTCTTCAACCTTTGGATCTGGTTATGTGATCCAAGTGTTACACCTTCCTTGGCTGCTCCTTTTCTTACACTGTTTGCATAATGTGTGCTTGCAGGATTATAGAAACAATCCTTGGCCATGTGGTTGTGTAGACCACACATTATACATTCAGTGTTTGCTTCTTGGCCATGTGGTTGTGTAGACCACACATTATACATTCAGTGTTTGCCTTGGGTCAATTTTCACTTTGGACTCAGCCACCTTCTTGGCACTTCTTTGGCTGCTTGAATCTTGTTCTTTCTTTGTTTGATGGTGAGAGATTTGTTCTCAGCTGTGAGGATGAGGTTTTCTACTTTGTCCTTCTCTGTGGTGGTGGTGGTAACCTTTTTGCATCACTCATACTCTTAAGAGATGGTGGGTCAGCAGTTGGAACCTCTTGCCCATCAGTACCACATCCTGGCTGTCTAATAGACATATAGGAATGTGGTGGAGCAGTTTCATTAGTTCCCAACCCACTCTTGTTTTTATAACACTCTTTTGAGTGAGAAGTTCATACAAGAATGTTGTTGAAGTTATGCTCTTAGATAGCATACTTCTTTGCTTCAGCCTCAGCTATTACTAGCTGGGCTTGAGCCTCAGTCAACTTTGAAACTAAATCTTTTATTTGAGCCCTGTAGTTTGAGTGTTCATGTTTTAAAGTAGATGAAGCGTTTTCTAACTCTTTAATTTTTAGTTTATAGTCAGATTCTGCTCTTTTAAAATCAGCTTTTAATATATTCAAAGACTCAATATCAGATTTAAGTTTCAAGTTGTAGTCCTGGTACAACTTAACCTTAGCTACACAGTCAGGAGTACAAAGATGTTCATATACCTTGGTATCATCTGTGTCTGCCATGAAGCTTGAGCAGGAGTAAAATCTTGCACCATAAGCTCCAATCAAGTTCTTGAGCAACTGCTGCAGTGTGCTCTGTTGGCTTGGTTACAGCCTGTGTGGTGGCATGATGTTGAAAGGCTTGGCTTGCTCCAGGATTAGATTTTAGAACCTAGCATTCCCTTACAAAATGAACAAGTTGATTACAGTTGTAACACTTAGCCTTTGATTTGTCAAACCTGAATTTGCTACTTGTTGGGTTCTGAGGAAATTGCCTTCCAGTTCTCTTGTAGAACTTCTTTGCTCTGTAGGTAAGAAGAACCATTTGTTGAATAATATCCATATATTCAACATCAACTAGACTGAAACACTCTATATCATCAAAACATAATTAGAAATCACTAGAGTGTTCCTTCCCCCTGAGACAAAAGCACAATTTTCTTGAAAAGGACCTTGTTGAGCTTGTTGACACTTGGGTGTCTCTGGGAAAGTGATGTATGGTCCAGATGAACATGATGGCTGTTGGTTGTAAGTCAGGCACATCTGGGACTGGGGAGTTCTTGTACCTTCAGTAACATGTAGAGTATTACTAACAGGAGTGGTTGAGCTGCCATTCATCTGCCGCATGTTTAGATTTTCCATCTCCATACGGTATCCATCTAGGATTCCATATAGTTCAGTCACAGTGAGTGTTCCAAGATTCTCAGATCCCCTGATAGAAACACAATAGAAAGGCCATTCACAAGGAAGAGCACTCATGAACTTCCTTACTATGTCTCTCTTTTCAAGAGTCACTCCCATAGATTGTAGAGATGTTATCAGATCCATGTACCGAAGTATTGTTGGCTCAAGTTTTCACCATCAATGTAGGTGAAATTCTCAAACTATTGCTTCAGAGCATCCTTCTTGGATTATTTGGATTCTGAGGAAATTGAGTACATTAATTTCAAAGCATCAAAGAGTTCTTTAGCTGTAGTGCAATGCTCAAAACCTACCATAATCGAGTTTGGTATGGCAGTGAGCAATACAGTCATAGCTTTGCTATGAATGTCCATCTTTTTGAAATCTTCATCAGATTAATCTTGAATTCCTTTTCAATCATGGGACCATCTCTAGTTGGTGATACCACTTTTGGTATGTATGGTCCATGAGTGACGGACTCCCACATACGGGAGTCCTGATACTTAATGAATCCTTCAATGCGTTGACACCAGCGCGTGAAGTTATCAGGTGTGATAATGGGAGCTTTGGTCATGGTTCCCATTTCTGGTTTAATAGATTTCTAGTTAAAGGCCATTTTGGTTGAGTAAGTTTTGAGATACAAGATTGATTTGGGATGGTTAGATCTCACAATCAAGAGCCTGGATGCTCTGATACCAATTGCAGGATCGATATGGTTCTCTCAACACTTAGTGTTTCTCGCAAACTTGTTAAATCTCACTAATTTGATGAATGTAGAATCAAGAACATAGTTGATAATAATATAATAAGTAAAGAACACAAGGATTTTCAAGATACTTGTATTTATTATCTCTTAACTAAGTATTACAATACTCATGCAGAAGCATAGATACTAAGTTACAATGAGCGACTACATATACTACTATCTACAGCTTGTTATACGCAGATAACATGCTGGGACTTACTTCTAAACAAATACTACATTGCTAGAGGTAGGGTATCTTAGATAAAGTATTATCTAAGATAAGGTAGTCATGACAGGTCCATGACTTACCTTTTGGTCACCAACTAAAGGTGGCAGCTGTACTAACTAAGGAATGGTGAACAAAGTACAAAAGTAAGGTCAACCACATGAACATGGAAGGTATCTTGCAGAGGATCAGAGTAGGCAGCAAGTGTCAGTCGGACCATGCTTTGTCCACTGGTTCATACTGTGTTTTCTTCTGAAGGAAAAATGGCTTCGGAAGAATAACTTCTTCCAAACCATTTTATACTTCGGAAGACACAGCTTCTTCCGAGGCTTTGTCTTCTGAAGACTTTGTCTTCTGAAGACTTTGTCTTCATTCTTCTAAGTTCTTTACTTCGAAAGGAGATCTTCTAAGTCTCGGAAGACTGAGTTCATCCTTCGGAAGCTATTCGGAAGATCACCATATAAGTTTCGGAAGTTGCAGCATTTCCTTCGGAAGTTGCAGCATTACCTTCGGAATACTTCTCTTTGTTTGTACATATTTATTCTAAGTGTTGCTTTGGTTGCATCAGCCTCAATAGTTCCAATAATACACACACACACACACACACATATATATATATATATATATATATATATATATATATATATATACATACATATATATATACACACACATATACATATACATATATATATATACACATATACACATATATATATATATATACACATATACGTATACATACATATATATACATATATATGTATATAAATGTATATATATAAAGAGAGAGAGAGAGAGATAGAGGTTAGTTCGTGTAAACAGTTTATGTTGGCTAAAAAGTCTCATAAGTAATATTAGCCCTTCATTTCATAAATCAATGGTTGAGATCAATTTTTGAGAAAAACGTGGTCCTAAGGGTATTATGGGAAATCCACTTTTGTTAACTTTTTTCAAAATCCACCATTTTAGGTAAACGTTCGTAACTTTTTTGATACAACATTATATTTTAAACTAATTTGCACCCTAAAATCGAGCGTCACTTTCTCTTTAATTTGAGTAAAGTATTGTTATATTTTATTTATAAAAAAAACAAATCCGTTACAAATTGTGTTGTTCTACAATTAAGCACAATATTATGTGTTATTTTACAGTAATACACGCTTCTGTGTAGTTTTACGGTAAGATAACTGGTGTTGTGCTATTTTAAGGTAAAACACACATTGTATGTTGTTATATATTAACACATCACATATAAATTTTATAAAACTGTGTTGTTTTACGATAGGGCAGTGATATTCTGTGTTGTTAACAAATAAGAAAACACTTAATGTGATGTTTTAACGGTAAGATATCACGTCCTGTGTTTTTGTTATTCGGCTGGAACAACATATAAACAACATACATTTATGTGTTGTTTATAGTACAATAAAAGTTAAGATCCTTCATCATGCTATGTGTTATTTTACTCTAAAATAACACCTTTTGTGATTACATAATGTAAACGACATGATTTGTGTTGATTTAACTTAAAACCATTACTTAAACAGCACAGAGACAGCACGCTATATGTTGATTCAACGTAAAACAACACACTCTGTGCTGATTCAACGTAAATAAGCGCGCTCTGTGCTGATTCAACATAAATCAGCACGCTCTGTGCTGATTCAACGTAAAACAACACGCTCTATATTGATTCAATAGAAAACATCACACTATGTTCAAACAAAACGCCATCACGTAAGCTACTCATAAATGATGTTGATCAAACTCATGCATATATAATATTTATGATCTATTAATCCAAAAAAATGAATCAATAATCTAGAATATGTTATGGGTACATTTGTTAGACTCTACAAATTTTATAATAGAACTCATAAAATGATGTTAAAATCTAAGAATTGATGTGGAAAATAATAATGACCATAATACCCTTCCTTTATTTTTCCTAAAATGCCACATGTCATCTTCTCTTTACTTCTTATCTATTTTAGGGGAAACAATTTTTTTATTTGAACCTTACCGTACATGTATATACATGTATATATTATATATATGTATATGTATATGTGTGTGTATGTGTGTGTATACATGTATATACATATATACATGTATATACCTTTTCTCTTCAGAATCTTTAATCTGGAGGGGTTGTTACACAAGCTTCACTTTACATTTACTTCCATATCTTGTAATGGCACGACTAACGATTCATCTGCCTGGCATTTTCGTAGATTAAATACGTGAATTACATAATGCACTCCGTTCATTTCTACTGGCAGCTCAAGCTGATAAGTTACAGGTCCAACTTTTCTTGTTATTTTGAACCTATGTAACGTGGACTTAGTTTTCCTTTCTTTCCAAATCTTACCACACTTTTCCAAGGTGATACCTTTAATAATATTTATCAGGAACATTGAATTCTAGCAGTTTAAGTCTTCAGTCAAGGTGACTCTTTTGTCAACTTTGTGTTGTTTTAAACCTTTCTCTTATTTGCATTTCTTATCAGTCATCCCCTGGATTCATGGACCATAGATTTTACTTTCTCCAATTCTGGACCAAAAAATGGCTGTGCATCATTTTCTACCATACAAAGCTTCAAATGGTATAACTTGGATACTTGTGTGATAATTATTATTATAAGAAAATTCCATCGGTGGTGGATTGTCCTGTGATCCACCAAAATCTATCACACATTCCCTTAACATATCTTCTGGTATTTAATTTGCCCTTTCATTTTGCTTATCAGTTTAAGGATGATAGGCAGTGCTAAGATTGAATCGAGTTCTTAATGCTTTTTCAAAACTTTTCCAGAATCAAGACGTGAGACAATTATCCCTATCTGACACCATGGATAATGGCACACCATGTAAAGTCATTATCTCATTACATATAACTATGGTAACTTATCCATGTTAAATTCTCTTTCATAGGTAGAAAATAAGCAGACTTAGTGAGTCTACCAATGGTAACTCAAATAGTATCATTCCCATGACAAGTTCGAGGAAGTTTAGTGATAAAGTCCATGAATATCATGTACTATTTCCATAAAGGTAGTTCAAGTTGATGTAGTAAATTTGAAGGGTTTTGATGTTCTTCTTTAACTTGAGAGCATGTAAGGCGTTTTGCTACATACGATGCAATGCTTTTTTCATACCCATCCACTAATAGTTAGGTTTCATGTTATTGTACATCTTATCACAACCCGTGTGCATTGCATATTTTGACTTATGAGCTTCCTTCAAAATTTTTTTCTTTAATCACCGGTCGCTGGCTCATAATTATCTTATTCATTTTCAACATTTAGGCCAGTCATTCCTTTCATTCCTTCTTTATTAATTCATTCCAATACTAGCTTCTAAGCATTTCTTATTTGATCCATCAAGTCTAATTGTAAATTAAGCCTTAAAGTGCATATCTTTTTCTGATTTTCCCTCATCTTTGGCTTAAAGCATCATCAACTATGTTTGCTTTCCTTCGTGATAACAAATTTCATAGTCAAGTCATATGAATTTCCATCCATCTCCTTTGTCTCATGGTAAGTTCTTTTGACCAAAGATCATGAGTTGCATAATTCATTACATGAGTTTTGAATCAATAAGACGCATAAGCAATAACTTTTCTTCTTTGCATTGAGACATATCCTAGATCGATGTGTGAAGCATCGCAGTAAATAACAAAGTCATCAGTACCATCTGGTAATGCCAGTAGTGGTGTGTTTGTGAATTTTCTTTCATAGTCTAATAGCCTCGTCCTGTTTGATCGCCATTCGTAATTTATAGATTTTTAAGTTAAAGATGCAAGAGGGATAGCAAATTAAGAGAAACCTTGAATGAACAGGTGATAGTATCCTGCCAAGTCAAGGAAACTTCTACTTCAGAGGGAGATTTTTAGAGTTTCCCCATTTAGCTATGGCTTTTACCTTGAAAAAATCTACTTGAATACCGTGTTTTAGTGACATGTCCAAGAAATTAACCTCTCTAAACCAAAAATTACATTTCGAGAATTCTGCGTATAATTTTTCTTTTTCTTAATAATCAAAGTAGAGTTTTGAGATGAATTCACTAAAAATCAAAAAAAGAAAAAGATTTATTATTATTATTATTTTGATTTTTTGACCAGCGTACCATAGGGCTTACTCATCCTATTATGCACTTGTGTGCATGGTGGTTTCCAATGTTGGTGAATGAAGATAACTCTCTTCAATTCGGAGTGAGTGCAGGCCCTTATGCAACGACAACCTCCTTTCATTGCATTAGTGCCGCTTTTCCTTTTCTGATATGGGGACGGTTAGAGATCCACTTGCCTACAGGCTCACTGAACACCCAAGCCCTGTTGGGCTCTCCTCAAATCTGAACTTGATAGGTCAGCGAAGCGTGAGAGGACGTGGAGAAGAAAGGCCAACACTTTTGGCCTAACAGGAATGAGAAAGGATGAAATGAAAATTTTGCATGTTCATCTTGATTCTTAGAAATATGAAATGCCATTTATGAACACAATCACAAATCCAAATAGTGTTTACAGATATGATTCATCATGTCCATAAAAGATGTTGGAGCATTAGCAAGTTAAAGGCAAACAGTGAACTGTAATGTCTGTATATGGTTCTAAAAGCAGTTTTAAGAATATATTCTTCTTGAGTTTTAAGTTGATGATAACAGATCTAAGATCAATTTTGGAAAAAAACATGCTTCTTGAAGTTGATCAAATAAATAATCAATCCTTGGGAGCGGATACTGATTCTTAATTGTCACTTTATTCAACTCTCGATAATCAATGCATATACGTACAGATCCATCTTTATTTTGAGAAAATGAATTAGAGCTTTGAAATGTAAAACTCGAGCACATGAATCCTTTCTCTAACAAGTAATGAGTTTTTGCTTTAATTCCTTCATCTCTATTGATGCTAGTCTATACATGGCTTTAGCTATAGGTGATGTACCAGTATCACATTGATCCTAATTCACTTCATAATCTGGAGGTATTCCTAGTAAATCATTCGGAAAGACAATGGCAAATTCTCCTACAATAGGTATATCCTAAATTTTCTCTTTTTCGCTTTATCATCTAATATAGAAATAAGATATGCCAAGCATCCCTTCCTTAGGCACTTATCTGCCTTTATCTTGAGATGATTCCAACATGTTTTGTTGGCTTATTAGTTTTAATGATTATCTTTTCTGCACTAGGTGCATAGAATGTTAATCATCTTCTCATCACATAGGATCTATAGTTGGTTTATAGCTACCCATCCATTCCTTATTGTTGATACATAATGATGTACCTAGTTTATGTTTCTGAAATGTAAAAGTCTTTCATGTTGTACATATATGAATCGATGTAAATGCAGTGAAATGAGATATTATGGAGTGCGTTGTGACGTTAATTTATGCTTGATATGTCATGATATCTTATATTGAATGTGTTGCACGTGGATGACTAACTATATAGGTTTGATCACTACAAGAAAATGAAGCTACTGTAACCCAGATAAAATGTTGCACTAGACACTAAAAATATTGCATTAGGCCTAATGCAACCTTTTATCGAGGGCTACATTAGAAGCAGTTGCATTAGAACTAATGCAACTTTTTTATAGCCTATTGCAACTATTTATCAAAGTGTTTCATTTACTATTCTAGTGCAACTTTTTTGGATGCAACCCTTTTACATTATATTGCAACTTTTTTTACTTTGAAATGCAACTTCTTTAATACTCAAATGCAACTTTATTATTGTTTATTTACAAAAATGCAACCTTTTATACACTACAAGAATGTAACTTTTCTAGACTTAATGTAACCATTATTGTATTTCTAAAAAAATGCAACTTTTTTCACAACAAATGCAACATTTTTTACACTCAATGTAACTTCATAGAATAAATTCAATTGTCATTAACTAATATGAATTCAATCATAATTACGACAAAACAATAATAATGTGAATATCTTTCATGTCAAATGGGATATTTTAACATGCGTGTCCAAACTCAAATAACAATATAATCAACACAAAGTATCATGTACAATAATAAAAAGAGCAATCAAAACATTCTACGTACTCATCTCAGTCGTTAACTAGTTGTTCCATAATCTTTGCATCATAGCTTCCAAGTTTTCTCGTTGGTTGTGAATATTTTTTTGCATAGCTTCGAGCTCGGCTTTTTTTCCTTTCATGATCATCTTCATTTCTTTACGCATTTCTAGCAGTTGGTTTTTCTCAACTTCAACATTTGCTTTGAATGATTCCATCAACCCCTCCGGAATCATGTATGATGAGCAAGCACCATCTAACTTTTTTATCAAAGTATTTGTAACGCCTCTACCATAAAGCCGATAATATCCATAGTTCTCTTTGTTCATTACAACTAAAAAAGGATCCAGCATGGTAGTGTCATCCTCTATAGATTTATAGTTCTTCATTTGTTCCTATAATATATTTTTGAAGAAATATTAAGAAAATGTTATCAACCCAACCAATTGCTTACAAATGCATTAACATATTATCACCACAAATTAGCTCATAAACCAAAAATACTAATTAATAGACATGCGTGACTCCTTAGCTTGTAAACAGCGTTTCTATACACATATTAATATGCAAAACTTAGTTAATAGACAACTCAAGCACATACCATTAGTAGAGAAAACATCAAGAAAAATACCGCCACGTCTTTATTGTTCCATAAGCGTAACAACTGTGAGAAATCATCTACCGGGATGCTTTTTGGCCGGTTTTTCCATCTTGTTTTGTTGTCCTTAAACTGATAAAAGTGTTTTTCTTAAACCGACATTTATGTACCTTATAAGACTCTCCAATACTCTTCAAACCCATTTCTTAGCAGCATCGGGTACATCATATTTTTGCTATAAAAAGTTAGCATTTAGTTAAAAATGAGTATCTAATAGATAAAAGAAATAAAACTACTAAAAACCTTACCAAGACATATTCCCATATCTTTTCTTTATGTGGAACCTTTTTCAATGAAGGACAGATCAATGGTGCATAACTGTGATTACGAGCTATTGTGCCTAAAAATCGAGAGAATGTCCGACTACATCCTTCTTCTCTCTTACTGGTCCAATAGGTTGTCCAAATTCATTACATAAATGACCTCGTGCTCGTCAACTTTTCGTGTGTGCACAGCATGTAACATCGTTGGTCCTCTCTTATTTGTTTTAGGAATTTCTGAAGCAATTTGAAATTTACATATGTATACATATGTATACATGTACTTAATAATAAAAAAACCAAAGACATAGTATGAGTAGTTAAGTAATACCTATTGTCTTTCCTGTTTCGGGGCCATCTAACTGATTTTGAATAAGTGCATCATCCTCTTCTTCTAAATTGTCATGCCCATCATCCGATTCATCCCCTTGTATCTCATTTCATTATTTGCATATGCAATATGATCCATGTCCTCATAGTCAACATTATCTTCTTATTAGTAAAATACAACAATATTAATAAATATAGATTACAAAATATATAGAAACAAAAAATGAACTAGTTTAGTCACTAAAGGTGCGTACCTGAAATGTCACGGTATATTCATCATTCTCATCATCCCCCAAATCATCTAATTCCATATCAACTTCATCGGTATCTAAAAGAATATAAAAGTAAATTAATATGAAAAGTAGTTTTATGAGGAACTTTACTATTATTACTTATAATTGATTGACCTTTAATATTACCAAAACAATACCTTGAAATATCTCATCATCCTCATCAACAAGCAAACGTTTTTTGATTCGCGTGCAATACAATTAGGTTTTGTCATATTTTGTTTGAATCCCTCCCTTTGCGTTTGTGTCCTTTTATTACTTGAGATTAGTTCACCCATGGTAATTGTAGCTCTATTCTCTTTTGTTGCCTTTGAATCTAATGAAAACTTTTGGGAGACCTTGGAGCATTCACTCGATGTTGTTTTTGTTAAATTAGCAATTCTATTCATAGACAATGGTGCAATATACTGTGGATGATGTTGCTGTACAAAATTTCATTTTCATTAGAAAATAAATGTAAATAACATAAAATAAATTAATTAAAATGTGTTAATCTAATTACCTTTTTAGATACTCTAACACTTGTAGCAGCTTCTTCGTATTCTCCCTCACTCAAATCACCTATACCAGGAATATATTCTGCATCTTGCACATGAGTGTGTGTTGGCTTTGTTATTTTTTTCTTAACCTTTGACTTTTCACCAAACTTGTTAAAGAGTTTGCAATATTTTTCAATCCCAAGTCTTCGTATTCTTTGTTGGTTTTCCTGAACCCTCAATAGTCTACTCTTCTCATACTCACTCATTTGTCTTTGCACACTTTGATTTTGCTTGCTTTTGTTTGCCATTAGAACTCTTCAAAATCAAATCTAGTAGCAATTACCCAATCATATTAAATTTAATAATAGTACGCAGTGCAAGTATTGATATACTACGTGTCTTATTTTTGCTCACCCATAGTCAAACTTATAATATTATGGGGTATTCCTAAGGTCTTGTGTCATTTCAAAGAAAACAGTAGGTTTTAACGGGACAGGGGGGTTGTTTTGAATTGCTTTTGTGGTTTGGGCTATTGTTTCTATATCTGCTTCAACAGCACAAATAAAGAACCTAATAGACTAGAATGAAACATTTTCATTAACTCTGGCTCCTCGATCCACTTTAATGCAGACAGAATTCCATTAATGGTCCTTTGTTGTTGCAAGCACAGTCCACAGTAATTTGTTTCTTAGGTGCTTAATTTTGTTTCTATTCAATTGTTTAACCAAGTGAATACATTATTACTTCAATTGATAAGTTACGCTTCGTGCATATACTTTTAACAATGGATAAAAAATACCATGTATATTGAACGATCGGAAGGAGACTAAGAATAAGAATCTATTTGCAGAATTCACAAGATAGGAATAATTGTAGTGACATTTACCTGGTAAAATTGAACAATTATTCCACTTCCACTAACCACGGTTGCGAGCGATCGGAAGGACTCTAAGAAATAAGAATCTATTTGCAGAATTCATAACCATTTGTTAAATTTGCAAAACTCGAAAACTTTTCTGTGGAGTAAGATCACAAATAAATCATCAATTTCAAGTTAGGGATCAAGATTACTTACAATTGTGTTGTCCCGCAACTGTCAACTCTACTCTTCTATGAGAATGATGATGCGTGAATTGAACGGGGAGGAGCGTCCTTAATCGAATTTCATATGTAAGGATTAGATTGCGGTTTGTTACAAAAGAACGTGGTAATCTCCAATTAGGAGAAAAGTTTCAGGGATTTTAGAGGGAGTGAAAATAGGAGGGGATTTCTAAGTTTTATAGTAGAAATAAGGGGGGAAAGTAATTGAATTGAAAATAAAATATATAATTTGAGATAAATTCTATAATAGAAAATTTATTTTTACAAATATAATGTTTTATGTGTGGTAAATTATTTCTGATTTCACATAGATACATAAATTATTTTGTCCAAATAAGGACAATCAACATCACTAATTGATTGTTTTTAGGGTAAATGATGGTTATTTGATGTTAATGATGTTCAATTAGGGTCACAGCAGCCAAGTGGAGTAAACAATGGTCAATTAAGATTATATAAGGTCAATTAGGGTAATTAAACAATTAGGGTCACAGCAGCCAAGTGGAATACTGTCTTTTTCTGGAATACTGTCTTTTCTTTAATTTGAGGTTACGGGTTCGAATATTTCATGTTTGAACGTTTTTCTACTTTTACCTTTTTTTTAATTTAAACCAATAAAATCAATGCCACAAGTTCAATTTCTTTACCCTATTTCTAAATCCTTAATTCTCATTTAGAAATAACTTCTATTTTTTAGAAACTTTATGTTATCCCTATTCTATGCATTACCTTGTTATTATGCCAAAATAAACAATGTTTGTCACTTATGAAAATATGAATTATATATAATGGATTGTATATTGATCATGTTACATGGCCTGTATCAGCCTTAAAATTTTATAAGTCCTCTTGATACACATGAACATCAAAACTTATTGACCCTAATGAAAATAATAACACTCATATAAAGTCCTTGAGTGGTAATAAAAATGTAAGTAAATTTGGTCATTTAAAACAAAAACCTTTAAAAGTTGCATTTAAATTTTATGATGCAACCTTTCTAACAGAAGTTACAAATTTTAATAATATTTGCAACATGTCAAGAAAATGTTGCAATCTTTGGTAAAATTTGTAACTTTCAAATATAAAAGTTGCAAATTTAATATAATTTTGCAACTTTTTATGAAAACGGTTGCATTAGATCTTCTAATGCAACATTTATGTTCAACGAAATTGCGTTAGAGTTAAATGCAACTTATTTGAAAATGTTGCTTTCAAAATGTTACATTAGGCCTATTTTCTAGTAGTGGATGTTGTTCTACATGGTTCTAAGTAAATAAGAACTTAGAAGTATGTTTAACTTATCCATGTGATAGTTCATGTGAATGGACCATGCTAATGGACCATACACATCAACATATCTTGCTTATGGACTAGTCGCACGACTGAACCAGAAGACTGGATCAGTCGTACAACTGAGACATATGATTGAGTCAGTCACACGACTGAACCTTCAGTCCTGCGTATGAGTCAATCGTATGATTTAGTCGCATGACTGAAGACAGGAAACCTATAAATACCACGTAATTCATGGAAAAACATAACACTTCGAATACATACGTACCCTAGCCGTCCAGAGCGTAGGAAAACGTCAATCCAAGTTCATAGTTCGTTTTGGGTCAATTCTTGTTCGTTCTTAATGTTTGCTTCGTTGTTGGATTGATCGGGATAATCGTTCTCACTGATTGGATCGCTAATCAAATAGGATCCCGCACTATTTGATTCGGTATAACACAAAATCTGTTAGTACTCCATACAAAATCGGTCATAACAAGTGGTATCAGAGCCTAGGCTCGTGATTTTGCATGGATTGAATTGGTTTTGGTGTCAAAACTAACGTTTTCAAAAGACATAATTTTTAGCTTCAAAAACTTGTTTTTGTCGAGTTTCTGTATCAATAGTTTGACTTGTTCCCATACGGCAGATTAGGGTTCTTGAAAAATTCGTAAATTTTGAGTCAAGTGTTCAAAAATTCAATTTTTTCCCGCAGCAGCAGCTTTAGTCGCACGATTGGCCCAATCGCACGACTGAAATCCATTCGCATAGTTCAATCGCACGACTGAACTCACTCGCACGATTGAAGCTTTTCATTCGGTTGACTTCATTCATCTTGTTCATTCGCACGACTGAATGGAATCGCATGATTGAAGTCATTCGCATCCTTCAATCGCACGGTTGAACCAGTCGGCTGTCCAATCGCATAAGTCAATCTGTCATGTTCTTAGTTCATCAAGTTTACAGAAATGGAAGATCAATTCTCTGCGTTTAATGCTGGAAAGAACTCACGCATCTAGAGTCTTTTACTTCTTGAAAGTGAGATAGGGAACCAAAACAAACCGCCAAGGCTGTTAACGTTAGATGAATACCCATAGTGGAAATAGCAGTTTGAAATCTACCTGAATGGAGGTGACCCCAATCTGTGGACGTCTATTGAGACTGGTTACGTGGTACCAATAAGTGTTAATGGGGTAAAGCTTACTTTGGGAGGTATGAGTGAAGCCCAGAAGACTATGCATAATGGTGAAAAGAAAGCATATGCCTTGTTGACTCAGTTAATACCGAAAGACATATTTCATCAGTTTTCTGAGAACAAGCAGTCCAAAAAGTTATAGGAAGCCTTAGAAAAGAGATACGAAGGCAATGCAATTCTGAAGGCACTCAGGCAAAGGCTCTTAAAAGGAATTCGACAATTTCTCACCAATTGGAAAGGAGAGCTAAGATGATATCATCGATAGTACCTATCATCTTATGAGTGAGTTGCACACTCATGGTGTGGTTACTTCCATGGAAGACAAAGTATCTAGCTTTGCTGATGGGTTACCAGACAAATAGGATCTATTTGTGTCCAATTTAAGGCAAAATGATACTCTCGCTACCTTGGACATAAATGATTTCATTTTAAAGCTCAGGGAGGAAGAACTGTGTCAGAAGTACAAGTCAAAGAAAGGATCCGACGCTCAGAATCCTGCATTATACAACTCAGTTCCACCTCCTACTACGTCAGGTACACCATTACAAACTGATTTCGTATCTAACTCTTCTGTTCCTTCTCAGTGCAGCCCATCAGGTACCGACACGTCTGGGTCATCTGGAACCCACTACATAGTTCCTGAAGCAAATGCTACAAAGTTAAAGACTGAGAATCTCGAGAATGTGCCTGTGGAAGTAGCGAAAGAGCATATGGACCTTCTCGCTGCAATTGTCCAATCTTATGATGGTCTGGTTGCTGGAAAGATTGGAAACTATCATCTTGCTCATGAAGATTACGAGCAAGTTGATGAAACTGAGTTAGAGCGCATGGATATCATGTGGGCTTTAGCTAGTGCTGTGAGAAGAGCAAAGAAGTTCGTAAAGGAGACAGGACAAAAATGGTGGCAACTAAAGATACTACATTTGGATTTGACAAAACCAAGGTCACGTGCTTCAACTGTGGGGAGAAATGGCATTTCAAGCGGGAGTGTGTTAAGCCCAAGAAGACTGGAAATGGAAATCCATTTCCCTCTTTCAATCATCAGGAAAAGGATAAGATTGGAACATCCACATCAAGTAAAGACTCTAAAGCTTTGGTTGCTCAAGGTGATGAAGGGCAAGACTGGTCCTTCCGATTCGTATCTGAGGGTGAATCTAACGTTGTTTTTATCGACACCTTGGATGATGGATCTGTAAGTAAGGGAGACATAATGGCTAAGCACTCACGTTTAGATGTTAAAGAAGCTGTGGATGTCATTGATCACTTAATAGAAGAGGAGCTTAGTGAAGCAAACACAGAACAATCAGTTGCTGAAGAGTCTGACACTGCACTGATGGCTGATTCGTCTGGTACATCATAGGTAAATTCTGAAGACGTTTTATTAAATAAACATGCTTGCTCTGAATGTGAAAAATTTAGAGAAAGCATGATTTAAAATTTGCTAGGTCATTAGAACATAATGATAATCTGGTAAATGATTTGCAACTCTGCACTGAAGCAAATCATGTGCTAAAACAAAATAACTGCAGTTTCAAAGAAAAGATAGAACTTCTAGGAAACAAATGGGAGAAACCGAAGTTGTTGCTCTTAATCAAATGATATTAAGTTCTATTTAAATTCTTTGGAAGAAACAAAGAAGCAAAAAATAGTTTTGGAAGTTGTTGGACCAAAAGAACCAATGAGCCAGATCAGAAAAACCTTTAAGTCCTATAGACATCATAACAATTGAAGAAGCCTACATCAGCTGAAGACAAAGTCTGAAGACAAGTGCTGAAGACAAAGTCTGAAGACAAGTACTGAAGACAAAGTCTGAAGACAAGTACTGAAGACAAAGTCTGAAGACAAGTACTGAAGACAAAGTCTGAAGACAGGTGCTGAAGATAAAGTCTGAAGACAATGTCCGAAGACAAGTGCTGAAGACAAAGTTCGAAGACTAAGCCTTCAGAGGTTGTCACAGCAGCTGAAGTAGTACTCTTCAGTAGTTGTGATGGTTTCCTTTTCAGTAGTTGTCTTTTTCAGTTCAGTAGTTTGTAATCTGTAGTTTGTAATAAGTAGTTCAGTAGTTTGTTTTCAGTAGTTGTAGTATTAGTTAATACTTATCTTCTTTTGTAAGAAGATTTCCTCAGCTGTTGTGGACATCTTCAGTAGCTTAGTTAGTTTCTGTTGTTTTTGTAAAACGGTTAGAGGTCACTATCAAGTGACATATGCTGACGTCACCTAACCACTATAAAAGGAAGGTTGACCTAATTTGTATTTGCCGAAGCTTGTGTATGAATGATACGTTCTCTTTTGCAGAAAACATTCTCTATTTATAACCGTACTGTTTCATTGAATATCCTTTGTGTTCTTGCTTAAATTTTGTCTAATTCTTATACTATTCTGCGGCAAATCATAACCTAATTAATCAAACTAGATCTGAGATCCCTTCAAATGGAATCAGAGCCGGTTAATCATTGATCGATTTAACAATTGATCATTGAAACTGCTCTTTTGATATCTAAGTTTGATCGAATTAGCAAATTTGCAAGAATTGGTTATAGAGTTGATTTTCTGTTGCTTCCGGTAAATTAATTTGAGGTTCCTCATGTTTTAAATAGAGCTGTTGAGTTTTTGAGCTAGATTTGTTAAAATTACATTGAATTGATGATATCAAAGCTAGATTTGTTAAAATTACATTGAATTGAGTTGTTGAGTTTCAAACACTTGCACAGATCTTATTGTCTATCAAGAGCTGAAGAATCACCCAATGTCTCAAATCATTGGTGATATCAAAGCTGGAGTTTCAACCAGAAGTCAATTATCCAATTTCTGCTTCAATGCTCTCTTCATCAGTCAGCAAGAGCCAAAGAATTATCATATTGCATTAAGAGACAATGGATGGGTTGAAGCCATGCAACTTGAACTTCTTCAGCTTAAAAGCAATAAGTGTGGAGCTGGTTCCTCTACCCCAAGGTAAGTGTGCAATAGGCACTAAATGGGTGTTTAGGAATAAAACTGATGAAAAAGGTCAGATTGTCAAGAACAAGGCCAGACTAGTTGTAAAGGGGTTGCACAAGAAGAAGGTATTGATTATGATGAAACCTTTGCCCTGTAGCCAGACTGGAGGCAATCAGATTGTTCTTAGCTTATGCTGCCTTCCACAATCTTAAAGTTTTTCAAATGGATGTCAAAAGTGCATTTTTATATGGTAAAATAAAAGAAGAGGTTTATGTGTGTCAACCACTAGGTTTTGAGGATAATAAACATCTAGATTGGGTGTATAAGCTTAATAAGCTCTGTATGGGTTAAAACAAGCTCCTAGAGCATGGTATGAAACACTATCTAATTTTCTTCTTCAAAATAATTTCACTAGAGGCTCCATAGATAAAATTTTATTCATAAAGAAAGTAGGACAGCATAAGCTACTTGTTCAAATTTATGTTGATGATATCATTTTTGCATCCTCTGATCCATAGTTGTGTGATGCATTTACAAAACTGATGCAACAAAAGTTTGAAATGAGTGCCATGGGAGAATTACAGTTCTTTCTGGATTTGCAAATCAAACAAAGAACTAATGGAACTTTCATTCATCAGTCAAAATATACAAAAGATCTTTTGAAAAAGTTTGATTTACAAAACTGTAAGCCCTGTTCTACACCCATGAGCACCACCACATAACTGGATGTTGATCAGAAAGGTAAAGCGGTTGATGAAACCCTTTACAGATGTTAGGTCCCTTAAAAGATTAACATTTAGTCTTTATTGTTTAGTGTCTATATTGTTTAGTGTCTATTTTGTATTTTATACTAGTGTAGGGACTTTTGTGTAAAATTAGTTCCTTAGGTTCTAGTATAAATAGCTTAGACGTAGTATAGATTGTAAGTTTTTGCATATGTTTTATGAGAACTGCTCTCTATCATTTGTAATCGTCTTTGCTATCAATGGAATATGAATTTTGTTGATTTTGCATGATTTGATTACAATTGATTGTATTTTGCTTTGAACTGTTCATATAATTGATACAGATTACTCTAATTGATCCTATCAATTGGTATCAGAGCTTTCGGTTGAGTGTTTTTGAGGTTCTGTCGAAGATAGAAACTTCAAAAATCCACTGAAATCTGTAATCAATTGACAATTCAAGTGAAATATTGTGAATCGAAGCAGTGTTTCATCATCAGAAACATGTTTTGAATCACAATTTGCAGTTTATCTCATAAAAATCGAGTGAATTAGTGAAAAACAGTTCGAATATGTGCTCTTGAGTGTTCGACCTAAAATCTCTGAAATTCATAGAAAGTTGTTGATAATCACTGAAATTGAGGTTATAGGATTGATTATCGGTATAATCATGAACTAATTGCGAAATTTCAGCTCAATTCAGCAACAATTGAAGGATTTTGAGATTTCTGAGTTCGTTACATTCATATGAATCTGATGAATATGCCGTATTAGGGATTAAAAACACTGAAATTTGCCTAAGTGATTGGTCGTTTGAGAACTGTTGGACTTTTCTCAACTGTTTCAGTCGTTTTACCTTAGCCGTATAACCACTGTTGGTAGTTTCAGCTTGTGGTCGTATAACCACTGTTGGTCGTTTCAGCTTGTGGTCGTATAACTACTGTTGGTAGTTTCAGCATTGTGTTGGAAATTTTTCTAAGGCAATCCCTTAGACTCATCAGCTGTTGGACTTATCACCACTGTTGGACGTTTAACTATTGGACGTATTACCACTGTTGGATGTTTAACTATTGGACGTATTACCACTGTTGGACATTTCACTGCTAGTCGTATCATCACTGTTGGGCGTTTGACTACTGTTTCAGACTTTTCAGCCTTAACACTTAGAAATTTTTCATAAAATTTCAAAAATCCAAAATATTTTTTCTTTTCATTTCATAATTCAAAAGATTAGAAAAACAACAAAATATAAAAATGGCTAAATCAGGAGATTCTGAGAATAGAGTTCCAAAACTTAAAAACATAGCTGATTTTAAAAATTGGTCTCTTAGGCTGAAACATCATTTGAATTCCATAGACACTGATCTGTGGAAATCAATTGAAAAGGGTCCATACATTCCTGTGACTACTGATGGTCCAGACAGAGGATTTGTGTATTCTAAAGATTCACAAGAGCCTTATCCAGAAGATAATCTTCATGGTGATGATTTAAAAAAGGTAAAGAATGACATCAAAGCATATTCTCTCATGTGTAAAGGACTACCACTGGAAGTTCTTTCAAGGCTTGAAAACTATCAGACTGGATATACAATGTATAAAGCCTTGAAGATTATATGTGAAGGAGGGAAAGAGATTCAAGATCTGAAAAAGCAGAAACTGAAAAGGCAATTGGAACTTTTTGAGCACATCTCAGGAGAAACAATAAACCAAATGATGAACAGGTTTGTGCAATTAACTACAGAGATGTCTACTTTGGGAATCAAGAATGATCTTGAGGACTTAAACAATAGACTTCTGAATGCACTACCATCTTCTTGGAAACAAATTGTCACTTTACTAAAACATACTGAGAAGTTTCCAATGGATCTTGATCTGCTCATTGCTAAAATTGAATCTGTAGAAATTGATGAGAGCTCAAGAAATAATGATAGACATGCATCAACAACTCAGTATAAGTATGTTGCTTCACCAGCAAATACTGTTGAGAATGCATTTTTGGCTAAAGACCAATCCACTCCTGAAGATGAAGGTGATCTATTTGTGGGAGCAGGATTCTTCACCAGTACACCTGCTTACTCCACTCAACCACAACCACAGTCTTCACCTAAATCTCAAATGTCAAAACCTTCAACTGAGATGCCATCTTCCTCAAACTCTCCCAATCCAAGTAAAGTGAAAGATGTGATCAACATTCTTTTACAAGATGAAGAGTCAAAAACTGCTTTCACTGCTTTCATGGCAAGCTTTCAAGCTTATCAAGGCAGTCATCTGACTCAAATGGAGCTAGTTCTACAGGATTTGTTTGAAATGGATCCAGATGATGTAGAAGAAATGGATCTTAATTGGCAGATGGTCATGATAGCTTACAGAACTCAAAAGCATGCTTACACTAATAGAAATTACAAACCCAGTGCAAACAAAACAGTTGGGTTTGCTTTAACTGTAACAGCTATGGTCATTTTTCAAGAGAATGTAAAGCTCCAAGAAACCAAGGAGAAATACTCAAGGCAGCTCAAATGGTCAAAGTATCAGCAACAGGCAAACAAGACTTTTCAGAAGCCATACCAAAGTCTACCAATGCCAGAACCCAAAGAAGAGAAGAACAGTGAGGAAACTAAGAAGGCACTGGTTGTAAACATCAAAGATGGTTATGACTGGAGTGCATATGCAGAGCAATTTACTGCTGATCTCACTGCTAATCTGGCACTAGTTGCTGAAGTTGATGATGAAGACTGGTCTGAATTTAAAGATCCTAAATATGATGAATCAGATCAAGAAGAAGAGTATGATTGGAGCGACAAATCAGACCCAAAAGATACCACTGAAGAAGTTGCTCTTATGGCTCAATCAGAACAGCCAAAGGTTGTTAATTCTTCTGATACTGAATCTTCACACTCATATCCTGAAATACCAGTAGAAGTGAGAGAGAAAATGTGCACAAAAGCATGTTTTGAGCTAGTTGAACACTACAGAACATATTCATTTAAAATTTGTGACAAGCTCAAACAAGAAGAATCAAAACACAATAAGCTAAAATCAGATCACAAAATTGTTGATGAAAAGATCATGTCTCTTCAAGCTTCATGGAACAAAACCATTAAAGAACTTGAACTTGTCAAACAACAACTTGAAGAGATGAACAAAACACTTGAAAAAGAAAATTGGCACATGCAGCAACTCAAATAGACTTAGCCAAAGTTAAAAGCTCAAAGAAAATTGTTGAGCAACTGGTGAATGGAAGGAATGAAAAAGACAAAACAGGACTAGGATTCACACATGAACCTATGCCTGAATCTATCTCAAAATCATTACCTGATAATTTCAATACTCATGATCATTCACCAGAAAACAAAGCTAAACTGAAGGAATTTCAAGATCAAAAGAACCTTCAAAAGAAAAATGTTGAAGTTTATGAAGAAACTGACTTAAACAAGATCAAAATGGTCATCCAATCAAAGTTAAATCTTATGAACCTCAACAAAAACAAAAGAAGCTGTTCGTACCAAAAAGTGAAAATGTTATTGAACAAACTGAACTAAAGAGTGAAAATTCTGATGTCAATAACAAACTGAAAGAAAAATATGAAGAGGTTAAATCAGATAACAATAATTCTGATGATTCTAGTTCTAATGAATTAACTGAAGTGAAAGAATGTCAAAAGGAATCTTCTCAAGATTCAACTAAACTTCAAAGCAAGAAAACTTCATCAAGATTGAGAAATCAAAGACGAAGAAAAGCTGCAAAAGCAAAGAAAACTGAATCAACTAATCAGTCACAGAACAATACTCAAATTAAACCTGTGAAGTTTGTGTCTGCAGGAACTTTTGACTTGAACACAAACACAAAAATAACACCTACACCTAAGATCAAATCTAACTCTGATCTGAGAACAAGTCCAGATCATAAGACTTCCGCTGTGTATAAAAGATTTGAATCAAAGGAGTCAAAGAATTTTGTTCAAGTTCAAAAGAAAAATCCAAAGATCAAAAGACAAAATTTACACCAATTAAACAACAAATTAAATTGCCTAACCCAAAATTCAAACAAGAATCAAATGTTGCTTCAACATCAAGGGTTAATAAAATGTTGTTTAAACATTCTGAAAAGTATTGTGATATCTGTGACATGTACAATCATGACATTTCTGAATGTTACTTTAACAAGTATTGCTACATATGTGATATGACAAATCACACCACAGCTGAGTGTTATTTTAACAAATACTGTGCTTTGTGTGATGAAAGAAATCACAATACCAATGATTGTTACTTCAGGAAGAACTCTACAAGGAAGGAATTCAATAATCAAGGTTTTGTAAATCCACAATTTATAAGAAATCAAAATATTGGATTTAAATTTTCACAACAACAATCTTCCTTGGGTTTGAGATCTTTCAGAAGAAACAATTCAGATTTGTCAAATCACAGCAATACCATCAAGAAAAGTTTGTTCCTCATCTGTGAGAATAAACCAAGGAACATTCTCAAATGATTCATACAAGAGTTCAAGATTTCTTAATAATGCTTTGAAATCAAAATCTCAAAGAGATAATCAGTTGGTTTCTCAAAAAGGATTTGAAACAAACTTCATTTTAAACAATTTACAATTGTTGACAATTTGGCAAGCCCAAGACCATCTCGGCTTGGGTTACTAACTCACCTTAAATGTTGGTGACTGCAGGTACGCCCGCGGAGACCAATCAACTCATGGTATGTTGACAGTGGGTGTAGCCGGCATATGACATGCAATCAAGCCTTGTTGCAAGACTTTAAGTTAAAGGACAGTACTCATGTTGCTTTTGGAGGAGATGCAGGTGAAAGATAACAGGAGAGGGAACAGTGTCCAATAGGATTATCAGTTTTGATAAAGTCAACTTCTGTTCACAGTTGAACTTTAATCTTCTAAGTGTATCCCAAATTTGTGACAAATCTTATTCAGTTCTTTTTGATGAATCTCACTGTTATGTCTTGAAACCAGGTTTTCAGATTAGCAATGACTGGGTGATAGTTAAAGCTGCTAGAGACAGAGATGTATACAAATTGGATATGTCTCAAGTGGATCCTACAACTGAAACTACTTGCCTGATTGCTAAAGCCTCAAATGATGAAAGCCAGCTTTGGCATAGACGTCTTGGTCATTCCAACTTCAAAAACATGAACAAGCTTGTAGCAGGAAATCATGTTATTGGACTTCCTTCCAAGAAGTTTTCAACAACTGATCATTGCTCAGCATGTCTGAAGGGAAAACAACATAGAGCGTCTTATAAGTCCAAACTAATAAACTCAAACACCAAACCACTCCAGATGTTACATATGGACCTTTTTGGACCAACTAATGTTAGGAGTATTGGTAGAAAATCATATTGTTTAGTCATCATAGATGATTATACAAGATTTTCATGGGTTTTCTTTCTTCAAGCTAAATCTGAAACTGCAGATCTTCTAAAAGAATTTATAAATAAAGTTGAAAATCAGCTTGATCAAAAAGTAAAAATAATAAGAAGTGATAATGGAACTGAACTTAAAAATGCTAACATTGATTTGTTTTGTGCAGAAAAAGGGATAGTTCATCAGTTCAGTGCTCCCAGAACTCCACAACAAAATGGAGTTGCTGAAAGGAAGAACCGAACTTTGATTGAAGCTGCCCATTCTATGTTAGCAGATGCTAAACTTCCAATCACTTTCTGGGACGAAGCAATATCCACAACATGTTTTGTTCAGAACAGAATCTTGCTTGTTAAAGATAAAAAGAAAACTCCATATGAGTTGATGTTTGACAGGAAACCAAACATAAATTTTTTAAAATCATTTGGTTGTCCAGTTATGATTCTTAACTCAAGTGATCATTTAGGAAAATTTGAAGAAAAAGCTGATAATGGATTTTTCGTTGGATATTCATCTGTTTCAAAAGCCTATCGAGTGTATAACTCTAGGACAAACACTATTAATGAAACATTCAACGTTAAATTTTTGGAAAACTCTTTTCCATCAGTTTCAAATGGTCCTGCATGGTTATTTGATTTGGATTCTTTGTCAAACTCATTTCAGTCTATCTTGTTTAATCAATCTGATGATTTTTTAGGTAAGAAGAACTCAAGAGGAGATCTTGGATCTTTCAGTGATGATTCAGATTCTGATGATTCAGATGATGCTCGTCCAGATTATCCATTTTTTTCATTTTCAAGGATTCAACAATCCATTTCCATGACAATGTTCCTGATTCTTCAGCTTCAGATCATTATGTTTCAGCTGCTCAAGAAGCATCACAACCTATTCCTAATGATGGTATAGAAATTGGACATCCTGAGTCTGGCACATCTTCTATCTCTGGAGATGTAATTGATCATAGTAACTTTGATTACTTTCTCAATTCACCGACTCAAGTACCAAATTTCACTCCACATTCTTCTACCTTATTGCAACAGCTCTCCAATCTGAACCAAACAAATCTTGATGTTACTGTTCAAGGAAATGAGATTCCGATATCTCGTATCCACCGGAACCATCCAACATCACAGATTATTGGTCCTCTGAATGAAAGAACTACTAGGAGTAAATCTGAACATGCAAATGTTTGTTTATACTCGTGTTTCCTTTCTCAGACTGTTCCTAAAAATGTCACCGAGGCATTACAGGACAATGGTTGGATTGAAGCTATGCAGGAGGAACTTCTACAATTTCGAAAACAAGAAGTGTGGAAGTTGGTGGAATTACCTGAAGGAGAAAATGCCATAGGCACCAAATGGTTGTTCAGAAATAAAACTGATGATCATGGCATTGTAATCAGAAACAAAGCAAGACTTGTTACACAAGGATACACACAGGAAGAAGGAATTGACTATGATGAAGTATTTGCTCCAGTTGCAAGACTCGAATCTATTCGTGTTTTCCTGGCTTATGCATCATTCATGAAATTCAAGGTGTATCAAATGGACGTCAAAGGTGCATTCTTGTATGGTCCAATCACTGATGATGTGTATGTGAAGCAACCTCCAGGCTTTGAGGATGCAGAATTTCCACATCGTGTGTATAAGCTTAGCAAAGCTTTATATGGCCTACATCAAGCTCCTAGAATTTGGTATGAGATATTATCTCAACACTTGATCCAACATGGATATACAAGAGGGAAAATCGATCCAACTTTATTCATAAAGAAGGATAATGATGATCTCTTATGTGTGCAAGTGTATGTAGATGATATTATATTTGGTTCTACCAGTCTAACTTTGTGCAAAGAATTTGAAGAGATCATGAAATCTCGGTTTCAAATGAGTTCTATGGGAGAAATCAATTTCTTTCTTGGACTACAAGTTCAACAATCTGCAGATGGTATTTTTATCAATCAGGAGAAATTTGTTGATAAACTTTTGAAGAAATTCAAACTGCATGATTGTCAGTCCATAAGAACTCCAGCTGACGTAAATACCAAGATTGAACCTGATCCTAAAGGAAAATCAGTAGACCAAACTTTATACAGATCTATGATTGGTTCTTTAATGTATCTTACTGCATCAAGACCAGACATAATGTATGCTGTTTGTGTCTGTGCAAGGTATCAATCAGACCCGAAAGAATCTCACTTAATTGCTGTCAAAAGAATATTCAGGTATCTAAAGGTAAACCAGCCTTAGGGCTTTGGTATCCTTACGAGGGTAATTTTGAGTTACATGGATATACAGATAGTGATTATGGTGGATGTTGTCAAGACAGAAAATCTACAACGGGTGGTTGTCAGTTTCTTGGACCCAGATTAGGTTCATGGCAATGTAAGAAACAAACAAATGTTTCTGTCTCAACTGCAGAAGCTGAGTACATAGCTGCATCAGCAGGATGTTCTCAAATACTTTGGTTGCAAAACCAACTGCTAGATTATGGGTTCAATTTTCTTAAAACACCCATTTACATTGATAACACTGCTGCTATGTTCATTACAGCTAATCCAGTTCAACACTCAAAAACAAAACATATCGAAATTCGATATCATTTTCTAAGAGATAATTCTGAAAAAGGTTTAATCATTTTGATTCAAATAGCAACTGAAAAACAGTTGGCAGACCTATTTACTAAAGCTTTTCTACCAGGAAGGTTTGAGTATTTAGTGGAGTCAATTGGCCTTATTAACCATGTGTAAACCTGGTTACAAATTTGAATCTTTTCATGATCAAATACTTTCCTAAATCTGCTATTTTCATAAGGATAACTTTTCATAGTTATTTGCCTGATTGTTTGTGTGTGTGTGCTTTCTTTTATAGAAAACCAAATACAAAATTAGAAAACTCAAAAAATCAAATAGAAAATTATAAATCAAAATCCAAAAATAGAGTGCTTTTCATTTTTCATTCTTTATTTTAGGAATGAATCTGTATTTGCCTTCTGTGAGAAATGATAGTACATTAGTAAGATCAGTTACATACTTCACTCGCTAATAAAGTCTGACATGATCAGGATTTGTTGTGTAGACACTATCTTGCTAGTATACTGAACAAGTAAATTCTTGTGATTATCCCTCATCCTTATGCTTGTTTGTGTATTCATCTAAGTACATTTGAGTGTATTAGCTTATCAGATTGACTGCTTGTTAAGCTACACCTACTCACACCTGATGGTAATGTGACTAATCATGAGATCTGTTACAAGCATCATTTACTTCTCTATTATGAGTCATCATAGACCTGAAGTACTGAGATATCCTCTGTTGTAAGTCATTACAGACCTGGATATTCTCATTTGATGCAAAAGATGCCAATGTGCACAACCCATTCAAAAGGATGGTTAGAGTTGATCAAATGGTTATCCATGATCATTCTCTGTTAAATTAAGTAACATGAACTCTGATTATGCATATTTGTTAGGTAATAAGTTGAGAATATGTGCTTTCTTGCATGTCTTGATGATGGTTGATCCTCTTTGACTTGGTATGAGTCACATCTTGTCATATACCTCTACCATACTCATCCAAGAATTGAAAAAGTAAGTGAGCTGAAGTTTATGTCAAAAACACTCATTTGCTGTCCTTAGATCTTGTGTCTCCTTTGTTGTGATATCACTGACCTGGAACACACTTGATTAGGATTTAATCATTGTCTATGACTATCCACATATTTTTATTTTAATGTTCTGATCTTATCTAATATGATCTCACTGCAATTAAAGATTCTAGTGTAAATATTAGTTTTTATTCTGCTTTAATTTTGATTTTATACATGTTTTCTTGTGTGCAGGCAATATAACAATGTTAAGTGTGATATTTTTATACTATCTTGGTAAACTTCTAAGTTTTGAGAAACTTAAAACTTTAGGGGGAGTAATAAACCAATAAGAATATTCTCAGAAAATCAAAATGAAAATGATCATGTTGAATTGAACGGATGATGCTTTAATTTCAAAGTATGTGTGTGTTTATCAAATGATAAAATGATCTCATAATTTTCAGCAAGGAAAAGCTTCTTTGAAAAGTTTAAATCAAGACAGATGTTGAAATATTTGGTTGTTCATTTTGAAACTAAGATGAAGGGTCAAACTTGTAAAAAGTTCAAATTTGAGGTTAAAAAATGAAATTTTGAATCTTTGAGGGTCAAAAGTGTAAATTTGAAACTTTGAGGGTCAAAAGTGTAAATTTGAAACTTTGAGGGTCAAAGGTGTAAAAATATGGAATATTGTTTGAATATTAGTATGAAATATTACTAATTTGTTTAAACAGTGTGCAGGTGGAAGATTTGAAAATTCCAAGTGAAAAAATGCACAAACAGTTGTTATATGTCTGATTAGTTGATGTGTGGACATTTCAGATTTATTATGCTACTAATAGTGCTTATGCTACTGAAACAGTGCTTATGCGACCAACAATGCTTATGCTACTAACAGTTCTCATAAGTCTGAAACAGTTCTCATACGGCTAGACTAATGTGTCTAACAGTGCTAATACGACTAGACTCACAAGGCTGTATAGTGCTGATATGTCTTAATACTTAGTGAAATTTTTAACCTAATGAGTCTGAATGATCCTAAAACGACCAACAGTACTCATAAGTCTAAATTTTTTTTTACTTAGTATAAATAGAACACTTGTGATATTCATTTCATTCTCAATTCAAAAACCCTCATAAAACCCTCTGAACTATCGGAACTCTCGAACTTTCTTCGACCAAAACCCTCATTCATCGATTGAATCCATTTTGAACAAAAATTTCAGATTATTGATAGTATTCTTGTGATTGTGAATGTAAGTGAATGAATCATATTCAACTGATTTCATTTTAAATGAAACATTTTGATGGTCGTTCGATCCCTGTACGGTCGTATGATCCCTAACACTTGTAAAATCACAGATTACTTCAAATCGAGAAAAAAATGTGAAAAATTGATGATTGATTCTTGTTCATCTGATGATTTCGATCATGATATTAGGTTAAGCTTGTAATAATCTGATATTTGATTGAAGTTTTGATTCATGGTCACCGATTAACATTCTCGGTGATGATGAACTTGATGAAGAAGATGAACAGTTTCATAATTTTCAAAATAAAATAAAACAAAATTCAAAATAAAATCAAAATTGATAAAAATCATCATCTCAGGAATTTAAGAGTTTTTAATAAAGTGATATAAGATAACATAAACAGAAGTGTTAAACTGTTAATCAAAATCAATCTTGAAAATTCATATTTTATCAAAATTAAGTGTTTACACTTAAAATTAAAATTCAAGTTGGTTTTAAAATTCAAATTCAATTTAACACATCAGTTTATAATATCTTAAATCATCATAATTTTAAACTCACAATTAATCATTTTCTTCAAAATACACAGTATCTAACATCATTGTTCTTAAATTTTGCAGATGGCAGAATTGAAGTTTGTACCTAAGCATAATATTGTTGCATTTTTGGATGATGAAGTTCAAGATGCTTTTTCTTATGAAGAAATGATCAGATTTCTTCTAAGAACAAAATATGTTTATGCAATGTGTTACCAAACTGTGATCTATGACAGACTTATTAGACAGTTTTGGAACACTGCACGGGTTGAAGTAGAGGATGGAAGAAAAGTTGTAAGAGGCTTTGTAACTAGAGATAGAATGATAGAAGTGTCTGAAGATTCTATCAGAAATGCTCTAAGATTAGGTGAAAATGATCCAGAAGATAGATGTGAATTTTCTTTTGATGAATGCAGAGAAATTTTTATGGCTATGGGTCATCCTGATCAGTTTCCTAAGAAACAATTCTTTAGAGCAAGGGTTTATAATCACTGGAAGCTTCTTTGTTACATCTTCCAACACTGTTTGTCCAGGAGGAGTGCTGGATGGAATTCATTTCCTGTGGACATAGCTTCACTTATTGTTGCTCTAGCTACAAACAGGAGGTTTAATATGTCAAAGTGGATACTGAATGGATTTGCTTTTAATTTGGAAAAAGGAACAAGGCATAAATACTTAATGTATCCAAGATTCCTCCAAATGATTATTAATGAGGAATATCCTGACATTCATGTTTATGGTGTTGGTGGAGATCGATTGGAGTTGGAAAATATGTCTGAAATGACATATAAGAAGTTATCAATGATAACAGGTGCTCAGAATGTTCCTATGTTTGACTACATGTTAAATGTTGCAAATGATGAAGTTGACATTACTGTAGAGCATTATCATTTGATAGAAGGTGAACCAATTGATCCTGCTGATCTGATAGATGAGTTTCCTTTGGAAGAAGATGATCAAGATGATGAAAATGATCAAGATGATAATGATCAAGATGATAATAATCAAGATGATGATGATAATAATGATGATGATGATGGTGATGTATCTGAGACTCACCAGGATATAAGTCATGAACCACCAATTTCTGAGCATGAAATTGAAGCTCAAAATGAAGATGAAGAAATAGTGGGTGATAAAGTTCATGAACAGGACAGTGAGCATGAAGCAGTTGATAATGCAGATGCTTTCATTATTGATGAAACTGCTTATGAAGAGGTACATGAAGAGGAACAGGCTCACTTTAAGACTGAACAAGAGATGAATGTTGATGATCAAATTCTTGATTATGAGTTCATTGAGACATTCCAAATTCATCAAGATATACCTGTTTCTACAACCCATGTGGTCGTTCAAACTGAGGAAATTCTTGATGTTGATGAACTTGAAAGCCTAAAAGTTGAAAATGAAGCAAAAGAAAAAGAGATTGAAGAACTAAAGGCAGAGCTTGATTTGTTGAAGAAAGCAAATGAAAAATTGAAAGAAGATAGTTTGTTAAAAGATGAAAAGATTGTGTCTTATTCCAAAGACAAAGAAGATGTTATAAAGAATTTTGAAGTTATGATCAAAGACTATGATCTTCTTGAAGAAAAATTCAAGAAATTGACTGAGGAAAATGAAGGGTTGAAAGAAGAGTTGATACAATTGAAAGAATTAGCAAAACCAAAGTCTCCAGAAGTTGAAATTATTTCAGAAACCATTCCAATTGATGTTGAGAAGGTATCTGCAATGGAGAAAGGGAAAAGAAAAATAGATGAAATAGATGTAGAAGTTGTACCTGAATCATCTTCAAAGGTTCAGAAAACTGAAGAGTTAATTGAAGAAGAAATTCAAGAAAGTCAAGAACCAAGTACTCAAGATAAAATTGGTGCTTTGGAAGACTTAGAAGATGAATTTGATGATAATTGGTATAATGAAGTTCTTGATGATGAAGATATGGTTGAAGAATTTGAAAATCTTCCTTTGGAACATGATCAAGGATTTGATGATATTCCAACTGACTTTGAAGAAAGATACAACTTCTTGGTAAAAATGAAGTACAACAGAGGGTTCTTAGATGGGCTAACTGTTTCTCAGATAAACGATGAATATGAGAAGTGTATAGCTGCTGAGTCTTCTGCACCTGTGGATCCAAATGAAATAATCTTGGAACATGGTGAATGGGATAGAAGACAGGAGAGCATAAATGTTGAAGAAGTTCCTAGTTCTAATTGCACCATCCAGATCCAGATGAGATGAGCATAACTTCTTTACGATCATGGTTGCAAGCTAGAAATTATCCATGGAAAAGATTAAAGAGATTACAAGGAGAATCTTTGAGAAATTTAGTCAAAAGCTTTCAATTGACTGAAAAACAATCAAACAAAATGATCATTCTAGATACTGATAATCCTTAGTATTTAGACATTACAAAAAGAACTCGGATCTTGAAACCCCAAGAAATCAAACAGATGGCTCAAAAATCCAGCATGATTGAAAGGAGGAAAGAATTGATGAGCATGTTTCCACAAACAGAAAAACAAGTATACAAAGCTTCTTCTGATCAAATTCAAATTTTTGATAAGTCTAGATCAACTGGTGATCTAGTGAGAAATGTGTTACAGAAAGGACAATCAGTTGCTGAGCTTTTAAATGCAATGATTGCTCCAGATTTTACAAATCAAGTTAAAATCGTAGCATGGAAGTATGATGAGATTTTTGATGCATTTTTGATAAAACGAGTAAATGCTGTGTGTGATGTATATCACTTTTACTCGAGCATCATTAAACTTCCAGTGCAAGATCTGAAAGAGTTAAGTAAGCTTGATTTGATAAATCCTACTGAATCAAAAAGAGGATCAATGTTTGTAGAACTCTTGAAAAGAGGATTAGCAAGGACTAGTAACTTCCTTGAAACAAGATGTGATCAGGAAGACAAGGAGTACTTTGCTTTGCTGAAGAAAAACAAAAAGTTAAGGGGTTTACAAACAGAAGAAGAACATTTTATGATTGAATTTTCTGATAAGTATTTCGAGAAAGTAACTTCACCAGGATTGAAGGTCATTGAAGGAAATCAAAAGACAAAACCAATTTTGAGATGGTTCTATAACACCTCAACTTTTGAGTTGAAGTTGGTCCGAAATCTCACAAACTGGGATGAGGACATGATTTCATTGTTTGGTACTTTTGAACTAAAATTACTTCACCCGAGTTATATTTCATTCTTGGCTGTACAAAAGTTTGAGAAGGTGATTCCTGATATTGCAGAACAAGATAAGAAATACTTTATCTCAATTATCAATGTGATGAATGCTGCAATGGAGCGAATTTCATTGAGAAAGGCTCTTGCTTATGCAAACATCGTGAAGAAAGATATTCCAAATATTGAGTTTATGAGAATATCAAGAAAAGGAGTGCTTGAATTGTATACAAAAGACTGCGGAATTCCAATTGAGCTATATGCTAATGTTGATATAGCATGTTTGTCAAAGAACACGTTGGAAAGAATGAAGCAGTCAGATATAAAAACCAATGAATCAAAACCAGAGCAAGCTGTGCTAGCAAAGAAATTCAAGTCAGCGATTGGGAATGCATTGAAGGAAATTGAAATGTACAAGCAGAAGCCGATGTTCTCTGTAAAAGAAGAACCTGAGGATTTCTTTGCAGATTGAAGAATGAAGAGAGAAGAGTGAAGATAAAAGAAGAAGTCAAAGGATGCAGAGAAGATAAAATGAAGACAAAGACAATATTGAAGATAAAAGAAGAAAAGAAAGGATGGAGCTGAACTGAAGACTGAAGACAATGTAAATCTTAGGGGGAGTATTGTTAGGTCCCTTAAAAGATTAACATTTAGTCTTTATTGTTTAGTGTCTATTTTGTATTTTATACTAGTGTAGGGACTTTTTGTGTAAAATTAGTTCCTTAGGTTCTAGTATAAATAGCTTAGACGTAGTATAGATTGTAAGTTTTTGCATATGTTTTATGAAAACTGCTCTCTATCATTTGTAATCGTCTTTGCTATCAATGGAATATGAATTTTGTTGATTTTGCATGATTTGATTACAATTGATTGTATTTTGCTTTGAACTGTTCATATAATTGATACAGATTGCTCTAATTGATCCTATCAACAGATGTATGATTGGTTCCTTGATGTACCTCACAGCTTCTAGACCAGACATTATGTTTGCAACTTGTGTCTGTGCTAGATTTCAGGCTGCACCTAAAGAATCCCATTTGATTGCAGTCAAAAGGATCATTAGATACTTGCAAGGAACTCAATCTCTAGGACTTTGGTATTCCACTGGGCACTCTTGCAAATTGGTTGCTTTCTCTGATAGTGACTATGCAGGGTGTAAAGTAACCAGAAAATCAACTTCTGGTGGATGCCAAATTCTAGGCAATTGTTTCGTTTCTTGGCAGAGTAAGAAACAAACTTCAGTTGCTACATCCACTGCTGAAGCAGAGTACATTGCTACTGCAAGTTGTACATCTCAGGTACTCTGGCTTCAGAATCAATTACTGGATTATGGCATTATAGAGACTAAGACTCCATTATTGATGGATAGTGCTTCAGCTCTTTGTATTGTTAAGAATCCTGTTCAGCATTCTAAGACCAAACACATTGAGATCAGACATCATTTCATCAGGGATTGCTATGAAAATGGTCTGATTGATCCAAAGTTTGTTCCTAGTGCTGATGAGCTTGCAGATATATTTATTAAGCCTTTGGACAGTGCAACTATTCAAAATCTTGTGCTAAGGCTTGGTATGCTGCAGCTAGAATAAATTGACTAATACTATACTCTCAGATCACAATTAATGATGAGTATTAGTATATAAAAGTCAAAAATAAATACTGATGAGTTATTTTGTCTTCAATACTTTTTAACTACTGAAGTGATAAAAAGACTGAAGACTAAAATACTTAAAAGTACTGAAGTACATTATTTGTCGAAAAGAACTGATGTAGTTACAACTACTGATGTGGTTATAACTACTGATCCCTATTTTTAACCAATAAGTACTAAAGAACAAATTTGTCCAAAAGTACTGATGTCTAACCCTGCACATAAGTACTGAAGACAATATTTGTTCACAAGTTATGAAGAATATTTATTTCAAAAAGATCTACTGCACAAATGTTCAGAAGAGCTGATGAATAAATATTCCAAAGAACTGATGACCAATGAAACGTCTGAAAATCAGACAAAGTCTGATGAGTAAATGTTGAGGTCAGAATGAAACAACTGAAATCTGTGAATTGATGACAACAACTGATGAGTAACTTTACTCTTCAGCTGTTTTAAACAACTGCTGTTTCATTTCACAACAACTGAAGCCAAAACCAAGTCTTTAGTAGTTTTCAACTACTGATGATTAACACCAAGTCTTCAGTCGTTTACAACATCTGAAGGTTAAAACCATGTCTTTAGTCGTTTCAAACAACTGATGACCAACACCAAAACCTTTAGTTGTTTTCCATCAGCTGTTTCATAATCTATAGATACCAAACCCTAAACTCAGAACTTTACATTTCCCAACAGTTATTATTCAAAATTCTCAGACCTTCCCTCCTGTATTAATGGCGACCATGCAACTCAAACCACGCCATAACTGTGTAGCCTACCTCACAAAATCAGCTTTCTGGAACAAGTTCGATGACGCCATCGATCTGATGGTTGAATCCCCATACCAAACGGCCTTTCTTCTAAACCCAACCATATACATCGAATCCTTACAACAATTCTGGACAAACGTCACCCTCACAACTGGTGAGAATGATGCCGAGATCACTCTCCAATCATTTGTCAACCAGAAGAAGGTGGTCGTCAGTTCTAACAGTATTCGGCAAACCCTAAATCTGAATGATGCCACTTTCGTCACCGACTATCCTAAGGGTACCACGGACTTATCCTTCTCCCATCATGGATACGAAGGTGACCTAAGTGCTATCACAATCTTGAAGAAGCACTTCCATGACCCTGAACGCCTTATCTTTCACATGGTCAATGTCTGCCTTGCCCCCAAGACCTCCTCATGGGATCAAATGTCATCCAAGTGGCAATAGGTATTGTATTCTATTCTTGAACACCAAAGCTTAAATTTTTCTGAAATTATCTTTTTAGAATTAAAAGAAATGGCTTTGAAACCTGTGGCTAATAGATGGATCTTATATCCAAGGTTTCTTATGGCTATTATTGAAAATCAATTAAAAGCTGAGGGCCTTGTTGGCCTAGGAGTCCCTGCTGTGGCAGTTTTGCCTGAAGTATACTCCAGGCACAACTCGAACACATAACTAAAAGAGGCTGCCAAGCTGCTAAAACCCAAGCAGCGGGAACCCACAGCCTCATCCTCCAAATCCAAAGTCCCCACCAAGCCAAAAACTAAAAAGCCCAAAAAGGCTACTCAGGGAGTTGAGTCCCCTGAGGATGCCCCTGCAGCACCAAGGCAGGAAGAAACTACTGGTAATAATCCACCAGTAGTTATAAAGACTCCACCTACCACAACCGCTCAGGAATCCTCTCTAAAGGATCCTGAAGCAACCATTTCAGGGGATGCCACATTACTGGAACCTCTCTCATTTGAGAAGGTTGCCATTGAAGAGCACCATTCACCCCAGGTGCAAACTGCTTCACACCTATCTCCCACTACAGCCACCCCACAAAGCCAAACATTTATAATTGCAGAAGTGCTGACTCAGCTCAACACTCCACCCTCTCCCCAGGCACCTATTACTACTGGGAAAACCTCAACCATTGAGGGGGAGGATTCTTGTGTTTAAGATAGCCTACAACACAGGGATTACACAGTTCAATCTCCCCGTGTGGAGGAGGAGAATAGAACTTCTGGTGAGGCTGCCACTTCTCCTGATTCAGCACATGAACAGGATGCAATTGGTAACATCTCTAAGACCTCACCAGAGGCAACTGCCGATGAAGGACAAATTCCTAAGGCAGGAAGTCCCCAGTACCAAGATCAAGGGGCACATGTGAATACTGATCCACACTCAGCACATGTTCATCCTGATGAAATCAGGAGGTCAGATGATTCAGCACCCACTGATGATGACCTAGGCTTTTTCTTTGATGTTCTAGCCCATAACACCATTCTTGAGGCTGAGGTAAGTAGACTACAAGAACTACTTGCCAAAATGTCTCAAGAATCAAGACCATCTGCCCAAATTCACCCACAGATGGCACCTTCTTCTGAAGGTCTCCCAAACACTGAGCCACTCTCCACAAATCAACCACCTGCCACTGCTTCTGGCACCATTTCTCAGGGACATAACCCCTCTAAGCAAATGGTTGCTGTCTTTAAATCTTCCTTGCCTCTCATCACTCCTATTATCACTGACATTGTGTATCAAGCCCTTGATGAGAGGCTTTCCTCTAACATACAAACCCTGGTTGATGATGCAATTTCTAAAAGGCTTTCTGACATTCAAACCCCTGAACCCAATGCAACCAAAAGGGGGAGTCTAAGTCAGTGAAAGCAGCTAAAAGGAAGAGAGTTGAAGAGGAACAAGAGAAAGAGAAAGAACATGAGAAAGAGAAAGAAGAAGAAAAAGAAAAGGAGGAGGTGAAAGAAAAAGAAAAGGATAGGGAGGAGGAAAAAGAAAAAAGACTTTCATGTCACATACAAGAAGAGGAAGGGTGTTGAGAAGTCTTCTGAGAAAAAGTTGGATGACATGATCAAAGAAGCTGATGAGCATCATAGCAGATCAATGGATAAAATCATTGATCAACTATTCAGACAAGGGTTTGATACAGCTAAGCTGGATTCTGAGATCAGAAGGCTGGAGATACAAGAGATCAAGTATAGATGGGCTAGTTACAGTGAGAAAGAACAGGAGAGACTGGAAGCCATGGTCAGATTCATTTCAAAATATTTGGGGAGATCAATCCTTGAGGTGAAATCATGGACCAGGGACAATATTTTGGAGATAACCAACCAAATCTGTTCATTTGAAGTATTTACAAAGGGATTGATCATAGAAGCCCTTAATAAAGCTGGTGCTGGGAAGAGGACTGATCTAGCAAAGTACTCCAAAGCCTCACTTGCAACCAAAAGGCTAGAGCAGCGTATACAAACTCCCACACTAAAAAAACCAACATCACAACCCACAAAACCAACTCCTTTACCCAAAAAGCCAACACAAACAACTGCCAATGATGCACCCAAGAGGAAGAGAAGGGTGTTGAGGCTTCAAGAAGAAGAAGAAGTTTATGATGAGGAAGACAGGCTGCCCATTTCAGCTATTATTAAGATGCCTAAGCCCAGGAGTCAACCGACAACAATCACACCTGACATCCAGAGGCAAATGGTAAAAGTTAAGCTGGAAGAAGAAGAACAACACAAACAACATGATGAGCAGCTGTTGAGCCTAATTGATAAAGAGTTTCCTCAAACTACTTCGATACAAGCTATGAGGAAACATGCTCAGAGGTTGTATGCTCTCAAGTTTACATTCCAATATCAGAAAGAGAAAGTAAGAATCTGGCCTGATCCCAGGGTTAGTCATAGAATTCACAAGAAGAACATTCCAAATAGATACAATGGCCAAGTAAAGAAGATTGTAGATGCAGTGATCATGCTGGCCATTATAGTGTCACCCTGGGAAATCCTAGAAGACTTCAAGAAAGCCTACAAAGCTAATCTTTCCCCCCAAAAGTTGCTAGAAAACAAAATGGTGAAAAAGGGGTTAATTTACAAGAGGCTTGAAGAGGTCAGGAGCAATGAACTCCAGTTGTTACTTGAGGGTAATCACCCTCATGAGTTTGCTTATAGAGAAATAACAACTGTGGAGTTAAAGAATGGGAAACAGGTCAAATATCTTTCTGAATATTATGGGCCAGAGTTCTTTTTGAAGGAGTAGCCAAAGATCTCACTCTGGAAGAACAAGTTATCTTCCTGGAGGCCTATGTAAGAGAGTCTTACAGACTCATTGTAGGGAAGTAGGTTTCATGGATGGAGTAACAACTCTGTGTCCAATTCCCTAAGACAGAGTTCCCATCCATCCCTTGCCAATCAGATCTACTGAAACCTCTTCCCATGCCTGTGCTTAAAATGGTCACTTCTGAGCTGTTCCAGAAGAAAAAGACAATCTTTTTGCCTAATAAGTGAGACTCTAATAATCTTAATGGTTTTGGCGGCATTGGTTTTGGGAGAGTTTGTTGGACCAAAAAAACCAATGAGCCAGATCAGAAAAACCTTTATGTCCCACAGACATCATAACCACTAAAGAAGCCTACATCAGCTGAAGACAAAGTCTAAAGATAAGTGCTGAAGAGAAAGTTTGAAGACAAGTACTAAAGACAAAGTCTAAAGACAAGTACTGAAGACAAAGTGTAAAGACAAGTACTGAAGACAAAGTCTGAAGACAAGTGCTGAAGACAAAGTCTGAAGACAAAGTCTGAAGACAAGTGCTGAAGACAAAGTCTGAAGACTAAGCCTTCGGAGGTTGTCACAACAACTGAAGTAGTACTCTTCAGTAGTTGTGATGCTTTCCTTTTCAGTAGTTGTCTTTTTCAGTTCAGTAGTTTGTAATCAGTAGTTTGTAATAAGTAGTTCAGTTGTTTGTTTTTAGTAGTTGTAGTATTAGTTAATACTTAGCTTCTTTTGTAAGAAGATGTCCTCAGCTGTTGTGGACATCTTCAGTAGTTTAGTTAGCTTCAGTTGTTTTTGTAAAACGGTTAGAAGTCACTATCAAGTGACATCTGCTGACGTCACCTTACCTCTATAAAAGGAAGGTTGACCTCTTTTGTATTTGCCAAAGCTTGTGTATGAATGAATACATTCTCTTTTGCAGAAAACATTCTCTATTTATAACCGTACTATTTCATTGAATATCCTTTGTGTTCTTGCTTAAATTTTGTCTAATTCTTATACTATTCCGCTGCAAATCATAACCTAATTGATCAACCTAGATCCAAGATCCCTTCAGAAGTCAAAGTTGAATCATTGAAATAAAAACTGCATAGTTTGGCAAGTTCTTCACACATAGTTTAAAACTTAGTGAAAGAATGAAATGGTGGGGAATGTTTGGGTTATAAAGTAGTACCACCACCATATTCTATCCTTTTGAATACTAAATGTAGACCAATAAATAACAATCCGGTTAAGGATCATGTGGTGTCTACCCCTCTGGTCAGTGATCCAGACTCCACGGGTAAACCTGTGAAGTCAGTCACTGAACAGACAAATACTACTTTGGGATCTAAAGATAAGATGCCTATTGAGGATTTGACTGATGAAATTGAAAAGGTTAACTTAGAATCAGGTTCACAAATATCTATTCTAGAACCTAAAAAGGTTAACTCAAAAATTCCTAAACGTGGTAATCATCAAAGTCCAAATCAATCTAAGACAAAAGATGTTCAAAAAATCAAGACAATTAAATTTGTTAAAGAAGGTGAAACATCTAAACAGGAAGAAAAATTACCAAGCCCCCAACCACACTCAAACCTATATAAAAAATTTCCATAATATGTAGAAGGGAGATCTTACTACAGTTGTGGAAAACGAGGACATATGTCTTCAAATTATCCTTATCATCAGACACCCAAAAGGAAAATTGAACTTTTTAATGAAAAACCTGGAGTTTCTAAAACCAGATCTAATACTCCTCCAAAATACCAAGGGCCATACAGACAAGCTGAAAGCAAGGCTGTGTCACCCAAGGTTAAACCTAGGATTATTAGTGAACCTAAAGTTCAAACCATTAACGAGTCATCTGTTTACCACAAACATGCCTTACACAAAATGGGGTTATGGAAAGGAAAAACAGGTAACGTGTCTGATAGTGAGGACAAGAAGAAGAAAGATGTGCCCTCATCCTCTCCAGGCAGTGGGTTGAGTTCTTGATGTGTGATACCTCTGGGACACCCATGCTAGTTAAGGCTTGGGTCCCAAACTTGAACTAATAATATCCTTTGTATGTGCAGGGTGTCCGTTATAGCACTATCAATAATACCTGGATTATTGATAATGGGGCGTCCAGGAACATGACCGGGAATTCGTCTCTCCTTTTCAACATCAAACAAATTAAAGGGGGTCACGTGTCCTTTTCTGGAAATAAAGGAGGATATATCACCGCTCAAGGCGAAGTGGGAAGTGAGAAAGTCTAGTTTGATAAGGTCAACAACGTTTAGCAACTGCGAAATAACCTGCTTTCTGTCTCCCAAATCTGTGATAAATGATTCAAAGTTGTATTTGACAACAAGAAGTGTTATATACTGAAGAAGGAGTATGTCATACAGGAGGAGCAAGTTCTCATGTCAGCTTCAAGATATAATGATCTGTATGTCTTGGATCTATTAAAAGCCTCCACAACTGAATAGACTGCACAGTGCTTCCTGTCAAAGGCAACTGAAAAGGAGTCAGTCTCGTGGCATAGACGAATATGACACATCAATCCCAGGAAGATGAACCATCTGGTTCAGAATGATCTGGTAGAGGGAGCTCCTGTCAAGAACTTCCAGCTTCCAGATTTCTATGTCTCTTGCAAGAAAGGAAAACAGACAAAGAAGTCTCACAAAGCTAAGAAAGTCAACTCTATTGAAATTCCACTCGAGCGTCTACATATGGATCTGTTTGGCCCAGTTAGCACAAGGAGTATTACTAGAGACCTGTATTGCTTTGTTATGACTGATGATTACTCCAGATTCTCTTAGGTAATGTTTTTGAAAGCAAAATCTGAAATGTTTGAATCATTCAAGCATCTGGTTACGACACTAGAATCTCTCTACAAGCTGAAAGTTAGAAAGATTTGATCAGACAACGGTACAGAGTTCAAGTATTAGTGGATGGAGACGTTCTGTTGAGAGAAATGTATTGTTCATCAATTCAATTCTACATATACTCCATAGATGAACGGTGTCGCTGAGAGGAAGAATCGAAGTCTAATTGAGACTGCAAGGACAATGCTAGCCGATTTAAAACTGCCTATTCAATTTTGGAACGAGGCAGTTGCTAATGCTTGTTATACATTGAATCGGGTTCTGGTGGTCAAACGCCATGGAAAGACATGTTATGAACTACTCCAGCGACGTAAACCCAACTTGGAGTATCTCGAACCGTTTGGTGCACCTTGCATGCTATTGAAGAAGAATCAAACTAGAAAATTTTGTGAGAACGCAGAAGAAGGTATTTTCTAGGCTATAGTATACCAGAAAAGCGAGTGTACAACAACTCAACGGGTCAGGTAGAAGTGTGGTGTAACGTTGACGTTCAAAGATTCACCACCCCCCCTGCTGGAAAAGGACCTTCCTTCTTCTTTGATTATGATGGATTCTTCAAGTCATTCAGTCTACCATCTTCTCAGTCTGATGATGACTTAGCTGCTCGGATGATGTATGATGTGTTGAACTCTCCAACATTAGACACTACATCGCCTGCTCCACTAGATGATACTTCAAGCCCTTAAGGTGAAGAACTTGAGGTAAGTGATTCTTCCTCTGATGATGAAGCAGTTAAGACCACAAACATGGATCAGACAGAACAGGTTCCTGCTACTACAAGTACACCCATAGCTGAATCTGAAGACGCCGCCACGTTGGAACCTCACACTCTAACAACAAATGAGACTCCAAATCTAGATAATGAAGTAGTTGTTCCCCCTATTTATGAAACTCAAATACACGTTCATCATCCCCTGGACAACGTCATCGGCGATATTCTATCAGGAGTTCAAACTAGAAATCAGTTATATTCAGCTGATTATGTAGTAGTGATGAAAAAGGGCTATATTCATGATGGTGCATATCACTGCTTTGTATCTCAAGTCGAGCCGAAGTATGTAAGCGAGGCATTACAAGATGAGGCATGGGCAAGTGCTATGCAAGAAGAACTCCTTCAATTCAAAAAGTTAGGAGTCAGGACACTTGTGGACAGACCAAAAGGTGCAAAGGTGATTGGCACCAAATGGGTTCTTCGTTGCAAGAAAGATGACCAAGGGGTCATAATTCGTAACAAGATGCGGCTTGTCCTTCAAGGATTTAGGCAAGTTGAAGGAGTTGACTACAATGAAGTGTTTGCACCTGTGGCAAGGATGTAAGCTATTCGTATATTGCTAGCCTATGCATCCTATATGCAAATCAAACTTTATCAATTGGATGTGAAAAGTGCCTTCCTTCATGGTGAGATTCATGAAACAGTGTACCTAAGTCAGTCCGAGGGATTTGAGGTTCCTTATCATCAGGATAGAGTGTACAAACTGGACAAGGCTTTGTATGGGCTTCATCAAGCCCCTGGAGCCTTGTATGCGAAACTCTCCACTCATCTGCTTAAACACGACTTTCGTAAGAGGAGTTATAGACTGTACACTGTTTATCAAAGAGAAAGATGGTGATTTACTACTGGTTCAGATTTATGTGGATGATATCATCTTCGGTTCAAAAAATGATGTTTTATGTAAGGAATTCGAATCTGTGATGAAAGATGAATTTGAAATGAGTGCCATGGGAGAAATGAAGTTCTTTCTTAGGTTACAGGTGGATCAGACACCCAAAGGAATCTTCCTGCATCAGACAAAGTATGTAGGAGACATTCTTAGTCGGTTTGTGTCACACCCCCCGCTGATAGCGGAAACACGGGGAATGCGAGCTAGACGGGATCGTCATAACACATGGTATATGATAGAGTAGCAATAAAAATATGATGACAAGCGTGTCACGACGACACCCGAACACAAATGGAGACTTGTGTCGTGTATAATCAATGTTCATGACAGCATAGTCATAAGCACATCATAAATGATCACATAAGCATTAAGGATAACTTGTAATGTAAATTCCCACAACTCGGGAACAAGTGTTCAAAAGAATGTTAATTGTTTAGTGGACTGCCCAATATACAAAATGTATGTTCAGTCTCAAAATGCATCCTAGGGTCTCCACTAAAAGGCAGCACTCCTAGAACTTCAATTACCTTGATCACCAGAAAAGAAATGCTCAAAACGGTCAACATAGTTGTTGGTGAGCCTCGCAGGTTTTAAGTAATAAAAGAGGTTAATATGAATACAGTAAGTAAGTTTAATAAAAGTTACCGCGACTACACTTATGTGTAGGCGGTTTTACTAGTTATAAGTAGCTACAGCCAAGCTTATTCATCGGTTCCACCCGGGAATTGATGGCTGTAAAGATAGCATTTCCAAAGCGTAAATAGTTCATAAATGACGTAGCAAGATCCACACAGCGCATACGTATAGTTTATAACCAAACCAATCCTTAGGTCCCATTACCGGGATTAATGATTATATAAAAATATAAGGTTTTCCATAGCATAATAAGTTTAACTTGACGTAGCAAGATCCACACAGCGCGTACGTGTCAAGTTAAACATGACGTAGCAAGATCCACACAGCGCATACGTATAGGTTACAACCAAACCAATCTTTAGGTCCCAATTACCGGGATTAATGGTTTTAATGGATGATCGGCTTAGAAGAACCACATAGAAGAACCACATAGAAGAACCACACAGCCGAGAGCATCCACGGTCAATGGCATTCACAAGTAGCATAAATCAACACGTAACATCAAATAGTAGTGCATGGTAGTATAAAACCCCTAAGTAACGTACATAGGGTAACATAGCACATAGTTCAAGTTCATATAGCAGCAAACAGTCAGGATCATCATGTAACCCGGTTTGAGCACATTCTTAGTATACCGGGGATGCTTATGTATAGGGTCCCCCGCAGCATTCCCACCACATCCGCGACATACATAGAATGATACCTAAACCAGTTACATGACATCCATTTATCCTTAGTATCAATCAACAAGTTTAGCAAGGTAAGTTACTCATATAGGTAGCAGCCAACTTCCACTAAGGAAGATGCCCGGAATTAAATAAATAAGTGAGCATTCTTTCCCCCAAGTAGAAAATGTTTAAAAAGGTTTTATAAGCGTAAAAAGGGGCCACGAAACTCACGGAACAGATGATAAGCACAATCGATGTAAGATTCCCTGGGATAAGATGCTAGGAACCGTAAAACACCTATTGACAATTACTGACAAGCATAAGTAAGGGAATATAGAACATAATATGATAGTCGGTTAGTTTCGGCGTTTCGGTTCGGTCGTGAGTAGTACACACAAACAGACACTCAAAAGAAAAATCACACATACACGCATCGTTAATCACACAACCGGACCTGACGCACGACTGACACCCCATTCACATGAGTGGACTTTCAGTCGTACGAATTAGCTACTTTGGTACAATTGAACCTTCATTCGTGTGACTAAGCCTTCAGTCGTACCATGCAATGCCAGCCGCACGACCTAACAGCCAACCGCGCGACTCAACGTCCCTTCGTGCGAATCAGCTTCATTCGCGCGAGTGGACCTTCTTTCGCGCGACAGGCATCTGTTCGTGCGACTCACACACGATCGCACACACATACAGTCGCATGGCCCAGTCACGCGACAACCCCTGTCGCGTGACAACTCCAGTCGCGTGACAACCCTCTCATTCGCACCCACCGACAGCCGCGCGACACAACCGCGCGACATACCCAATCACACATACTCAAGTCGCACACACACACACCCAGTCGCACGCCGCATTCGCGCGACAATCCCATTCGCGCCGACGGGGGTCGCGACTGCAGGAAGTTGCAGGTCGGCCTTCGGCTGCCCGAACACAAGTTTTACCCAACCAGAACCTCCAGAACTCATATTCTAACCTATCTAGACAAGAAGCACACTCAGAAACAAGACATGCAAGCCCACACGACCTCATGTGATCGGATGAACCCGAGCACCCGAAAACCCCAAAACGCAGCAGCTAGATCGGGCTAAAACGAGGTAAGTGAGGTTATCTACCTGCTAGGGACGAGTATACACGATGATAACCGAGATTTGAAGGCTAAAATGCGACAAACGGTTCGATTTTAGGTGTAGGCTAGAGAGAGAAAGTGGAGAAGATGAAGATGAAGTGGTGAAGAAGGTGAAAAAGTGTGAAAAATGGATGGGAAGGGGTATTTATACCCAGCCTAGTTTCTCAAAATATCAAGTTTAGTCCCCGCACTTTGCCCCCGGGTTCCCAAATTTTGTTTCGGTTGAAACGTTATAATTTAGTCTTGCTTTATTGATGATAAAATGTTATTAATGTTATTTATAAGTTAAAAGATAATTTTATTCGTGAAAATTATTTTATTATAAAAATGACGTGTTTAGTGTTAACGGGGCAAATCTTGGAGAAACGTCTTAAGTTAACGACAAGTCTAGCAACGATAGAACGCATATAAGGACAACTAAGCAAACAAATATGGTATCCACGTATATGGTTTATAAAATTGAGGTATGACTGACAGCGAAGGTTAATCGATCACGTTAAATGACGGACCTTTGGTGACGGATGTCACAGTATCCCCCAGTTGAGGGAATTTCGTCCCGAAATTCAACTGGTGCTAGGTCTAAGAGCGTCATCCTCGAATAGATGTGGATATTTGAGTCTCATCTGATCTTCACGTTCCCATGTAAACTCTGGCCCTCGTTTAGAATTCCATCTTATACGAACGATAGGTATCTTGCTGCGCCTCAACTTCTTGACCTTTCGGTCCATGACCTCAATAGGTTCCTCCACAAAATGGAGGTTTTGATCAATCTTGATATCCTCAGTAGGCACGTGAAGTGATTCGTCAGCTAAACACTTCTTGAGGTTTGATACATGGAAAGTATCATGTACACTGTTAAGCTCTTGTGGCAACCGTAATCGGTACGCCACCGGACCGATTCTTTCTATGATCTCGAATGGTCCAACATATCTTGGGCCAACTTCCCTTTCTTTCCAAACCGTACAACCCCTTTCCATGAAGAGACCTTAAGCAACACTCGATCCCCAACGTTAAACTCTAACGGCTTCCGACGGTTGTCGGCATAGCTCTTTTGGCGATCTCTAGCGGCTTTAAGTCGGTCTTTGATTAGGAAGATCTTATCGGTGGTTTCTTGAATGATTTCAGGACCTGTTAGCTGGCTTTCACCAACCTCGGCCCAACACACGGGCGATCTACATTTCCGTCCATACAACGCTTCGAACGGTGCACACCAATGCTAGTATGGTAACTGTTATTGTAGGAAAACACCATCAGCGGTAGATGAGTATCCCAGCTGCCACCAAAATCAATAACGCACGCCCTCAGCATGTCCTCAAGCGTCTGTATCGTTCGTTCACTTTGCCCGTCTGTCTGGGGGTGATAGGCTGTACTCATGTCTAATCGAGTGCCCATCGCTTTCTGTAACGTCTGCCAAAAACGCGAAGTAAATCGGCTGTCTCGGTCGGATATGATTGACACCGGCACCCCGTGCCGTGTCACAACCTCTTTGATGTACAACCTTGCCAGTTTATCCATTTTGTAGTCTTCTCGGATAGGCAAGAAGTGAGCGGATTTCGTCATTCGATCCACCACGACCCATATCGTGTCGTGTCCGCTTGGTGTTCTCGGGAGTTTGGTGATGAAATCCATAGTGATGTTCTCCCATTTCCACTCGGGAATTTCAGGTTGTTGCAATAATCCCGATGGTTTTGGTGTTCAGCCTTGACCTTTGAACAAGTCAAGCATTTGCTCACATATATAGCAATATCTTTCTTCATGCCTGGCCACCAGTACAGCTCTTTCAGATCGTGGTACATCTTGTCTGCACCAGGATGAACAGAGTATCGAGTCTTGTGTGCTTCATCCAAGACTAGTGTACGTACACCTACCCATCTGGGGACCCATATACGATCTATGAAGTAATGAACGCCGTCATCCTTGCGAGTCATTTGTTTATCCAACCCTCAGAATTCTTCTCCCGCAAGGTTCTCTTCTTTCAAAGCCTCGTTTTGTGCAATTTGAATCTAAGCCTTTAAATTGGTTTGAATAGTCAAACCTAGCGCTCGAGCACGTAATGGTTTCACGCGTTCTTTTCGGCTTAAAGCATCAGCCACCACGTTAGCTTTCCCCGGATGATATCGGATTTCACAATCATAGTCGCTAAATAGCTCCACCCAGCGTCGCTAAGTAGCTCCACCCAGCGTCGCTGTCGCATGTTAAGTTCCTTCTGGTTCATGATGTGTTGAAGGCTCTTATGGTCTGTGTAGATGATGCATTTGGTTCTGTATAGATAATGCCTCCATATCTTGAGTGCAAATACTACAGCGCCCAACTCCAGATCATGAGTTGTGTAGTTCTTTTCGTGCACTTTAAGTTGTCACGAGGCGTATGCAATTACCTTCTCTTTCTGCATTAGCACACAGCCCAAACCCTGATGTGAAGCATCACAGTACACCACAAAATCATCAGTTCCGTCAGGGAGGGACAATATCGATGCGTTGCACAACTTCTCCTTCAATGTTTGGAACGCCTGCTCTTATGTTTTCCCCCAATCAAACTTCTTGTCTTTCTGAGTCAACAAAGTTAACGGTTGGGCAATCTTTGAGAAGTTCGCAATGAAGCGACGATAGTATCCGGCCAATCCTAAGAATTGTCGTATCTCTGAAGGTGTCTGGGGTGTATCCCATTTCTTCACAGCTTCAATCTTGCCGGGGTCCACATGAATTCCATCTTTGTTAACCACATGACCCAAAAACCTCACTTCTCGAAGCCAGAATTCACACTTCGAGAATTTGGCGAAAAGTTTCTCTTCCCGCAACAGTTCCAGAATTGCTCGAAGGTGTTCTTCGTGATCCTCTTTTGAACGAGAATAGATGAGTATGTCGTCTATGAACACGATCACGAACTTATCAAGATAAGGTTTGCACACCCGATTCATCAGATCCATAAAGACAGCTGGTGCGTTGGTCAGCCCGAATGGCATGACTAGGAACTCATAGTGCCCGTAACGAGTTCTAAATGCTGTTTTCGGAATATCGTCCTCAAATACTCTTAGTTAATGATAACCAGATCGAAGGTCGATCTTAGAGAAATACGAGGCTCCTTGCAACTGATCGAACAGGTCGTCGATTCTAGGAAGAGGATACCGATTCTTCACGGTCAATTTGTTCAATTCCTTGTAGTCGATGCACATACGGAACGTCCCATCCTTCTTCTTGACAAATAACACCGGTGCTCCCCACGGTGAATGACTCGGTCAAATGAAACCCTTCTCCAGTAGTTCCTGTAGTTGGCTGGACAACTCTTGCATCTCGGAGGGTGCTAACCGATAAGATGTCTTTGCTACCGGTGTAGCTCCAGGAATCAGCTCGATATGGAATTCCACCTGTCGTTGAGGAGGTAATCCAGACAAATCATCAGGGAACACCTCCGGAGAATCCCGTACTATCGGAATGTCTGCCAATTTTGTCTCTTCTTCTTTCTTTTCTACTATGTGAGCCAGAAAAGTGTAACACTGCTTTCGTAGACTTCGGCGTGCTTTCATGCAGGTGATAAGCTTCAAGTTTCTTCCCGGTCGCTCTCCTTGTATCCTGAGTACTTTCCCGTCAGTCATGGGAATCCGCACTACTTTATCTCGGCATACAATCTCGGCTCCATGCTTCGACAACCAATCCATCCCCACTATTACATCAAAGCTCCCCAACTCGAAAGGTATCAAATCTATGTTGAAGACCTGGTCTTCCAACATTAGGGTGCAATTCCTAATAATCTCGTCTGCTTGTTCAACCCTACCATTAGCCATTTCTACGGAGTAACTAGTTTCTAGTCTACTAGCACTTAAATCAAGCATATGCACGAACTCAGAAGATATAAAACTATTGTCTACCCCAGTATCAAACAGTATAGATGCGAAGTGGTTATTGAGTAAGTGCGTACCCGTGACAACGTTCGGATCCTGATGGGCATCATTAGCTCCAATGACGAAGGCGCGTCCCCGTGCAGCATTACCTTGGTTTTCTTGGCCTTGCGCACCCGCTATGGCCAGTATCTGCTGCGGGTTGTTTCCCTGCTGACCCGGTGCCCTGTTCAGTCGGGGGCACATATTCCTGAAGTGATCGAGGGCTCCACACTCGTAGCAATCCCTGGCATTCCCTGCGGGGTTAACCGTGTTGATGGGTTCCACCAGGTTTGGTGCTACTCTACAGTCTCTTGCTTGATGCCCCGGGCGTCTGCAGTTCAAACACACCCGGCACGGTGTTGCTGGAGGATGATGAAGATTGCACCTGTCACATCTCGGGTGCGGACCAGCATATTCCCTCTTCCCTTGAGTCACGACCACAAAGTTTCTGGTTGTTTTGGCCCTCTTATCAGACTTTCCAGTACCAGACCGGCTTGTTTCCCCAGCCTCTTTCCTTTTCTCCGCTCCCCTACCCAACACTCCTGTTCTTATCATCTCGTCAGTGAGAGCGCCCGCTTTCAGAATAGCGCTCTGGATTGTAGGAGGAGCAGCTACAGTTACCATTGCTCGGATTTGAGGCGCGAGTCCCCAAATGTACCTCTCAATCCTCTTAGATTCCGGAGTGACTAGGTATGGAACTAGTCTAGCCAGCTCATGGAATCGGTCAGTATAAGCTGCGTGCCCTGCCCCCACCATAGCATGATTCCAGAACTCATGCTCAAGCTTCTGCATCTCGTTGAGAGGGCAGTATTCCTCGGTAATCAAAGCTTTGAATTCATCCCAGGTCATCTGCATCGTAGATTCCCTTCCCCTCGCTTGAACCTGGGTGTTCCACCAGGTTAGTGCTCTGCCCTGCAGTGAGCACGTAACATACTTGATCCGCTGGCTGTCGAGGCATTCACTGATGTTGATCACAACCTCCATTTTCTCAAGCCATCTAATCAGGGCTATCGCCCCACCTTTACCATCAAAATCCCAGGGCTTACAGGCCACAAACTCCTTGTAAGAACAGCCCAGTTTGGTGTTAGCAGCCCCAGCTTCATTGCCTGCAGTACCACCATTTTCGGTCTCCTGATTGCTTTCATTCCCAATCGGGTTCCCAGTGTCCTCGTTTTCATTACCACCATCCCCGTGGGGGTGGTTTTGCTGTTGCAGGGCGTCGCTCACCTGAGCTACGATAGTCGGAATCAGGGCAGTTAATTGTTGAGCAATTAAGGCTGCCATATCAGCATTTCCAGTCCCTTGGTTATTGCCAGAAGGACCTTCATTTGCTATTGGAGGTCTACCCCTGCCTCTGCCTCTGCCCCTCGGGGCTTCACTTCCGCTACTATTGCTGCGGGTAGATCTTCGAGGCGGCATGTTCTATTCATACAAGAGGCAACAAATAAGCTTTAGTCACCTTAAGATACACAAGTACTCCACTTGTCAAGTTCCAATCGTCTCATGTTCCGGTCAGTCAAGATCACCATGCAGCCCATTTTAAGCATATTCTCGGTATACTGGTGGTGTTTATATATAGGGTTCCCCGCAGCGTACCCACCACACCCACGATGTACCGAGAATGATGCCTAATCCGGTTACATGACATCCGACCTTCCTTCACATCATATCCATAATAATCCATCAAGTCAACTGAGAGCCAAACATGTAATCACGTATAGTCTAGCGGAGGTTGTCTATCTAGCGTCCTTGAAAGGACTCAGACATAGCCTCCTCGGGACGGTCTCAGTATCTGAGGTCAAGCGCAATGTATGATCTGTGATGATCTTTTCGGGTCTCAATACCTGAATTTGGTTATGATAACTTGGCGCGCAGAGGGAACGAAAGATCCAATAGGGAGCATCTCATAGGGGTCGAGCACAAGGGCTCAAGTACAAGGTGAAGATCACATGACAGAAGGATAATCAAACATGTAAGGAGGAACACATACGCGAGATATATAAATGCACACAAGCTTAAGCATGCAGATCTACATGAAGGTTCCTAGGTTATAGTCTAGGTCAAGTGTAATTGCCTAATTCTCTATAACCAATGGCTCTGATACCAGTCTGTCACACCCCCCGCTGATAGCGGAAACACGGGGAATGCGAGCTAGACGGGATCGTCATAACACATGTTATATGATAGAGTAGCAATAAAAATATGATGACAAGCGTGTCATGACGACACCGAACACAAATGGAGACTTGTGTCGTGTATAATCAATGTTCACGACAGCATAGTCATAAGCACATCATAAATGATCACATAAGCATTAAGGATAACTTGTAATGTAAATTCCCATAACTCGGGAACAAGTGTTCAAAAGAATGTTAATTGTTTAGTGGACTGCAACAATATACAAAATGTATGTTTAGTCTCAAAATGCATCCTAGGGTCTCCACTAAAAGGCAGCACTCCTAGAATTTCAATTACCTTGATCACCTGAAAAGAAATGCTCAAAACGGTCAATATAGTTGTTGGTGAGCCTCGCAGGTTTTAAGTAACAAAAGAGGTTAATATGAATACAATAAGTAAGTTTAATAAAAGTTACCGTGACTACACTTATGTGTAGGCGGTTTTACTAGTTATAAATAGCTACAGCCAAGCCTATTCATCGGTTCCACCCGGGAATTGATGGCTGTAAAGATAGCATTTCCAAAGCGTAAATAGTTCATAAATGACATAGCAAGATCCACACAGCGCATACGTATAGTTTACAACCAAACCAATCCTTAGGTCCCATTACCGGGATTAATGATTATATAAAAATATAAGGTTTTCCATAGCATAATAAGTTTAACTTGACGTAGCAAGATCCACACAGCGCGTACGTGTCAAGTTAAACATGACGTAGCAAGATCCACACAGCGCATACGTATAGGTTACAACCAAACCAATCTTTAGGTCCCAATTACCGGGATTAATGGTTGTAATGGATGATCGGCTTAGAAGAATCACACAGAAGAACCACATAGAAGAACCACACAGCCGAGAGCATCCACGGTCAATGGCATTCACAAGTAGCATAAATCAACACGTAACATCAAATAGTAGTGCATGGTAGTATAAAACCCCTAAGTAACATACATAGGGTAACATAGCACATAGTTCAAGTTCATATAGCAGCAAACAGTCAGGATCATCATGTAACCCGGTTTGAGCACATTCTTAGTATACCGGGGATGCTTATGTATAGGGTCCTCCGCAACATTCCCACAACATCCGCGACATACATAGAATGATACCTAAACCTGTTACATGACATCCATTTATCCTTAGTATCAATCAACAAGTTTAGCAAGGTAAGTTACTCATATAGGTAGCAGCCAAATTCCACTATGGAAGATGCCTGGAATTAAATAAATAAGTGAGCATTCTTTTCCCCCAAGTAGAAAATGTTTAAAAAGGTTTTATAAGCGTAAAAAGGGCCCACGAAACTCACGGAACAGATGATAAGCACAATCGATGTAAGATTCCCTGGGATAAGATGCTAGGAACCGTCAAACACCTATTGACAATTACTGACAAGCATAAGTAAGGGAATATAGAACATAATATGATAGTCGGTTAGTTTCGGCGTTTCGGTTCGGTCGTGAGTAGTACACACAAACAGACACTCAAAAGAAAAATCACACATACACGCAACGTTAATCACACAACCGGACCTGACGCACGACTGACATCCCATTCACACGAGTGGACTTTTAGTCATACGAATTAGCTACTTTGGTACAATTGAACCATCATTCGTGTGACTAAGCCTTCAGTCGTACCATGCAATACCAGCCGCACGACCCAACAGCCAACCGCGCGACTCAACGTCCCTTCGCGCGAATCAGCTTCATTCACGCGAGTGGACCTTCTTTCGCGCGACAGGCATCTGTTCGTGCGACTCACACACGATCGCACACACATACAGTCGCATGGCCCAGTCACGCGACAACCCCTGTTGCGTGACAACTCCAGTCGCGTGACAACCCTCTCATTCGCACCCACCGACAGCCGCGCGACACAACCGCGTGACTTACCCAATCACATAGACTCAAGTCGCACACACACACACCCAGTCGCACGCCCCATTCGCGCGACAATCCCATTCGCGCCGACGGGGGTCGCGACTGCAGGAAGTTGCAGGTCGGCCTTCGGCTGCCCGAACACGAGTTTTACCCAACTAGAACCTCCAGAACTCATATTCTAACCTATCTAGATAAGAAGCACACTCAGAAACAAGACATGCAAGCCCACACGACCTCATGTGCTCGGATGAACCCGAGCACCCGAAAACCCCAACGCAGCAGCTAAATCGGGCTAAAACGAGGTAAGTGAGGTTATCTACCTGCTAGGGACGAGTATACACGATGATAACCGAGATTTGAAGGCGAAAATGCGACAAACGGTTCGATTTTTGGTGTAGGCTAGAGAGAGAAAGTGGAGAAGATGAAGATGAAGTGGTGAAGAAGGTGAAAAAGTGTGAAAAATGGCTGGGAAGGGGTATTTATACCCAGCCTTGTTTCTCAAAATATCAAGTTTAGTCCCCGCACTTTGCCCCCGGGTTCCCAAATTTTGTTTCGGTTGAAACGTTATAATTTAGTCTTGTTTTATTGATGATAAAATGTTATTAATGTTATTTATAAGTTAAAAAATAATTTTATTCGTGACAATTATTTTATTATAAAAATGACGTGTTTAGTGTTAACGGGGCAAATCTTGGAGAAACGTCTTAAGTTAACGACAAGTCTAGCAACAATAGCACGCATATAAGGACAACTAAGCAAAACAAATATGGTATCCACGTAGATGGTTTATAAAATTGAGGTATGACTGACAGCGAAGGTTAATCGATCACGTTAATGACGGACCTTTGGTGATGGATGTCATAGTTTGACATGGAGAATACAAGTGTTGCTGGAATTCCACTTGCCATAAATCACGATGTGGCACCCGACGAAAATGGTGATATGGTAGATGCCACTATATACAGAGGGATGATCGGATCTCTTATGTACCTCATAACTTCTCGTCCTGATATCATGTATGCCACGTGTCTCTGTTCCAGATATCAGGCCAAACCAAAAGTAAATCATCTCATCAGGGTTAAAAGGATATTCCGTTATCTGAAGGGTACTCTAACACTCGGGTTGTGGTATCCTTATGATGATGATTTTGAGCTTATAGCGTATAGTGACTTGGACTACGGTGGCTGCAAGATGAATTACAAGTCAGCATCAGTGGGTTGTCAGTTCTTTGGAAGACGGTTAGTAATTTGGCAGTGTAAGAAGCAGACGTCTATTGCTTTGTCAATATGTGAAGCTGAATACGTTGCTGCTCATAAATCATTTGGATTCAACAGCAAATACGCGACTATGGTTTGCGATTTTCTAACACCCCTATCTTTGTTGATAATTCTGCTGCAATTGCTGTAACAAAAAATCCAGTCCAACACCCTAAGACTAAACACATCGGTATTAAATATCACTTTATACGTGACTGTTTTGAAAAGCAATTAATCGATGTTGTTAAAATTAATACAGAATTTCAACGCGCCGACCTCTACACAAAAGCATTTGATAAACCTCGGTTTTTATATTTATTAGAGGTAAATGGCGTGAAAAAGAAAAGTGATGTGATTCCAGAAGAATCGAGTTCATAGTCCGTCTTTCTGTTTATTTTAATTTTTTTCTTTCCTTTTTTCTTTCCTTTAATTATTTCTGTCCTAAAAAATCCAAAAACACAAATAGATTTTCATTTTTAGAATTACAGGGGGAGATTAGTTTAGTTTCAGTATTTATTTATTTATTTACTTAAAAAAAGAGGCGGGCAGATAGGCTGAAAGCAAATCAACTCCGTGAGATTGAGTCAAAACTATGGAAAATGATAGTTACAGGGAACTAATTGCATAGGACTTAAAAAGGACTGAAAAGATCAAAAAGGCTATAATTAAAATTTCAAGTCTACGATGTTTAAGCCAAATAAAGGAAAAATAATAGAACACTAGTATGTTACTGAGGTTACATAGAGAAAGTAGACCTAGGGTTTGCTAGTCTATTGTACGATGTGTCGGTAGATTCAACACAATAGACAAGTAGACTTCTTTGGTGAAACAATCTAAACTAAACTGTTTAACAGGCTATGGGTTTCCATCTTATCACTGGTTAACACAATCAACTAGATTCCAATAAGGGGTGACGAGCAAAATAAACGCCACAAATGTGTGCAGACGACCATAAATTGAGCAAAGCACATGGAAAAATTGATAAACGCAATCAAACTAATGACTAATGTTGTTGGTGCGTTATGTGTAAAAGAAAAAGGTGCTCTTACTAGAACATAGGTTGTGTGCCTCTCTGCTGTACGATGGCACTAACCTAAGGATAAGCATAACCTAAATATTCTAGAATTCATTGCTGTTTGCGCCTCTCTGCTGTGCGATGGCACTGACCTGAGGCTTAGCATCTCTTTGAAAACTCTCAGAATAGTTTCTCCTTGTCTCAAAACCTGTAGACCGCTCAAAATATCCTGAGGAATGTTGATTACCATATAAGGGTGGGATCCATAAACGCTTGTTAAAATAATAAATCTAATCACCAATGTGAGTTAAAAGTCTGTGTATGGATTTAAGTGGACAACCATACTAAAAATCGTCGTGGCTACAACTCCCGACAGTCGAAATCATTGTGTGCTTTTCACAGCTCTAGTATGATTTCCTGTAAGTGCTTGTGACTCGGTGATAAATGAGTATCATTACTTTAAACATATATCAAGGAGTCCCAAACGATTATGATACACCTGTATGATTCCATATGAATCTCTCCAAAGATGATAAAACCAAATTGAAGTTTTTCTGCTCAGGGGGAGAAATCGGTTAAATGATATTTAAAAGTTTTCAACCCACCTCCAACAAAAACTCAAAAATATGTCTTGTTTTGTTTACCTTCAAGTTGCTTTTAGGTTTAGTTATCCATTTGCGTCAATGTCGGACTATGTAGCAAAGTGAACTGTATGAATCACACCTTAAAAGGGTCACGTCTGAGGGGACCAAATTGTTGTTAAATTGAAATGCTCATATCTGAGATGATCAAGGTTTGAAAAGTAAAAGGGTCACGTCTGAGGTGACCAAACTGTGTAAATTAGAAGGATCACGTCTGAGGTGATCAAATGGTTTCTCGTTCAAAGAATCATGTCTGAGATGATCGGTGCTCATAAAGTTATATCAATCAAAAGTTAAAACTGAAGGTTTGAAAAATATGAAGTCAACTCATGAGTATGAATCAATCACACGATTGGATCATAAGTATGAACCAATCGTATGATTGAATCATAAGAATGAGTCAATCGTACGATTGGACCTTGAGAATGAGCCAGTCATACGATTGGACCATGAGATTAAGCCAGTCATACGATTGGACCATGAGTATGAGACAATCATGCGATTGGATCATAAGACTGAGCCAGTCGCACGACTGGAAAGAGGAGACTGAGCCAGTCGTACGACTGAAGGGAGGAATATGAGTCAATCGCACGACTGAACCTCAGTCGCATGATTGAGCCATGAGTATGGGTCCAGTCGCACGACTGAAACCCAAAACAGTATAAATAGAGGCTCATTCGGTCGCAACCTCTACCAGACTTCAAAATTTCCAAAACCCGGCTAAGCCCTGTTACTCTGCCAAAATTTCAAACATTTGATATTGCATTCTGAATCGTGTTTTAACCCTTAGTGTACTCATCTACAGGTAATTTGCGATAGGAATCGGGACAAACAAGAAATCAAATCGAACCTAAATGACCTAAATCGATCAAAATAATAACCGGTTCACAAACCCTATAATTGACTATCTAAATGATTAAAAATGTCAATTTAAAGAAGGTTAGATGCTATAATGAGTCCCTGCGAACCATATGAACCTAAAAACGACGTCTAATTTCACTTGATGACAAGATTCATGATTATGGTGTCATACATGGGTTTATGCGAATGGATAGACTGATGACCTTCAGTCGCACGATTGAGCCAGTCGCTTGCTTCAATCGCACGATTGAACCAATCAGTGATTCAGTCGCACAACTGACTCAACCGCATGGCTTTGCACACGACTGAACTTAGTCGCAGGCTCAATTGTATGACTGAACCCAGTCGTATGTCAAATCATTTATCTATTATGAACAGAACTAATATGTTTGTCCCTTGTATTGCAGAAATATGGCAGATAGATGGAAGATAAGCACTAAGCACAATATATGTGCTCATCTGGACCCTACATCCCGGAATGCTTCTGAGTTTACCGGGATCATTGCTTTTTTGACTTTCGAGGATCTTCACCGCCATATCTACACCATGTATACCGTATAGGCCGATTGAGTAGACGTTCTGGGAGAACGCAACTGTTGGCAGATCTACAGAGCCCTACTGCATTAGGAGCTCCACTTTTGGAGAGGATATCCAGATCAGCGAAGATGATATCAGGCGAGTCTTGGACTTGGGTGACGATGGTGCACACCCAACCAAGCTACATCCCCTGACGGTATGGGGATGGTTCTTCAGGATCAAGTACGCCGGTGATATCAATGCCGGCGTACTGAACAAGAGTAACATGTGCCCTCAATTTAAGTATCTGGCACATGTGATCCTGAAGTGCATAGCCTCCAGGAGAGGAGGATTCGATGTGCTATCTGATCAGATTCAGAATTCTTATGTGGCGTTGGTGCTGAACCATCCGTTCAGCTTCTCACGGATGTTCGTTACTTATCTGGTAGAGAACATTGAGGCCAAGGGGAAAGAAGGATTTTGCATGTACCCGAGGTTTCTTCAGATGATGATAGACGAGAAGCTTCCTCACCTTCCCAAGGAGAAGGATGATGCGGTGTCATTGGAAATGATGGACAACACCACCTTGGGGAGGATGAAGGTCTACCAGGGGAAGCAGGTGAAGCCCCTAGTCAGGAGGTTGTTCGACCATCTGGCCAGGGAGGACTACGTGGCGCCAGCTCGTAAAAAGTGGCGTCATGATAAAAACGATTCAGATGTTGAGCCAGTTATGGCTGCTGTTGATGAGGATGACAACGACGACGATGACGGTCAGGGTGGTGGAGTTACAGGCCCTAGTAAACCAAGGGCCACTGACACTTCTACTAAGTCTCCACCACCCACACATGCTAGCTCCTCAGCTCCTGGTGGATTGGAGCAGGCACCCATCCATCGGGATTTTCTTCCAGATGATGAAGATGAGGAGTCTGATGAGGAGCCCCTCACATGGACAGTTGGTAGCCGTGTGGTTGCTACCGACCGGGGTATGGAGGTGGTTGGGGGACGCCGGGCTGGGGGAGAGAGTACTGATACTGCTGATCCTACCTACACTCCTCCCCAGCCAAGCCTAGGGGGAGCCCAGAGCTCCAAGGGCTCACGGTTGAAGAGGATGGCTTAGCCACATGGCCAAAAGGCCAAAAGAAGACGTATAGTGCTGATGACCTCTTCTACCACCCCAGCCACCACATCCACCATCCCTACCACACCTACCACCACCACAGCCACTACATCCACTACTCCCATCATACCTACCACCACCACTACAGCTACCACCACTCCACCCACTTCATTCATACCACCATAAAACACAACCACCACCACTCCCACTTATACTACATGCACCACTCCACCCACCACATCACATCCCGGACCTTCCACCTTTTCAATACCACCACTAGGATCCTCTCTGCCTAACGTTGGGTTAGAGGAACAGCTTGCCAGCCTCAACCGTCTGGTTCTGAAACTGCTCACAACTGAAGATACACAACAAACCAGATGATTCAGTTGATGGCTGTCAACGTTGAACAAGGCAAGCAGATCGCCCTGCTGACTGAGAGGATGGAAGCTCAGAGTCAACAGATTGCAGATCTGACTGAGAAGGAAGCTGCCCTCGAGGGAGACTTGTCCAGAGCTCACCATGCCTTAGCCACATAGAACAATCTTTTGATGGCATCGGTGAAGCGAATAGAGGATGTTGAGAGGAAGAACAAGAAGCTACGCCTAAGGCTAAAGGGCACAAAAGGCGAGCCTCTCAAGATCAGAGGTTATGGTGATGATGGTGATGATGATGATGATGACGAGTCATCTGATGATGTTGATGACAAGTCATCTGATGATGATGAGTCTGATGATGATGATGATGTCGAGGGAGAGGGAAGTGGAAAGGACAGAGAGGGAGGTGATGAGGATGAGCCTGAAGGTGATGCATCTGCATCAGCCTAAGATCCAGCAGCTCAGGAAGGGCGGACAAAAAGACGTCAAGAATCAAGACCGTCCACCTCAGCGTCTCAAGCTAAAGAGCCAAGTGACAAGGACAAAAGTAATGATTAGTTGTCTTAGCTTTTGATTATCTTTTGTACTTGAACTATGTATTACACTTATGTAATTAATGGTTATCAATGTTTATTAATGTAAATGAATTAATTACTGATGTGTTTTTGTGGTTTTAAATGTTTAAACAAACAGATGAATCCCAACAGATGGATGAGCATGACGTCGCACCCCTACAGCAAATCAAGACTCAACTAACAATGATTCTTGATTTGCAAGGGATTGTGTGATGATCTATGAGCTATACACCTGAGAAGGGAGAGATCATTCATGATCTCACAGACGAGCAGTTGGCTGATATGTTCAGACTCAACTCGGATGAGCTAGTCAAGGACGCTCCCGAGGTTGATGTCATGAGTGATGAAGAGCTGTAGGGTGTCGATGAGATTGATATAGAGGATATCACAGCACAAGAGTATCCACAGTACACTAACCAACAGGGAAATTTTATCCCCGATTTAGGTGAAACATTTGGTAGTGATACGCTTGGAGCTCTTGATGCTCAAGAGAAAGAGAAGGAGAAAGCAGAAGGGAAAGCCCAAGCTTTGGACATTGATGTTGATATCAAGAAAGCTGAATGGGCAGTTTGTTTAGAAGAGATGAGAGCCTAGCGACAACCACCAAAGGCTAACGCCTACACCAAACTATACAGAGTCAAGAAGCATCAGAAGGTGTCGGGCAAGATCATTAGCTAGACGTATTTTGAAGACTTGGATATGTACGCAGTGAAGAGAGAGAAGGAAATAAATTACTTCAGATACCCGCATGATCTGAAGGAAATAAACTATACAGAGTCAAGAAGCATCAGAAGGTGCTGAAGTTGAGTCCTCCGCGCACAATGTCAAAGATCCCATTGCGGGAGATGCCTCAGGACTTCACTCCATACTTCAAATGGTGGTACTACGACTGGCGAACGAGTGAAGCGGTCATAGTGTTACACAAAGATGCTCAGATTGAGACTATCCGGGTGTTTGATCCTATGTGGCTGACCAACTTGTCCAAAGACGATGTCTGCACTCAATACAAGTGGCCACTATTCTATGACACGTAGGACATCGTACAAGCTCTACAGTTCATCACATCATATGACTCGGCTTTGCATTTGAGATACATGCAGGAGTTACACAAGAAGAGAAGTACAAGATGTTCCAAGAGCACGTGAAGACTGTTAGACAATAGAGTAAACTAGGTCTAAGGGGGAGTTTGTTGATACATAATGATGTACCTAGTTTATGTTCTAAAATGTAAAAGTCTTTCATGTCTTACATATATGTAATCGATGCAATGAATTGAATGAATGATATATGAAGCATGTTGTGAAGTTAATTTACGCTTGATTATGTCATGATATCATTATATTGAATGTGTTGCACGTGTATGAACTAACTATGCAGGTTTGATGTTGTTCTACATGGTTCTATGTAAATAAGAACTTAGAAGTATATTTAACTTATCCATGTGATAGTTCATGTGAATGGACCATGCTAATGGACCATACGCATGAATATATCATGCTTATGGACCAGTCGCATGACTGAACCAGAAGACTGGATCAGTCATACAACTAAGACATAAGATTGAGTCAGTCGCACGACTGAACGTTCAGTCGTGTGTATGAGTCAATCGCATGATTTAGTCGCACGACTGAACCATGCTAATGGTTCAGTTGTACGACTGAAGACAGGAAACCTATAAATACCATGTAATTCGTGGAAAAACATAACACTTCGAATACATACGTACTCTAGCCGTCCAGAGCGTACCAAAACGCCAATCCAAGTTCATAGTTCGTTTCTGATCAATTCTTGTTCGTTCTTAACATTTGGTTCATCGTTGGATTGATCGGGATAATCGTTCTCACTGATTGGATCGCCAATAAAATAGGATTCTGCACTATTTGATTCGGTATAACACAGAATCTGTTAGTACTCCATACAAAATCGGTCCTAACACTTATACTATGTCAAAACCAGCTAAGTTAATAGGCAAAACTTTTACTGGAATAATATGACTGGATAGAACAATCCTACCATTGTATAGTGATTTAGTGATCTTAACAGTATAACTATTAGCCATTTTGACTCCATATGATTTTCCTAATCTTGTTAAAGGCTTATTTAATAGTCTACAAATGAAATTTTGATTTGCACCCGAATCAAATAAAACCTTAGCATAGACATTATTAACAATATGCGTAGCAGTGATAACATCTGGTGTCTTCGTAACATCTTTTGCATTCATCATAAAAGCTCTTGAAGTATTCTTCAATCTAGGAACTGCTTTAGTTCCTGATCCTCTATCATTCCCTAACTTTTTAAGATTTAGACATTCATACTTATAATGTACATGCTCCTTGCAATTGAAACATGTAATCGCCTTCTTTCTGTTACAATTTTCAGTTAAATGACTTGAAATTTTATAATTTTTACGATACATGTTCGTTTTGCAGTTTCCTACATGTCTCCTTCCATACATTCAACATTCATGCAACATTGGTGACTTTCCTTTCTTGTTAAATCCTTTATCAAACTTTTTCACTTTATTCTTTGTTTTTTGCTCTTCCACCAATTTCTTATTATCCTCTTTTGGGTTCTAATCATGGCATCAGCGATTAACTGAGCTAAGTCAATTGCAAATTCAATTGTTTGAAGCATCATTGCCTTAACCATGTCTCTAATATCATTTACCAAACCATAAATGTAACGGCTAATCATATGTGATCCGGGAGTGACTAAATGTAGTATCAAATGTGCATTCCTTAAAAAATTTTGAAGTATACTCCTTGTAATTTGTTGGTTATCATTTTCTTCTCATTCATTTGGTAGAATTTCCATATCACCAAGTCACAATTTTTTTCCCAATCCATGGCATAGGTCCTCTAATGACCTTTAGATTGTATGATAGAGTTCCACCATTATCAAGCTTCATCTTTAATGGAACATCCGGAAAATTTTGTCTAGGGTAAAAGAAAAGAAATAAAAAAAAAGAAAAGAAAAGCATTTTGTAAGAAAAGAAAAGAAAGTCAAAGTGGAGGGGGCTAAGTGTAAATAGGACAAAATAAAGTTATTATTATGTTTAAAAGGTGGTATGGCCGCCCACACTGCCTGCTACACCCACTGCTAGATGTTTTAGAGAGAGAAAGCAGCAAAGCTTTGGTTTTAGAGAGAGAAAGAAGCTGAATTCACAAATTGGTAAGTGTTCTTTGAGTTTTTGGTTCGGTTTTATGGGTTTTCAACCGTGAGACTGATTTCTACATATTCATATATGTGTGCATGTGTTTGGGTATGTGTTCTTGACATGTTTTAGGTGTTAGAGCTCTTTAAAAAGTTCAAATATGAGAGTTCAAGGTTGAAGTAGCTAATGTGAGTTTCTAGACCCGGGTTTTACATGTTTTTAAACTTCTTTGGGGCTAAAAACGCATGTAAAATTATTTTATAAATTCTATGTATGTTACATGTATGCATAAATGTATGAATGTTAGCGTTTTATGATTGTTTATGCTATATTGATGCTTAGAAGGGTAAAAATAAGTTAAGAACATGTTGGGGTAGTGATTGAGACTGAAAAATATGTTAGGAACATATGAGATGATGTTCATGCGACCAAACAGGGCCCATGTGCCTGAAAAATAGGCTTAAAAGTCTAAGTATGAGATGATGCACCCAAACAAGTAGCTCATGCGCCTAGATTTGCGTTAGAATTTATAAGTATAAGTTCATGTGCCTGAACAGTTGTTCATGCGCCTGAGTTTTTGGCTGAAACATCTAAGTATGGGGTCATGCGCCCAAATAGTACCCATGCGCCCAAAAAGGCTCATGCGCCTAAGTGTTGAAATGGTTATGTGTAGGCTCATGCAACTGCACAGTTAAGAAACGCTCAAGCAGTCCTGATGCACCTAAATAGTGTCCATGTGCCCAACACTTAGAAAATTTTTCTGATTTTTGAGGAAAAACAGAATTTTAGGGTTTGACCCTAGTTTGACTTATGAACTGTTTTGGACTATTTTAAGCATGAATAAGTGAGGGTTTATGAATAGTATATGCATGATATTATGATGAATGTATGATATGCATATGTATATGAGATGTTATCTTTTATTAGTTTTCAAAAAGTATTTATATTATAATATAATATACGTTAAGTATTATGTTATTAATTTACGTAGTATGACGAATGCATGAATCAACGTAAAGTATAACGTAACGAAGTGAAACGTAACAAAGATGAAAAGTGAAATGTAATGAAAGAAAGAAAAGGCTTGCAAGCAGAAAGAAAGAAGGATCATAACTCTTTGAGAGTTGTTTGCTAAACTGTGTGTTTTATAACATGGGATTTTAACCCGTGAGGGTTCACACATAGGGGGATAAGTCTAGGTGACTGAACCCATAGTACGAAATGGGATCCTTGTCATTCGACCCTAGGCTTTGTGCCAAGATATGATACGACTTTGTGCTAAGATATGATACGAATTTGTGCCAAGATATGATACGGCTTTGTGCCAGTTAGTAATGGGGCTTTGTGCCTAGAATAGTGGCTTCGGGCCACGGGCTTCGTGCCAATTAGTAATGGAGCTTTGTGCTCGAAATGGTGGTTTTGGACCATGATGGGGGAAAAGCCTGACAGGATCTAGAATTAGTACGAGACGAACAAAGTAATGAAGTATGAATGATAAAGTATGAAACGAATGATAACGAAAGATAAGAATATAGTACGAAAAGAAAAATGAAGATAAAGAACAAAACGAATGAAAGGATAAAGTATGAAATGAACGAACACGTGTGATAACAAATGAACATATGCGAAAGTGAAGAAAGTGTTTTATGGAAATGAGTATTTGTACGTATGAAACGCATAAAGTATTTTGATACTTATAAAACTAGAACTCACTCAGCAACACTGACTTTTATGCATTTTCAGTTGGCAGGTAAACGTTGCTGAGGATGGCACGCAGGAGGCTACTTGGCAGGGTAAGACTGGCATCCATTCGCACATGTTATTATTGTTGTTTTGTAATACAATCAGTGAAAGTTTCTTTTGTAGTTAAAGTGTTGTATTGCATTACAACAGTAATTATCAATAAAATGAATGTTTTTTGTTAATGAATTTCCGCTGCGTATTTTATGAATTATGTAATGTTTTATGTAATAATGCGATGATTGTCCAACTGTGAGGTCTCTAGGAATGGGGCCTTACAAGTTGGTATCAGAGCTAAAGTTTATGTGAATTGGGTAAAATATTTTCAAAAACCTAATCTTATACTGAGAATGGGACTAAGGGAAATAGATGCCAGCCCGAGTAGCTATGTGCCATCATGTATTTATTTTTCAAAGTTAAATGGAGTTATGTGCTAGTTGATTATGTGTTCTTAGTAGATTTAGATGCTGATGTAATCAGGATAGGAAGTGCTTGGGGTATGAAGAGTAAAGTAAGTGGCTAATCATAACTGGCCACTGTAATTAGGGACTTACTATACCCGACATAAACTGAGCTATTCCTTGAATGACCGTGTTAGTGTTTAAATCTTATAGTGATTAGAAAATGGCTGGAGGTAGATCATCTAAGGCATCTAGGGGTGGAGCACAGGGAGGACGTGGTGCTAAACCGCGTGTTACTAGGAACCATGCTAAGACTACTAAGAGGGCTTGTGAAGAGCCCGAGATGCATCACTAGGAATGTGGTGATGAAAGTGCGAACTTAAGGGCCTTAGTGAAAGAGGCGGTGGTAGAGGAAGTGCACCAGGTCATGCAGATGACACTGCCATCTGTGGTGACGGAAGTTATTAAGGCGGTAAGAGAGGATGAGAAGAAAGAGAGGAGAAGGACCATATTAAGGGAAGAGAGAGAACGATCAGAGACCAAGATGATTGTCTTGAGTGAGGACGAGGAGAAAGAAGCAGTGCAAGAAACTTCACGTGGTTGCGACTATGGGGCATTTCAGAGGTGCAAGCCCCCAACATTCGATGGGAATGGCACTGCTGCTGCTGCTCACCGATGGGTGAGAGAAATAGAGGTGGTACTTGACATCAGTGAGTGCCGAGAAGACCAAAAAGTGAAGTGTGCTACCCACTCGTTTGTGGACACAACCTTATGCTGGTGGGATAATATTGTCCAGGTCGAGGGTAGCAGAGCCATTAGAAGGATGAGGTGGCCAGGATTGAAGATGCTGGTGATCGAGCAGTTCTATCCTCATAGGGAATTAGACAAGATTGAGAGGGAATTCCTGCAGCTAGAGGCAGGAACCATTACACACCAGCAGTACACTACTATGTTTAATGAGATAGAGAGGCAAGTACCAGATCAAGCGACGCTAGTATCGAAGAAGATCAAGAAGTACATTCAAGGATTGCCAGCTGATGTTCGCAGGCACTTGATCGCTACCGAACCAAGCACTTTCAGGTCGGCAGTGGATTTGGCAGGAAAGTTGTATGATGAGAGAGAAGTGACAGTGGTTGAGGTGAAGAAAGCAAGAGGTGGCGATAGAAACTAGAGCGGGAAAAGGTTTGGACATGGCAGTTTCACTCCAAACAACAAGAGGACGAATGTGGATGATCGTAGAGTGGGGTCATCAAGTTTGGAAATAAAGAAGTGTGTTAAATGTTGAAGAGAGCACGTTGGTGAGTGCAAGTGGGGAATGAATGTGTGCTTCAAGTGTGGGAAGCCCGGTCATGTGGAGAAGGTGTGTGGACTTATACGGTGTTATAACTGCAGAGAGGAAGGACACGTAGGCAGGGACTGCAAGAACCACGGGCAGAGGGTTCTGGAATGAAGAAGAAGCCAGAGGAAGGAGGATAGAGAGTGAGTGCTAGATCCTTCATGATGACACGGGAGGAGGCCAGAGAGGATCCCGATGTCGTGTCAGGTATGTTTCTAGTAAACCAAACTTATGCCTCTGTATATTTGATTTTGGTGCTAGTAGGAGTTTCATTTCTACTATTTCTATGCTAACTTTCCTGTTAGTAGTAAGAATATTGACAAGCCATTCGACATAGAAACTGCTATTGGCAAGCCCACTAGAATTACTGATATGATAGATGACTGTGTTATAGAACTAGATGGTCATAGATTTCCTACTAAGTTACATGTGATGCCCCTAGGTGGGTTTGATGTAGTATTAGGAATGGATTGGTTAGCGACCTATGAAGAAAACATCATGTGTTACAAGAAGATGATTTGATTAGTTGGCCCGATGAAAGTTCGTTGACGCATCCAAAGGTGATTTTGATGGAGGTGATAGAAAAGTGCATGAGACGTGGATGCGGTGCCTATCTGGCCTATGTGAAAGATGTGGATGCATCGGTACCACAACTGTCTGATGTGCCAGTGGTACATGACGTTCCAGATGTGTTTCCAGATTTCTTAAATAATCCTGTTTATCAGGATTATCCAGAAATCTTGCACTTGCATGCAACATGATGTGTTGCGCGCATTACGGGCCCACAACACATGATGTGGCAGCATAATCAAAAAGTGAATGCCATCCCAAAAGAGCTGAGTAGCCGCCTCGTGCCATCCTCAGCAACACTACCTGCGAACTGGAAACACATAAAAAGTCAGCGTTGCTGAGTGAGTTCTAGTTTTATAAGTAGTATATAAAATACCCTTTTTCTGTATTGTACTATACTGTACTGTATATGCGAGCACGCATCAACTGTGTGAACAAATAATGTTCGTTCTCTGTACTATATGCCTTGTCTGTAACTTTATCTTTATGTTTCACTTTCTATGTGGACCAGTGAGCGATACCCCAACTATATGCGCGATGGGAGAATGGATGTCGGGCCATCTATATGCCCCGAAGGGCCAACTGTGTTCCCCCGAAAGGGCTATGTGTATTCCCCCGAAGGGTTCAACTGTATCCCCGAAAGGGCTATGTGTATTCCCCCGAAGGGTTCAACTGTATCCCCCAAAAGGGCTATGTGTACTATGTACAAGGCCGACCCGAACATCGGGGCACGTCACGAGGTCCTGCCAATCTCAATTGATTGACCCTGTGTGCGTCAATGGGTAGCTAGCCCGCAACACAGTTGAGCTAACGACACATAGTCGTGTAACTCCTATAGGCTTGCAAGACTTGTTTCTTTTATTAATGTTCCTTTCTCTGTCTTTATTACTCTTTCTCTGTACTTTACATAATACTTTCATTTCATCAATTAGTGATAACATGTAATACTATGGAGGGATAAACATGCATCAAATCAAGGAACATTGATATTTACTGATCATCAGTATTCACCATCTATCATAGCAACATCATACCTAGCACACATACATCATACATTCACTTCTTTATTAATTCACATCAGCCCTATTCGGGCGACTGGACATACACCAGTCGCATGGCCTCCATGCGACTGAGTCATGCGAATGGGCCTCTATGTGACTAAATCCTCAGCCGTGCGTCTGTACTACTATGCGAATGGGTCTATGCGACTGAACCCTCAGTCGTGCGTCTGTACTACTATGCGAATGGGTCTATGCGACTGAACCCTCAGTCGTGCGTCTGTACTACTATGCGAATGGGTCTATGCGACTGAACCCTCAGTCGTGCGTCTGTACTACTATGCGAATGGGTCTATGCGACTGAACTATTCTGCGATTGGGCTTATGCGACCGAAACCCTCGATCGCATGGCCTATCGGGCGACTGAGGCTCAATCGTGCGTTTGAACCTCAATCGGGCGATTGGACATCAACTGACACTCATTCGGCCGAATGGCCCTTCAGTCGCATAACCCTAACTGGGCAGCGACTGGAGTTCTTCATGAACAGCAGTCGCGAACCCCCACACCCAAACTCGTCTTAAACCTGTTTTTAACCCAAATTGACCCTCCCAAACCTCAGGGATTCATACTAGGACATCATACAAGCATGTGTAAGTCCTAAATCATACTTTAATCACATTATCTAAGATTTCATCAAATGGGTCAAATACACACTTTTATAAAACTAGGGTTTATATGTGATCCAGCCCCAAAATCATTGAAAACATGTAAATGAGGGGTCCTAGAACTCACCTTAACAGGTAGAAGTTGATGAGCTTCGATTTAGCTTGTTTCTCGACAATCGGTCAGCACTTTCCCCCGCTTCTTTTCTGCTCTCTGTCGCCCTCTGCTCTCTCTCCCCGACTGAAAATGGGAGGAGAGTGGAGCTGCTCCCCTTTATACCCACAGCTCAGTCGCATCTGGTCCAGGGGCGACTGGACCTTCAGTCGCATCAACACTATGCGATTGGACCCCAATCGCACGTGTTCCATGCGGCTCATACTTCATTCGGGCGGTTGAACTCCAATCGTGCGGTTGAGCTTCAATCGGCCGAATAGCCATGCGGTTGACCTCCAGTCGCATAAATCACAGGCGACTGAGGCTCAGTCGCATAGCCTACCAAAAAGTCAAACTTCCGGTTGACCTCCAACGGTCGAATCTTTCCATACGGCTTCTGGTGCTCCGCCTTTACTTGCAAACAAGTGAGGCATTACTCACGTACTCCACTACATCACGTTTCATACCCGGCCACCAATAATCTTTCTTCACATCTTGGTACATTTTGGTAGCACCGGGATGAATGGAGTATCGAGACTTATGAGCTTCATCCAAAATCTTCATTCGCAGATCCCAAGACGAGGAATCCACATACGCCCAAACCGAGTTCTAACACCCGTTGCGTTCTCACCCAACTCCGCGACCAGACCTCTCATGCGTTCAGAGTTAAGATGTTCGTCTTTCAAAGCCTCATCTTGGAACTCTTTGACCTGTTTCATTACGTCGGAGGTCATGATTAGCTGGTACGCCTTCACCCGAATTGGCTCGGGCCTCTCCTTTCGGCTAAGGGCATCCGCCACCACGTTGGCTTTGCCCGGATGGTAATGGATCTCACAATCATAGTCCTTTATAAGCTCCAACCATCGCCGTTGCCTCATATTCAGATCTTTTTGCTCGAATAAGTACTTCAAGCTTTTGTGGTCCGTGAAGATGGTGCACTTCGTCCCGTACAAATAGTGCCGCCAAATCTTCAATGCGAAAACCACAGCTGCTAGCTCCAAGTCATGAGTAGGGTAATTAACCTCATGAACTTTCAGCTGTCGGGATGCGTAGGCTATCACCTTTCCTCTCTGCATTAATACACCCCCAACCCCGAGTAGGAGGCATCAGAATAAACCACCAAATCTTCACTCCCCTCGGGTAACGCCAATACTGGAGCTTGGGTCAATCTCGTCTTCAGTTCTTCAAACGCCTTCTCTTGAGCTTGTCCCCATACAAATTTCACATCCTTCCGGGTCAACTTTGTCAGTGGAGAAGCAATTTTGGAAAAATCTTGGATGAACCTTCGGTAGTAACCCGCCAAACCCAAGAAACTACGGGTCTCGGACGGCGTCTTCGGAGACTTCCATTGCATCACTGCTTCCACTTTCGCCGGATCGACCGTAATCCCATCCGGATTTACCACGTGACCCAAGAATTGAACTTCACGCAACCAGAATGCGCACTTGGAGAATTTAGCATACAACTTCTCCCTTCTCAACGTCTCCAGAACTTCGCGAATGTGACCGGCATGCTCAGTCTCGTTCTTCGAATAAATCAAGATGTCATCAATGAATACAATCACTGATTTATCCAACATCGGCCGGCACACCCTATTCATCAGGTCCATAAAAGCAGCTGGCGCGTTGGTCAGACCAAATGACATAACGAGGAACTCATAATGACCGTAGCGCGTACGAAAAGCTGTTTTAGGGATATCCTGCTCCTTCACCTTCAGTTGATGGTAGCCTGATCGAAGATCTATACGTGAAACCAACTAGCACCCTGAAGTTGATCAAACAAGTCATCGATCCTCGGCAAGGGGTATCTGTTCTTTACTGTCAGCTTATTCAGCTCGCGGTAGTCGATGCACATCCTCATACTACCGTCCTTCTTCTTTACAAACAGGACCGGAGCACCCCAAGGTGAGATACTCGGTCTAATAAACCCCTTATCCAGCAGCTCTTGTAACTGCTCCATCAACTCCTTCATCTCTGTCGGGGCCAATCGGTACGGTGCCTTGGCAACAGGTTGGGCGCCTGGTACTAAATCAATTTGGAACTCGATCTCTCTGTCAGGTGGCAATCCCGATAAGTCTTACGGGAACACGTCTGGGAACTCACACACAACCGGAACATCAGACAGTTGTGGTGCTGGCTTCTCTACATCTTTCACATAACATAAATAGGCGTTACATCCACGCCTCATACAATTCCCCGCCACTGCCATTGAGATCACCTTCGGAATCGTAGTAACCCGATCCCCATAAACTGTCACTGGACTACCGTCAGGCGCTGTCAAACTGATCATCTTCTTGCGACACACAATGTTCGCCTCGAAATCTGCCAACCAATCCATCCCAAGCACCAAATCGAAACCACCTAACGTCATCGCAAAGGGTTTAACTGGGAATTTGTGACCCTCCAGTTCTACATCGCAACCCTCAATTACCTCTGAAATCCTGGTGGTTTTACCTATAGCAGTCTCTACATCAAACGGCACATCCACACGCCTACTACTAACGGGCAATTTGGCGCAAAAAGCAATAGAAATAAAACTCCTACTGGCACCCAAATCAAATAATACGGAGGCTAAAGTTTGGTTCACCAGAAACGTACCGGACACTACATCGGGGTCTGTCCTCGCCTCTTCCTGCGTCATTGTGAATGCCCTGGCGCTTGCTTTCGGACCTTCACTTCCCGTCTTCTTTACCCCTGAAGCCTCAGCCCTAGGCTTCCTACAGTCTCTAGCGATGTGACCAGGCTGACCACACCTGAAACATACGTTCATCCCCAGTCTGCATTCCCCACTGTGTTCTCTCCCGCATTTACCACACTTCTTTACTCCTGAACCCGACATGACCACCCGGCGGTCATCCACCTTCGTCTTCTTATTACTCGTCGAGGCACCCCCTCGACCAAACCTCTTTCCCTGCCACTTCCTTTCCTCACTTCCTTTCTTACTGCCCTCAGCCTTTACCAACACAGCCCGTTCATCGTACAGCCTACCGGCTAAATCCACCGCCGACCTGAAAGTACTGGGTCGGGCAGAAATCAAATGCCAACGAATTTCGGCTGGCAACCCCTGGATATACCGTTAATTTGCGAGACACCGGCGTCACTTGCTCTGGCACCAACCGTGCCATGTCGTTAAACTTAGTCGTATATTGCTGATGGGTCATCGTCCCCGCCTCCAACTGCAGGAACTCTCTCTCAACTCTGTCCATCTCTCGACGAGGACTAAACTCCTCGATCACCATTCTCTTCAATTCCGACCACTTCATCTTCCCAATAGCTCTGCTACCCTCGGCCTGGACAATATTGTCCCACCAGCACAACGCCGTTCCCGTAAACGAGTGGGTAGCAAACTTCACCTTTTTATCCTCATGGCAATCGCTGATATCAAGGATCGCCTCCATTTCCCTCACCCATTGGTGAGCATCCACGCCGTGCCCGAACCATCAAATGTCGGAGGCTTGCATCTCATAAATTTCCCGTAATCACAACCCCGGGCTATCTCCCGTACCTGTTCTTCCTCTTCTTCCTCTTCATCATCGGACAATACCGTTTCTGCCCCTGTCTGTTGCTGTCTACCGGAGGACCGATTCCTCCCCCGTCTCTCATCTTCACGTACTGCCTTAATCACTTCTGTTACTACAGACGGCAAGATCGTCTGCATAACCTGATGTACCTCCTCGACAACTGCCTCTTTCACCGAGGCCCTAAAATCATCACTCTCATCCATCCCCCCCGAGGAGTAGTATTAGGTTCTTCAGGAACCTTCTGCTCTCGTCTAGACTTTCTTCTTGTGGCTCGTGGTTCCACACCACTCCCCCACCGCCTCCACCAAGTGGGGCTTCAGATGATCTACCACCGACCATCTTCTATTACACTGAAAGATTAAACACCAACACGGTCATTCAAGGAAATAGCTCAGTTTATGTTAAGTACAGTAAGTCCCTAATTACAGTGGCCAGTTGTGATTAGCCACTTACTCTACTCTTCGTACCCCGAGCATCACCTATCCTGACTACATTAGTATCTCAGTCTAACATACACATAATTCACATCACATGCGCACATAATAACCAGTTAATCTTTAAGAAAATACCTGATGGCATGCGACTACTCAGATGGCATTCTCATTCTCCCTGTCCTATTCTCAGTTTAAGTTTAGGTTTATTTTGAAAATTTACCCATTTTACTTAAACTTTTGCTCTGATACCAACTTGTAAGGCCCCGATCCCGGGAACCCTACAGTCGGTTTTTTTTTCATTGCATATATTTTACATAGAACAACGCATATGTTATATGGTCATAACTTTACAGTTGAGCAGTTACAGCGGAAACATTAAATCAAAACTTTTACTATGAATACTTTTGCCATTTAATACAACGTAGTTCATTTACAAAACGTCAGTTGTTGCATTACATTACAAAAGCGCTATTACAAGCTTTCTTTACATTACCTATCTATACTATGATTGCTGCTGATACATAAACTGGGAATAATCTCGTTTATTCGAATCCTCAGCAATCATAGGGTCATACAGCGACCTCTAGCAGAAGATATTAAATTCAAACATATATTTTCTTCATAAAGAAGATTTCTTAAATAATCCTGTTTATCAGGATTATCCAGAAATCTTGCACTTGCATGCAACATGATGTGTTGCGCGCATTACGGGCCCACAACACATGATGTGGCAGCATAATCAAAAAGTGAATGCCATCCCAAAAGAGCTGAGTAGCCGCCTCGTGCCATCCTCAGCAACACTACCTGCGAACTGGAAACACATAAAAAGTCAGCGTTGCTGAGTGAGTTCTAGTTTTATAAGTAGTATATAAAAATACCCTTTTTCTGTATTGTACTATACTGTACTGTATATGCGAGCACGCATCAACTGTGTGAACAAATAATGTTCGTTCTCTGTACTATATGCCTTGTCTGTAACTTTATCTTTATGTTTCACTTTCTATGTGGACCAGTGAGCGATACCCCAACTATATGTGCGATGGGAGAATGGATGTCGGGCCATCTATATGCCCCGAAGGGCCAACTGTGTTCCCCCGAAAGGGCTATGTGTATTCCCCCGAAGGGTTCAACTATATCCCCCGAAAGGGCTATGTGTATTCCCCCGAAGGGTTCAACTGTGTCCCCCGAAAGGGCTATGTGTACTATGTACAAGGCCGACCCGAACATCCGGGGCACGTCACGAGGTCCTGCCAATCTCAATTGATTGACCCTGTGTGCGTCAATGGGTAGCTAGCCCGCAACACAGTTGAGCTAACGACACATAGTCGTGTAACTCCTATAGGCTTGCAAGACTTGTTTCTTTTATTAATGTTCCTTTCTCTGTCTTTATTACTCTTTCTCTGTACTTTACATAATACTTTCATTTCATCAATTAGTGATAACATGTAATACTATGGAGGGATAAACATGCATCAAATCAAGGAACATCGATATTTACTGATCATCAGTATTCACCATCTATCATAGCAACATCATACCTAGCACACATACATCATACATTCACTTCTTTATTAATTCACATCAGCCCTATTCGGGCTACTGGACATACACCAGTCGCATGGCCTCCATGCGACTGAGTCATGCGAATGGGCCTCTATGCGACTAAATCCTCAGTCGTGCGTCTGTACTACTATGCGAATGGGTCTATGCGACTGAACCCTCAGTCGTGCGTCTGTACTACTATGCGAATGGGTCTATGCGACTGAACCCTCAGTCGTGCGTCTGTACTACTATGCGAATGGGTCTATGCGACTGAACCCTCAGTCGTGCGTCTGTACTACTATGCGAATGGGTCTATGCGACTAAACCCTCAGTCGTGCGTCTGTACTACTATGCGAATGGGTCTATGCGACTGAACTATTCTGCGATTGGGCTTATGCGACCGAAACCCTCGATCGCATGGCCTATCGGGCGACTGAGGCTCAATCGTGCGTTTGAACCTCAATCGGGCGATTGGACATCAACTGACACTCATTCGGCCGAATGGCCCTTCAGTCGCATAACCCTAACTGGGCAGCGACTGGAGTTCTTCATGAACAGCAGTCGCGAACCCCCACACCCAAACTCGTCTTAAACCTGTTTTTAACCCAAATTGACCCTCCCAAACCTCAGGGATTCATACTAGGACATCATACAAGCATGTGTAAGTCCTAAATCATACTTTAATCACATTATCTAAGATTTCATCAATGGGTCAAATACACACTTTTATAAAACTAGGGTTTATATGTGATCCAGCCCCAAAATCAGTTGAAAACATGTAAATGAGGGGTCCTAGAACTCACCTTAACAGGTAGAAGTTGATGAGCTTCGATTTAGCTTGTTTCTCGATAATCGGTCAGCACTTTCCCCCCGCTTCTTTTCTGCTCTCTGTCGCCCTCTGCTCTCTCTCCCCGACTGAAAATGGGAGGAGAGTGGAGCTGCTCCCCTTTTATACCCACAGCTCAGTCGCATCTGGTCCAGGGGCGACTGGACCTTCAGTCGCATCAACACTATGCGATTGGACCCCAATCGCACGTGTTCCATGCGGCTCATACTTCATTCGGGCGGTTGAACTCCAATCGTGCGGTTGAGCTTCAATCGGCCGAATAGCCATGCGGTTGACCTCCAGTCGCATAAATCACAGGCGACTGAGGCTCAGTCGCAGAGCCTACCAAAAAGTCAAACTTCCGGGTGTTACAATCCTGTCTCACGCAATATCCCCGACTCATGCTCGAAAGCTGATGCTGTGCCGGGGCCTGCTCACAAACCCCCGACTCATGTCCGAAGACTGACATAGCACCGGGATACGTGACACAGATCCCGTTGAGTCAATCACCTGGATTGAACTCTATCCGAGTCTGTTGCAACACAAAGTTGCTCACCTAACTATCTCGTCCCATGCAATACCCCCGACTCATGTCCGAAGACTGATACTGTGTCGGGGCATGTTATAAAAACCCCCGACTCATGTCCAAAACTGGAACAGTACCGGATTGCACAATAAGGACCTCTTTCGAGTTTGTTGCGACACAGAGTTGCTCATCTCATAAATGCGCTCACTAGCTTTACGTTCGTTTATTCATACGTTAATGCATGCATTCGTTCATCATGTTCCTCTTTTATTATCTCTCACTCTACGTTACATAATACTTTCATCACAGTTATTAATCATAACACGTAAAGCCACGGAAAGATAAACACGTATTGACACAAGGAACCTCGATATTTACAAATCATCAGTCGTCACAATCTAACATGGCAACACCATACTTAACATACCTACGGGAAAGATGAACATACATCGATACAAGGAGCATCGACACTTACAAGTCATCAGTCATCACCATTATATAGGGCCACATCATACTTAACATACCTACCTCATGCATATATATGCAATACGATCGTCATCGTGCCCAACGTAACTTCTAAGCCTCGACAGTTATCTCACAAGTACCTACGGGAGCTATCACATCATTACTTACCTTTGCTCTTTTCCTAAAGGCCAGTAATTGAACTATATCTCTCCTCGTACACAACAGCCCTACTTGGGCGATTGGGCACTCTTCAGTCGCGTGGCCTCCATGCGACTGAACACTATGCGATTGGACCCATGCGGATGAGCATCCATGCGGATGAACACCCAATCGTGAGAATGGACACTATGCGAATGGGCTCCTATGCGACTGAACCCTCATTCGTGCGATTGGACTGTCATGCGAATGGACCAATACGACTGCGCTCTTTGTCGTGCGAGTGGACACCTGTGCGACTAAGCACCTATACGACTGGACTCTCAGTCGTATGACCTGTCGTGCAAATGGATCCCTAATCGTGCGATTGAGTCTCAGTCGTGCGATTGAACCTCAATCGTCCCTCAGTCGTGCGATTGGCCCTCCAGTCGCCTAGCCTTAACTGGACAGCGAGCTCAGTTCATCCTGAACTGCAGCTCGGACATACGGCCTTCAAACCCTTCCGAACTTCGTTTAAGCCCAAATCAACCCTTCTAAACCTTAAGGAAACATCCCAGACATCCCTCAACCATAACAAAGCCCGAAATCGGGTCCCAAACAACTCATACACATACACACGCATACCAAACGAGTTTTCACCCAAAATATCCGAAAATGGTTTTCAGATGTGTCCAGCCCCAAAATCATTCAAAAACGTGTAAAAGAGGGTCCTAGAACTCACCTTAGCAGCCTCCTCGGTTAGAGCTTCGTCTTGATTCGCCACACAACGAATTCCAAGCCCGAACCACCCCCTTTTTCTCTTCTTTCTCTCTTCTTCTTCTCACCCCTTCTTCGTGGCTGATTTTGCAAGTGTGGGAGAGGGTAAGGGATGCCCTCTCCCTTAAATACTACAGTCCAGTCGCCTGAGTCCCCATGCGACTGAACCTTCAGTCGCATGAGCTCCATGCAATTGGACACCCTAGTCGTGCGACTCCCTGCGTATGGAGCTCCATTCACATGACCTCCATGCGTATGGGACTCCAGTCGCATGACCTCCATGTGTATGGATGCCCCAGTCGCATGACACTCCAAACAGAATTTTCCGGGTGTTACAAGTCCACCCCCCTTAAACGGGTTTCGTCCCCAAAACCTGTTGTTCCGTAAATCTTTGCTGGCAAAACTGTCTCATCTCTTTTCCAGTCTCTCACCTGGAATCCTATCGCTCTACATCGTTCATCAACTTACGGCATTTGGTCCATCTTTGACTATCTCTGTCGGCAACCCATGCATACTAATCAATGTCTATTTGACCAGGACCTGTGGCCTCAAATATGCCATATAGAGTACGGTCACTATAATTAAAAAGAAACACCACAAGCCTTGTTTGATGTTCTTTATGTATGAATAATGACCCTCTGGCAACCTAACAACTGATGAGAAAGGCATTCATTAATCGTGCTATGTGTTGTTCCAAATAACTGCACCGAGATCGGTTTTTCTCAGGTTCCTTGCAGGTACACTGCGATTGAAAGGCAAATCGGCTTCTTTGGTGGCCCCAAACCAAATTTATCTTTTTCTTTTGCTTCTGATCTCCCATTCTACTTGTTTACTACAACGTCGAAACTAGTGTACGTTGCCGTTCGATGAACCAATCACAGGCTGAAACTGTTCCTCAGACAACGGGTGACACAGCCTTCTCAATTGCATCACGCAATCCTCTAGGGCATCAGGTAACCTAGTGAATCCATTAATAGTAATCTCTATATCGAAGGGCTCATCGAGGTTCCTTCTCCTAGCATGCAACTCACAACAGAAGGCAGTAGGAACGAACTACTACTAGCATCACATTGAAGGCATAAGTGCACAAAATTAAATTACCGGAATCGTACCTGTCGTCCAGTCGGAGTCCGCTCTACCCTCCTCTTGGCCATGTCAAAAGCTGTAGCCTTCACCCTCTGTTCTCCTTCCTTGCATCGGAGCTTCCCGCCTTTGACCTCTTACAATCCTGCTCAGATGTCCAGTCTCGCCGCAATTGTAGCACTTAGTCATGCGGCAATCCCTTACCCTGTGGCCTTCCTTCCACACTGAAAACAGACGTTCAGTCCCCACTTGCACTCCCCTTCATGGCCTTTACTACACTTCTGCATACTCACCCTTCTTGTTATCCTCTCTCGATCATCGATCTTCCACTTTACCCTCGCCTATTCCACATCACTTGCTCCTCCACTTCGCCCGTTATCGCCATCGCCTCCCGCTCGTCGTACAACCTTCCCGCTAGATCTACCATCGACCTGAACGTGCTGGGTCGAGCCACGATCATGTGCCTATGGATATCCGCCGGAAAGCCCTGAAAATACCTCTTGATTTTCCGTGAAAGAGGTGTCACCTGATCCGGCACCAGCCGTGCCATCTCGTTGAATTTGATGGTGTACTGCTGATGTGTCATCGTCCCCGCTTCCAACTGCAGGAACTCCCTTTCAACCTTATCCATCTCATAGTAAGGACAGAACTCCTCAATCACCAGCCTTTTCAACTCTGACTATCTCATCCTTCCGATAGCCCGACTACCCTCAACTAGGACTATGTTGTCCCACCAGCATAAAGCTGAGTCCACGAAAGAGTGGGCGGCAAACTTCACTTTCTGATCCTCCCGACACTCGCTGATATTCAGCACGGCTTCCATTTCCCTCACCCACCGGTGAGCAGTAGCAGCAGTGCCATTACCATCAAAAGTTAGGGGCTTGCATCGTTGAAATGCCCTGTAGTTACAGCCTCGTGCCGCCTCCTGCACAGGCTCCTCCTCCTCTTCCTCCTCATCGGAGAAAACCGTTTCAGTCTACGTCCGTCTCCTTCCGCCCGAAGGTATACCCCTTTCCTGTCTCTCCTCATCCCTAACAGCCTTTATCACTTCAGTCACCACAGACGGTAAAATCGTCTGCATGGCCTGGTGCACTTCTTCCGCAACCGCCTCTCTCATCGAGGCTCTCAAGTTAGCACTCTCATCCCCCCTCTGGGTGAGGGGTTTTAGGTCCTTCATGAACAACTTTTTCAACTCTAGGCCTTCCCCTGGTGACCCGTGGTTCAGCGCCACGTCCGCCACCACCTCCACCACGTGAGGCCTTAGAAGATCTACCACCGGCCATCCTCGATATACCTGAAAGATTCAAACACCAACATGGTTATTCAAAGGAATAGCTCAGTTCATGTCAAGTATAGTAAGTCCCTAATTACAGTGATCAGTTGTGATTAGCCACTTACCTTACTTTTCATACTCCGAGCATTACCTGTCCTGACTATATTAGCATCTAAATCTAACAGTATCACATAAACACATAACATGTGCACACAATAGCGGTTAACTTTAAGAAAATACCTGATGGCACGCAGCTACTCAGATTGGCATCCCACCCCTTTCTGTCCCATTTTCAGTTTAAGTTAAGGTTTATTTTGAAAATTTACCAATTTCACTTAAACTTTGGCTCTGATACGAACTTGTAAGGCCCCTTTCCCGGGCACCTCACAGTTGGTCATTCATTGCACATAAGACATTTTGAAACATACATTTATCTTGCAGCGGAATTTAGAACTTTCATTAATAACTAAAGACATGTCATTTCATAATATTACAATATTCATTTTCATCTTAAATACATTGATATGTCAAAAATGGATGCCAGCCTCAAAATAACTGAGTAGTTGCCCGTGCCATCCTCAGTAATATACCTGCCACTGGAAACACATCAACTCAGCGTTGCTGAGTGAGTTCTAGTTTATATTAAAAACATACTTTTCTTTGGTTAAAACTGTTCTTTACCTCTTTCAAAGCGATACTATACTTTCGTATATGTTCACACATCATACATCATACACATAGATAATGTCATTATTATCTTCTTTTCTCATTCATTTTTTATCTTTAACATTCATTCCTCCTCTGTCTGTCATTCGTTCATATCTATCTTTAACTTTCATGCATTCTCTATCTTTCACTTCTATCTAGATCCAGCCACACTTTAACCCTCTTCATGGCACACAACCATGATTACTGAGGTCGAGTGACAAGGATCCCGATTCACGCGTTAACACTATGTTCCTTCCGTTTGTTATTTTCATTTGTCCGTTCTTTAGCTTTCCCTACGTTCATTATCTTTCGTTCGTTTCATTCCTTCTTTCTTTCACCATTATCTCTCTCATTCATCAACTCACGTGATACTCCCGTCTCATGTCCAAAGACTGATATTGTGTCGGGGCCTGCTCACAAACCCCCGACTCATGTCCAAGACTGACACAGTATCGGAGCACACGATCCGTTCCTTATTCGTCTCATCTCACTCTCACGTACTACTACCGACTCATGTCCGAGACTGATACTGTGTCCGGGCCTGTACACAAACCCCTGACTCATGTCTGAAGACTGAGACAGTACCGGAGCATGCGATCCTCTACTCATCCAACTTGGTCCTGTCTCATGCAATACCCCGACTCATGCTCAAAAGCTGATGCTATGCCGGGGCCTGCTCACAAGCCCCCGACTCATGTCCAAAGACTGACATAGCACTGGGATACGCGACACAGATCGCGTTGAGTCAATCACCTGGATTGAACTCTATCCGAGTCTGTTGCAACACAACGTTGCTCACTCACTGTCTCGTCCCATGCAATACCCCCGTCTAATGTCCGAAGACTGATACTGTGCCGGGCCTGTTATACCAACCCCCGACTCATGTCCGAAAACTGGCACAATACCGTAGTGCGCAGTAAGGACCTCTTTCGAGTTTGTTGCGACACAGAGTCGCTCATCTCATACATACGCTCACTAGCTTACGTTCGTTCATTCATACGTTAATGCATGCATTCGTTCATCATGTTCCTCTTTTATTATCTTTCACTCTATGTTACATAATACTTTCATTACAATTATTAATCATAACACGTAAAGCCATGGAAAGATAAACATGTATTGACACAAGGAACCTCGACAATTACAATCATCAGTCATCACCATCTAACATGGCAATACCATACTTAACATACCTACAGAAAAGATAAACATACATCGATACAAGGAGCATCGACATTTACAAGTCATCACTCATCAGCATTATATAGGGCCACACCATACTTAATATACCTACCTCATGCATATATATGCAATACGATCGTCATCGTGCCCAACGTAACTTCTAAGCCTCGACAGTTATCACACAAGTACCTATGTGAGCTATCACATCATTACTTACCTCTGCTCTTTTCCCGAAGGCCAGTAATTGAACTATATATCTTCTCGTACACAACAGCCCTACTTGGGTGATTGGGTACTCTTCAGTCGCATGGCCTCCATGCTACTGAACACTATGCGATTGGACCCATGCAGATGAGCATCCATGCGGATGAAGACCCAATCGTGTGAATGGACACTATGCGAATGGGCTCCTATGACTGAACCCTCAGTCGCGCGATTGGACTGTCATGCGAATGGACCACACGTCTGAGCTCTCTGTCGTGCGAGTGGACACCTATGCGACTGAGCACCTATGCGACTGGACTCTCAGTCGTATGACCGTCGTGCGACTGGATTCCAGTTATGCGATTGAGCCTCAGTCATGCGATTGAACCTCAGTCGTCCCTCAGTCGTGCGATTGGCCCTCCAGTCGCCTTGCCCTAACTGTACAGCGAGCGCAGTTCTTCCCGAACTGCAGCCGTGACCATACGGCCTTCAAACCCTTCCAAACTTCGTTTAAGCCCAAATCAACCCTTCTAACCTTAAGGAAACATCCCACGACATCCCCAAGCATAACCAAGCCCGAATCGGGTCCCAAACAACTCATACACTTGTTGATACATGTGTACCTAGATTCTGAGCTAAATGTATATCTTTGTAATTCTTACTTATATATAATGAAAGTTGACTAATGAAATGCTGGTTGTGGATGCTTATATATTGAAAGTTGACTAATGAAATGCAAGTGGTTGTGGATGCTTATAATGTTTAAATGTTTCATTAATGGGTTGTGCTATGAATGGTTGATAGATATATAGGTAGATGGTTGTTTGAATTGATATGCTTAATGTTATGATAATTACACATTCAAACCTAACATTATGAAGTTATCATGCGAATGGGCCATGCCAATGGACCATACGCATGAATAACTTCATGCGAAGGCTCAGTCGTACGATTGAACCAGGAGACTGGATCAGTAGTAAGACTAAAGCATGAGATTGAAACCAGTCGTATGACTGAAGGCTCAGTCGTGCGTATGGATCAAACGCATAGCTCATCGCACGCCTGAACCATGCGAATGGTTCAGTCGCACGAATGAGAAACCCTTACTATAAATACCACCTAATTCGTGGAAAAAAAACAACACTTCGAATACTTGAAACCCTAGTCGACCAGAGCATTCTGTTCGTCTATTCCAAGTTCATAGAACGTCCCAGATCATCTAGTCTGTTCTTAACATTTTCTATTCGTTAGGATTGATCTTGATAAGTTCTCCCTGATTGGATCGCCAATCAAATAGGATTCCGCACTATTTGATCCGGTATAACAAAGAATCAGTTAGTACTCCGTACGTACATGGTCCTACACAGTGGTATCAAGAGCCTAGGCTCTTGATTCTTCATGGATTCAATCAAGTTTTTGGTAAAGTCAACGTTTTTACACGAAAGATCCAATTTTCTGCTAAAAATCAAGTCTTTACGTTTGCTGTTCTGAAAAATCAACTATATTTTCGACTTTCAGCATCTAGGGTGTCAAAACTTGCGTTTTAGGTTCAAAAGTTGCGAAAATCTCGATTTCAGCAGTCTCAATCGCACGATTATCTCAATCGTACGACTGAAGTCACGTCACCTGTTCATTCGCCTGATTGAGTCAGTCGCCTAGTCCCAATCGACCGATTGAGCCAGTCGCACAGTTCAGTTGCCCAGTTGAGTCAGTCGGTCTGTTCAGTCACCTAAGTGTCTCAGTCGCCTGTTCATGGCTGGTTGAGTTCAATCGCATACTGTTAGTGTTAATCGCATCCCAGTCATACTCCCCAATCGCATTAACAGTTTGTTTTCAAGTTTAAGTCAAAATTTATTATGGACTCTGAAAATTTGCGCGTTCTCAGCAGGGAAAGACTCAAGGATCCAGAACTTATTGCTTCTGGAGAATGAGATTGGTAACACAATAAGCCACCTAAGCTCTGTTTATTGATGAATTCCCGCAGTGGTAAGCAGAGGTTTCAGATTCATCTCAATGGTGTGGGCTATTGAAACTAGTTACACCATGCCATTGGTGCTGATGTGTGCCATTAACGTTGAGTGGAATGACTGATGCTCAAAAGACTGCCTACAATGCTGAAAAGAAAGCTTACGTGATGCTCACCCAGTCTATTCCTAAAGAGATCTTCCATCAGTATTCTGATCATAACAAAGCAGATTCTGGAAAGCTCTTGAGAAAAGATATGAAGGTAGCTCAACTCTAAAGTCTTTGAAGGCCAAAGCACTAAGAAAGATTTGATATTTTTTAGCTATTAGGAATGAGAGTTTGGACGACATAATTGACCGATTCTATCATCTTATAAAGTGACTTCACACTCATGTGGTAACCACATCTAAAGAAGAAAAGGTCTCCAGTTTGGTGATGGACTTCGTGAAAAGTGGGATTCAATTATTTTCACCTTGTGACACAATTCAGTTCTTGAGACTTGGATATAAATGACTTTATCCTGAAACTGTGAGAGGAAGAAGTCAGACACAGTACAAAGCAAAGAGGGTTCTTATGCTCAGGATCCGACACTCTACAACGTGACTCCAATCCTATTGCCAAGTCTTCAAATGCTCCTCTGCAAACTGCTTTTGTTACTAATACATCTGCATCTGGACAAAGCTCATCATCTGTTGGTGAGTGTCAATGGTCTCCTCAGGGGTTCAACACAGTGTTACTGAAGCTCAATCGACAAAGTTAGTAACAGAGAACTTGGGTAAGGTAACTGTGGAAGTGGCCAAGGAACACATGGACCTACTTGCTGGTGTGGTCCATTCCTATGCTGGTTGGTTGCTGGGAAGATAGGAAACTACCACTTTGGCTGATGAAGATTACGAGCAGGTGGATGAGAATGAGTTGGAGAGGATGGATTTGTGGGCTCTCGCGAGCGCTGTGCGACGAGCAAAGAAATTTGTGAAGAAAACAGGTCAAAATTGGTGGCTACAAAAGATACTACTTTTGGCTTCGACAAGTCAAAAAGTACCTATTTCAACTGTGGGAGGAAAGGACATTCAAGCGGGAATGTGTCAAACCTAAGAAGACTGGAAATGGAAACCCATTCTCCCCTTCACAAAGCAAGAGAAAGAGAAGGGCCAGTTCAACCAGCAGTGACTCAAAGGCTTGTGGCACAAGGTGATGAAGGACAGGACTGGTCCTTCCTTATCTGATAGTGAAGCCAACATAGCATCTGTTGAGATCTCAATGAAGACTCAGCAGTGAGGGGGAGAACTCGCTGAACCTGACACTGCTGAATTGGATGAAGTCATAGCTGCTGTTGATCAACTTATTGAAAATGATTGAATGCTGAATCTGAAGCACATTTGAACCCCAAAATGCTTTCATGGCTGGAACGTCTACATCTGCACAGGTAGAATCTAAAGATGATCTTTTTATAAAATGTTTGTGTTGAATGTGAAAAATTTAGGAAGCATGATCTGAAATTTGCTAGGTTATTAGATCACAATGATAACTTAGTAAATGATTTAAATTGTGCACTGAGGCAAACAGAATCTTAAAACAAAATGAAAACTATAAAGAAAGTTAAAGCGTTAAAGAAACAGTTAAAAGAAACTGAGGTTGTTGCATTTAACCAAGAAAATGATATCAAGTTTACTTAAAAACAATCGAAGAAACTAATAGGAACGAGCGTTTTACAAGTTGAAAACGAGTCTTTGAAACAAAAACTCCACAGTCTAGCTAGTTCCTCACATATTTTGAAAAACTTGGTTAAAGAACGCAACAACGGGGAAGGTTTGGGATATAAGTTTGTGCCTCCACCACATGAGATCCTTTTGAACACCAACAACGTCCAATTAATAATAACCAATAAGGATCATGTGGTGACAACTCCTCTGGTCAGCGATCCGGACACAGCAGTTAAATCTGCCCCTCCGGCTACTGACCAGAAACTCTATATCAGGCACAACTGGCACAAAAATCACTGGAAACCTAGGTGGAAGAGAATGTCAAACATCTCTTGGGTTGGTCAAAAATCGACTACCACACAACCTAAGAATTCCAAAACCACTCAATCTAAATCAGTGAAACAAGAATCCCATCATCTTCCAAGACAAAACACACATATGTTAAACAAGTTAAATTTGTCAAGGGAGGTGAAGCCTTAAAAGTGAGAACAAAAAGAAAGAACCAGAAGTTTATTCACCGCCCACAAGAGATCTCCTAGCCCCTGATGAATGGAGGTCCTATAACTTGTGACAGCGCGGTCATATTTCTACAATTGTCGCTATCAGACTCCAAGAATTAAGTTGAGCTGAACAACAAGTTAATTTAGATTCAAAACAGCGATCTAAACTCCTGTTAGATCGAAAAACACCTATTCGGTCTAAACACCTTCTAGGTCGTTTTCGTCTCCTCCACGCCAAAGGCAACACAGACAATCACTGACAAGTCTGTGATGCCAGTGGCCAAACCTGTTTCTGAATCTAAACCATATGCTCAAACTGTAAATCAGTCTAAGGTTTACCACAAACAATCCTTTCACAGGGATGGTTGTGGAAAGCCAAAACGACTGATGAGTCTGAAAGCAAGGACAAGCTGAATGTTGAGATTCCACCCACTGATAAAGGACAGTGGTCGAATTCATGATGGTTGATTCCCTGGGAAACCCAAGCCAGTCAAGGCTTGGGTCCCCTCCTTAACTGATTATTTTCTCTTATGTGCAGGTTGTCCGCTATAGTGCGTCTACAAATACATGGATCGTAGATAGCGGAGCTTCCAGGCACATGACGGAAATAAGTCTCTCCTTTTCAATGTCAACAAATTAAAGGGGGACACGTTTCCTTTGCTGGAAACAAGGAGGATACATTACCGCTCAGGGAGAATAGGTAATGAAAAGGTAAGTTCGACAAAGTCAACTTTGTTCAGCAATTAGAAAACAATCTGCTTTCTGTGTCTCAGATTTGTGACAAGGGCTTCAAAGTCATGTTTGACAATCGCAAATGTTACATTCTGAAGAAAGAAATGGATATTCCAGAGGAGCAGGTATTAATGTCCGCATCTAGATATAATGATTTGTATGTTCTAGATATGTCTAATGCTTCTACTAGTGCTTCTACTGTTCAATGTTTCTTATCCAAAGCTACAAAGAAGGACTCCATTTCGTGGCACAGAAGAATGGGACACATTAATCATAGGAAGATGAATCATCTGATTCATAACAACTTAGTTGATGGAGTTCCTGTCAAGAACTTCAAGCTTCCTGATTCTGTGTCTCATGCAAGAAAGGAAGCAAACCAGGAAACTCACAAGACCAAGAAGTCAATTCTATCGAGATGCCCCTGGAGCTACTGCACATGGATCTATTCGGTCCAGTTAGCACGAAGAGTATCGCAGGAGACTGGTACTGCTTCGTAGTCACTGATGACTACTCACGATTCTCGTGGGTGATGTTTCTGAAAGCAAAGTCAGAAACCTTTGAGTCATTCAAAGTGCTGGTCACCACTCTGGAATCACTTTACAAACTGAAGGTGAGAAAGATTCGCTCAGATAATGGAACCGAGTTTAAGAATCAGTGGATGGATGCTTTCTGCAAAGAAAAGGGAATTGTTCATCATTCACCTCTGCATACACACCACAGATGAATGGAGTTGCTGAGCGAAAGAACAGGAGCCTGATCGAGACCGCCAGGACTATGGCAGACTCAAACTGCCAGTGCAGTTCTGGAACGAAGCTGTAGCCAATGCCTGCTACACACTCAATCGTGTGTCAGTAGTGAAAAGGCATGGGAAGACTTGCTATGAGTTACTACAGAAGCGTAAACCAAACTTGGAGTATTTGGAACCTTTCGGTGCTCCTTGTACGCTTCTGAAGAAAACTCAAGAAGGCAAGTTTAATGAAAAGGCAGATCAGGGGATCTTTCTGGGATACAGTATACCCGACAAAGAGTTTACAACAACTCTACTGGTCAGGTAGAAGTATGGTCAATGTATGTTGATGTTCAACGTTTCACTATCCCCCCTGCTGGAAAAGGTCCATCGTCATTCTTTGACTACGATGGCTTTTTCAAATCATTCAATCTTCCTCAGATAGATTCAGATGATGATATTGCTACACTCACTGATGCACGATGTTCTAAACTCACAAATCTGGATACTAGCAGTGCAACACCTGCAAGTGTTCATCATGATCTGCCACAGCTGATCGGGATGATAGTGAGGACTCAGAGATGAAGAAGAAGCAACTGAAACCAGCAATGCACCAAATGTTAATCAAGAAGGAAGCTTTTCAGCTGCTGAACCTACATCTGGAAATACAGATACTGAACCTCCAGTCACAACTTTGGACTCTGAAGTTGTTGTTCCTACAACTCCTTTGACTAGGATCAGTACGAGTCATCCGCCAGATGCTATCATTGGTGATCTCCATCCGGCGTGCACTAGAAGTAAGTCGATTGTACACTGCTGATTACGCTGAAGTAATGGAAAAGGGCTACGTGAATGATGGAGCTTACAGATGTTTGTCTCTCTCAATTGAACCAAACACGTAAGTGATGCCCTTAAGGATGAAGCCTGGGTCAATGCTATGCAAGAGGAGTTGCTACAGTTCAAGAAACTTGGAGTGTGGACTCTTGTTGACAGACCCAAAGGAGTCAAAGTAATTGGTACCAAATGGGTACTTAAGTGCAAGAAGGATGACCAGGGTGTTTTATCAGAAACAAGGCACGGTTGGTTGTTCAGGGCTTCAGACAAGTCGAAGGAATCGACTACAATGAAGTCTTTGCTCCAGTAGCTAGAATGGAAGCTATTCGCATCTTTCTAGCCTACGCCTCTTACATGAAGATCAAAGTCTATCAACTAGATGTTAAGAGTGCATTCTTGCATGGGGAAATCCGTGAAGAGGTATATGTCAGTCAACCCGAAGGATTCGAAGATCCTTATCATCGGGACAGAGTCTACAAGCTAGACAAAGCTCTGTATGGGCTACATCAAGCTCCTCGAGCTGGTATGAAAAGCTCTCCACCCATCTGTTGAAGCACGGCTTTCGCAGGGGTGTGATTGACTGTACATTGTTCATCAAAGAAAAGGATGGTGATTTGCTTCTGGTGCAAATATATGTGGATGACATAATCTTCGGTTCACGAAACGAAGAGTTATGTAAAGAGTTTGAATCTGTGATGAAGGCTGAGTTTGAGATGAGTGCCATGGGAGAATGAAGTTCTTCCTAGGATTACAGGTGGATCAAACCCCTACCGGCATCTTTCTGCATCAGACTAAGTATGTAGGTGACATTCTTAGTCCTTTGATATGGAAAATGTCTCTGCTGCTGCGGTACCCCCACTCGCCACAAATCATGATGTGGCTCCTGATGAGAATGGGGATTTGGTGGATGCCACCATGTATCGTGGGATGATCGGATCTCTCATGTATCTCACTGCCTCGCGTCAGATATCATGTATGCCACATGTTTTATGTTCCCGATATCAAGCGAAACCCAAAGTAAATCATCTGATTGGAGTCAAGAGGATTTTTCGTTATCTGAAGGGTACTCCAACACTGGGGTTGTGGTATCCTCATGATGATGACTTTGAGCTAACGGCGTATAGTGACTCGGATTATGGAGGCTGCAAAATGATTACATCTACGTCAGCAGGATGTCAATTTTTCGGGAGAAGATTGGTAACTTGGCAGTGCAAGAAGCAGACATCAGTCGCTCTATCTACCTGTGAAGCTGAATACGTTGCCGCCGCCAGCTGCTGCTCTCAAATCATTTGGATACAACAGCAAATGCGGGACTACGGTTTGCATTCACTTCTACTCCTATATTTGTTGATAATTCTCTGCAATTGCCGTAACTAAACCGGTCCAACATCCTAAGACCAAACAAACACCCAACACATAGGTCATCATATCACTTCATACGCGACTGCTATGAAAAACATTTAATTGATGTGGTCAAAATTAACACGATTTTCAACGCGCTGACCTCTACACCAAACCATTTGATAAACCCAGATTTTTCTATCTGCTAGAGGTCAACGGGGTTAAAAAGAAAAGTGATGTTATATTAGAAGAAACAGATACATAGTCCTGACACCGTTTTTTTTTTTTTTAGTATTTCTTTTATTTAATTTTTTTAATTTCCTTGTCGTATAAAATCCAAAAAAAAAAAAAGATTTTCTGTTTTAGAATTTTAGGGGAGATTATTTATTATTTCAGTATTCATTTACTTAAAAAAGGGGGGGAAGGTAAGTAAAGCTGAAAAGGCATAGACAAAAGGACAGAAATGTGACTCAATAAAATGGAAAGTGATAGTACACAGGCATCGGGTTACTTGGAACACCAAAAGGATTTTCGGTTTTGCAAGGTTAATTAAATCACAGAAAATTATAAATCCGAGAAGTCTAAGTCTAACAAATGGGAAAGTGATAGGAACGCGGAGAAAGTTGATCTAGGGAGGTGCTAGTTCACTATACGATGTGTCGGTAGATTCAACACAATAGACGAGTAGACTCATTGGTAAACTCAATCTAAACTAAATGGTTCAATCAACTGTGGGTTCCCATCTTATCACTGGTTAACACAATCAGCTATTTCCGATAAGGGATAACGAGCAAATAAACGCCACCAAAGGTGTGCAAATGACGACAAAAAGAGCAAAGCAAAAAAAAATGATACAAGCGCAATCATGCTGATAACAAAACGTTGTTGGTGCGTTATGTGAAAAAGAAAATAAGAAATGCTCTAACAAGGAGATAGGTTGTGTGCCTCTCTGCTGTGCGATGGCACTGACCTGAGGATAAGCATAACCTACATATTCTAGAATTCATTGTTGTTTGCCGCCTCTCTGCTGTGCGATGGCACTGACCTGAGGCTTGGCTTCTCTTTGAAAGCTCTAAGAATAGTCTCTTCTTGTCAAATACCTATAGACCGCTCGAAAGTCCTCTAAGGAATATTGATTACCATATAAGCTTGGGATCCACAAATGTGGTTGAAAGATATAACTTAATTCTTCACCAATGCATGTCAAAAGTCTGTGTATGATTTAAGTGGACAAGTATACTGACAATCGTCGTGTATGCACCGACTGAAGTTGATAATCAAAGTACGTTACGTATCATATCAAGCATGATTCCCAGTTAGATCTTAGAAGTCTTAGATGAAGAAAACTGTATTAATTTATGCAAGTGTTTAAAGTTAAATACAAATCAAAGGTTCCAGTAATGTTGTTTATGCCTGTCTGATTCCATATGAGTCTGTCCTTGATATGATGTAAATGCTAATAGGCTACACAAACCTGCCCTAACAAAAATCACAAAAAGATGTTCATTTTGTTCGTAGTTTAAAATTTTTCAATTTATTAGTATAAGTGTGTCATGTCGGACTGTGTATATTGTTATCTGTTAATGTCACTAAACGAGCTTAACGTTTACTTAAACAAATTGTTTCTGAAAGGTTAAAAAGGATCACGTCTGAGGTGATCAGATGGATAAATGGATCACGTCTGAGGTGATCGGGTGGATAAATGGATCACATCTGAGGTGATCGGGTGGATAAATGGATCAGTCTGAGGTGATCGGGTGGTTATTAATTTAAAAGGATCATGTCTGAGATGATCAATTGCACATAATGTTTTATCAATTGTTTAAGAAAACTAAGTGTCGGTAAATGAAATGACTAAAATGGCACAAGTATGGCCCATCGCACAACTTCATGATGAGTATGATCCAGTCATACGAATGGGATATACGATTGAAGACAATCGTACGATTGGGCCACGCGAATGAGCCCATCGGCCGATTGAAAGTGACCGACTAGTCAAACGTGCGAATGGAGGTCAATTGACGAATGAACTGGTCGATTGAGTGAATCGTACGACCAGTTTCAATCGCACGACTAAGTCATGCGATTAGACTCGGTCGTACGACTGGAGATTGAGTCGGCCGAATGAGTCGAGAGAATGGGTTCAGTCGCCCGACTGAGATGAGTTTTAGTATAAATAGGGCACTCAGTCGATCGCAGACCCCATTCGCCCTAAATCTCAAAATCGCACCGTTACTCTGCCCAAATTTGATTTGAACTCAAACATCCATTATACTTGATTTCTGACATTTTGGCACTGTTATACAGGTATTACGCGAATGATTGATGATGTTTACTGTCGAATGTGGCTTTAATCCGAACGTATTTGACCTAGTTTTGAACCGACAATAAGTTTGAACAAGAAACTAATTTAATCACTTAAAAGATTGAAATCAATGAAACTAGTGAGTTAGGTATAGGATTGCGAGTCTAAAGAACCTAAGCATAATGTCTAACTCGCAATATTTGGTTGATCTGAGTCTTAATGGAATCGAACAGTGAGTCAATGCGCCCCCAGATTGAACTTCAATCGCACGATTGATAAGGGCGACTCATTCAATCGGTCGAATGAAGAATGCGAATGGGTTGAGTGTCTATGATTGATAAGAGCACTGACACGATTGAAAGGGACTTCATTCAATCGGCAGAATGACCATGCGAAAGAGTTCATTTGGTCGGCTGACCCAATCGCAGGTCAGTCACCCAATTGAACTCATCGCATGACAGATGAACCGATTGAAGCCCATCGCATTATGCTGAACCAATTGAAGCCCATCGTATCAATGTTCACCGACTGAATTCAGTCGCATCGTCAATCGCATGATTGACTAAATGATTCTATCTGATTTGGTCAAACTCTGTTTTTCATGTGTTCTCACGTGCGTTTGCTATTTGTTACAGGAATATGGCTAATCGTTGGTCCATTAATCCAAAGCACAACATTTGTGCTCACTTGGATTCCACCTCGAGGATGGTGGTGAGTTTGCAGGGATCATCGACTTTTTGAGAGATCACGGATATATAGAGCCATATCTACACCCTGTACTCCCTACCAGTCCATTCAACAATCATTCTGGGAGGGAGCTTCGGTAGATCGATCTGTGGACCCTACCGCATCCGAAGTACTATCTTTGGTAGGAGATCGAGATCACAGCGGCAGATATCAGGAGAGTATTGGGATTTGGTAGATGATCATTAAGCTGCATCCTCTGACGGTTCGAGGTTGCTTTATGAGGATCGGGTACTGCGGGACATCAACTCGGGTGTGCTGAACAAGAGCAACCTGAGCCCCCAGTACAAGTACCTAGCACACGTCATACTGAAGTGCATAGCATCCAGGAGGGTGTTTTGATGATCTGTCGGACCAAATCCAGAATGCCTATGTTGCATTGGTCCTAAACCACCCCTTCAGCTTCTCCAACATGATCTTCACGTATCTGATAGAGAATTTAGAGGCAAAGGGGAAGGAAGGCTTCTGCATGTACCCCCGATTCCTACAGCTGATTTTTGATGAGAAGTTGCCTGATCTGCCCAAGGAAAAGAGTGATTCAGTGGCATTAGAGATCATGGATGACACCACTCTTGGGAGAATGAAGGTGTATAGGGCAAGCAGGTGAAGCAGTTATGAAGAGGTTGATAGGCATCTGGCCCGGGCTGATTATGTTGCGCCAAGGAGACGCAAATGGCGTCATGATGACAGCGATCTGACACTAAGGTGATTGCGATACCATCTGATGACTCAGATGATGATGATAGCCATGATGGCAAATGGTGGGCCAGTTATTTTTGAGGGCCCCTCCACTCACACAGCTCAGCCATCACACATACAGACACGGCTGCTGTCGGGTTTGTACCTGATTTCTGCCCACCAGACGATGTTGAGGAAGAGAGCGAGGAAGAAGGTCTGACCAAGAGAGTTGGTAGCAAAGTGGTTGCCATAGAGAGAGGACTGAGGTTGTGGTGTGGGTCAGTCTGGCACATCAGGGGATCCACACATAGAGTCTGATCCGGCTTATGCCCCTGATGAACCCAGCACCAAGAGTAGGAACCCCGGTGTCTACTGGGAAAAGGAAGAGACATGGCGAGACCGCATGGTAAGAAGAGTAAACGAATACGATTCACCACCTCCGTCACTACCACAGCCACCACATCCACTCCATCCCAAACACCTCAAGCCACCACCACTATTCCTACATCTCACACTCCCACATCCACCCCCACCACCACAGTACCCCCTACTACATCATTCCCATCCTCTCCCATATTCACCACACCACCACAACCACCACTACTCACCAAACCGGACCCCTCATCTGCTCCAACTAGCTCATTCATACCACCTGTCTCAGTGTAGAGCAGCTTGCAGCACTCAACAGCATGGTGGTCAAGCTGCTAGCCTCTGATGAGGCCAAGACTGCTCAGATTCAGCAGTTAAGAGAGCAGTGTTCCTCCCAGACAGCTGAGATTCATCAGTTAAGGGAGTTGACTTCATCTCAAGCTCAGCTGATCGCTGCACAGACTGATCAGATCACTGTCTATTAGAGCACGAGACTGAGACGGATAGGAAGTTGGAGGAGTTAAAGGCTGCAAACAAGTCTATCTTGCTAAAGCTTAAAGGAACTCAGAGTAAGCCCCTCAAGATTGGTGAAGGGGACGATGATGAGGAGGACGATGATGATGAGGATGACGATGATGATGATGCCGATGATGAGGATGATGAAAGTGAGGAAGGTGATGATAGTGATGACAAGAAAGATATGATGATGATGAAGGAGGAGAGGCTGCAGGAGAACAAAGTGATGAAGCAGCAGACGAGAGGCGTTCTAAACAACGTCAAGACCAAGGAACCTCTACGTCTGCCCCACCTGAAGATACTCCTGAGATCAAGACAAAAGTACTGATTAGTTATTTATGTTTCTGTATTTAAAAGGCTTTTGTACTTGGAAAAATTGTGTAACACTTATGTAATTAATGTTTATATCTTTTGTCTTAATAATGATTGTGTTTGATTACTTACTAACAAGTATTGTGTTGCATGTTTAAATCAAGCAGATCCAAACTTTCAAAGAGATGATACGATGTCGAACCCCTACAACAGGTCAGGAGTCAGTTAACAATGATTCTTGATCTGCAGGGTATCGTAAGGAGATCGGTTGAGTATACCCCTGAAGAGGGAGAGATTATTCACAGCTTCACTAAGGAACAGTTGGCAGAAATGTTCAAACTCAACGCCGACGACATAGTGAAAGACGCTCCCGAAGTCCAAGTTTAGTGATGAAGAACTACACGACGTAGATGAGATTGAGATAGAGGATATAACAGACCAATGCTATCCAGAGTACACTGACACTAAAGGTCATGTCATTCCAAATGTGGATGACAATCTGGTCAGCGAGACTTTTGATACTCTGGATAAGATGGAAGAAGAGTCCACAAACAAGAAGATACAGCCAGAGCTACTGAGGAGGAAGTCAAAGAGAAAGGCTGAATGGGCTGCTTGTTTTGCGGATCTTCGTGCCCAACGAAGTGCTCCAACGTCTGATGCCTACACCAAGCTCTACAGAGTGAAGAAACATCAAAGGTGTCTGGCAAGATTATATCGTGGGCGTATTTTGATGACCTTAACGCTTATGCAGTTAGAGAGAGAAAGGTATCGAGTATTTTAGATTCCCACACGATCTAAAAACTCTACCGGTTTTGAGCTCAACCAACTGGCAAAGCTGAAGCTACTTTATGCTGATCCCAGAAAGATGTCAGGTTGGTTCGAAGCTGCGTTAAAGAAAGAGTACCACACCCGGTGGGTAAACTTCAGGCCTCAGCAACCTACGAGGTACATTCGAAGGTCTGAAGTGGATCCACGAACCGGGAAGTCAAAGATTGTGTTGAAGTGGCATCCTCCACGTACTATGTCGAAGATCCCTCTTAGGGAAATGCCTCAGGACATCACTCCACACTTGAAGTTGGTGGTACTATGATTGGCGAACAACAGAAGCAGTCATAGTTCTGAACAGAGATGGACAATGGATGTCATCAGGGTATTTGACCCAATGTGGCTCATGAACTTGTCAGCGAATGATGTTTATACTCTCTACAAGTGGCCACTGTTCTATGACTCGCAAGACATCGTACAAGCTCTCCAGTTCCAGAATGTCATACGCATCTGTTTTGTATTTGAAATACATGCAGGTGTAACCAGAGAGGAGAAGTTCAAGAAGTACGAGGAGATAATGGGTAAAGCAAGACATTAGAGGAATCTAGGTCCAAGGGGGAGTTTGTTGATACATGTGTACCTAGATTCTGAGCTAAATGTAATATCTTTGTAATGTCTTACTTATATGTAATTGAAAGTTGACTAATGAAATGCAAGTGGTTGTGGATGCTTATAATGTTTAATGTTTCATTAATGGGTTGTGCAATGAATGGTCGATAGATTATATAGGTAGATGGTTGTTTGAATTGATATGCTTAATGTTATGATAATTAACACATTCAACCTAACATTATGAAGTTATCATGCGAATGGGCCATGCCAATGGACCATACGCATGAATAACTTCATGCGAATGGCTCAGTCGCACGATTGAACCAGGAGACTAGATCAGTCGTAAGACTGAAGCATGAGATTGAACCAGTCGTACGACTGAAGGCTCAGTCGTGCGTATGGATCAAACGCATAGCTCAATCGCACGACGAGCCATCGAATGTTCAGTCACACGAATGAGAAACCCTTACCTATAAATACCACTAATTCGTGGAAAAACAACACTTCGAATACTTGAACCCTACTCGCCCAGAGCGTTCTGTTTGTCCATTCCAGTTCATAGAAAGTCCCAGATCATTCCTAGTCTTTCTTAACATTTTCTATTCGTTAGGATTGATCTTGATTACGTTCTCCCTGATTGGATCGCCAATCAAATAGGATTCCACACTATTTGATCCGATATAATGAATAATCAGTTAGTACTCCGTACGTACACGGTCCTAACACACATACACACGCATACCAAATGGTTTTTCCCCAAAATATCCAAAACGGTTTTCAGATGTGTTCCAGCCCTAAAATCATTAAAAAACATGTAAAAGAGGGGTCCTAGAACTCACCTTAGCAGCCTCCTTTGGTTAAGCTTCGTTTTGACTCGCCACACAACGAATTCCGAGCCTGAACCACCCCCTTTTCTCTTCTTTCTCTCTTCTTTTTCTCTGCCCTTCTTCGTGCTGATTTTGCAAGTGTGGGGAGAGGGTAAAGGATGGCCTCTCCCTTAAATACTACAGTCCAGTCGCCTGAACCTTCAGTCGCATGAGCTCTTTGCGATTGGACACCCTAGTCGTGCGACTCCCATGCGTATGGAGCTCCAGTCGCATGACCTCCATGCGTATGGGACTCCATTCGCATGACCTCCATGCGTATGGACGCCCCAGTCACATGACATTCGAAACAAAATTTTCTGGGTGTTATAACCAGACCGCAAGATCGATTTTAGATTGATTTGATACCCGGTGCTCGCCTGTTGCCAAAGCAATGTATCGATTAACTCCTACCGAGATGATGAACTAATGGATCAACTGCTGGAGTTGATGGATAAAGGTTTATCCGACCGAGCATCTCCCTTGGGTGTTCCGATATTGTTTATGAAGAGAAGATGGTATTATAGCGATGTGCATCGACCACCAAGAGCTGAACAAGTTCACGGTGAAGTATCGGTATCCGCTACAGAGGATTGACGCTTGTTTGATCAGCTCCAAGGTGCCAGTTGTTTCTAGAGGATAGATCTTCAATCTAGTTACCATCAGCTGAAGGTGAAGGAGCGGGAAATTCCTAGATAGCTTTTCGCACACGTTATGGACACTACAAGTTTCTCGTTATGTCTTATGGTTTGACTAACATGCCAGCTGCCTTTATGGATTTGATGAACCCGTGTGTCGGCCCATGTTAGATAAATCAGTGATTGTGTTCATTGATGATATCCTGATTTATTCAAAGAGTGAGGAAGAACATGCCGGCCACATACGCGAGTATTGGAGACACTTAGAAGAGAAAAGTTATATGCTAAATTCTCTAAGTGTGCTTTTGGTTACGCGAGGTGCAGTTTTTAGGTCACGTGGTGAATGCCGAAGGAATTATGGTACACCCGACGAAGGTTGAGGCAGTGATGCAATGGAAGTCTCTAAAGACGCCATCCGATTTCGGAGCTTTCTTGGGTTTGGCAGGTTATTACAGGAGATTCATACAAGATTTTTCCAAGATAGCCTCACCTTTGACTAAGTTGACTCGCAAAGATGTGAAAGTTTGAATGCGGTCAAAACAGGAGGATGCTTTTGAGGAGTAAAGATGAGATTAACTCAAGCTCATGTTTTAATGTTACCTGAAGGGAGTGAAGACTTAGTTGTATATTTGGATGCTTCTTATTCGGATGGGTTGCGTGCGAATGCAACGTGGAAGAGTGATAGCCTATGCACCCGATAGTTGAAAACCATGAAGTCAACTACCTTACCCATGACTTGGAGTTAGCGGCAGTGGTCTTCGCGTTAAAGATTTGGAGGCACTACTTGTACGGACGAAGTGCATAATCTTCACCGACCACAAGAGCTTGAAGTACTTCGAGTAGAAGGATCTCAACATGAGGCAAAGGAGATGGTTAGACCTCATCAAAGATTATGACTATGAGATCCATTACCATCCGTTTAAGGCCAACGTCATGGTCGATGCCCTTATCTGAAAGGAGAGACCCTAGCCGATTTGGGTGAAAGCTTATCAGTTGGTTTATGACCGCTGATGTGATGACCAAGTGAAAGACTTTCAAGAAGAGATGCTAAAGAAGATCACGTTAACTCCGAAAGGATGAGAGGTCTAGTCACAGAATTGGGTGAGAACACTCTCGGTGTTAAACCCAAAATGGACGATATGGATCCTTTGATACGAGATCTAAGGGGACAAATTATGGATGAAGCTCATAAGACTCGATACTCGATTCATCCCGATGCCATGAATATGTATCAGGATATGAAGAAAGATTATTGGTGGTCGGGTATGAAGTGCGATGTAGTAGAGTACGTGAGCAAGTGCCTTACTTGTTTGCAAGTAAAGGCAGAACATCAGAAACCATATGGGAAGATCTAACCGTTGGATACACCCAAGTGGAGTGGGAGCACATCACCATGTTTTTACTAAGCTACCTCGTATGATGAGGGGATGCGATACCATATGGGTGATTGTTGATCGATTGATGAAGAGTGCTCACTTCCCACTGATCCACGAGACGTATTCTTCTGAGAGATTGCGGAATTGTTCATTAAAGAGATTGTAGCTCGTCACGGTGTGTCGGTGTCTATCGTGTCTAATCATGACACTCGGTTTACATCCAAGTTTTGGAAGAGATTCCATGATGCGATGGGGACGAGACTACATGTTAGCACGGCTTATCATCCTCAGACAGTCGATCAGTCTGGAGACGATCCTAACGCTTGAGGATATGCTTAAGCATGCATGATCGATTTTGGAGGAAGTTGGATGATCACTTACCGTAGCTGAATTCTCATACAATAATAGTTATCATGCCAGCATGTATGCCACCTTACGAGATGCTATACGGAAGAAGGTGTAGAACACCCGTATGTTGGGGTGATATTGGACAGAAATAGTTAGGAAGCCTTGAGGTGATCGAGGCTACAATGGAGAAGTTGGAGAAGATTAAGGCCTTCATGAAGGCAGAAAAGGATAGACAAAAGTTGTACGCCGATAAGAGTGTAGACCGATCGAATTCAAGCTGGGCGACCGAGTTATATTGAAGGTATCACCTTGGAAGGGAATCATTCGGTTCAGGAAGCGAGGTAAGCTAAGCCCAAGGTATATAGGACCTTTCCGAATCATTGCACGAGTAGGAGAGGTGGCCGATCAGATTAGAATTGCCAGACGAGTTAAGTGAAATCCATCCGACATTCCATGTATCTCATCTAAGAAAGTGCTTAGATGACGAAGATATGATTGTACCACTGGATGATATTGAAGTGGACGAATGACTCAATTATCTAGAGCAGCCAGTGGCAATCATTGATCGAAAGGAGAAGAGATTGGAATTGTTTATGCATGATATCCCTAGTTTATTGTTGTACTTAATATTTATGTCTTTCATTTCTTACATATGTGTAATACAAGGGTATTATTGTAATATGATATATGTTTGGATATCTATTTACTATTGATATATTATATTCTTATAACGTTTATTACTACACACTTAACTGAACATTATATATAGGTTTGTAGTAGTTATTCATAGTTCTGAGTTAATAATGACTCAGAAACGTGTTTGACTCGTCTCGTGGTCATTCATGCTAATGGACCATGCTACTAGCTCAGTCACATGACTGAACCAGGTGATTGATCGTCACACGACTGAGTCATAAGACTGGCTCAGTCGTACGACAGAACCATTCATAGAGTTCAGTCGTGCGTATGAATCAATCGCTTGACTCAGTCGCACACGACGAACCATGCTAATGGCGTAGTCTACGAATTTACACTACAACCTATAAATACCACGTAATTCGTAGAAAAACAAAACAATCGAAGATTATTATATTCTAGCCGTCCAGAGCGAACTAGTTCGTCCATCCAACTTCATATTTTGTCCTTGATTGATTTCTACTTGTTCTTAACATTGTTTTAATCGTTAGATCGATCAGGGTTTACGTTCTCACTGATTGGATCACCAATCAAATAGGATTCCACACTATTGATTTGCTTTCACGGTGAATCAGTTAGTACTCTGTACGTACACGGTCCTAACAAGTGGTATCAAGCATTGACTCATGATTCTTTGTGGATTTGATTGGTGTTTTTAAAATAATGTTCTTAATTCAAAAGATTTGTGTTTTGATTCAAATATTTGTTTTTAAAGTGTGCATGATTCAAAATTTTCAAACTTTTCGACTTACGACAGATTATGGATCATGAAAAATCGTTTTTTTGGTGTGAAAGTGTTCAAGTTTCAAATTTTTCATCCTCAGCAGCTTTGGTCGCAACGATTGGCTCAATCACACGACTGAAGCCCATTGCACATATTCAACCGCACGACTGGACTTAGTCATATTGCTCATTCGCATGATTAAGCTAACCCCATAGTGAACTCATTCGCATCCCTCAATCGCACAATTGAACTCAATCACACGATTGAACTCAGTGGAACTCTCCAATCGCACGATTGAACTTAGTCGTACTCTCCAATCCACGATTGACTCTATCGTATACATAATTTTCAAGTTTGAAACCATGGACGATCAGACCTCTGCGTTTACTACGGAAAGGACTCACAGATCCAGAATCTATTACTTCTAGAAAATGAGATTGGAGATCATCACAAACCACAAAAACTTTTGACCTTGGATGAATACCCGCAATGGAAAAAACTTGAAATCTACCTTAACGAGTTACCCAAACTTGTGGACTTCATTGAGACTGGTTATACTATACTTGTTGGAGCAAAGGAGTTAAACTGACTCTAAGTGGGATAATGAAGTGAAAAAGGTTACACACAACGCTGAAAAGAAAGCCTAAGCCTTACTGACATAGTCGATTCCAAAGGATATTTTCCATCAGTTTCGGAACATAAACATTCAAAGAAGCTGTGGGAGGCACTGGAAAAGAGATATGATGGTTATGTAACCTTAAAGGCACTGACGGCTAAAGCACTCAAGAAGGAATTTGATAATTGTCATCCATCGGAAATGAAAGCTTGGATGATATTCTAGATAGATTTTATCATCTGGTGAGTGTGAGCTGCATACTCATGGTGTAACTACCTCAATGGAGGATAAAGTTGCAAGCTTTGCTCATGGTCTGCAGGATAAATGGATTCTTTTGTGTCTAATCTAAGATAGAACAAAGTTCTAGTTACTCTGGACATCAATGACTTTATCTTGAAGTTGAGGAGGAGGAGCTAAGAATGAAATACAAGTCCAGAAAGGGTCGCCAACAAAATCCATCACTATATAATGTTGTTCCCACACCAGTTTCATTCGGTGCACTCTCTCTTCAACAACATCTCAAAGTGGTTCTTCTGGAAGTGAATCATGATGATCATCTAGACAAAGTTCTAGGTACCTGGAAATTTAGTCTTGGGTAAAAGAAAAGAAATAAAAAGAAAGAAAGAAAAGCATTTTGTTAACAAAAGAAAGGAAGTCAAAGTGGAGGGGGCTAAGTGTAAATAGGAAAAAATAAGTTACTATTTTTTAAAAGGTGGTAATGGCCGCCTACACTACGTGCTACACCCACTGCTCGATGTTTTTAGAGAGAGAAAGCAACAAAGCTTTGGTTTTAGAGAGAGAAAGAAGCTAATTCACAAATTGGTAAGTGTTCTTTGTGTTTTTGGTACGGTTTTATGGTTTTCAACCGTGAGACTGATTTTTACATGTTCCTATATGTGTGCATGTGTTTAGGTATGTGTTGGTCCATTTGATCGGTTTTCAGTGCAGAAGAATGCTTGAATCGTCAATACCAAACACACACAACAAACCTATGAGAAGAAGATCAAATAACACGAAAAAGCTTTCAAATAAGGTTTAAAATGATGACAATAGTGAATGAAATGAAATAAGCTCAATGTATTCAGAAAGAACAAGCTACAATAGCCTCTTGCAACAACAAACACGATTAGGGTTTTGCAAGGATAGCTAACAATTAGACAAAAGAATCTATAAATAGCTGTCATAGTTTCGCATATAGTTTCGCTGTGGGCGAAACTATACTTGGCGAAACTATAATTTCGCACCGGCAGAAACTGACAGTTTCGCCGGGAGAACATCAACATGACTGTGAGCGAACTACAGTTTCGCTCACAGTTTCGCAGGACAGCAAAATATATAGATTTTAAACTAACTAACATACAAAGGAAACAAACATGGATCCTATTACAAATAAGATAAACAAACACTAATCTAATGGTGAGTCCAACCTATCTTGATTTTCAATACTCCCCCTAGGTTGGATCTCATCCATTCTGCTTGTCTTGATAACTCTATTCAGTCCAAGCATCTCCCTACCTGCACCTGATGTTTCTGGTTCAGCTCCTGCAGCTTTCTTGATGAGCTTCAGCACTTGATCTGTCTTGTTCACCTCCTGCTCTTTTAGCTCCATCTGGATGAGCACTTGCTTCTGCAAATTGTTTCGTTAGATCTTGGATATCCATGTTCAAATCATCTTCAGCTCTAATCCTTTGAGCTAGCTCTTTCACCTCAGCCCTCACTCCCTCTGACCTTATTTGCTACAACCATAAACAGGCTAGCTTCATCCTTGTTTCTCTCTCTCCCCCCTGCTTTAATGTGGTTCTCACACAGAACCAGTAGATCTTCATCAGCAAATTCAAACAACTCCATTGGGTCAAAGATTCGATATTCAATTCCACCTTTGACTCTAATAACACCTCCCCCGTCTGATTCATAGAACCACTTCTCAAACTCTTTCAGACGAGAGGGGGAGGGATCTGCCAATCTACCCTTTGAACCGTCTTTGGCGGCTTTACGCTCAACACAATCTTTCCCTTCCTGTGACCCAGTCTTTGTCTTTCTTTGATCTCTTTCTTTCTGCTTTCATAAACCCGAAAGCCTGAAAGTTATCGTTGAGCCCATTTTGGATTTCTTTTTCTAGAAATCTGGCTTGCTCACTTAAATGTGCTCCAAGTAAAGGCAATGATGCCCACCTTCTCAAATCCCACTTCTCTGCGAGGTCTTGAATGCCTCCCTTTTATGTAGATAAGAGATTCCACCCCCTCCCCTTTTTATCATGAACATTTTTAGGTCGGGTTGTACTTCCAGCTCATGATCTTCTTATCCGCCTCTTTCTTTTTTAGACTTTCCATATTTTGAAATAATGGGGTTAACTCTTCGGGTTCCTTCTACCTCATAAACCATCATTCTTCTCCACTCAATATATTGTTTTCATCTTCACCCTTCTGAATCACATAAGTCAGAGGCCTTTCGCCACCTCATAGAACTCAGGCTCTGAGTCATAATCCACCAACTGCTCCTCATCAACCTCCTCGTCCACCAGACCCTTCTCATGGTTGTTCGGTCGTTTCAGGTTGTTTTCCCATCTTTCTTCTCCGGTAAAATCTCCAAGATTTATACCCAAATCCACAAATCAGCTTCAATCACATCATCTTCAGTTTGTATATTCTCCATTTCAGGTTCTTCATTTCTTTGCCAGACCCTCCAGCTTCTTCATTGCTGCCCTTGAGGTGCCCTCTCCTGCCTTTGATGAAGTACCCAAATTCAGGAACTGGTACTTAGATGTGTCAGTCAGATCATCTAACTCATGTTGAGTTAGCTATTAGGCAGGCCAGCAGCAGCTTTTAAATCATTTACTTCCCTTCAATAACCTTTGATTAAATTATTCTGATCTATCAACATTCTCTGCATCCCCTCCAGCACTTCATCTTTTCATTTCTCCCTCATCTCTGATTCATCAGCTTGGTCTTCATCATGCTTAATTCATTTGATAGGAGGTGTTGAGGTTTCTGATTACATCCTCATCCAAACTGGTGTGTCTTTCTGTTTGTTGGGGCTCAGGAAATGTCTGATGTTCTGTTTTGTCCTCCTCTCTTGCTCCCCAGTATCAACCGTCCTTTTGGACCTCTTTCTTTCTCCATTTTGGCTTTAGCCGCCATCTCAGCCACCTTCTTTCTCAAGTATAATCTTTCTCCTTAGCATATCTTTTTCTTTTCTTTACCGCCTCCGACTGAGTAGGTCTCATTTCCTCTGTTCGTCGGCTTCAGATTGGATCACCCTCCTGATATAATCCCATCGATCAGGAGTATACACGTTTTCCCACAAGTGAGGGATCCGACCACTAAGTCGTCGCCTGATAGCACAGCAGTCGGAAAAAGATTCTGGTATTCATCGACATTAGATGCTTGACTTCTCATCTCGGATGTTTGGAACTTGATCGTCTATGATCTCTGAGGCAATCTGGGATAAAGAAGCCATTTATCCTTCTTCAGGGCCATTACGTTTTCAGCCATGCAGCTAAATATAAGATTACAATGTTAGCCTTCTCTCCTCTGCAGCATATAACCATTGCTTTCGCCCAGTCTAAGTTTAACCCCATCTGTCCACCTTTTCGTGATCTAAGCCATATGAAACGTGGGCAATGTATCTCCACTCCTTTGATAGAAAGGATTCTTGATTTCCTCCTTTCTAGTCCCAAAAGGAGGACTTCATATCCCATAGACAGAAGGCGTCAAACACCTCCTGATCAGCCAAATCAATATCACCTCCAGTGTCTTCTTCTAATCTCAGCACCCGCAAGATAATTTCTTCTGTAATGGTCACTTGATGACCCAGAACTTTGGCTATAATACTCTCAGAATCTCCCCTTGTGTTGTACTCAGCAGTTCGCCAGAAGTCTCGAATGTGTAAATCATAAATAGAAGTAGAATGAGAGATGGCGTATGCTATAGGAGATCTCTGTACCATCTGATACAATCCCTGAATCCTGCTGCTTTAGATGAGATCATCTAGAATAGCCCTGTATGTTGTTCCGAACATCGAACTTGAGATTCGCCATTTAGATCTGACAAACAAACGAACCAGGTTAGAAATAAATTAGAATTTAAGTATTTAGAAACGTAAATGAAATGAACAGATGGTAATAAGCTTCGTGTAAATACAGATATATACATATAAAATTAAAATGAATTTACAATTAATTAATATATATATATATATATATATATATATATATATATATATATATATTTTTGTGTAGTTTCGCAAAGGCGAAACTATAGTTTCGCCAAACAAAACATATACTTTCGACAAGACATGAATATAGATTCGACGTGGCGAAACAACATTTTCGCTGAGCGAATTGAATTTTTCTTGACACATAGTTTTGCTAAATCATAGGAACTTTCGTTCATTTTCGCTGGAAGATAGGGTAGTTTCGCAGAATGAACTGCGAGACTACCCAATCGACAGAATCGAATCCGGTCAAATGCGAAGAAGATTAGCCTATGAAACCAACGTTCTGAGTTCGAACTCACATTAGAAGTCCAACAACAGGTGAAAATGCAACAGAACAAGACAGAGACTGAGATTTGAGTCAAAAGTCTCGAAAAAACCCTAGTTTCGTCGAAAGTGAATAATTTTTGCGAAAGTGAGCGATATGATTCAAAAACTATGTTTATGTACATAGGAGTTTCGCAGAGGAATAAAAATATAATTTCGGCATAGCGAAACTATACTTTCGGCACAGCGAGTTTATAGTTTTGACTATGTGAAACTATAGTTTCGGCATAACGAAATTGTAGTTTCAGCATTACGAAACTATAGTTTCGGCGAGGCGAAATTATAGTTTCGCATTTCGAAGCTATAATTTCTGCCATGCAAGATTATAGTTTCTGCAAGCGAAACTGCAATTTCGCCAAGCGAAACTGTAGTTTCGCAGATTTTCATTTAAGATAAAATAAAATAAAATAAGATAAATGAATAAAATCAAAATAAAAAAATAAAATAAATACAATAAATTAAAAATTAAATTGTTGAAGGATATAGTATCATGTTTTTCTCGAAGTGTTTTAAGAGGATCATGACTTAGCGAGATTGCTGATATGTTTATCCGCTTAAACCCATTCCCAGCTCTTTTCGACTCATGATCTGCAGCTGTTTATCATGTTCTGAATTGTCTTAGTAACTCAGCAGCTTGGTCCCCCACTGATATTTGATAAAGAACTAGTCTCGTGATCAAGGTTTATTGAGCATAATCATTGATGTCGCCTGATTACTATACTGATTTTACTTAATGCAATCATACTGACTGGCGTATATATAGATGGGACTCTATAATGTACAGATGTAGACACACATATATGTGAGATCCAGACTCAACCTATAACTAAAAGATGAGAGCTTCAGGTCAATGCTTTCACATAGCAGAGAAGATCATCTAGGCGTGTTGATGAGAGCTTCTTGTCAATGCTTTCACATAGCAAAGAAGATCATCAGTCTAGGTCAATGCTTTCGCATAGCAGAGGAGATAAACACACATCTTTTCTTATGTAAAGAATGAATGTATATACAAGAATGGACTATTTGAGATTATTTAATGTTTGACTTAGAGGGCGTTATCACCGAGTCACCATCCCAGTGGAAACACCATAAGATTCACATTGATAATCTATATATACAATAATAGGCTATTTGAGATTATTTAATGTTTGACTTAGAGGGCGTTATCACCGAGTCACCATCCCAGTGAGAAACACTATAAGCTCACATCGATAATCTTTGACATCAATTAGCAACTCTCAACCAAGTTTTAGACAAGACTTGTATCTTTGTGCAGACCGAAATATCATGAGGATAATCCTTATTACTGAGTTATGATCTTTAATTTGGCTGCATGATCACTTGTTTACTTCTTTTTGGGATGCGTCTATCATGCATATCCCAACGTAAGATGTCCCCTTGTTCTAACTTCATTTTCTTGAATTCCTGAGAGAATGAAAACTAAAACTTATTATCAGTATGAATCTCCCCTGAAATTTTCATTTGACAGCATACTAAATGGAAAATTTCTTAACAATCAAAGTAAAAGAAAATAAGAATAAAAAGTAAAGATCTATGGGACACAAGGCAGACAATAATCAAGACCAAAATAAGATTTGTACATATTTACAGATTAAACAGTTGTGTTGCTCAGAAAAGATTTTCAGAACGATATTAATCCTAGCATAGAAATCAATTCATAAAAACGTGGTTTATCAAGGTTTTTGTGAAAGATCTGCTTTTTGATGTTTTGTATCAATAGAAATAATATTAATGAAACCCTTTTCTTGAGCATCACGGATGGCATGAATCCGTGTCTCAATGTGCTGGTCTAAGAATGATGAATTGGATTCTTGGCAATCCCAATTGCCCTCATTATCACAAAACAATGGAGTATGAAGAAAGTTGATCCCATAATCCATCATTTGATGCTGAATCCATAACACTTGCGAACAGCAACTAGAGGCTGCAATATATTCAGCTTCTCCTGTTGAGAGAGAACCGTGGTCTGTTTCTTGCTTTGCCAGAAACAAGGCAATTCCCCAAATACTGACAACCTCCAGTAACAGACTTTCTGTTTAGTTTGCAGCCATTGGAATCGCTATCAGAATAGCATGCAAGTCAAAATTCCCACCATAAGGATACCAAAGTCCTAAACGAGAAGACCCCTTTAGATAACGAAAATTTGTTTGACTGCCTTGGCATGGGATTCTTTAGGAGCTGATTGGTATCGAGCACAATATCCAACAGCAAAGGTGATGTCAGGACGACTTGCTGTTAGGTAGATGAGAGAGCCAATAATGGATCTGTAGAGATGAGGATCGATTAGTTTGCTGTTTTCATCCGGAGGGAGACATGTTTGAGCCGTGAAGGGAGTCATCTCAGAAGCAGCATCATCCATTTTGAATTTCTTCAAAATTTCCTTAATATACTTCTCTTGATGAATGAGAATTCTGTCTGGCTTTTGTTCAACTTGCAACCCGAGAAAGAACACATTTCTCCCATCATGCTCATCTCAAATCTGTTTCACATTACCTCCTCAAACTCCCGACATAATTGAGGATTGGTAGAGCCAAAAATAATGTCATCAACGTAGACTTGCACAATCAGCATCTCACCGTTTACCTCTCTTTTGAACAAGGTCATGTCAATGGTGCCTCGCGTAAAACCATTGCTTAAGAGATACTGGGTCAGTGTCTCATACCAGATCCGAGGAAAGTCTGGATCTTCAAACCCTGGGGGTTGACACACATATCTCTTCATCAATGTCACCATAGAGAAATACGCATTTGACATCCATCTGATAGACTTTAAATTGCTTGTGAGCAGCGTGCGCCAAGAATATTCTAATGGCTTCAAGACGGGCGACAGGTGCGAAGACTTATGTGTAGTCAATTCCTTCTTCTTGAGCAAAGCCTTGAACCACTAATCTGGATTTGTTTCGCACCACAATGCCTCGATCATCAGGTTTGTTCTTGAATACCCATTTTGTGCTAATAGGATACTTATTTGGAGGAAGATCCACCAGGGTCCACACCATGAGTTTTCTGAACTGTTGCAATTCCAACTGCATTGACTCAACCCAGCAGGGATCTTGAAGAGCTGTATGAACGTTCTTAGGAACGGTTTGAGATATAAACAAGAAAACAGCAAACATTAATCAAACCAGATTGACTCCGTGTCCGAACTCCATCAGTAATGGAACCAATTATGTTGTCATGTGGATGATCTTTCAAAGTTTTGAAATCAGCAGTCATGGAAGGGATGTCAGTAGATGGAGGGTTAAATGATGAGCTGGATGGTGAAGAAGGGTGCGGTAAAGGAGATGAAGACGGTGATGTTGATATGGGTGGAGGTGGGAGATCAAATGAAGATGAGGAAGATGCAACATTGACTGAGGTGTCATCAACTGATGTAGTGACATGAGGCACAATAGGTTCAGCTGGTATGGGAGCAGGAGGAATGATGTTTGTTGTTGTATTGGAGAAGGACACATCATCATCGAAAACTGGAAGATTGAATGATTTGAACACCGTATCTGAGTCAAAGAACCAAGCTGGTTTTGAGAGAACATCAGAGGAATTAGATTCCTGCCAATCGACATAGAAGGACTCTTGAACGATACGTGTCCTCTTGTTATATACCCGATAAGCCTTTTGGGAAGAAGAATAGCCTACGAAATAACATTCATCCGATACAGCACCAAATTTTGTCTTCTGTGCTTGAGTATTCAGGAGAGTGCACGAGCGACCGAATGGGCGAAAGAAATCAATCAAAGGCTTTCTCTTGTGAAATAGTTCATACGGAGTTTTCATCTTATCTTTGACAATCAGCACCCTGTTGAGAACATAAGAAGCACAATTCACAGCCTCAGCCCAAAATATGATTCTTTCGTGCGGCTTAAGGAGGATTCTATCAACATTGTACGTGCGGCTTCAATTAGGGTGCGATTCTTTCGTTCCGCGACACCATTCTGTGAGGAGTTCTCGCAGCACTGAACTGTCTAAATATTCCTTTGGTTGCACAAAAGGAGTCAAAAATTTGATTTTTGAATTCAGTACCGTTGTCACTTCGAATAGCCATAACCTTCCTCTTGCTTATCGATTCAATCGAGAGAATTAACTTTTGCAACTCCTCAGTAGTCTCTCCCTTTTGAGCAAGAAATCTTACCCATGAATATCTGGAATAGTCGTCTGTAATCACAAGACAAAAGGATTTTTAGTAATAGATTTAACACTTATTGGGCCAAACAAATCAGTATGTAACAACTCCATGGGATTTGAGATACTATTTTCAATTTTAGGTTTGTGTGGTTTCTTATGTTGCTTTCCTTTTGCACATGCCATACATTTCTCAACCACAGAAAAGTCTTTTAAAGGTAATCCCCGAACGAGATTGTTTTTAACTAATTTGTTTATTATTTTGAAATTAACATGGCCCAATCTACGATGCCATAAGAAAGACTCAGAGGTGGAAGCTTTAGACAAGAGGCATGTGACTGCGGATGATGAGCCCTTTGAATTCATGTCAAGGAGATATGTATCATGCTTTCTGGGAGCCCGCATGAGTACCAAATTATCTGGAATATCAATCTCAGACTTCAAAACATACATTCATTGGACTTAATAAGACCGGAATGCTTTTATCACAAATCTGAGAGACGCTCAACAGATTGAATGCAAGCTCGAGTACGTAATTGACTTTTTCAAAGGTCAGCGAACCATTACAAACTTCTCCTTGACCTATCATTTTTCCTCCTTTCTTGTCTCCGGCGAAAGCAACATAACCACCATCGATTATGCGGTAGTTGGTCATAAATCTTTAAGCCCCGTCATGTGTCTCGAGCATCCACTATCAACATGCCACACGCTATTTACAGACTTAGTGGACGACCCCTGCAATCATATCAAGAGAGAATTAACCAGGAGTAATGGGCACCCAAGTTTGAACAACTTTAGGTTTCGCCGAAGGGGATTTCTAGCAAAAGAACTTATTAACTAATTGATTCAATTTACTCCCAAAAGAACTTCTATAAACATGTCTATGATGTAACTGAGGACAATGCTTAACAACATGATCATCTTTACCACATTGAAAACAATGTGATTTTAATCTAGATGCATTATGTAATGAGGTAGAGATTTCATCAATGCATATTTCTTCGTCACATTCAGATAATCTTGAATCATCATCACTGTATGCCTCATTCGTATTGACAGAGTTGATTTTATTTTGAAAAGAATGATTGTGTGCTAATGACACTGAAGTGTTATCTGAAATACATGTGGTACTAGTACCACTAGTACTTGCCTCAGGTGAAGATGCAATCCTGTCATTAAGCACAGCAAATTTTGCAAGTATAAATGATGGAATGGGATGAGAAAAGAATTTTTCAAAAGAGTTAGTTTTTGTTTCTTCATTGCTGTTCACAGTATTATCAGACAATGGATCAACACAATCAACAGACGAATCAGAATCACGATCCATAGCATTCAAAGAACAAACAGAAACATTACTAGAACAGAACGAAACAGAGTATTTTACAACGTCACTAGAAACAAAACATAATTTAAACTAGAGTTATGATCTAAAACAGAAAGCTGAGGTTCAGGTGTACTAAGGCTAGAGCATCCAATCCTCTAGTCGGTCCATAATCATAGTCCTCACGAACATGCATAGGATTCACACCTTCTAAACCTACAGACATACTATTAGAATCTTCTTTGATCAAATCATTACAAGGATGTGGAATGGGCATCGGAGAGTAACAGTATGTACTAGGAGGAGGAAAAACCTTAGCATTTTCATATCCCAAACCTGTTTTAATCCTAGCCCCACGTTGAGATTTACATAAATCATCATGTTTCATTCCTGATATGGTCCATTTACCCTTTCAGTCAAACCGTTCACCTCAACGTTTCTTTCTAAAACAATTCTTTTTAAATGATCAATTTCTTTTAGCGCTTTATTTAATTTAACAAAGTATTTTGACTCATTCATTTTAAGTTCTTCATTAATTCTTTTCAACTCCTTTTCATTATCAATTAATAAACGATTAGCCTTATAAACCCCAAATAATCTAATTTTACAAGCAGATGAACACATATCTTGTATTACCTCATATGGAAGTCCCATCACCACCTTCTCAGCTGCAAGGGCTTTATCACATTGACACACCGGAGTACTCGACTTGTTTTCCTCTTTGGCGGTAGCAGCATTGTCATCATTCCTTTCTAGCACTGTGGATTGAGTTCCTTGCTTTCCGTACTCCTTCGTATCTTCTTTCTCATACTCTTTCTCTTCAACTTCATCATTAAACTCCTTAAAGGGATCAAATTCTTCTTCACTGTTCATCTTTATTTCCTCTTCCTGAATCTCAGCTACTAATGCTTGATTAACTTCTTCTTTTGTCTCTTCAGCTTCTGCACTCCAGTAAAAGTTAGAAACTAGAGCTGTTTCTTTCTTGTGGTTTGACTCATCTTTACCCCCACCAGCAGCCAATCCTGGAATTCCAGAGTTGTTAGGATCAGTGACAATTGGCAATGGACATTCACATTTAAAGTGTCCCAATTGCTTTCAATTGAAACATCTAAGTTTAGGCTTATCAAAACCCAATTTTGAGTTGGAGCCTTGACCTCCAAAGTTCTTTCTACCAGTCCTTTCCATAAATCTCCGAGCTCTAAGCGTCAGCATTGCCATTTGCCATTGAATATCGGTTTCTTCAAGATCATATGGATCCACTTGATACATGTCTTCCATTGTCATTCCTTTACCTTTCAGATCACCTGCAACAAGTGCTTCATAACTTTGAACAAACATCCGAAAGAGTGCCATAGTCTCAGCTGGAACAGTAGTTTCAGTAGATGCTTCAAATTTCCTTGCTCTTTCCCCGGGTTAATGCCACTTCCAGAAATATCACACATGGTCACTGATCCTTGACGCGATGCCTGCATTGGAGAGCTTGCAGCGGAAGATGGTAATGCAGCATTCTGAGAATAACCGAAGTTGGCATGATGGATTGATTAAACTCCCTCCTTTTCAGATCCAAATCAAAGACTTCAGCTTGTTGATCACGTCCATCAGCTTATAATCAGCAAAGTTTTCTTTCTTGTTCAACATTCTCACTTGTAAACTCCACTGGGGTGGAAGAGAGTCTAGGAGTTTATTCACTTGCTCATGATTTCCCAACTGATCGTCATACTTCTTTAAGGTACTTGAAACGGACAAAAAGCGATTTGTAATATTAGTAAGATCTTCATTCTTGTGTCCCACAAATGAATTGAACTCCTTTTGAGCTTGAGCCTTCCTATCTTTCCTTAGATCCTCGTTTCCATCGTAAAATTCACACAAGGCATCGTATAGAGATTTGCATCTTTGTGTTCAGCAAAGCGATTGTAAATATCAGGTGCAAGACATAATGTTAAGGCTCCGAACGCTTTCTGATCTCGGTCAATCAATTTTTGATCCTTTTTGGTGAATGTGGAGGAGTCCGTGTTTGGAGATACAGTTCCACCGACGGTAACGGTTGGCTTGTGTGGTCCAATGATGATTGAATCCCATTGATTGTGATCGTGTAGAAGAAGAAAGCCTTAAGACACCTTTTCCAATCTTCAAAGTTATCTCCGTTGATGAGTCTAGGGGGTCTGTTGGGTGCAACACTCTCTAAATCAGCCAGGGTGAGAGTAGTCATTTTGGACATGACAGTTTCGCTGGAGAAAAAGTAAATTCAGCAGGACGAAAGTGTAATTTCGGCAAGGCGAAAGTGTAGTTAACTCTGGAATAGATTCGCTGAGAGCTAGTTTCAGCAAGGCAAAAGTGTAATTTCGACAAGCTTATTTTGGTTGTTTCGGCAATCAAGATCTTAGTTTCAGCAGCACTTTCGCTAGCCAGAGACTATCAATAGCTTAGTTTCGCTGTAAATTTCGCAGGAAACAAGCTTGAACTTTCGTTCAAATCACTTTCGGCCGCAAATTCGCACAAATGTTACCCAATCAGAATGAACTTTCGTTCAAAGATCACAGTTTCGCACCAAATGTCAAAGAGGAGAAAGAAGCAATTTCGCTGAACGAAGTTACAGTTTCGCTGGAAGAAACTGTAATTTCGCTAGAAGAACAGAAAACTCTCTTAAACCCAAAACATCGAAAATCACCCAAATCTCAATGAATTTGAAAAGGAGTGATTCACGAAGCTTCCTCAATCAGAAACACACAATATCCAATCAATTTTCATGACAAAAACACTCTGTTTTGATGTGGAATTTGAGAAAAGAAGGTATTGAACAAAAATAACCAAAACCTCAACAATCAAGAGCACTAAGGCTTTGATACCATATTGTTGGTCCATTTGATCGTTTTCAGTGCAGAAGAATGCTTGAATCGTTCAATACCAAACACACACAACAAACACTATGAGTAGAAGATAAAATAACACCAAAAAGCTTTCAAATAAGGTTTTAATGATGAACAATAGTGAATGAAATGAAATAAGGTCAATGTATTCAGAAAGAACAAGCTTACAATAGCCTCTTGCAACAACAATACACGATTAGGGTTTTTGCAAGGATAGCTAACAATTAGACAAAAGAAATCTATAAATAGTTGTCTTGGTTTCGCATATAGTTTCGCTGTGGGCAAAACTATACTTGGCAAAACTATAATTTCGCCCGGCAGAAACTGACAGTTTCGCCGGGAGAATATCAACATGACTGTGAGCGAAACTACAGTTTCGCTCACAGTTTCGCAGGACAGCAAAATATATAGATTTAAACTAAACCAACATACAAAGGAAACTAACATGGATCCTATTACAAATAATGATAAACAAACACTAATCTAATGGTGAGTCCAACCTATCTTGATTTTTAGTATGTGTTCTTGACGTGTTTTAGGTATCAGAGCTCTTTAAAAGTTGAAATCTGAGAGTTCAAGGTTGAAGTAGCTAAGGTGAGTTTCTAGACTCCGGTTTTACATGTTTTTAAACTTCTTTGGGGCTAACAATGCATTTAAAATTATTTTATAAATTCTATGTATGTTACCCGTATGTATAAATGTATGAATGTTAGTGTTTCTGATTGTTTATGCTATATTGATGCTTAGAAGGGTAAAAATAAGTTAAGAACATGTTGGGGTAGTGCCTGGGACTGAAAATATGTTAAGAACATCTGAGATGATGTTCAAGCGCCCAACAGGGCCTATGCGCCTGAAAAATAGGCTTAAAAGTCTAAGTATGAGATGATGCACCCAAACAGTAGCTCATACGCCTAGATTTGCCTTAGAATCCCTAAGAATAAGTTCATGCGCCTGAACAGGAGTTCATGCGTCTGAGTTTTTGGCTGAAACATCTAAGTATGGGGTCATGCGCTCAAATAGTGCCCATGCGCCCAAAAAGGCTCATGCGGCTAAGTGCTCAAATGGTTAAGTGTAGACTCATGCGCTTGCATAGTTGAGAAACGCCCAAGCAGTCCTAATGCGCCTAAATAGTGTCCATGCACCCAATATTTAGAAAATTTTTCTGATTTTTGAGGAAAACTAAAATTTTAGTGTTTGACCCTAATTTAACTTGTGGACTGTTTTGAACTATTTTAAGCATGAATAAGTGACGGTTTATGAATAGTATATACATGATATTATAATGAATGTATGATATGCATATGTATATGAGATGTTATCTTTTATTAGTTTTCAAAACGTATTTATATTATAATATAATATACGTTAAGTATTATGCTATTACTTTACGTAGTATGATGAATGCATGAATGAACGTAAAGTATAACGTAACAAAGTGAAAGATAACAAAGATGAAAGTGAAATGTAATAAAGAAAGAAAAGGATTGCAAGCAGAAAGAAAGGAGGATAACAAATCTTTAAGAGTTGTTGGCTCAACTGTGTGTTTTATAACGTGCGATTTTAACCCGTGTGAGTTCACACACAGGGGAGTAGTCTAGGTGACTGAATCCATAGTACGAAACTAGATCCTTGTCATTTGACCTCGGGCTTTGTGCCAAGATATGATACGGATTTGTGCTAGTTAGTAACGGGGCTTTGTGCCTAGAATGGTGGCTTCGGGCCACGAGCTTCATGCCAATTTGTAATGGAGCTTTGTGCTCAGAATGGTGGTTTCAGACCACGATGGGGGAAAAGCCTGACAGGATCTAGAAATAGTACGCGACGAGCAAAGTAATGAAGTATGAATGATTAAGTACGAAACGAACGATAACGAAAGATAAGAATAAAGAACGAAACGAACGATGAAGATAAAGTACGAAACGAATGATGAAGATAAAGTACGAAATGAATGAAAGGATAAAGTATGAAACGAACGAACACGTGCAATAACGAATGAACATATGTGAAAGTAAAGAAAGTGTTTTATGGAAAAGTATTTGTACGTATGAAACGCATAAAGTATTTTGATACTTGTAAAACTAGAACTCACGCAGCAATGCTGACTTTTATACATTTTCAGTTGGCAGGTAAAGGTTGCTGAGGATGGCACATAGGGAGGCTACTTGGTAGGTCAAGACTGGCATCCATTCACGCATGTTATTATTGTTGTTTTGTAATGCAATCAGTGAGAGTTTCTTTTGTAGTTAAACAGTGTTGTATTGCATAACAACAGTAATATTAACAAAATAAATGGTTTTTGTTATTGAATTTCCGCTACGTATTTTATGAATTATGTAGTGTTTTATGTAATAATGCGATGATTGTCCAACTGTGAGGTCTCCGGGAACGGGGCCTTACATTTAAATGAAATTGAAGTATACAAAACCATATCTGATTCCACATATTTACTTATAGCTAACACCGTTTCTATCTTTTCCAATAAACGAATGGCTACCGCTGACTGCTCCTTAATCCAGTAAACTCTATAGGTTTACATGCATGGAATGTTCGGTGTGTGCATTGATTTGCTTTAAATCATACATAGAAAGTATCTTAAAGGGACAACAGTTATTTCTAAGACTCTTACTTATAATAATAAGATTGAACTTAGAAATGTTAAATTATGTTTTTAGACTTTAAAAGATCAACATGGACAAAAGGAGCATGATTAAAAGGAAATTGAAAAAAAACCAAGATTTGGAGTCTAAGAATGGCGTCGTGCCTCATTAAGCACGCCCCTATATCCAGCTTGAAACAGAACCCCATTCTAAAAATAGCACACCCCTGTGTTCTCCAGTCGGACAATACAAACATACTTTCTCCCGAAAAGTGAGCACGGGGTCGTGCCCACCACCAACACGGTCCTATGACGACCACCTCTCCACGTACGAGCTGCCAACTTTCATGTACAATGTAGTAGCGTGGGGCCATGCCTTTTGAGTCATGGTACCATGCTCGGTACTCCAGAAAACATGTAAATCGTAACTCATTTGCAACATTTAGGGGAGCTTTTGGAGGGAAAAAATCTACTGATTTTTAACGAGCTACAGGGTGGTCGGGAGGTGCATTCAAAACTTAAAAAAGCATGGCATTGTCTCAACATCACCCATTATGAATCACCAGTTTGATTGTTCTATTTCATCGATGATTTCAAACTTATATTGTATATTAGTTATTTTTGTTTTCAAGCTTATCATGAGCTAAGCTCTTATTATCATCCTAATTGGGGGTAACTTATGTAATTTGTGACATACTAATGGTGCGTTTTATGTTATGTTAATGTTATGGTAATCTTGTGTAAGCTTTTGATGGGTAGTATCTACTTTTAAACGGGAGGTTATAAACTTATGGTTTATAATTTTAAATGTCATACAAGTATGAAAAAGTATGAACAAACCATGAAGCTGGTCTTCATAATTAATTCATGGCTAATGAACTAGAAACGATTATTATATATCATATCACCTTAACTTTTTGATCATTTACGGATTTCCTTTTATTAGTTTGAGAATCTACAGTAGTTGTTATGGTTTTCTAAAGTTAATGGTATGTCAAAAGGAACTTGATCAATTTTGTTTCTAACGTTAAGTCATGTTTTTAGAAATCGTCTATTAAAAGGGTGAACAAGTATTACCTACATCACTAAGGGCTTAGTGGTTGTTTCGTAAGTTGCTCATTGCAACTTTCCTTGTCACTACGGAGCCGGTTTATGATAAATCCATGCCAGCTCACGTTTATAAACATTAAAATAATTATTTAAACATATATCTTTAATTGCATATGCAATTCATATAGTGACATAAGTGTAATTTCAATTAGGATGAGTTAATTACTTGTTTTATCCCCAAAAGTTGACTCCAAGGGCTAACTCACTGCGGCTTGTTTTCCTAGAAAGAAAATGAAGAGGATGACAATGGTAATCATTCTTACTTTATGAAATTCCATGAGCTGGTAACTCTAAAATCGATGATATCAAATTTACTTTTTAGTTTACTTAAAATTATTATTTTAGAAATCTAGTTACCTTAAAGCAACTTATCATTTTGTCAAATCAAAACCAAATCTGATTGTCATCACTAGGATTGTTGAATAGGCTCGGTTGTGTACAAACTGATACCCGGTTCTTACCAACTACATTACCACATGGTAGGTAAACTTGCCTTTTGTGTGTGTAGGTTGGTATAGGTAAAAATCAATTAAAACTGAATTTGTGCGAAACACCTTTATCAAAATATATATACCATTTACACACACTAAACATCCTTCATGTTCATCTTCCTTCTTGATGTTTCCTTCTCATAAGTTTCTTTGTTTTGACTTGGACTTTCCTTACTATTCATTTCTAAGATTATTGTTAGAAATGCATCGTTGATTTCCTTAGTATTCATTTACTAAATTTCATCTCTTTGTAAGGTTTGATTATTTTCATTGGTGACTTTACGTTGGCCACGAGTGTAAACTGATTGGTGGCTTTCGTTATTCTTGACATATTAAAAGAATGGAAAGAAAACATCTCGATATATGTAATACATTCTTATTATTAGTACAAAGATATATAACAACGCAGTAACAAAACACATATATAACAATCTCATATCCTACTTTATTCTCCTAGTCATCCATAAGTTTTCCTCCCTATTTAGAAACTTTTGCACCCAACGACATAATGCTTTCTCTACCAGTTTAACTTTACTTTCCACCAGCTTGTTTCTTCCCTTGCTTTCTTAATATTTTCCTTTAAGTTCATATTTTTCCTAGAGAGATGGTCTAGATGCTCAATAATTGATTGTGGATAACAATGTCAGTATCCGTAATATGGTGGAGGATTCTTAATGCCTATCATGATGTCATGGTATATGTTTGAATTTGTATCCTCAACATATATTGGTGGTTGAAATATTTCATACGGTGGGGGGTTAATGTTTTGATCGTTTCGTTTTCAAATCATCAAAAATATTCCTTAACTCTTCTATAGTTGGCATTTTAACTTTAGCCATGGATTCTCTTACCTTCATCCTTGGTTTGCATGATCTGCTTGGTCCAGCTTCATTAGACATTGGTGCAAATCATGGTTGTTGCTGGGAAGTGCCGAATCTCTAATTGCTAAGTTTTGAGGCTCTTTTTTTCCAAAAGAAAACTACTTGATATCCTGAATCTGCTTCTCTTTTAATTTGACTAGTGACCTCAATGTTACTATCTTCATTCGGGTAGTGTTACATGTGTCGTTACTAGAAATCAGAATTGGCATATCCCCAGTTCCTATATTTTCATTCTCGGATTCATAATAAGGTGCATGATCGTAACTTACAATGTAATAAAATGAGTTTTAGACATCCTATAGGCTAGTTCGTTAGTTAGGTATCTTGCTAACTTTTCTTATTATGCATAATCACTAGTTTGGTTAAAGCCTAGAAACAACAATGAGAAACATCTAATTCATAATAACTTGTGGCTCTAGTACCAACCCGTCACACACTAGTTTTATAAATTCAAGTTTAAGCAATCAAAATTATTTTTCATAATTTTCTTTTTTTATTAAATGTATAATATTGATATTCAAGATTTCATATATTTAAAAGGATTAGAAATCCTTTTAATAATGATGTTCTTGTCAAAATCTTTTGTAATAAAACATATACTATATCTTTCAAATATAGCCAGAAGATATAGTACATGCCTAGTATTCATTGCTCATCCAACACCAATTCTTGGCTAATCTATACATACTTAGCTTAAAAGTTTTGTAAAAACATACGTCAACATAAAAGCCAGTGAATACATTCAATAGACACGAAAATAGTTAGGCATGAAAATAAATAAATAGTTTAATTATAATTTTATGTTGGCTACACATTTAGCAGTGTATTTCAATTCTGGTATTCGCCCTCCATATATACGAGTCTCTTCGTAAGTCAGACCGACAACAACACAATCTGAATCATTATTATTGTAAAATCATAAGAATTCCAATAACATCGACCACATCAATAAAACACGGAATGAATCAACACGAATGATAGATTGAATAAGAAGAAAGAGATCAAGATAGAACACACACACACATAATATGAATAAATTCTTTGTAATTCACTCTAATAACTTTGATTACAACAGTACGATTTTCAAGAGTTTTATCAACTAAACATCAAAATCTATATTTATACTAAAACCAAATGGTTCTCACGTGAAAACAAAGTTTTCGCATGATTACTTCTTCAAAAGCTTGTTTTGATTTTTCGAGCCTCTAGGTTCTAACCCTACAATCTCCCCATAGGCTCAGTGAATCAAACCATAAATAATCCGCATCTACAACTTTGTAACTTCCGCCATAAACATACATATTTTTATCCAAGGACTTCATAATCAACCACTCAAATTGAGCTACTATGAAATGAACAAATTCATCAGCTTCAATTGGACAAGCCTGAAGCCTCATCAAATCTTCTTTTTTGAACTTGAGCTGATCAACATGGTTGATGATATGGAGTTCTTTAACCACACAGTAGATGATTGCATGCATAGTGTTCTTCCCACAAAACTATCTCATAAGCTTTGAAAAACTATAAGGTGGCATAGAAGCAAGAATCAGAATCTTCCTAGCATACTTCGGATGCTTGAACAAGCTAATCTTCATAGGCATGTTGGTATTTGGGTCAATCCTAGACTCATCTTCAATCACTGTAGATTTTATAATTTGAAGTTGGTCTTACTGTGTTCCAAATCAAATTCCTTATCCATTTTGCCTTACTTTAGTTGCTAGGGTCAAAAAATAGCACTTGTCCCATAGCATAAAGATCTGAAGCTCTGAGGGTATTAAAATCATGCTGATTAGGATAGTACTCGATAGCTCCAGCTTTCCTCGTCAGCACATACATCTTCTTTTATGCATCATATGCCTAACTCAACACTGGTTCTAAATTCTCATACCGTGTGAACGCGTGTGAAATATGCTGGTGGAGGAGGAGTAGACAAAATCAATTCACCAACTTTTCTAATAACAAGTAGTCCTGTTAGATCAAAAGGATGTGTAGTGTCGTCTTGATGCCCAACTCATGTATGAGTTGAAATCTCTCCTTCAAGCATAATATCAGAAAATAAACTCTTTAGACTATTATCAAATATATATCAGTGTAATCAACGGTCTCTTCTAAATCCTCAAAAGGGCCCATCTCATCATCTGATTTCTCAGCTGACATTTGTTGTTAGAAAGTATAAATTTCTCATACAACTCTTTTGTATATGGATCTAAAGGTTGGTAATCCTATGGATTATCAGATCTTGGTCAAGAAACATGTTCAGACGTTGAATCTCTAGAAGGACCAGCTGTTGAGCCCAGATCTCCACCTTAGTCATCATCTCCATCATCCTTCTTTCCTTTATCACCACCATCACGTCCACCATCACCATCATCATCATCATCATCATCATCATCATCATCATCATCATCATCATCGTTATCATCATCATCATCATCATCATCATCATCATCATCATCATCATCATCATCATCATCATCATCATCATCATCATCATCATCATCATCATCATCATCATCATCATCATCATCATCATCATCATCATCATCATCATCGTCATCATCATCATTCTCATAATCAACCTTATCTACTCTATCATCTTCATCATCAGGTTGTGAACTCTACATAATGTGCTTTGAAGTGAAAATCACATCAACAAAGGCTTGCATCAAAAGTTCATCAGCTATATTGTCTTCGGTAACAATCACATTAGGCTTAAGATCAACTGTAGCAGTCTCTGTATGTAAAGTATAATCAAGAGGATCAGGACCAGCTGAATGCTATCCACTTGATTCTCCAAACTCAGATGATCTTCCCTGATTAGGTTGCGCTGATGTAAATGAGGAGGTGAACTCCATAAACTGACTTTCCATGATCTGCACATAGTTGTATAGAAACTGTACTTAACTTAGGATGAGTAGTAATAAAAATAAGTTGGATGAGTCTTGGATACATGATAAACTTCTTCCCAGCTGAGGCTAAAGCATTCGTGTACATCTTAACGAATATAGCTCTTGAAATATTGTATGGAAGGTTACAAACAAGTGATACCAATAAAGATCTAAATACAACACTTAAACTATCCAACCCAGCCTTCACATTAATTAAACAGTGCACCACAACGTGAAATAGAAACTTCTAAAAACATGACAGATGCCTCTTCTCTAATGATGGATATTAGTAATCATAATCCATCCTCTGTAAATAATCTCTAGAAATATCATAATTAATCTTGGTTGGGGCATTAGCCTGATCACCCAACTGCGGTACTAGGTTAATGATCTCATCCGTGATCACAACCCTTCTCCATCTCATAGTAGCAACAAATACGCTGCTCCTCATCGTCATCTTTCTTGTTAGCTATAAAAGTCTAGAAATCATCAATGACCTAGGTGTATATATAAGGATTAGCAGTGATAGCATAATAAACTCATGAGTTCTTAAGTCCTTCAATGAGCGAACAGAATAAAGCTTTATCATCAGCCACATCTCTAAGATAAGCCATAACATTATGGGTTTTATTAAAAACCATTGATGTTGCCATCTATAATCAAAACAAACACTTAATCAGTTCAAATTAATCATAAATCAAACTTGAAATTTTGAAATTTTTACAAAATTGAACTTGTTGTGTAAGAACATGAACTTTTTGCATGTACTTGTTTTAACCAAATGTCAACTTATCACGTGAAAGGTTCAACTTATCACATGCAATATGTTTGACCAAATGTCAAACTTTCATGAGAATAATCAACTACTCGCATGTGATAAGTTTCATGCAAACATATTGTTCTCGCATCTGTTCAACTTTAATAATACTTCTCGCGGGCGACAACTAGAAAATCCTATTTCAAATTACATCATTGTAACAGGTTTTAATCATAGATACTTATTGATTGGATGTACTTTAAGAGTTATTAAGATATCAATTTTGTTAATCATCAAACATTTGATATATTTCAAAGTTCAAGTTTGGTTAAGCTCAAACTATTTCAAATCAATCAATATTCAACAATATACCTTGTATATGCACTAGAAACAAAGAATCAAGCATAATGAACAATGTATATCAATGAATCGAATCAGCGCTTAGAAATATTTAATGATCAAAATCATTCATGCGATGCAAAAAATGAACAAGTATCATGACTATTTAGTGTTCATAGTCTTTAAACTTCTCGTGCGAAAAGTCAAACTTCGCAAGCATTTACTACTGGCGTGCGAAAAGTTGTAAAAACAATTAATTTTTTCAATTTATCACTTTCTGATTATTTTCGGTTTTTATATTCAACAAAGTACTGAATAACTAATCAGAAACCTTGATTACATCAGAGAAACATTTCTGAACATTTCTGACTATATCTATTTGATCATAACTAGCCAGAGGAACATTTCTGAACACAGAAAATTAACATGTTTTAGGACTTATTAACAGTCGGACTTATGTTTTGTCCTCTCAAGATGTTTAGGACTTACAAGACCCATCTTTTGATTTTGCCTCCCGTGTGAGAACATAATCTTAAAAATGAAATATTTACCATATAATATGTATGTTTATAAAATATCTTCTATTTGTGTGCACATCGGCATCTTTTATTCTTATATGGCCATTTGGCATCTCTTTTACTCATTTTGACATTATAATGATTTTCTTTGTTTTTTCTTTTATTTTCTTTTTCTTTTCTTATACACACACACACACACACATATATATTATATACACACATAGATACACTTATGAAATTCACTGATTTAGATAATGTTGGGCTTGAGCATGACAAGACTGTAATTCTTAGTCTGTTTTGATATGGAGTCAGAGTTATTACAAAACTTTGATATGTTACCTACTTCAGACATAGCAGATTTAGTTCTAGTGCATCACAAATCATACTGCTTTTCATTCTTGTAAATATAGACTATCAACATATCAAACGAAAACCAAATCAGTTTATTTTTAAACCTTTGTAGGTAATATATCAAAATCAAAAATATACTATCATTTCCAATTCATACAAAAAATTCAAATTTTTAGAACTTGTATTAAACATAAATCTTTTTGAAAGTTTGTAATTATATTATTAACTCCCCCTAAACAAAAAATCTTTTTCACAACTTTTTCAATTTTCTCCACCTAAAAATCAAAGAAAAAATTACAATTTTAAACAAACGTAGTAAGAAAAATATTTATGGGAAACGATCATGATTAATTATCCAAAACTGGACGTAGAGGTGCCTATTGAAGACTGGACAAGTTCAGATGACGAATCAAAGACAAAGGAAAGTCTCAGAAAATCAGAGATCAATATGTCACTTGAAGCTGTCAAGTCTCAAAAGCTTCTAAAAGCTGAATCAAGACCTATCCGGATCTCATCCCCAACTGCTAAACAAATCAGCAGTTCTTCCAAAACTCATCAGAAGCACTCACCATATTCATCTTCTATCCATCAAGCTTGTCACAAATCTACCTCCAAGTCTACCAAGTCACCAGTCTTACAAAAGGGTGAAACTCAGCGGAAACTCTCTCTGTCCTCATCTGTTACATCAAAAGGTTCTCATAAGAATGTCCAGTTCCCATCCTCTGGAACAACATCAGAGCAGGCTCCACCCTCTTCTAATGTCCACAGGACTACAAAGAACCAAAAGCCTTTCAAGGCTTGTTTTAGATGTGGAAAAGAAGGTCACGTGCTAAAGAAGTGTCCTCAGGTTCAAAGGAAAGTTCTAAACGATAAAGACAACACGGGTTGCTTTCCTATTTAAAGAGATAAAAAACACACATCTTTGAATGGTTAGATGAAAAACCCTCCATCCAAACCTTTTCATGTGAAGCCGATTTCACATGATACAATGATGAAAATGACCAAAGCTTCAAAACCAAATTCTTTTCCTTCTAGTCTTAAACAGAAAATGATTTCCAAATTTAATTCATTCAAATCCAAGTTAATTGAACCGAAACAAATTTGGCAAATTAAAAAGAAGGATATAGCAATCCCCGATTGTTTAAACGGTTGTGTGCAGACGCTTGTTATTTATCTTGATGAAACAGGAACTTCCAGGACTACGATGGCCTGGGTTCCTCTTTCTAACTAATATGTTTATGAGTGCAGGAACAATTCAGGAGGACGGTTAGTAATCCGGTTTACTGACAGTGATTGTTCCTAATTCAAATTTGAGGCGGAACAAACAGGTTAAGGTCATGGTATTTTATCCACAATCTGGATTTTTATCTGTATAATCACAGTTCTCACTTCACCATCTTTGCACATTTCTTAAGAATTCATTTCTTATCTAGATATCAGTGTAGTTTGGAAGACTTTCTTTGGTAAATTTCTATTTTTGTACAGTTTTAAAAATAATAAAAAAACATAAAAAAATTTAACAAAAATTTTTAAAAAAATAGGTTTGCTAAAATAAAAATTTAGGGGGAGAGTATATCAAAAATAAATAAAATAAATAAAAATTAAAAGAGAACTGAGAACTTGATTCGAGATGATTGAGAAATGATTGTATATCTTCTAGAAATGCTTGTTTTTGCATGACTTGCATTTTTAAAATGAGAAATGATAGTAACTGATGCTGTTATCTGATTTACATTTTATTTTTAAGTACAAATAATAGAAAACAAACAGATGCTTTAATGATATGGTTGGTAAACTCAGCCTGAAGAATAAAGTAGACAGTAGTATCATGATTTCAATTAAAATATTTGCTTAAGGATGTCTGGATTTACACAATCATTTTGGCCTACACGAAAACTGAGTCCCGAAAAAATTGGATTGAGAATTGATCTTTCACCCACCATGATGCAAATCATATAAGCTATATCTCTATTTCTTTGCCATGTTTGGTGTATTTTGTGTCTTGTGTTTATGCTAATATCCTCTACTGTACGGAAGTACTGAGCTGGAGTGATGATCTCCTTTGCTGTACGATAGTACTGACCTGGAGCTCTCATCGGCACATGATTAAATGGTCATCTCCTTTGTTATACGTGAGTATAGACCTGGAGCTCTTACCATTTTGATCTAAGTAGTGTCAAATCATCTAAAAATGAATTCATCACAGAATATAATATTATGTTAATAATCACTTGCACACTAATGCACAAGCCTTGTTCTATAAAGATCTTAATAAAATTCAAGAAATCCTGAGGTTGGGTGATGGTTTTTGCCAAATGATTGTAGGGTCCTAGCATTCTAAAGTGCTTAATCAAACCTTAACGAATCATCTGCTGCTTGCTCAAAAAGATAGGGCATGGGTTTAAATGGACAAACATATCAGCAATCATTATTGATCTGCTTGAGAATTTCTAAATCATTCAAACACTGTGATTGGATTCAGTTATCAGTATGATCTCATTGCTTGTCGATGATTAATTTCATCTTTATGCTAAAGTATATTTTGAGGATGTGATCTCATGATTGATTCAGTTCTCGGTTATAAAATTTTTTTATAAATATATAAAATTAAATATATATATATATAATAATATAATATAATAAATTTTCATTTCAAAATTCTTTTAGGTCTTCCTTACAATTTTATCATTTTCATGCATTTCACGGGAAATTGCACAACACAAACGAACACGGGTTCGCTTGTTTTCATAAACAGATAAACATGGGTTTATTTGTTTTGCTAAAATGATCTAATTAGAAATATCGAGAATGTGTTTGTGATTGTCTTGCATATTTTGCTACAAATGATGGTCGATCATCACATGAGCAATGAACCAGACCAGGATCCTGTTCCTCAAATGTACAGAAGATACCGGGCTAGGAACCCTCCTCCTATATCTTCTGAACCACTCAGAGATTCAAGAAAGGGTTTCCATTATAATCAAGAGGATGCACACGACAAGGGGAACATAGAAAAAGGGGAACTTGTGAGATAAAGATCCTCAGCAACAAAATTTGGGAAGCATCAGTCTAGGGGGAATATTGTTGAACCTCAACATTGAGACTGATGCTTACCAAATTGAAGATTGACTTATCGGTACTGATCACGATGAAAGACATTGATAATAGTAGACTAAGGGGGAATATTGTTGGGTCTGAAGGATAGTCTAATATTATCAACACAGTCAAAGTCAACAAAGTCAACATCAATGGTCAAAGTCAATGCAAAAGTCAACTCGACACGTTCGGGACGAAGATTAGAGACAAGACGTTGCAGATATATTCGTCTAGGATGTTTATTGTTTATAAATATATTTTGTGTCGATAAAATATATTTAATCTTGTTTTTAGACATTTTGGGTTTTAATTGTAATTTCTAATTGTCATAGTTTAGGGTCCTAAGTGTCATTAGTAAATTGTCATTTACTATAATAGTAAAGTATGGCAGTTAGGGTTTCAAGCTTGTATGTGCTATTGATTGGGGTTTCCATGTAAAGAACACTTATTGCAATCAAATAGAGATCAAATTGGGGTTTTATTTGGTGTTCTTCATTGTTCATCCTTTTAACCATATTTTATATAGTTTTGATCCAAATCTTCATCAAATTCATGATTCAAGTGTTGCTTGGGACCAACATCACCATTGTTGAACAAGTCAGCATTGTTTCATCAGATATGACTTGTTTTAGATGAATAAGTGTTCTATCAAAACAATTACGAATGAAATATGTGCAGAGGTCTATGTGTTACGTCTTACAATGCTAAATAGAATTGTTCATAATATCCAGAACTGCATAGTTATCGCGCCAAATGACGGTGTCATAGATGTTTATATCATAATCAAGCAGTTGTTTGTTGAATCCAAACAGTTTAAGAACAACAACTTAAAGTCCCAACAAACAATTTCTTGAAACTTATACTTATCCAGAATACTCTGAACATAATTTTCTTGATAAACTAAGATACTGTGATCATCTAGTTTCACTTAAAGTCCCAAGAAAAATGAAATCTCCCCAAGATAATTTATCTCAAATTTCTTCTTCAATACTACTTCAAACTCCTTGCACATATATTCCTTTGCGAATCCAAAGATAAGGTCATCAACATAAATTTGAACAAAGATAAGATCATCACTAGTCTTTTGTATAAACAAGGTTTGAACAATAGCTCCTCTAGATAACCATTTGTAAGAAAATGTTGAGTGAGAATGTCATACCATGCACGTGGAGCTTGATGTAAGTTGTATAGGGCTTTCTCTAAATTGAAAACCTAATCAGGATGATCTGGATCCTCAAAACCTGGAGGTTGACACACATATGTTTCGTCCATCATTTCCACATACAAGTAAACAATCTTGACATCCATTTGATAGACTTTGAAGTTCATGAATGAAGCATATGCAAGAAATATATAGATTTCTTCTAGTCTAGCTTCAAGAGCATGTAGCTTTTCATAATCCAAGCCTTTAACTTGATAGAATCCTTGTAAACAAGACGAGCCTTGTTACGAACAATAATACCCTTTTCATTAGTTTTGTTTCAAAATATCCACTTTGTTCTGATAGGAAACTTATCCTTTAGTAGCTCACGTAAATGCCAAACATCAAGTTTCTTGAACTGCATCAATTCATCCTTCATTGCTTCTACATAACTGTTTTCTTTTAATACCATTTCAACATTCTTGGGCATTGTTTGAGAAATAAAGAATGTATAGAAACATGTGTTGATTGCCCCCAACTGACTTTGAGTACGAACACTATCAGATAATGGACCAATAATTGTAGGAGTTGGATGATTCTGGTGAAGACTCAGTTATGGAATAGCATCTTGAACAATAACTTCCTCCAGATTAGAAATATGACTAGTAAGTTCATTTCTAATAACTCTACTTTCCTGTTGATATACAATCATCTCTTCTTGTGGATAATCACATAAAGGAGTTTATGAAACTTCCTTTGAAAAGGAGTCGTAAATGGTACTAAGTGTTATGCGAAAGATGCAAAAATATCTTGAGAAGCAGAAACTTGTTCAATAACAGGTTCTTATTCTACCAACACATTTTCAGAAGTAAGTTATAATAAATAATCTAAAGCAGATGGTTGATCGTTATGAAGATTTGAGGAGGGAGTTAGTTCTAAAGTAATTAAGATGTATGTGATGAATCAATAAGGGTTTCATGAGGAAAGATATCAGACAATGTTGTGCTAATTGAACTGGAATCTAAAGAAATACAAAAGGATCATTAAAATTGCCAAACATGATACATAATCATATACCCAATCTAGAGTTGATTATGCGTCAGTTTTATTAGATTCGTGCTAATCAATATTAAAAAATTTAATGATTTGTTTAGTTCTTTTGTTATAAACATGATATGCGACCTCATTTGCTGAATAGCCAACAAAGTTACAATCATCAGCCTTTGTGTCAAATTTTTCGGTAGTATGCAACAACGTACAACAACAAGCAAAAGCTTTAAAATATTTTACTTTAAGTTTATGTTTGAAGAATATTTCATATGGAGTCTTTTGTTATTATTTGTTAATCAAAACATGATTTTGAACATAACAAGCAGTATGGTTGCTTCTTCCTAAAAGGATAAAAAGGTAATTTTGCACCATAAACCATTGTTCAAGTAGCTTCAATTAGTGTTCCATTCTACTTTCAGCAACTTCATTTTGTTGTGGAGTTCCTGCAGCACTAAATTATCTGGCTATGCCCTTTGAATCACTAAAATCATTTAAGATATGATTGCAGAATTAGATTCATTATCGCTTTCATACAGTGATTTTCTTGACAGTTTGATTTTCCACAAGTGTCATGAATTATATCAGCAAATGTGGAGTTTCATCCTTTGTAGCTAAAAAAGAAAACCCAAGTAAATCTCAAAAAATAATTAGTAACAACCAGACAATAAGATCGTCCGCCCAGTCTTAACACACTAACAGGACCAAACAGACCCATATGTAATAATTGAAGAATTGAATCAAAAGAATTGTGAGCATTGGGCTTTTCAGGAAGTTTATCTTGTTTACCCTTTGAACGTGACAGATAATGTTCAAAAAGTTGAAATTCTTTCATTAGGAGACCAACAACATGATTGCTTCTCACCAATCTATTCATATTCTTAATATTCATATGTCTAAGAGGATGATGCCATAACATTGAATCACTCACCAAGGCTTTTGATAACAAGTAGGAGTGATGTTGCCAAATAATATGAATTGCTCATATCTAACAAGTAAGTATGCTTGTCTCTCGGGGTTCTCAGTAATACCCATTCATCATGCACTACAAAACTGGTGTGATTATATAACACTCTTTTATATCAAAATGTGTTGAACAGTTTTTATCACATATTCGAGACACACATAGAAAATTTTGTTTTAACTCCTCAACATAGTTTACATCTTCAAAACTCAAGACTCTGTTACTCACAATACATTTCTTGACAATCTTACCTCCTTTGTCTCCCACAAAGATAACATATCCACCATTATGATGTTGAACATTGTGTAATAGTGAAATTTACCAGTCATATGTCTAGAACAACCGCTATCAATGTGCCATATGCTATCAATAATTTGCCTTGTCCCTGCAGACATTACGAAATCATTCAGATTTAGGAACCCAAGCCATCGTTGACTTGAGAGCATTATATTCATCTAAGTATGTTACTAATTTTAGTATCATATCTCGTTTGTCAATTAAGACATTATGCTAGACAGGTTCTGAGACTATTATGTTGACTTTGAGTTTCCACACTTGAATGAGCTTTAATGATTTTGATTCATCTTTTCTTATGTTATTATTGGCTTGATCTTGCTTTTATTAACATCTGAAATTGTTTGATCTCATTAATTTTGCTTTTGTCTGTATTAAATTTGATCTTTGTTTTAGCAACAATTTTTTTTCTATTATATCAAATAGAATTATGAAATCGTTGTCTTCTTATTGATTTAAGTTGTTGAACTCAATTTCTTTTCTTATAATTTGGTTTCCCATAAAAAAGCCACATGACTTATGTTTCTTTTCCAAAGGATGCAATTTATTTACACTCTTGTTTCTTTCCAACTATTTATCATAACCCTTAAATGTAAGCCCCGTTCCCGGAGACCTCATAGTTGGAAAATCATATCATTATTATATAAAACAATACACATTTTATAAAATGTTGCAACGAAATTAAATTAACAAAAACCATTCATGCATATAATTAATGTTGCAAAATAATACATCGTTCTAAGTTAGGGTTACAAAACAATCATTAGTTTGATTACAATACAACAAATTCATTAAGCATGAACAGATGCTAGTCTAGCCCTGACAAGTAGCTTCCCCTTTGTGCCATCCTCAGCAATAATTACTTGTCAACTGAGAATGCACAAAAGTCAGTGTTGCTGAGTGAGTTCTAGTTTTAAAAGCATTAAAATACTTTGTATGATTTATATATGAAAATATCCTTCTTGAATAAAATACATTACTTTCGTATGAGAGCATACATCATACGTACATCCAGATAATATTCATTATCAGCATCATTATCTTTCTCATTCTTCCATTCATTATTATCTTTCACTTTCCTTTCGGACCAATGTGCAATACCCACAACATTATGCTCGAAGCTGATACTGGGCTGAAGTCTATAATAGAACCCTAACATTGTGCATGAAGTGTGACCCATTACCTAGGGTATGCTACAAGGGTTATGTCAATTTCAAAGATTGACCCTGTATGCATCCTTCGGGTTAGCTAAACCGCACAAAGTTGAGCTAATGACAATATGGTCGTGCACCTTCATTCAATTTGCTTGCAAGACTTCATTCGTTTATTATGTTCCACTTTTCATTAACATTAATATGTCACTTGATTAATAATAATAGTTTACGTATACGAGCATAAACACACCACGTAAAGTCACATAGTAATATAATATGGACCAAAAGAACAGCCCAAAAACATGCTTAAAATAAACAAATATAAACACGAAGTCAAACCAGGGTTAAACCTTAAAATTCTACATTTCTCAAAATTTCAGAAACTTTTCTAAGTGTTCTAGGCGTATGAGCACTATGCAGGCGTGTCACACTTCGAAATCACAGCGGAAGGTCATGGGACGTGGTGATAACGGAAGTTGGAATTTTTCCAACAATTATAGTCAAACGTTAGAGATCAAACAGTTGACTACCAGGGATTAGACCCTTACATTCTTTTTAGCAAAACAAAATGAAATTTCGGACTTGTTTACAACCATCTTATAAGCGACAACATTTATATAATTTGGAATTACACAACAGGTAATCAACTGACACGTTTGACACTCTAAGACTCATCCCGTTAATTCCAACAGAGCTTACCTACAACCCTGAGAAGCATGAAAAATACTAGTCAACATGAAGTTGGTGAGCATTCGGGTTTTTAAGTCTTTATAAACAAATCAGTTTTTCAAAACAGTTATGATATAGCGAGGTAATATACCCAACATAGGCTAGGTAGGTCCTATGATAACATCAGGTCATAAGTCCGTAATTAAGCCAAGAAACACATCGTTGCCCCTCAACAGTCCATACATATAAACTCCCTCGCCACATATCCTGACAAGCGCAACTGGTCGCGAGAGCGGGTCCTTCTAACCCGATAGATCTACCAATATAGTTTGTGGCCTCATCCACAAGGTTAATGATTATGGGGGGATTTAGGTCTCAATAGTCACACACTTGTACTATTGACCAAAACTTATACCGTCATAAATATATTATCCTCGTTTTACCCATCACGTAAATAAAAATAGTTTACCATTCTTTTCCCCTAAAACAGTTTAAATAAAACTATATTTAAAGAAAATAGGGCCGAAGTACTCACCTTCATACATGATCACTAACCGATTAGAAATGTCTTGCACTGATTTATCCAGATCCTAGACGTGGAAGACTTAATTAACAATTAACAAGCATGTTTATGAAATGCTTGTTCACCCAACATATTCACTGGTTGATAATCAAATACATGCTATTGTTAAATGATGAACTAATTATGCTCTTATTTGGCTTAACAAGCCATCTAGCGTGTTACTTCACAAGTTGCGAGTTTATTGGATTGAGGTTTTATTATTTGCGTACATTACTCTTTAGATTTAAGTAGTAATAAGTCGTATGGTATTACTTATGCTTGATAATTAGTGTTTGTACATCCACACACACTTTATCAAACAATTCATCTTTATTGATATGGCTCAAGTATAGTTTTTGTATTTTCATATGATTTCTTCCGTCTCTACCTAGATATCCTACTCGTCCAAATTATTTAATTTTCATCTACAACTTTTGTAAGTATAACTTCGTTGGACTTTTATATTAATAAAACCATGGTTAGTTTTATATAATTTATAGAGCATTTGAAAACCCGTCAAATCTATTCGTATCCGTTTATTTAATAATCATTACAGTAAGATTCTTTGTAAAAGTCCAATATATATAATGTGTATATATATGTTTTGTTAATAAAATCAATTTTGCATATTTAAGTACCTATATATATAATTATTTACCTTCAATCCAAATTGTTATAATATTCAAGAATCAGATTTCACTTTATACAACCTTATTACAATGTCCAATAATTATACAATACACATTATATTTCAATTTATATAATTTTTATTAAATATAAAGTTAGTTATATTTATGTGTGTGTCCATATTTTATCTCATTTAGTTACATTTTATAATTGTCATAAACGCATTTTATCATAATCTTTTATATTTAGTAGTCGTACCTGTCCCAATCGTTACACAATGTACGAATATTAACACTCGGCTTATACCTTTCGCGTCCGATTCACATATACGAATCTTCTTGAAACCGACATGCAATGAGAAACATATACACCATTTTGTTTGTATTTTCATCACGAATATTTCCTCGGTCTCGGATCGTCCATGCAACCTGGTGTCGGGAATATACAGTTCAAAAATCGTTACGATTCCACGGTCAAATCTCCGGGGAAATTAACAATTTTTGGGACTTTCACATTTCGGGCAGAAAGTTCCGATCAGTCACATTTGTGGATGAAAAAAGCATAGCTCTGAGTATTATCTCTAAAAACTGACCATTAGATGTTAAGAAGACTATGTTAGCTATAACATATCCTAAAGTTATAAACATTCAATGGTCGGATCGTTGGAAATTGACCCATCTCTGATAGTACGCATGCACATCACTTTCTGGAAAGATTCTAAAACTTGATTTGTAGCATCTTTAATGAAGGACTCAGGGAAATTGGAGCTTACCATTGCGTTCGTAGTGTCAAAAAATGGTTGTATGGTGAAAACGGGACATCGACAGTCGCTGGACCGCCGCTCGCCGCCGCCGGACCGCCGCTGTACCGCCGCGGACCACCACCAGACCCCCACCGGAGGGTGGCTGGAAATTCCGCTCTCTCTCTCTCTCTCTCTCTGAAAACACACTTAAGTGTGTGTAAAATGTGAAGAAGAATGATGGAGGGTGGGTTTATATAGGGGTTGAATTGGTTCTAGTAAATGCCTGTTACTCCGTGTCGGCTGGTATCGCGTCCAATTTTGACTAATATCGCACATTTATTTTTATTTAATTTTGCAAACTTAGTGACTATTAGATGTAACGGATACTCTCGGAAGATTTGTTTCATCTAATATTACGTATTAAATGGTAACGTGCTCGTACGCGTTAATATCGTGTATTTCACATGTTTAACGTTTTGAGATTTTTTTCGCACCAAATGTGAATATTATACTTATATAAAATAGGTATCTGAACCGCTTGAACTAACAACGTTAACGTACGCGTGTTTTATCGGTTTTGCACGCGCCATAGCCGTTAGGCGCTTAGATAGAGTTTCTGAATGATTGTTCAATTAGAATAATAATACTCCATAGACATGACACTAGAAGTGCCATGTTCTGATAGGAACCGATTATCTACCGTGTTAACCATTTATTAGTTTGAATATTCATATGTGAGGCTCAGTAACCATCGTTATGACTTGGGATTATCAAATTAGGGGTCAGGTGAACCTAAACTCCTTATTGGGCCTTACTGGGCCTCGTGTGACCATTTTGTTGGGCCACACTTTAGTTACCGAATTTTGAGGGTTGTCACATTCTCCCCTCCTTAGAAATTTTGTCCTCGAAATTGTTTAAAAATTAGTTGAATGAAAATTTGAATGATCTACTTACTCAATCACTAGGTGACATATTCTAAGAGATCATAGAAATCAGGTGGTTAAATCATTGGTAAGGGAGGTTAGGAGTTTCAATGCTTGAGTTTGTACACCCTGCTTCGGTAGAATTTTAAGGTTCATGATGATCTACGCTTTTCTTACGGTTCATACCTTCTTTAGCGTTGCATGATTTTTGGACCAAAACTAGATCGGTTGATGATCCATTAGATAGATCACTCATGGAGTTCAAATGTGTTAGTGTCTTATCGTCATAGTTAACCAATTCCTTCACTATATGTAAACCTATAAGAGAGGGTCAGAGAGTACCATAGTTGTGAACACAACTACAACTCAATCTAAGGCTTAAGTCTACTAATCAAGCTTTATCTAGTCCAATTCAAATCAAATTTTGCTAGACTAAACATATGAGCATCAATATCTATTGTATAATTCTTAAACTACCAGTGAGTGTGGCCGATTTTCTCTGTTGGTACTGGCGATATTTATCTGGTTACACCTTAGTCTATGGTAGTCGCTGCTACCTTGGCTTTTAGTATAAATTCATTTGAATCAAGATTTTCTTGTTAACATCATGTTAGTCAAGAATATAGCCAAGTTATCCTAGTTGGATCGTAAGGGTTTAAGTAAGTGCTATAACACGTTTCAGCTTTAACCCTGTTTCAGGATACATTCATTTCGGCTTATGAATTATCGATTTTCTAGACCAACGTATGAAGTAATGTGGTTTACAGATTCAAATTTGTTCGTAGCATTTAGTGTCAATGCCTTAACTCTAAAGGTTTAGGAAATGGATTTGATGGAAATATCATCAGTTTGCATGTGATCTTACATTTTTTCCATTGTAGGAGTTTAACATTCATTCCTTATTAGTACTAAGTTTAAAGAATTATATCTTAAACTGAGATGATAATATAAAAGACTTAAAAATGATCATATTCAAAGTGGCTTTTAAGATCTACTAACATGAGGGAGGACTTCTTCCAAAGCGTGGTCATTTCAGGCATAAGTAGTGAATGTCCGTGGTCACTAATCACAAGTCATAAGGTTATTTGTGAAACAACATCAAAATTTAATGAATTTTATGGAGGTTCGGTTGTTGAAGCAAACTTTCTCTCGATCAGTTATGATAGAATACAAACAAAACTTTCTCTAGAAACTTCAATCTCAATCACTTCAGAGAATGGCAGTAAGTTCATCCTTGAGTATGAATCATGCTTAAATATTCGTATGATTTATCATACATAGAGTAGGAACGAGATACACTTTGCATCTAGAGATCCAGGTTCCTCAAAACTAAGGCACTCACTTATTTTGAATCAATTTTACATACTGCCGCTAGTGTCGCATGATTAGAGAATACTATCTCAAGGCTTCAATTAAGAAGTTGCACATCACTCGCAGTTAGGAGAAGTTAATTTGAAATGAATACAGAGTCACAAGACTACAATCGTGAAATTGGTAGTAATTAATGAAAGAAGGAAAATGACTTATTGCAGAAAAACCAATGATAAGGGTTGCACACGCGTGCATCACCTAAAAAATCAAGTGCTTTTGCTTACGGGTCATATAATTTGTCTTTCCAGATTTATCTTAATTCCTTTAACTCTCTCCCAAGTGGTGGTAGCTGTAACCGGATAATTTGTATATGAGGAAACAAAGCTTGCGATTGGTGCTTAATCAAAAATTAGCACTTGCTAGTCATGCCAGCATACCAATCATCAACACTTGATCATTTATCTATAGTGATTTTGAAAAGAATCACTATAGGTTAGGGAAAATTTATTCTCATTAGACGATAGGATAGGTCAAATTCAATACCAGACCGTGAGATCAAACTTCTATTGAATAACTATAAGTTATCGAAGATAGTTATAGAGTGGTTCGAGATTAAGGAATAAATTTAATCGAGTTAATACTTATTGTTTTTTATTGCTAAATTGCGATTAGGAAACAATATCCATTATGAATTTATGATTTTTGAATTCTTCCTGTAATGGGTAAGGTGAATCATACTTTTATGCATTTCTCGCTCAAATGTCCTTCAAAAGATGCTCTTAATTCAGATACCTAACGACTTGTCAAGTCGTCATACTCCCACTTAAGATATCATATTGTAACACCCGGTTATTTTTAACAAAAAAAGAATAAAGTGAAGAAAAAGAAAGAAAAGATATTTTACCCAAGTTGAGGGGTAAAAAGTGTCAAAAGGACAAAAAGAATAAAGAAGTGGGTGCATAAAGGAGTTATGGCAGCCCATAATCTCCTACACACTTCATTTCATTCGATTCTTGAGAGAGAAAGAGCAGAATTCGGGTTTTTGAAAAAGCACAAGAAGGAAGAATTTGAATTCAAGGTAAGAATTCATGCTTTTATGGTGTTCTCGACCAGTTATGTCCTCGGGTCTATGCTTATACTTGTTTGTAAGTGTTCAGGTATGTTTTTAGTGGGTTCCTAAGCAGTTGAATTCAATTTGCAAACGAGTTTGAAGGAAGCCATACTCAAAAGCTGCAAAGGTGAGTTCTAAGACCCCTATTTTACATGTTTTTAAATCATTTTAGGGCTGGAACACATCTGAAAACTGTTTTCGGGCATTTGGGTGAAAACCCATTCATGTATGCATGTGTAAGTGTATGATTCGTTTGGGGATGTTAGGGACATAGGTTTCTAAGGCAACTATGAATTTTAGTATGATGTTTATGATGTTTAGTTTGTTCTAAGTGTGTAGTATGGTAGATCTGTGCTAAGGATGTGTTAAGGTGTTGATTGAGATCTGAAAAAGGCACAAGTTAAATTGCAGGTCCATTTACTCAGGCGCATTAACTAATGCGGATAGCTAAGGAAATGTGGCTAAGGCATTTACTCAGCCGCATTAACTAATACGGATAGCTAAGGAATTGCGGCTAAGGCATTTACTCAGCCACATTAACTAATGCGGATAGCTAAGGAAATGTGGCTAAGGCATTACTCAGCCGCATTAACTAATGTGGATAGCTAAGGAAATGCGGCTAAGAAATTTACTTAGCCGCATTAACTAATGCGGATAGCAAGGAAATACGGCTAAGGCATTTACTCAGCCGCATTAACTAATGCGGACAGCCAATGAAATGCGACAAGGCATTTTGTTCTTCCGCATTTGTTACAGTTCATCCGCATTTGCTACATTCATAAGTATTTCTTGGCCTTAGAGTTATGTTAGACATGATGATGATAGTGTTGCATGTTTAAAATGATGTTTGTATGTTAAGTATGATGAGGCCCTATATAATGCTGATGAGTGATGACTTGTAAATGTCGGTGCTCCTTGTATCGACATATGTTCATCTTTTTATTATGTATGTTACGTATGATGTAGCCCTGTATGATGGTAATGACTGATGACTTGTAAATGTCGATGTTCCTTGTTTCGATACGTGTTTATCTTTCCGTGACTTTACGTGTTATGATTAATGAATGAAACGAAAGTAATAAGAACGTAAAGTGAAAGATAATGAATGAGGAACATGATGAATGAATGCATGCATTAATGAATGAACGAATGAATGTAAGAAAAGGCTTGCAAGCAAATATATGGAGGTGCACACCCAATGAAGGTGTTAGCTCAACGGTGTGCGGGTTAGCTACCCCGAAGGATGCACACTGGGGATCAGTCTTTGTGATTGACCATATGTATGGGATCCTTGCCGCTTACCCTAGGTGACTGGATCAGCTTCATGCACAATGTTCGTGATTTAATTACCATAGGTCTAGCATCAGCTTCGTGCACAATGTTCGGGGTATAGCACATGGCATTGATCCAGAATGAAAGAGGAAGATAAGCGTGCATGTACTTGCCCTAGGTGACTGGATCAGCTTCGTGCACAATGTTCGTGGTTATTACCACAGGTCCAGCACCAGTAGCCGTGCACAATGTTTGGGGTATTGTACATGTCGCAGAAAGCAATGAATGTACGAATAAATGTAATGAACGTATGAATGAACGTAACGAACGTACAGATGAATGTAATGAATATATGAATGTATGTAAGAGACGTGTGAACAAAAGAAAGAATGTGAATGTTAACGATGAACGGTATAAGAACGAAAGCTAACGAATGAATGATGAAGATAAAATAATATTATCTATGGGTACGTATGTTGTATGTTCGCGTGTATGAAAGAACGGTTTCACACGAAACAAAAGTATGTTTTATTATAAAATTAGAACTCACTTAGCAACACTGACTTTTTATGTGTTTCCAGTTGAGAGGTAGTGTTGCTGAGGATGGCATGAGGAGCTACTCAGCTCTTAGGGATAGCATTCTTTTGTTTAATGTTTTGTAATGTAATATGATAAGGAGATATTTTAGAATGGGAAAATGTATTACGTTGCATGCATTTATAAAACAAAATGACGTTTGTAGAGGATTCGGATAAACGGGATTACTTAAGGAATCCTGTTAAAAGAAAGATGATGTTTTTAATGTTTCCGCTGCAACGATCTCTACGTAATGTAATGTAAGAACGGGGAACCTGAACTACTAGAGGTCCCTGTTCACAACTATTTTGTAAGAGAATTTTATTGGAATGAAAAGGATGATTTTGATGATTCTGCTGCATGATTTTTGTAATAATGTGTTTTAAGTGCGATGATGACTAGCTGTAAGCGTCCAGGGAACGGGGCCTTACAAGTTGGTATCAGAGCCAAAGTTTAAGTAAAATGGTAAATTTTCAAAATAAACCTTAACTTAAACTGAAAATGGATGGAAAGGGAAGGGGTGCCAATTTGAGTAGCTGCGTGCCATCAGGTATTTTCTTAAAGTTAACCGGTAGTATGTGTGCATGTTATGTGTTTATATGTTACTGTTAGATTTAGATACTAACGTATTCAGGACAGGTAATGCTCAGGGTATGAAGAGTAAAGTAAGTGGCTAATCACAACTGGCCACTATAATTAGGGACTTGCTATTCTTGACATAAACTGAGCTATTCCCTTGAATTACTGTGTTGGTGTTTGAATCTTTCAGTGAGTGTTAGAGGATGGCCGTGTGTAGATCATCCAAAGCTTCACGTGGTGGAGGTGGTGGTGGACGTGGTGCTGAACTACGGGCCATAAGGGGAACACCTAGGGTGGAGAAAGTGGTTCCTGAAGAACCCGAGACCCCTCATCCGGAGAGTGTAGACGAGAGCGCCAATCTGAGAGCCTCGGTAAAAGAGGCAGTGGTTGAAGAGGTGCATCAGGTCATGCAAACGATCTTACCGTCTGTGGGGACCGAAGTGATAAAGGCTGTCCGCGAAGGAGAAAGAAAAGATAGGAATAGGTCCTCAGGAAGACAGGAGCAACCAGAGTCGGAAACGGTTCTTTCTGATGATGAAGAGGAAGAGGAAGAGAGGAGAAGCCCGTGCATGAGTCAGCATGAGGCTGTAATTACGGGACGTTCATGAGGTGCAAGCCCCCTACCTTTGACTGTAATGGCACTGCTGCTACTGCTCACCGATAGGTGAGAGAAATGGAGGTTATCCTCGATATCAGCGAGTGCCGCATGGACCAAAATGTGAAGTTTGCTACTCACTCTTTCACGGATTTGGCTCTATGCTGGTGGGACAACATAGTCCAAGCCGAGGGTAGCAGGGCCATTGAAAGAATGAAGTGGTCCGAGCTGAAAGATTAGTGATCGAGGAGTTCTGTCCTCATCAAGAGATGGATAAAGTTGAGAGAGAGTTCCTACAGCAGGAGGCGGGGACGATGACCCACCAACAGTACACCATAAAATTCAACAAAATGGCATGTCTGGTGCAGGATCAGGTGACACCTCTGTCGCGAAAAATCAAGAGGTATATTAAGGGTTTGCCGGCGGATATTTCAGGCATATGATCGCCGCCCAACCGAGCACCTTTAGGTCGGTAGTGGACTTGGTAGGAAGGTTGTATGATGAACGGGTGGTGGTGGTGGTGGTGAAGGTAGTAGGAAGGGTGGTGGTGACAGGATTGGAATGGAAGAGGTTTGGTCGGGGTAATGCCTCGACGAGCAACAAGAAGGCACGGGTGGACGACCGTCGTGTAGGCACACCGGGTACGAGACTGAAAAGGTGTGGTAAATTTGGGAAGGAGCATAGCGGGGAGTGTAGACTGGGATTGAACATTTGTCTTAAGTGTGGAAAGCCTGGTCATATGGCTAGAGATTGTAGGGCGCGAGGTGCTTCAACTATGGGAATGTGGTCATATGAGTAGAGATTGTAAGAAGCCCGGAGCCGAGGGTTCCGGGGTGAAGAAGACGAGGAATGAAGGACCGAGGCAAGCACCAGGGCATTCACGATGACGCAGGAGGAGGCTAGGACGGACCCTGATGTTGTTCCGGTATGTTTCTGGTGAACTAAACTTTAGCCTTTGTATTATTTGATTCGGGTGCCAGTAGGAGTTTTATTTCTTATGCCTTCTGTGCTAAACTGCCTGTTAGTAGTAGACGTGTTGATGTACCGTTTGATGTAGAAACTACGATAGGTAAGTCTACCAGGATTTTCGAGGTGATAGAGGGTTGTGATGTGGAATTAGAGGACCACAAATTTCCGATTAGACCATTTACGATGACCTTAGGTGGTTTTTATTTGGTGCTTAGGATGGATTAGTTGGCGGACTTCGAGGCGAATATAGTGTGTCGAAAGAAGATGATTCATTTGATCGATCCTGACGGGAGTTCGGTAACGGTTTATGGGGATCAGGTCACAACGATCCCGAAGGTGATCTCAATGGCGGTGGCGGGAAAATGCATCAGCGTGGATGTAGCCCTACTTATGTTATGTAAAGGATGTGAAAATGCCAACACCACAACTATCGAATGTTCCGGTTGTGTGTGACTTTCCAGACGTGTTTCCCGAAGACTTATTGGGAGTGCCACCTAACCGAGAGATTGAGTTTCAGATTGATCTGATACCGGCCCGCAACCTGTTGCCAAAGCACCTTATCGATTAGCTCCGACGAAAATGAAAGAGTTGATGGAGCAGTTGCAAAGCTGCTAGACAAGGGGTTCATTAGACCGAGTATCTCACCTTGGGGTGCTCTGGTCTTGTTTGTAAAGAAAGACGGTAGTATGAGGATGTGTATCGACTACCGTGAGCTGAATAAGTTTACGGTGAAGAATCGATACCCTTGCCGAGAATCGACGATTTGTTTCATCAACTTCAGGGTGCCAGTTGGTTTTAAGGATAGATCATTGATCGGGCTACCATCAGCTAAAGTTGAAAAGCAGGATATCCCTAAGACAGCTTTTTGCACGTGCTACGGTCACTACGAGTTTCTTGTCATGTCTTTTGGTTTGACCAATGCGCCATTTGCTTTTATGGATCTGATGAACCGAGTGTGTTGGCCGATGTTGGATAAATCAGTGATTGTGTTTATTGATGATATCCTAATTTATTCAAGGAGCGAGTTAGAGCATGCCGGTCACATTCGAGAAGTGTTGGAGACGTTGAGACGGGAGAAACTATATGCCAAGTTCTCCAAGTGCGCGTTTTGGTTGCGCGAAGTCCAGTTCTTGGGTCACGTGGTGAATCCGAGGGGATTATGGTGGATCCGGCAAAGGTGGAAGCGGTGATGCAATGGAAGTCTCCAAAGACGCCATCCGAGATCCGTAGTTTCTTGGGTTTGGCGGGCTATTACAGAAGATTCATTCAAGACTTCTGCAAAATCGCTTCTCCACTAACCAAGTTGACCCGGAAAGATGTAAAGTTTGTATGGGGTCAAGCGTAAGAGAAGGCGTTCGAAGAATTAAAGATGAGATTGACTCAAGCTCCTGTTCTGTCACTACCCGAAAGAAGTGAAGATCTGGTGGTCTATTCTGATGCTTCCTACTATGGACTGGGGTGCGTGTTGATGCAGAGGGGAAAAGTTATAGCCTACACATCCTTGCAGTTGAAGGTTTATGAGGTTAACTATCCTACTCATGACTTGGAGCTAGAAGCAGTGGTCTTTGCATTAAAGATTTGAAGGCACTATCTATACGGGACTAAGTGCACCATTTTCACCGACCACAAGAGCTTAAAGTATTTCTTCGAGCAAAAGGACTTGAACATGAGGCAGAGGAGATTGCTAGAGCTCATAAAGGATTATGATTGTGAGATCCATTATAGTCCTGGCAAAGCCAACGACGTGGCAGATGCCTTAGCTGAAAGGAACGACCCGAGCCAATTCAGGTGAAGGCGTACCAGCTGATCATGACCTCTGATGTGATGAAGCAGGTCAAAGAGTTTCAAGATGAGGCCTTGAAAGAAGATCATCTTGACGCTGAAAGAATGAGAGGTCTGGTTGCGGAATTGGGTGAAAACACACTCGGTGTTAAAACCCGATTCGGGCGGATGTGGATCCCTCGTTTTGGGGATCTACGGGTGAAGATTATGGATGAAGCTCACAAGACTCGATACTCCATTCATCCCGTGCAACAAAGATGTATCAAGACATGAAGAAAGATTATTGTGGCCGGGTATGAAGCGCGACGTGGTGGAGTATGTGAGTAAGTGCCTTACTTGTTTGCAAGTGAAGGCCGAGCACCAAAAGCCGTATGGAAAGATTTAACCTTTGGATATACCGGAATGGAAGTGGGAGCACATCACCACGGATTTCATTATGAAGTTGTCGCGTATTCCAAAAGGGTATGATGCTATATGGGTGATCGTTGACCGCATAATGAAGAGTGCTCACTTCCTACCGATGCGCGAGACGTATTCATCCGAGAGTTGGCCGATCTTTTCATCAAGGAGATTGTGACCCGTCATGGTGTGCCGGGTTGATTGTGTCTGATCGCGACACCCGGTTTACCTCCAAATTCTGGAAGAAATTCCACGACTCCATAGGGACAAGGTTACACATTAGCACCGCTTATCATACCCAAACTGATGGTTAGTCAGAAAGGACCATTCAGACACTGGAAGACATGCTTCAGGCATGTGTGATTGATTTCGGGGGAAGTTGCGATGACCACTTACCGTTAGTTGAATTCTCATATAATAACAGCTATCATGCCAGCATGGTATGCCACCTTATGAGATGCTATACGGTAGGAGATACAGAACACCCGCTTGTTGGGGTGATATTGGTCAGATGGAATTAGGGAGCGTCGAAGTGATCGAGGCTACGACTGAAAAGATCAAAAAGATCAAGGCCTTCATGAAGGCAGCCAAAGAAAGACAGAAGTCATATGCTGATAAACGACGCAGGCCGATTGAGTTCCAGGTGGGCGACCGGGTTATGTTGAAGGTCTCACCTTGGAAGGGTATCATTCAGTTTAGAAAGCGGGGCAAGTTGTGCCCGAGGTATATAGGCCCTTTCCGAATCATTGCTCGAGTAGGAGAGGTGGCCTATAGGTTGGAGTTACCAGATGAGTTAAGTGGAATTCACCCGACCTTCCACGTATCTCATCTGAGAAAGTGTTTGGCAGATGAAGATATGGTTGTACCACTGGAAGACATTGAGGTGGATGAACGACTCAATTATGTGGAGCAACCAGTGGCAATCATTGACCGAAAAGAGAAGAGGTTGAGGAATGAAGTGGTCCCACTTGTGCACATACAGTGGTAGCACAGAAAGGGATCTAAGTCTACGTGGGAGACTGAAGAAGAAATGAGACAGCATTACCCACGTTTGTTTGAGGAATAACAGGTTTCGGGGACGAAACCTATTCAAGGGGGGTGGACTTGTAACACCCGGTTATTTTTAACAAAAAAAAAAATATAAGTGAAGAAAAAGAAAGAAAATATATTTTACCCAAGTTGAGGGTAAAAAGTGTCAAAAGGACAAAAAGAATAAAAAAGTAGGCATAAAGGAGATATGGCAGCCCATAATCTCATGCACACTTCATTTCATTCGATTCTAGAGAGAGAAAGAGCATAATTCAGGTTTTTAAAGAATCACAAGAAGGAAGAATTCGAATTCAAGGTAAGATTCATGCTTTTATAGTGTTCTCGATCGGTTATGTCCTCGGGTCTATGCTTATATTTTGTATGTGTTCGGGTACGTTTTTAGTGGGTTCCTAAGCAGTTGAATTCAATTTGCAAACGAGTTTGGAGGAAGCAATACTCAAAAGCTGCAAAGGTGAGTTCTAAGACCCCTATTTTACATGTTTTGAATGATTTTGGGGCTGGAACACATCTGAAACTGTTTTCGGGCATTTGGGTGAAAAACCAATTCATGTATGCATGTGTAAGTGTATGATTCGTTTGGGGCTGTTAGGGACATAAGGTTTCTAAGGCAACTATGAATTTTAGTATGATGTTTATGATGTTTAGTTTGTTCTAAGTGTGTAGTATGGTAGAACTGTGCTAAGGATGTGTTAAGATGATGATTGAGATCTGAAAAAGGCACAAGTTAAATTGCAGGTCCATTTACTCAGCCGCATTAACTAATGTGGATAGCTAAGAAAATGCGGCTAAGGCATTTACTCAGCCGCATTAACTAATGCGGATGGCTAAGGAAATGCGGCTAAGGCATTTACTTAGCCGCATTAACTAATGCGGATAGCTAAGGAAATGCGGCTAAGGCATTTACTCAGCCGCATTAACTAATGCGAATACCCAAGGAAATGCGGCTAAGGCATTTACTCAGCCACATTAACTAATGCGGACAGGCAATGAAATGCGGACAAGGCGTTTGTTCTTCTGCATTTGTTACAGTTTATCCGCATTTGCTACAGTTCATCAGTATTTCTTGGCCTTAGAGTTATGTTAGGCATGACGATGATAGTGTTGCACGTTTATGCATGATGTTTGTATGTTAAGTATGATGAGGCCCTATATAATGCTGACGACTGATGACTTGTACATGTCGGTGCTCCTTGTACCAATGTATGTTAATCTTTTCCGTATGTATGTTAAGTATGATGTAGCCCGTATGATAGTAATGACTGATGACTTGTAAATGTCGATGTTCCTTGTTTAGATACTTGTTTATCTTTCCGTGACTTTACGTGTTATGATTAATGAATGAAGCGAAAGTAATAAGAAACGTAAAGTGAAAGATAATGAAAGAGGAACATGATGAAGGTGTTAGCTCAATGATGTGCGGGTTAGCTACCCCGAAGGATGCACACTGGGGATCAGTCTTTGTGATTGACCATATGTATGGGATCCTTGCCGCTTACCCTAGGTGACTGGATCAACTTCGTGCACAATGTTCGTGATTTAATTACCGCAGGTCCGGCATCAGCTTCGTGCACAATGTTCGGGGTATAGCGCATGGCATTGTTCCAGAATGAAAGAGGAAAATAAGTGGTGCATGTACTTGCCCTAGGTGACTGGATCAGCTTCGTGCACAATGTTCGTGGTTAATTACAACAGGTCCAGCACCAGTAGCCGTGCACAATGTTCGGGGTATTGTACATGTCCACAGAAAGCAGTGAATGTACGAATGAATGTAATGAATGTATGAATGAACGTAACGAATGTACGGATGAATGTAATGAATGCATGAATGTATGTAAGAGACATACGAACAAAAGAAAGAATGTGAATGTTAACGATGAACGGTACACGAATGAAAGCTAACGAATGAATGATGAAGATGATAATAATATTATCTATGGGTACGTATGTTGTATGATCGCATGTATGAAAGAACGGTTTAACGAAACAAAAGTATGTTTTATTATAAAACTAGAACTCACTCAGCAACGCTGACTTTTTATGTGTTTCCAGTTGACAGGTAGTGTTGCTGAGGATGGCACGAGGCGGCTACTCAGCTCTTTTGGGATGGCATTCTTTTGTTTAATGTTTTGCAATTTAATATGATAGGAGATATTTTAAAATGGGCAAATGTATTACGTTGCATGCATTTATAAAACAAATGATGTTTGTAGAGGATTCGGATAAACGGGATTACTTAAGGAATCCTGTTAAAAGAAAGATGATGTTTTTAATGTTCTGCTGCAACGATCTCTACGTAATGTATTGTAAGAACGGGAACCTGAACTACTAGAGGTCCCTGTTCACAACTATTTTTTAAGAGCATTTTATTGGAATGAAAGGATGATTTTGATGATTCCGCTGCATGATTTTTGTAATAATGTGTTTTAAGTGCGATGAATGACCAGCTGTAAGCGTCCTGGGAACGGGGCCTTACACATATATCTATTTGTTTATTGCATTATTTTCATTAAGTTAAACATTATTTGGCACAATGGAATTTCCCAGAACTTACAAGTACTATAATTCACTGTTACGTAGGCCAAAATGTAACTGTCAATTATCTTACTCGATCATTCTAGTATTCTTCCATTACGAGTCATAATGCAAATTTTCTTTGGGTTTTGTTGTTCTTATTTTCCTTGTTTGATTATTCGTATCTTTAGGTTACTCCCTAATTATTAAATTTCCAGTCCTCAATAACCTACTGTTAACAACAAGTAATTGAGAATGGTTTAACCATTCTTTTCATCAAGCTGAGACGCGCGAGAGGTGATCCAGACATCATGCTTCTACTAAAATTGAGTAGGTTAACTAAACTTCTACCGATCATTAATTTCGACAAACTTGCAATCCTATAAATTTTTCAACATACTGGCCTAGATCTAACGAGTGATCCTAAACTAGGCTTTGTCCCATCTCAACCAAGTGTATTACAATATTACACCCTATCACCCTTAATTCAAATTTTTAGTTCAGTTAGTTAATCAAAACTCAGCGAAGAGAGATTCTAATAATTAAATCCATACTTTGGTCTCATCGCGACATGACACATGCAGTTGCTACTTGTAGGTAATAATGTATCAATTACATAAAACTAGATGCTTATGGATGCCTTATGATCAAACTAGTTTCCCCGGTCAAGGTCAAACCGAACCCTGCTATTTCAGATAGATGCGAACAATTAATCGCTCTTACTCATCATGTCACATGCAGGTTAATCTGTAAATGCTTTCGACAATCTGGGTGCTCTCTTGACCCATAATGTGGTTCTGATTAAAATATATTTATCTTTCTTTAATAATGTAGCAATTATAGGCTTAATGGATCTAGTAACACTTATTTTTGTTATATTTCCATCTTATATTCTTATGCCTAAGTTAACTTATTATTATCCATATTAATACAAATTAATGCATGTGAACACCATCAAACATTAACTCTTACACAAAAGTTATTAAGTGTCTTCTCTCTCTTAATTTCAAAATATGTTCACTTACTTACTAGGTACATCACGTAACCTATCACAACTGTTGGCATCTTAATATTCGGCTTAATTTGCATACCACATTATTTTCTTATCTAGGTTTAAGACTAAGCACTATTCACACTTAATATCACATTAGTATAAGCAAAATAACTTATAATCTAAAATAAAATAAAATAAAGAAGGAATAGGAAAATGTGATACTCATGGCACTTAAATCTAATCCTCGAGATTAGTCATAAGCACTAGGGAATCTTGGGAAGGCATGGTGAATTTAGGTAATGATAGACCCTCAGTACTACTGCTAATGTTCTGGTATGTCCTCTATCTTCATCCGATCAGACATCTACAGTAAAATAATACACCTATACTTATTAATCTAACGTAATGCATTAACTTATTCTAAATCAACAAATAAATAAGGTCTTAGTATTAGTTCGTTATCTCAACCTTACGCTTCTACCTAACGTAAAGCTCAGGATACAAAACTGTCTTTGGAGTAATGAAAAATTTTAAAGGTTATAGTCTAGATTTTTCTCTTTTAGAAAATCTTTCTAGGTCGCTATAACCATTGGCTCTGATACCAACTTCTGTCACACCCGAAAATCGCAGCGAAAGGTCACGTGACGTGGTGATAAGGGAAGTTGGAATTTTTCCAACAATTATAGTCAAACGTTAACGATCAAACAATTGACTACCAGGAATTAGACCCTTACATTCTTTTTAGCAAAACACGGTGAAATTTCAGATTCGTTTACAACAATCTTGTAAGCGATAACATTTATTTGATTTGGAATTCCACAACAGGTAATCAACTGACACGTTTGACACTCCAAAGACTCATCCCGTTAATTCCAACAGAGCTTACCTACAACCCTGAGAAGCATGAAAAATACTAGTCAACATAAAATTGGTGAGCATTCAGGTTTTAAGTCTTTATAAACAAATCAGTTTCCAAATAATTATGATGTAGCGAGATAATATACCCAATATAGACTAGCTAGGTCCTATGATAATAATCAGGTCATAAGTCCATAATCAAGCCAAGAAACACGTCGTTGCCCCACAACAGTCCAAACATATAAACTCCCTCGCCACATATCCTGACCAGCATAACTGGTTGTGAGAGCATGCCCTTCTAACCCGATAGATCTACCAATATAGTCTGTGACCTCATCCCCAAGGTTAATGATTATGGGGGGATTTAGGGCTCAATAGTCACACACTTGTACTATTGACCAAAACTTATACCGTCATAAATATATTATCCTCGTTTTACCCATCATGTAAATAAAAACAGTTTACCATGCTTTTCCCCCCAAAACAATTTAAATAAAACCATATTTAAAGAAAATGGGGCCGAAGTACTCACCTTCGTACATGATCACTAACCGATCAGAAATTTCTTGCACTGATCTATCCAGATCCTAGACATAGAAGACTTAATTAACATTTGACAAAACATATTATGAAAATGCTTGTTCACCCAACTTATTCCATGGTTGATAATAAAATACATGCTATTGTTAAATGATGAACTAATTATGCTCTTATTTGGCTTAACAAGCCATCTAGCGTGTTACTTCACACGTTGCGAGTTTATTGTATTGAGATTTTATTTGCGTACATTACTCTTTAGATTTAAGTATTAATACTTACAACTCTGTTTCGACTTGATTTAAGTCGTATGGTATTACTTATGCTTGATAATTAGTGTTTGTACATCCACACACAGTTTATCAAACAGTTTATCTTTATTTATATGGCTTAAGTATAAGTTTTTGTATTTTCATATTATTTCTTCCGTCTTTACCTAGATATCATACTCGTCCAAATTATTTGATTTTATCTACAACTTTTGTATGTACAACTTCGTTCGATTTTTATAGTATTAAAACCATGGTTAGTTTTATATAATTTAAAGAGAATTTGAAAACCCGTCAAATCTATTCGTATCCGTTTATTTAATAATCATTACAGCAAGATTATTTGTAAAAGTCCAATATATATATTGTGTATATATATGTTTTGTTAATAAAGTCCATTTTGCATATTTAAGTACCTATATATATATATAATTATTTTCCTTCAATCCAAATTGTTATAACATTCAAGAGTCGGATTTCACTTTACACAACTTTATTACAATATCCAATAATTATACAATACACATTATATTTCAATTTATATGATTTTTTGTTAAATATAACAAGTTAGTTATAATTTATGTGTGTGTCCATATTTTATCTCATTTAGTTATATTTTATAATTTTCATAAACGCATTTTATCATAAACTTTTATATTTAGTAGTTGTTGGCCTAGGAATCCCTGCTCTGGCTGTATTGCCTGAAGTATACTCCAGGCACAACTCAGACACACACCTCAAACAGGCTGCAATGCTGCTAAAACCCAAGCAGCGGGAACCACAACCTCCTCCTCCAAACCCAAAGTCCCCACCAAGCCAAAAACTAAACAGCCCAAAAAGGCTACTCAGGGAGTTGAGTCCCCTGAGGATGCCCCTGCACCACCAAGGCAGGAGGTAGCTACTGGTACTAATCCCCCAGTAGTTACCAAGACTCTACCAGCCTTAACCGCTCAGGCATTCTCTTAACAGGATCCTAAAGCACCACTTCCAGGGCAGCCACATCTCTGGAACCTATCTCAGTTGAGAAGGTTACCATTGAGAGTACCACTCTCCCCAGGTGCATACTGATTCATCCCTATCTCCCACTGCAACCGCCCCACAAAGTCCAACCATTCTAATTGCAAAAGTGCTGACTCAGCTTAAAACTCCACCCTCTCCCCAGGAACCTATTACAACTGGGCAAACCTCAACCATTGAGAGGGAGGATCAAAATGTTGCTAAGAGCCTACAGTACGGGGATTACAATGTTCTATCTCCCTCTGTGGAAGAGGAGATAAGAACATCTGGTGAGGTTGCCACTTCTCCTGCTTCAGCACATGCACAGGGTGAAGTTGGTAACATCTCTAAGTCCTCACCAGAGGCAACTGCTGATGAAGGATTTAATCCTGAGACAGGAAGTCCCCAGTTCCAAGACAAAGGGGCACGTGTGAATACTTATCCACACTCAGCACATGTTCATCCTGATCTAATCAGGAGGTCAGGTGATTCAGCTAACACTGATGATGACCTGGGCTTCTTCTATGATGTTTTAGCCCAAAACACAATTATTTGAGGATGAGGTAAGTAGATTAAAAGAACTACTTACCAAAATGACTAAAGAATAATGTCCATTTTCCAACATTCACCCACAGATGGCACCTTGTTCTGAAGGTCTCCCACATACAGAGCCACTCCTACATACTCAGCCACCAGCCTCTGCTTCTGGCACCATTTCTCAGGGACAGAACCCCTCTGAGCAAATGGTTGCTATGTTTAAAACATCCCTGCCTCTCATCACTCCCATCATCACTGATATTGTGAATCACACCCTTGATGCGAGGCTTTCATCAAACATCAAAACCCTGGTTGATGATGCTGTGTCAAAGTAACTTTCTGACATTCACACCCCTTCAACCAATTCAACCAAAAAGGAGGAGTCTAAATCAGTGAAAGTAATCAAGAGGAAAAGAGTTGAAGAGGTGAAAGAGAAAGAAAAAGAGAAAGAGGTGGAGAAGGAGGTGGAAAATGAGAAGGAGGTGGAGAAGGAGATGGAGAGGGAGTCTGAAAAAGAAAAAGACTTTCATGTTACATATAAGAAGAAGAAGGGTGGTGAAAGTGAAAAGACTCCTGATGAAAAGAAGATGGATGATATGATCAAGGAAGTTGATGACCAACACAGCAGGTCAATGAATAAAATCATTGATCAGCTGTTTAGGCAAGGCTTTGATACAGCTAAGCTTGATTCTAAGATCAGGAGGTTGGAGCTTCAGGAGATTGAACACCGATGGTCTTGTTATAGTGAAGAAGAGAAGGAGAGACTTGAAGCTATGGCAAGATTCATTTCGAAGTATCTGGGGAGATCAGTCCTTGAGGTCAAATCATGGTCCAGGGACAGTATCTTGGAAAGAACCAACAAGATCTGTTCGTCTGAGGTATTCACTAAAAGGATGATCATAGAAGCCCTGAATGAAGTTGGTGCTGGGAGCAGGACTGATCTAGCCAAGCACACCAAAGCTTCTCTTACAAAAATGCTAGAATAACCTGTCCAATCTCCCACACCAAAACAACCCACATCACAACCCACAAAACCAACTACTTTACCCAAGAAACCAATAGCCGATGATGCACCCAAGAAGAGGAAGAGAAGGGTGTTGAGGCTTGAAGAAGAAGAGAAAGAAGATGATGAAGATGAGGACAGGCTGCCTATTTCAGCTGTCATTACATTGCCTAAGGCCAAGAGTCAACCAACACTCAATCCTGCAATCCAGATGGAAACTGTAAAGGTAAAACTTGAAGAAGAGCAATAGCATAAACTACATGATGAGGAGCTGTTAAGAATGGTTGACAAAGTTTATACTCAAACTTCATCGATTATATCCATGAGAAAACATGCTCAGAGGTTATATGCTCTCAAACAAACTTTTCAATATCAGAAGGAGAGAATAAGGATTTGGCCTGATCCTAGGGTGAGTCATAGGATTCACAAGAAAGACTTTCCACACAGATACAATGGCCAAGTGAAAAAGATTGTAGACGCAGTGATCTTGCTGGCCATTGTAGTATCACCCTGGGAGATCCTAGAAGACTTCAAGAAAGCCTATAAAGCCAAACTTCCCCACAAAAGTTGTTGGAGAACAAAATGGTGAAAAAGAGGTTAATATACAAGAGGCTTGAGGAAGTTAGACAGAATGAACTCCATTTGTTGCTAGAGGGTAATCACCCTGATGAATTTGCTTACAGAGAAATCACAACAGTGGAGTTAAGAAATGGGAAACAGGTCAAATACCTGTCTGAGTACTATGGACCTGAGTTCTTTTTTGAGGGAGAAGCTGAAGATCTTACCATGGAGGATCAAATTGTTTTAATGAGGCCTATGTAAGAGAGTCTTACAGACTCATAGTTGGGAAGTAGGTTCCATGGATGGGGTAACAGCTCTGTGTCCTGTTCCCCAATACAGAGTTCCCATCTTCTTTTGCCAATCAGATCTTTGAAACCTCTTCCCTAGCCTGTGCTGATATTGGTCATTTCTGAGCTGATCCAGAAGAAAAATACAAAACTTTTCTGCCTAATAAGTGGGACATGAATAAAGTTAAAGGTTTTGGTTGCATTGGTTCAGGGGGAGTTTGTTGGACCAAAAGAACCAATAAGCCTGATCAGAAAAACCTTTTAAGTCCCACAGACATCACAACAACTGCTGAAGGCTTCATCAGCTGATGACAACAACTGAAGACTTCATCAGCTGAAGTTCAAGTGCTGAAGACTTCATCAATTGAAGTTCAAGTGCTGAAGACTTCATCAGCTGAAGTTCAAGTGCTAAAGACTCATCAACTGAAGTTCAAGTGCTGAATACTTCATCAGCTGAAGTTCAAATGCTGAAGACTACATCAACTAAAGTCAAGAACTGAAGACTTCAGAGGTTGTCGCAACAGCTAAAGTAGTACTCTTCAGTTATTGTGATGGTTTCTTTTCAGTAGTTTCTATTTCAGTTTCAGTAGTTTCTTTCAGTAGTTTACTTAATGTAAAACGTCTGAAGAGCCTGTTCTTCAGACGTTGTAGTTCAGTAGTTGTAGTTTCAGTAGCTATAGTGCTAGTTTACACTTAGCTTTTGTAAGAAGATGTTAGCTATTGTAGACATCTTCAGTAGTTTAGTTTACTTTCAGTAGTTGTTGTAATAACAGTTAGATGTCACTATCAAGTGACATCAGCTGACGTCACCTTCTTTATAAAAGGGAGGATGACCTAATTTTGTATTCGCCGAAGTGTGTGTTGAATGAAATATTCCTTTTTGCAGAAATACCTTTTCTCTCTATAACCGTACTGTTCCATTGAATTATCATTTGTGTTCTTGCTTGAATTTGTCTAATTCTTATACTATTCCGCTGCGAATCAAATCTAATTGATCAAACTAGATACCAGATCCTCTCAGTAGTCGCACTCGTCCCACTCGTTACACAATATATGAATATTAAACACTCGGTTTATACCTTTCGCGTCCGATTCATATATACGAATCTTCTTGAAACTGACATGCAATGAGAACCGTATACACCATTTTGTTTGTATTTTCATCACGAATATTTCTTCGGTCTCGGATCATCCATGCAACCTGGTGTCGGGAATATACAGTTTGAAAATCGTTATGATTCCGCGGTCGAATCTGCGTGGAAATGAACAATCTCGGGGACTTTCACTTTTCGGGCAGAAAGTCCCGATCAGTTACATTTATGGATGGAAAAAGCATAGTTCTAAGTATTATCTCTAAAAACTGACCAATAGATATTAATAAGAGTATGTTAGCCATAACATATCCAAAAATTAAAAACATTCAATGGTCAGATCTTTAGAAATTGACCCATCTCTGATAGTGCGCATGCACATCACTTTCTGGACAGATTCTAAAACTTGATTTTTAGCATCTTTAATGAGATATTCAGGGAAATTGGAGCTTACCATTGCGTTCCTAGTGTCAAAAAATGGTTGTATGGTGAAAACAGGACTTCAAAGGTCGTCGGACCGCCGCTCGCCGCCGCTAGACTGCCGCTCGCCGCCGCCGGACCCCGCCGAACGACTGCCGGAGGGTGGCCAGAAATTCCAGCTCTCTCTCTCTATAAAAACACACTTAAGTGTGTGTAAATTGTGAAGAAGAATGAACGGGGGTGGACCTATATTGGGGTTGAATTTGTTCTGGTAAATGCCTGTTACTCCATGTCGGCTGGTATCGCGTCTAATTTGACTGATATCATACTTTTATTTTTATTTAATTTTGAAAACTTAGTGATGAATAGATGTAATGGATACTCTCGGAAGATTTGTTTCATCTAATATTACGTATTAAGTGGCAAATGTGCTCGGTGCGCGTTAATATCGCGTATTTCACACGTTTAACCGTTTTGAGATTTTTGTCGCACCGAATGTGAATATTATACTTATATAAAATATAAATAAGTGTGTAATAATAGTTTGTTCATAAACTTAGGCATCTGAACTGCTTGAACTAAAAACGTTAACGTATGCGTGTTTTATGCGGTTTTATCAGTTTTGCACGCGCCATAGCCGTTAGGCGCTCGGATAGGGTTTCTGAATGATTGTTCAATTGGAATAATAATACTCCATAGACATGACACTAGAAGTGTCATGTTCCGATAGGAACCGATTATCTACCGTGTTAACCATTTATTAGTCTGAATATTCATCTGTGAGGCTCAATAATCATCGTTATGACTTGGGATTATCAAATTGGGGTTCAGGTGAACCTAAACTCCTTATTTTGCCTTACTGGGCCTCGTGTGTCCATTTCTTTGGGCCACACTTCAGTTACCGAATTTTGAGGGTTGTCAAAAGGCGCATGAGTCCTGCTTGGGCGTATTAACACTATGTGGGCGCATGAGTCAACACTTAGGCATCTGGGCACTAATTTTGGGCGCCTGAAGTACTGTTCTGGCGTATGACCGACACTTAGGCACCTGAGCAAAATGGTTGGGCGAATGGGGTACAGTTTGGGCGCATGTGTTAACACTTATTATTTTCAAACAAATTCCTAGGCGCATGAGGACTATTGGGATGCATGATTACACTTATATTTTTCTAAGGAAAAATTTCTGGCGCATGGGCCTTGTTTGGGCACATTACCAACTGTTATACAAATTTCTAAGTTGTATTCAGTCCCAATCTACTTTCTAACATACTTACAATATGAATATTATCATTCTAAGCATCTAGACAAACTTACAACCTTAAAACACAACAGTTTGTATACATATACATACAGGTACGTATATAACAGTTTAAAAAAACACTTTTACATGCATTTTCAGCCCTAAAAGTTTAAAACACAAGAGAACAAGGGTCTAGAACTCACCTAAAGTAGTCTTCAAGTAAAACTCCACTGAACTTGAAGTTAGCACGAGTTCAAACACCTAAAACGCACCAAAATAAACAACCGAACACATAGAACACTTAAAATAGGTTTCATGGTAAAAAACCCATCAAAACCGAACCAATTATACAATAAATACTTACCAAGATCAAAAACAGCTTCTTATTCTCTTGAATATCCGAGAGAACAAGCTTCTTCTTCTTCTTTCTTCTTTTTCAGTTGTGCAATAGATTTTAAAAAGGTGTTATGGGCGGCTATGCTCATTTAAACAATAAAATAATGAGTTTTGTACTTTTTACACTTTGCCCCCTTCCACATTTGCTTATTTTCCTTTCTCTCGAGATACTTTCTTTACTTTTCTTATTAATTTCCTTTTCTTTTATTTGACAAAGATTTCGGGTGTTACAGGTCTACCCCCTTTGAAGAGGTTTCATCCCCGAAACCTGTCCCTCTTTGAACAATTATGGGTAGTGCTGCCTCATTTCTTCCCTAGTCTCCCATGTAGACTCAGAACCCTTTTGGTGTTTCCACTGCACACACAAGTGGAACCACTTTATTTCTCAATCTCTTCTCTTTCCAATCGATGATTGCCACTGGTTGCTCCACATAATTGAGCCGTGATCCACCTCGATATCCTCCAGTGGTACAATCATGTCTTCATCGGCTAAGCACTTTCTCAGATGAGATACATGTAAGGTCGGATGAATTCCACTTAACTCATCAGGCAGTTCTAATCGATAGGCCACCTCTCCTACTCGAGCAATGATTCGGAAAGGTCCTGTGTATCTCAGGCTTAGCTTACTCCGTTTCCTGAACCGGATGATCTCTTTTCAAGGTGAGACCTTCAACATAACTCTATCATTCACGTTGATTCGATCGGCCTACACCTTTGTCGGCATATGACTTCTGTCTATCCTTTACCGCCTTTATAAAGGCTTTGATCTTTCTAACTTTTCTCTCATAGCCTCGATCACCTCCACGCTTCCCAACTCCTTCTGCCCGATGTAATCCTAACATACGGGTATTCTACATCTTCTACCATATAGCATCTCATATGGTGGCATGCCAATGCTAGCATGATAACTGTTGTTATATGAGAATTTCACTAATGGTAAGTGATCATCCCAACTTCCTCCAAAGTCGATCATGCATGCTCGGGGCATATCCTTACGCGTCTAAATCCTCCTCTCAGATTGACCATCTGTCTGAGGATGGTAAGTCGTGCTAATGTGTAGCCTCCTCCCCATCGCATCATGGAATCTTTTCCAACACTTTGATGTGAACCTTGTGTCACTTTCTGACACGATAGACACCAGCACACCATGACGAGCTACAATCTCCTTGATGAACAGATTTGCCAGCCTCTGAGATGAGTATCTCTCACGGATCAGTAGGAAGTGAGCACTCATTGTCAGACAATCTACTATCACCCAAATGGTATCATACCCCCTCACCGTATAAGGTAGCTTCGTTATGAAGTCCATGGTGATGTGCTCCCACTTCCACTCGGGTATATCTAATGGCTGGATCTTCCCGTATGCCTTCTGGTGCTTTGCCTTCACTTGCAATCAAGTAAGGCACTTACTCACATACTCCACTACATCATGCTTCATTCCCGGCCACCAGTAATCTTTCTTCATGTCTTGATACATCTTGGTAGCACTGACATGAATGGAGTATCGAGTCTTATGAGCCTCATCCATAATCCGCCACCGTAGGTCTGTGTAACAAGGGATCCACATCCACCCGAAACGGGTTCTAACTCCATAGGTATTTTCTCCCAATTCAGGGACTAAACCTCTCATCCGTTTAGAGTTAAGGAAATCTTCTTTTAATGCCTCATTTTAAAATTCCTTGACTTGGGTCATCAGGTCAGAGGTCATCGCTAGTTGATACGCTTTCACCTGGATCGGCTCGAGTCTCTCCGTTCGGCTGAGGACATCAGCCACTACATTAGCTTTACCCAGACGGTAGTGCACCTCATAATCGTAATCCTTAATTAACTCTGACCACCCTCTCTGCCTCATATTGAGATCTTTTTGCTCAAAGAAATACTTTAAGCTTTTATGGTCCGTGAAGATTGTGCACTTTGCCCCGTACAGGTAGTGCCTCCAAATATTTAATGCGAGAACCACAGCCGCTAGCTCCAAATCATGGGTGGCAAAATCGACTTCATGTGTTTTCAATTGTAGGGACGCGTAGGCTATTACCCTTCCATGTTGCATCAACACGCATCCCAGTCCCAAGTAAGAAGCATCCAAATATACCACTAACTCTTCACTCCTTTTGGGTAATGTCAAGATAGGAGCTTGAGTTAATCTTGCTTTTAACCCCTTACAAGCATCCTTTTGTTCCCAACCCCACACAAACTTCACGTCCTTATGAGTCAATTTAGTGAGGCTATCTTGGAAAGTCTTGAATAAATCTTATGTAGTAGCCCGCCAATCCCAAGAAACTTTGAATCTAGGATGGTGTCTTTGGAGACTTCCATTGCATCACAGCCTCAACCATCGCTGGGTCCACCATAATTCCCTTAGAATTCACCACGTGACCCAAAATTTGAACTTCGCGCAACCAAAAAGCACACTTAAAGAATTTAGCATACAACTTTTCTCTTCTAAGTGACTCCAATACTTCACATACATGCCCGACATGTTCTTCCTCATTTTTGAATAAATCAAGATATCATCAACAAACACAATCACCGATTTATCTAGCATTGGCCGACACACTTGGTTCATCAAATCCATAAAGGAAGCTGGCACGTTAGTTAAACCAAAAGACATAATGAGAAACTCGTAGTGTCCATAACCTGTGCGAAAAGCTTTATTAGGAATATCTTTCTCCTTCACCTTCAATTGATGGTAGCTAGATCGGAGATCTATCCTTGAGATCCAACTAGCACCTTGGAGCTGGTCGAACAAGTCGTCAATTCTTGGTAAGGGATGTCAGTTTTTCACCGTTAACTTGTTTAACTCCCGGTAGTCTATACACATCCTCATACTACCTTCCTTCTTCTTAACAAACAAGACCGGGGCAGCCCAAGGAGAGATGCTCGATCAGATGAACCATTTGTCCACCAACTCCTGCAGCTGAACCATTAGTTCCTTCATCTCAGTCGGATCTAATCAGTATAGTGCTTTGGCAACGGGTATCAGATCAATCTGAAACTTAATCTCGTGATCTGGTGGCATATTTGGTAAGTCTTCTGGGAACATGTCCAGAAAGTCACACACAACTGGTGAATCAGACAATTGTGGTACCGACGCATCCACATCCTTTACGTAAGCCAGGTAGGTACTACATCCTCGTTTCATGCACTTCTCTGCCACCATCATCGAAAGCACCTTCGGAACTATAGTGACGCAATCACCGTAGACCGTCACCGAACTTCCATCGGGCACGATTAATCGAATAATCTTCTTGTAACACATGATATTTGCCTTATAGGCTACTAACCAATCCATTCCTAGTACTACATCAAATCTGCCTAGAGGTATGATAAATAGTTTAGCGGATAACCTATGGCCTTCTTGTTCTATGTCACAGTCTTCTATCATATAAGAAATTCTGATAGACTTGCCAATAGCAGTTTCCACATCAAATGGCTCATCAATACTTCAACTACTAACAAGCAACTTAGCATAAAAAGCAGTAGGAGTGAAACTCTACTAGCACCAGAATCAAATAACACAGAGGCACAAATTTTGTTTACTAAGAACGTACCTGACATGACATCAGGGTCCACCCTAGCCTCCTCTATGGTCATAGTGAATGCTTTGGTGCTCACTCCCTGTCCTTCATTCCCAGTCTTCTTCTTCTTCCCAGAACTTTTGTCCCTTGGCTTTTTGCAATCTCTACACACATGTCCATCTTCACCACAGTTAAAACACCTTAACACCCTACAATCCCTGGCAGTGTGATCGGGCTTCCTACACTTAAAGCATACATTTAACCCCAACCTGCACTCACTAGTATGCTCCTTCTCATACTAACCGCACCTCTTTACTCCCGATCCTATTGAAATCACCCGTCGATCATCCACCATTGCCTTCTTGTTGTTTGGGGTGAAACCACCACGTCCAAACCGTTTCCCGCTCCAGTTCATGTCTCCACCACTCGTGCTCTTCACCTCCACCACAACCTATTCCCTTTCATCATACAATCTACCTACCAGGTCTACCACCGACCGTAAGGTACCCGGTCGCGCGGAAATAAATTGCCTAAGGATGTCAGTCGGCAATCCTTGAATGCAGCGCTTAATTTTCCTTGACACCGACATCACCTGATCCGGCACGAGCCTCACCATCTCATTAAACTTGGTAGTGTACTGCTGGTGTGTCATGGTGCCCGCCTCTAATTGCAAGAACTCCTTCTCAATCTTATCGAGTTCTCAGTGAGGATAGAATTCCTTAATCACTATCTTTTTCAGTTCTGGCCACCTCATCCTGCTAATGGCCCTGCTACCCTCAGCCTGGATAATATTATCCCACCTACATAAGGCCGAATCCATAAATGAATGGGTAGGAAACTTCACCTTCTGATCTTCTCAGCACTCGTTGATATCAAGTACCACCTCCATCGCCCTTACCTATCGATGAGCAGCAGCAGCATTGCCATTCCCATCAAACGTTAGGGGCCTGCACCTTTGAAATTTCCCATAATTGTAGCACCGTGCAGTTTCCTGCAGAGCCTCCTCCTCATCATCATCGCTGGAGGCCACCGTCTCAGCCTCCGGTTGCTTTCTTTCTTCTCTCTCAGCGGTCTTCCTCTTTTCATTCTTCTCCTTCTTTTCATCCTCCCTTACCACCTAATCACTTCAGTCACCACAGATGACAGAATTGTCTGCAGACTTGGTGAACCTCCTTAACTACTGCCTCCTTCACTAAGGCCCTTAGGTTTGCACTCTCGTCACCACCTTCCTGATGATGGACCTTGGGCTCTTCATGTGTCTTTTCAGCAGTTCTAGCCCTATTCCTCATGACACGCGGTCCAGCACCACGTCCACCACGTACTCCACCTTGTGAGGCCTTTGATGATATACCACTGGCAATCTCTAGTCACTATAAGATTTAAACACCAGTACGATCATTCAAAGTATATTAAGTCCCTAATTATAGTGGCCAGTTGTGATTAGCCATTTACTTTACTCTTCATCCCCCGAGCATTTCCTAGCCTGACTACATTAGTATTCAAATCTACTAAAAGCACATAAATCAAATAGCACACGCCCATAATACAGTTTAACATTAAGAAAAGAAATAGCTGATGGCGCGTAGCTACTCGGGCTGGCATCCCTCCATTCATCCCATTTTTAGTTTAAGTTTAGGTTTTTGAAAATATTTACCCAATTCTCTTAAACTTTAGCTCTGATATCAACTTGTAAGGCCCCGCTCCCAGAGACCTCACAGTTTGACAATCATTGCATTATATATAAAATAATACAAATTTCATAAAATGTTATAGCGGAATTAAATTAACAAAAACCATTCATGCATATAATTAATGTTATAAAATAATACATCGTTGTAAGTTACGGTTACAAAACAATCAATTAGTTGCATTACAATCTAGCAAAATCATTAAGCATGAACGGATGCCAGTCTAGCCTCGATGAGTAGCTTCCCCCGTGTGCCATCCTTAGTAATAATTACTTGCCAACTGAAAATGCATAAAAGTAAGTGTTGTTGAATGAGTTCTAGTTTTAAAAGTATTAAAATACCTTGTATGGTTTATATATGAAAATATCCTTCTTGAATAAAATACATTACTTTCGTATGCGAGCATACATAATACGTACATCCAGATAATATTCATTATCATCATCATTATCTTTCTCTTTCTTCCTTTCATTATTATCTTTCACTTTCCTTTCGGACCAATGTATAATAACCCAAACGTTGTGCATGAAGCTGATATCAGGCCGAAGTCTATAAATAGATGCCTAACATTGTGCACGAAGCGTGACCCAGTACCTAGGGTATGCTACAAGGGTCATGTCAATCTCAAAGATAGACCCTGTGTGCATCCTTCGGGTTAGCTAAACCGCACATAGTTAACCTAACAACAATATGGTCATGCACCTCCATTCATCTTGCTTGCATGACCTCATTCGTTTATTATGTTCCACTTTTCATTCACATTAATCTTTCACTTGATTAATAATAGTACTTTACGTATACGAGCATAAACACACCACATAAAGTCACATAATAATATAATATGGAACACAAGAACAACCCAAAAACATGCATAAAATAAACAAATATAAAGACCAAGTCAAACTAGGGTCAAACCTTAAAATTCCACATTTTCCAAAATTTCAGAAAAGTTTCTAAGTGTTCTAGGCGCATGAGCACTATGCAGGCGCATGAGTCCTGCTTTGACGCATTAACACTATGTGGGCGCATGAGGTACTGTTCAGGCGCATGACTGACACTTAGGCACCTGAACAAAATGGTTGGGCGCATGGGGCACTGTTTGGGCGCATGTGTTGGACCCTAAAAGGATCATACATGCCAATTCAAGTAGTGGATGATAGTTGTTTTGCTGAAATCTCCCCAAGTCCAATACAAATATGGATGAAGAATCTGCATCAACAAAAGAAGACAAGTGTCGGCTATCCGCATTTGTACATGCGGATGACCAAAGAACAAATGCTGACAAGTATTTGTTCTTGCGTATTAACAAATGCAGACAGCCGAACAAATGCGAGCAAAGGATTTACTCATCTGCATTAACTGATGCGGATGCTCAGCAACAAATGCGCTAAGTGTTTGTTCATCAACATTTGTCAATGCTGATGACCAAACACTAATGCGGTAGAAGAAAAACAAATGCTGATGAAGATCAACACATCCGTATTAGTCAATACGGATGAACAAAACAAATGCTGATGAAGACCCTTTGTACTTAGACTAGATTATGTATTGGGGTATTTTAGTTTTTTGTAAAGGCTTCCTGTCAACCTATAAATAGAATAGACAACCTCGTAAGTGAGGTGACTTAGACTTTTGACTTTAGTCTAATGTTAGACAATCAGAATATCACAGTCTTTTGTCCACAAGGTGTCCTTTTACTGTATAGTGCTCAAACCCTAGAATTTATTGTAACTGTTCATCTTAATCAATACAAAGTGCATTTATGAGTATTTCTTGCATTCAATGTTCTGTGCTTGTATGATTCTGCCATATAATCACTGATTGAATCATCATATTTGGTCCTTGTTGTTTTACAACAACAGAGAACTTGATTCTCACAAAACCCAGTCAATTGGTATCAGAGCATTGGCACTCTGTTCTTCTTTAGATTTGTATAGATCTAAGCTGAACACAATTGATCTGGTGATTGAGTTGCTGGTAGAGTGCTCGACTACCTCTATTCAGTATGCAAGTTGAATCTCTACTGAAATGCTTTGATAGTCACTGTTTATTCATCATCAACCCCTAAAACCAAATCTGTGAACAGTTGCTTCAACATAAAATCATACCAGAACTAAATCAAAAACTCAACAAAAGAAGTTCTTATAAATTTCTACCCTACACTCAGCAATCCGATTACATAAGCATGTTTTGGACTTACTGGACTAGGAGGACTTAAGAATCAACCTAATATATACTTAAACAAGTTATAAACAGCTTATTAAAATGGATTCGCATAATTTCTCTGAACTTGGTCATACTCCAAAACCTCCTATGCTTAAACAAAAGATCTGAGTTTAAGCAATGGAAGATTAAGTTTATGAATTACATTACAGGTGTAGATCCGGACTATTGGATTTCCATATGTAAAGGGCCTCACATTCCAGTAACACTTTCTATTGATCAAGCTGCTCTATACAAAACCTCAAGAATACCCATAGAGGATCTTACTCTTGATGATAATGACTACAAAAAGATAAAAATTGATATCAAAGCTTATTCCATTCTAACTCAAGCATTGAAAATGGATGTGCTGAAAAGGCTTGAGAAGTATGGAACAACTAAAACTGTGTGGGATGCACTGTTGATTATGTGTGAAGGCAGCAGTGAAGTAGCTAAAATTAACAAGGATAAACTTGTTAATCAATATGAAACCTTTCATCAGTCCAAGGGGGAGTCAATCTCTAAACAATTGCATAGATTTTTACAGCTGGTGAATGATTTAGAGATTATGGGGGTCACATATAAAGTCAAAGAGTTGAATGAGAAAATGCTTCACAACCTTCCTGAAAGCTGGAAACAAAATGTTACCATGCTGAAAAACACTCTTGATCTGGAGAGTACCACCTTGGACATCATGTAGCCAAAATTGAAGCTCTTGAACTTGATGAAAGGAGCAGGAACCTTGTTCGACCTAGAGTTATTGAAGCATATAAATTTCCATCAGACACTCACTAAGTGGAAAATGCTATCATTACTGAAGATGATGATTTTCTCTCCTCAAGAGATCAAGTGAAGACAACTGGTTTCATTGCTGCTCCATCAACAAACAAGCCATCAACATCAGCTCAACCAATAGGGTTCACTGTCACTCCTACTGGTATGTCTGAAGACCAAAGATTTGAAGAGCAAAAGGCTACTTACAATGCCTTGGTTGCAAGTTTTGAAGCATACTTGGGAGGTAGACTCACTTCTGCCAACCTGCTCCAAGAAGACTTGGAAGAAATAGATCTAGATGATGTAGAAGAGATGGATCTACAATGGCAAATGGTTATGATAGCTATGAGAGCCAAGAAGTTCTTCAGAAAAGGGAGAAAGCTGAGTTGAATGAAATTACAAAGCTTGGATATGACAAATCCAAGGTCAAATGCTTCAATTGTGGTATGACTGGCCACTTTTCAAGAGAATGTAATGCCCCTAGAAGAAACAACAATATCTTTCAAAGAAATTCTCAGGGTCAATCAACCTCACAACCAAACTCAAGCTGTCAGTCAAACAATCATCAATAGCATCAGTATCATCATCAACAACAACATCAACATCCATACCAGAGTCAGCCACAACTGACAAATCAAGCTCATGGAACCAACCAATCTACTTAAAATGCACTTGTCATCAGACAAGATGGAGTATGTGACTGGAGCTTATATGTTGAGGAAGTGAAGCCTCAATTTCAAAATCATGCTCTCATGGCTCACATCAATGATCACCTAACTCTAATGCCTTCTGAGGTAAAATCTAATTTGTGTAGTGATAAATGTATTGCTGAACTACAAGGTTATCGTGAGCACAATCACAAATTGGCAGCTAAAATCAAAGAAGAAAAGGTAAAATCTGAGATATATAAAAGAGAAATCAAATGCTTTGAAACAAAAATCAAATCTCTCATCTCTGATATAGAAAAACTGCATGGAGAAAAGTAAACTCTTGCAGCTGAAAATGACAAACTAACTGAAATGCTAGCCCAATCCAAAGCTGAGCAATCAATTATAGAAGAGAAACTTGAAATGTTTCAACTGTCTTCAGCTAAGCTACAAGAGATGCTTGATTCACAGAAGGAGCACAATGATATGACTGGGATTGGATACAATTCATGTCCCCCACCATATAATGATAATTACACTGTCATGCCTGAGTCTGTCACTCTTTTTGATAAAAATAACCTAAAACTATTAAACCTAAGTCAATAGTAACTCAAATCACTAATCCTAAAAGTAAACCAAGGGTTTACATTGAAACAAATGAGGAGAAAATTAAGTTAGGTCATCCTATCGAAATCAAAGAGTACTCAGACAAGATAGTGAATGTCATTAAACAAACAAGTCCTATCAAATCCATAGTGCATTTTGTGAAATTTGTTCCTACAATTTCCAGAGAAAAGAAGATATCTGATGATGACACCATCTGCTGAAAGCGAATGTGATTGTGAGATCAAATCTCTAAAGAATTCAATCAAATCAGACAAAGTTTCACCAAAAATCAAAAGTAAAATCTCACTGGTTTCAAAATCAAAGATCAGATTAGCTTCAAAACCAAAGCAAGGAGTTGGTTTTGATTTTTTTAATAAAGATCATGTAAATCAACAAGAAAAGGAGGATAGGAAAAGTTTAAGAAAGCAAAATCAGTCAAAGAAAATCAAGACTAGTAGTGTTATGAAACAAACTACTAAAAGGGCTGATCATGATTCCTCACCAAAATCAAGAATTGAGGCTCAGTCCAAAACTGCTAAAATCACTGAGGCATCAACACCAGGATCAGTGTCTAGAAACAAACACATGTATTCTGACGTTTGTGAAATGTCAAATCACAGAACGGATAAGTGCTTTTTCAATCAATATTGCTCAATCTATGACATGAACAATCATTCCACCAAAAATTGTTATTTTAACAAATATTATTCTGTTTGTGATATGACCAACCACAACACATATGATTGTTTCTTCAAACAAAAGGGACTGAGAATTCCTCAAAACAAGCCCATTTCACCAATCACGTCTGCAAAACCTAAAATCAACAGTCATTTTCACAATAAACTATTCAAGACTTCCAGGTCTGATGATGATTTGAGTAATCTGAAAGAGTTAAAAAGAATTCAAAGAAATATAAAATAAACTTTAGACAAACTCATCATTTTCATAATTCAAAAAGGAGGTTTGATAATCAAAAACGGGTTCAATTTTTTAAGGGAAATAGGAATCAAAGGTTTGAATACTTTCTGACTCTTCAGTTGATATAGATGCGATGAAACAACAAAGGTATAAACAGAAATTAACCACATCCCCAAGTCACAATTTAGAGGGAAGTACCAAAAAGTTACTATCATAGATAGGAACGGGAAACCCAAGACCATCATGGCTTGGGTTCCACACTCTAATTAGTTCTTTTTATGCTTGCAGAGTCACTCATACAGGTCCCATAGTTTATGATATGTGGACAGTGGGTGCTCCCGACAAATGACTGGAGATCGTTCCCCCCCTCATGACTTCAAGCATATTCAAGGAACAACTGTGGCATTTGGTGGAGATTCACAAGGTGGTAGAATTACCGATGAAGGATCTATGAGAATGGTATGCTGAGCTTTGATAGAGTGAACTACTGTGAACAACTAAATTTCAATCTGCTCAGTGTGTCTCAGATCTGTGACAAGAAATATTCAACTTACTTCACTGACACTCATTGCTACATTCTGAAACCAGGATTCCAAATTTTTGAAGAATGGGTTGTCTTGAAGACCCCGAGGAAGAATAACACCTATGTCTTAAACCTCAATTCTGCTTTATCAAAAGAATAAACATGTCTTCTGTCAAAAGCATCTTTTGATAAGTCACAGCTTTGGCACAGACGTTTAGGACACACAAATTTCAAAAACATGAATAGATTGGTCAAGGGAAATCATGTCATTGGTTTGCCCTAGAAAGAATTTCACTTTATTGACCACTTTTCAGCGTGTCTCAAAGGAAAACAACATAAATCTTCCCACAAGCCAAAGCTAGTGAACACAAACGATTCTCCATTGAAGCTACTTCATATGGACCTCTTTGGACCAACTCATGTTATGAGTATTAGAAAGAAACAGTATTGTTGGGTGATCATAGATGACTTTTCCAGATTTACATGGGTCTTCTTCTTACTTCATAAAATGAAGCATCCCAACTAATAAAAGATTTTATAATAAAAATTGAAAATCAACTTGATCATAAAGTTAAAACAATTAGAAGTGATAATAGGACAAAATTTAAGAATGAAGACATGAGTTCATTTCGTACAACCAAAGGCATCGCTCATCAATCTAGTGCAGCTAGAACTCCTCAACAAAATGGGGTAGCTGAAAGACGAAATAGAACAATGATTGAAGTAGCAAGAACCTTGTTAGCCGATGCTAAACTACCAATTACCTTTTGGGCAGAACCAGTTAACATATCATGCTTTGTACAAAATAGAACTTTGATTGTAAAAGAAAGAAAAAAGACTCCTTATGAACTTATCTTTCAAAGAAAACCATTTACTGGATTTTTTTAAGTCATATGGTTGTCCTGTCTCAATATTAAACACCCGAGACCATTTGGGAAAGTTTTCATCCAAGTCTGATGAAGGATTCTTTGTTGGTTATTCTTCTGTCTCTAAGGCTTATAGAGTGTTTAATCCTAGATTAAACATAATTGATGAATCAACAAATGTTCAATTCAAGGAATATTCTTTTCCTAAATCTACAAATGGTCCTGACTGGTTGTTTGATATTGATTCCTTTACAAAATCATTTGATCAATTTCACTTGTCTGATGCAGGAAACCTACAATCAGCTAAATCTTCATCATTAGGAATGACTTTCTAATGATTCCTCCAACTTCTACTAAGCAACTTAATGAAGACGTCCCACTGCAAGCTGATCCTGACAGACAATCAGTTCAAAATCAAAGTGTTTCAACTGAGGATGGCTTACAACCATCTCCTTTTAAACTCAAGATCATGTTACACCACCAGTTGAAATTGAAAGGACTTTGAATGATGGAAGTAATCAAAGTGCTACTGATACTGAAGCAAGAACTGAAACAGTCTTTGATTATTTTCACAACTCCCCCATAGTATAAGATGAAGTTTCCTCGTACGAAGATGATCTGAATGTCTCCAATCTCAATGTAACCATTACTAGTGACTCAATTCCAACCACCGGAATACATAAGAATCATCTAGTAGATAGCATCATTGGTGAACTTAATAAGAGGATGATAAGAAGTAAATCAAGCATAGTAAACATCTATTTGTTCTCCTGCTTTCTTTGTCAAACAGTACCCAAAAATATCAAAGGGGCTCTTCAAGACAATAGTTGGATTGAGGCAATGCAGGGAGAGTTATTGCAATTCAAGAAACAAGAAGTATGGCAACTGTTAGATCTTCCCAAAGGACAATACCCTATCAGTACCAGGTGTCTATACAGGACCAAAACTGATGACAGGGGAATCGTCATTAGAAATAAAGCAAGACTAGTGTCTCGGGGGTATACTCAAGAAGAAGGAATTGATATGATGAAGTGTTTGCTCTGTAGCCAGACTATAAGCAATAAGACTCTTTCTAGCATATTCAGCATTCATGAAATTCACTATTTATCAAATGGATGTGAAATATGCTTTTCTGTATGGAAAGATTGCTGAAGAAGTCTACGTGAGTCAACCTCCTGGATTTGAAGACCCAGATTTTCCACACAGGGTATACAAGCTTGACAAAGGCTTGTATGGTCTTCATCAAGCTCCAAGGAAATGGTACGAGACTCTATCTTCCTTTCTTCTTGAAAATGGGTATGAAAGAGGGAAGATTGATCAGAATCTCTTCAGAAAAAGAAAAGGAAAAGACATGTTGCTCGTTCAGATATTTATGGATGATATCATCTTTGGCTCAGCAAACAAGTTACTCTGTAAAGACTTTGAAGAACTCATGCATTCAAAATTTCAAATGAGTGCTATGGGGAACTCACATTCTTTCTAGGAGTGCAAGTCCAACAGATAGCAGATGGAATCTTTATTAATCAATCAAAATATGTGGAAACAATGTTAAAGAAGTTTAAGTTTGCTGATTGTCAGTCCATCAGAACTCCTGTTGACACTAAAGTGAAGATTTGTCCAGATCCTAAAGGCAAACCAGTGGATCAGACTCACTATCATTCTATGATAGGCTCACTTATGTCTTTAACAGCCAGTAGGCCTGACATTATGTTTGGTGTTTATGTGTGTGCTAGATATCAAGCAGATCCCAAGGAATCCCATGTGAATACAGTCAAGAGGATATTCAGATATCTTAAGGGCAAGCCTGCTCTTAGATTATGGTATCCAAAGGAAGGAGACTTCAATCTCTATGCATACACTGATAGTGATTATGGGGGTGCAATTTCAACAAAAAGTCCACTTCTGGTGGTTGTCAATTTCTTGGTCCCAGACTGGTCTCCTGGCAGTGCAAGAAGCAGATAAATGTATCTGTTTCAACAGCAGAAGCTGAGTGTATAGCAGCATCAGCATGTTGTTCTCAAGTTCTCTGGATTCAAAACCAGATGCTTGATTATGGTTTTAACTTCTTACATACTCCAACTCACATTGACAACATAGCAGCTATGTTCATAATAAATAACCCAGTTCAACATTCAAAAACTAAACACATTGAAATTAGATATCATTTTTTGAGAGAGTGTGCTGAAAAGGGGTTAATCAAATTGATACAGGTTCACACTGATAATCAATTAGCTGATTTATTCACTAAGGCATTTGATCCAACCAGATTTGAATTCCTAGTTCAATCAATTGGCATGATTAACCTTGATTAAAAAAATTAAAAATCAACAAAACATTCAAAAAATTTCAAAAATACAAAAAGAAATTAAAAAGAAGAAGTATATGGTTTATACAAATAGGAAATGATACCAATTGTGAAGTCACTGGATCGGTAAACATCCGAGCGTGGTCTTGACGGAAGGTGATAAACCAAAAGATAAAAAAAAGTACGAACAATAATCGAATGATTTTATTGATAAAACATAACAATTTTAAGCTCGTTACAACTTAAGAATCAAGACTTTTGGCAAGAGGAGATCGAGCATGATCTCCCCTCTCATCCGGCAGCACCTGGGTGCCAGGAACCCTATCAAAAACCCTTAGGTTTCTACACATTGAAACTGGTATATACAGGCTTCGGCCCATATTAGATGCGACTGGGCCCATTTGTGCGATTGGACCATGCGTATGGTTCAATCGTACGACTGGACCATGCGTATGGTTCAATCGTACGACTGGACCATTCTTATGGTTCAGTCTTACGAATGTCCCAATCACATCTCTCAGTCGCACGACTGGTCCATTAGCATGGCTCAGTCGTACGACTGAGTCTCATTCGCATATGTTCCTGCGAATGACCCAGTTTCATGTGTTTACAAGGTGTATAACATTAAGCCTAGACTATTCGTCAAGCGACGGACACACTATAAACGACAATATATGCTCCAACAACAATTATAGTCATTATATATCATTCACTGTGCTTACTTATAAATCTTGAATGACTGACATGACTTATCTAATATGCGGGTAGGCTCAACTTGGAAAAGAAGACACGTGCAGTGATGAACTAAAGCTTATATTCAACTGTGAAGCTCTCATCTCATAGTATGTGTAAGTATTGGCTTATCCAAATGTGTGTGTAGCAACCTAAACACACCAGGTAATGATATCATATGAATCTCTTTTACTAACATTAGTTTCTCTTCTGTTTTGCTGAGCAAAGACCTAGAGAAACAAGCACATAGTGCTGATCTCATGATCCATGTAACACCCGAATATTTTTTTAGGAGTAAATAAGAAGACAAAAGAGAAATAAAAAGAAGAAAGGAAAGTCAAACCCAAAGTTGAGAGGTCCAAAGTGTAAAAAGGGCAAAAAGGTGGTAAAAGCTGGTGAAAAGGTGGTATGGCCGCCTATTTCACCCTGCACAACACTTTTCATTCGGATTTTAGAGAGAGAAAGTGCAAGATACGAGTTTTTGAAGAAGAAATAAGAGAGTTCGAAGTTTTTGGTAAGAACTCTCGAATTTTGATGCTTTAGATGGTTCTAGACCTGTTTATGTGCTTATAAATGTGACTTGTGTGTTCGGCTTGTATTGTGTCTGTGTGTTAGGTGTTAGAAACGCCCTAGAAGTTCAAGGAAGGGCATCGAACCCGAAAACCATTAAGGTGAGTTTCTAGATTCCCCTTTTTACATGTTTTTATATGATTTTAGGGCTGGAAAATGCATGTAAGTATGTTTTTATGAGGTTGGGTATGTTACCCGTATGTTCATGTGCATGTGTATGTGGGTGGGGTATGTTTTGGGCAAACATAATGTTATGATTATGTTAAGTTCATGCCTAGAATAGTATGTGTAAGTTTAGAACTATGTATTATGATGTTTGGGACTGGAAACTACTTAGAAATATGTTGAGCAGGTTGCTAATGCGCCTATATAAGGCTCATATGCCTGAATAGTCCTCATACTCCCAGGATCCTTACCAGAAGCTTAAGTGTTGGGGCTTATGCTCCCCAATAGTACTCATGCGCCTGAAATTATGACTTAGATAACTAAGTGTAGCGTAATATGCCTAAACAGTGCTCTTACGCCTGGAATTATGACTTAGAAAACTAAGTGTAGGGTAATATGCCTAAACAGTGCTCTTACGCCTGGAATTATGACTTAGAAAACTATGTGTAGGGTAATGTGCCTAAACAGTGCTCTTACGCCTGAAATTATGACTTAGAAACTAAGTATAGGGTAATATGCCTAAATAGTGCTCTTACGCCTGAAATTATGACTTAGAAACTAAGTATAGGGTAATATGCCTAAATAGTGCTCTTACACCTGAAATTATGACTTAGAAAACTAAGTAAAGGGTAATGAGCCTAAACAGTACTCTTGTGCCTAAGTGATAAGCTGCTAAGTGTTGGGATGGGGTGCCTGCACAGTTAAAATACGCCCAGACAGGGCTCATGCGCCCAAATAGTCCTCATGCGCCCAACACTTAGAATTAAATGTAGAATTTTTGGGAGTCTGTGCATTTAGGGTTTTGGACTAATGTTGACTAAGGTTCATTAAATGCATATGATTATGTTTGATTGACAGTATGACCCTTATTATTGATATTGTTATGATAAGAGTTATTATTATTGTTATCATATTATTAATATTATTACTGTATGACTCTACGTGGTATGATCATGATCAAGACAGAAATTATTATCATTAATAAAGTGAAAGATTAATGATAAAGGAAAGTGGAATGTAAATAAATAAACGGAAGTCTTACAAGCAAATGTAAAGAGGTGCACGACCATGTTGTCGTTAGCTCAACTGTAATGCGGGTTAGCTAACCCAAAGGATGCACACAGGGTCAATCTTTGAGATTGATAATGGGGTGAGCAACTTTGTGTTGTAACAGACCGGAAGACTTACGATCCTTGAGATTGGTAATGGGTGAGTGACTCTATGTCGCAACAGACCAAAAGTCTTGCAATCCTTGAGATTGCTAATGGGTGAGCGACCTTGTATCACAACAGACCGGAAGAATAATGGAAAAAGTACAAATTGAACGATGATGAAGATAATAATAATATTACCTAAGTGTACGTACGATGTGTGATCACATACGAAAGTAATGAACGGTTTGAAATGAAAAGTAAAGTATTTTAATTTATAAAACTAGAACTCACTCAGCAACGCTGACTTTTATGTATTTTCCAGTTGGCAGGTAAAACGTTGCTGAGGATGGCACGCGGGGATGGCTACTCGGCGGGGCAAGACTGACTTTCATTCTCCATAGATATCATTGTTGTTTTGAAATGCAGTTTAACCATTCTTTTGTAATCTGATTAAACTAAGGTGTATTGCTTGGCAACAGTGTTTATAATGAAATGAATGGCCTTTGTTAAACTATTCCGCTGCTTAAATTTATAATATGTAATGTTTTATGCTGTGAATGACCAACTGTGAGCGTCCCGGGAATGGGGCCTTACAAGTTGGTATCAGAGCCAAAGTTTAAGTGAAACGGGTAAATATTTTCAAAGGAAACCTAAACTTAAACTGAAAATGGGACAGCAGGGGGGATGTCAGCCCGAGTAGCTACGTGCCATCAGGTTTTTCTTTTCTTTAAGTTATCCAGAATTATGTGTGTGTGCTATTTGGCTTATGTGTTCTTAGTAGATTTAGATACTGATGTAGTCAGGATAGGAAATGCTTGGGGTGTGAAAATTAAGTAAGTGGCTAATCACAACTGGCCACTGTAATTAGGGACTTACTATACTTGACATAAACTGAACTATTACCTTGAATGACTGTTTTAGTGTTTGAATCTTATAGTGCTTAGGAAATGGCTGGGAAGAAACCTTCCAAAGCTTCTAGAGGTAGAGGTCGACCGCGTGTGACTAGGAGCAGTGCTAAAGCTCCTGAGACGACCCCTGTGAACCCTGAGGTTCATGACCAGACCGAAGGAAATGAAAATGCCAGCCTAAATGCTTCAGCTCGGGAGGCGATTGCTGACGAGGTGCGCCAGGTCATGCAGGCAGTTTTACCATCTGTAGTGACTGAAGTTATTCGAGCTGTGAGGAACGAGGAGAGAAAGGAGAAGGAGGATAAGAAAGGATCGACTGGGAAGGAAAGCAAGGGAGAGGAGGAACGGAAGGAGCCTGAGATAGTAGTTTCTGACGAGGAAGAGGAGGAAGCGGTAGGGGTAACGACTAAGGGATGCAGCTATGGAGCATTCCAGAGGTGCAAGCCCCCAACTCTGCATGGCAATGGCGATGCTGCTGCCGCTCACCGTTGGGTGAGGGAGATGGAGGCAGTGTTGGAGATCATTGAGTGTCGCGAAGATCAAAAGGTGAAGTTCGCGACTCACTCTTTTGTCGACTCGGCCTTGTGTTGGTGGGACAATATTGTCCAGGCTGAAGGTTCCAGGGCCATCGGGAAAATGCGATGGAATGAGTTGAAGAAGCTGGTAATTGAGGAATTCTGTCCTCACAGGGAACTCGATAAGATCGAGAGGGAGTTCCTGCAACTCGAGGCGGGAACCATGACCCACCAGCAGTACACCACCAGATTCAATGAAATAGCGAGGCTGGTGCCGGATCAAGTGACGCCAATGTCTCGAAAGATTAACCGGTACATTCAGGGGCTGTCAGCTGACATTCGTAGGCACTTGATTGCTGCTCGACCAAGTACTTTTAGGTCGGCAGTGGATTTGGCTGGGAGACATTATGATGAGAGGGAGGTAACAGATGTGGAGGTGAAGAAGGCCTGTGGTGGTGACAGGAACGGGATCGGAAAACGGTTCGGGAGTGGTGGTTTCGTCCCGAACAACAAGAGGATGAGAATGGATGACTGCAAGGAGGGGTCATCAAGCTCGGGACCTAAGAAATGTGGCAAGTGCGGGAAGGAGCATACGGGAGAGTGCAGGATGGGGCTCAATGTGTGCTTCAAATGTGGAAAGTTGGACCACATCTCCAGGGACTGTAGGCCATTGTGGTGTTACAACTGTGGCGGAGAGGGCCATATGAGTAGGGATTGCAAGAAGCAGAGGGCGGAGAGTTCCGGGGCAAAGAAGACGGCCGGGACTGAAGGGCAGAAGGCAAGTGCCAGAGCTTTCACCATGGCCAGGGAGGAGGCTTGGACGGACCTCGATTTCGTGTTAGGTACGTTTCTAGTAGATCAAACTCTTGCTTTGTGTTATTTGATTCTGGTGCTAGTAGGAGTTTTATCTCTGCTAATTTCTGTGCTAAACTGCCTCTTAGTAGTAAATGCATTGATGAGCCCTTTGACATAGAGACTGCTATTGGTAAGTCCACTAGGGTTACGAATATGATAGAGGACTGTGCCATAGAGTTAGAAGGTCATAGGTTTGCTGCTAAGTTACATGTGATGCCCCTAGGTGGATTTGATGTAGTACTAGAGATGGATTGGTTAGCGACCTATGAAGCGAATATCGTGTGCCGTAAGAAGATGATTAGACTGATGGCGCTTGACGGAAGTCCGGTGACAATATATGGCGATCGGGTTACGACGATTCCAAAAGTAATTTCGATGGTGGTGGCGGGAAAGTGCATGAGACGTGGATGTAGCGCTTATTTGGCCTACGTGAAGGATGTGGACACGTCAACACCACAATTGTCCGATGTGCCGGTTGTGTGTGACTTTCCCGATGTGTTCCAGAGGACCTATCGGGTGTGCCACCGGATCGCGAAATCGAATTTCAAATTTACTTGATACCCGGTGCCCAACCTGTCGCCAAGGCACCGTATCGATTAGCTCCGACTGAGATGAAGGAGTTAATGGAGCAACTACAAGAATTGCTCGATAAGGGTTTCGTCAGACTGAGTATCACTCCTTGGGGTGCTTCGGTCTTATTTGTGAATAAGAAGGACGGTAGCATGAGAATGTGTATCGACTACCGTGAGTTGAACAAGTTGACGATAAAGAATCGGTATCCGTTACCAAGGATTGACGACTTGTTCGATTAGCTCCAGGGTGCCAGCTGGTTCTCGAGGATAGATCTTCGATCTGGCTGCCATCAATTGAAAGTAAAGGAGCAGGACATTCCTAAAACATCTTTTCGTACGTGTTATGGACACTACGAGTTTCTCGTTATGTCCTTTGGTTTAACCAACGTGCCAGCTGCTTTTATGGATTTGATGAATCGATTGTGCCGGCCAATGTTAGATAAATCAGTGATTGTGTTCATCGATGATATCCTGATTTATTCAAGGAGCAAAGAAGAGCATGCTGGTCATATTCGGGAGGTGTTGGAGACCTTGAGAAGGAAGAAACTGTATGCAAAATTCTCCAAGTGTGCTTTCTGGCTACGCGGGGTACAATTTCTGGGTCACGTGGTAAATGCAGAGGGAATCATGGTGGACCCAGCAAAGGTGGAGGCCGTGATGCAATGGAAGTCTCCTAGGACGTCATCCTAATTCGTAGCTTCTTGGGATTGGCGGGCTACTACAGGAGATTTATTCAAGACTTCTCCAAGATAGCCTCACCTTTGACCAAATTGACTCGCAAGGACGTGAAGTTCGTGTGGGGTCGAGAACAGGAGGATGCCTTTGAGGAGTTGAAGACGAGACTAACACAAGCTCATGTCTTGACATTGCCTGAGGGAAATGAAGACTTAGTGGTTTATTCGGATGCGTCTTATTCTGGGCTAGGTTGCGTATTGATGCAACGTGGAAGGGTAATAGCTTATGAATCTCGACAACTAAAATCCCACGAAGTCAACTATCCCACGCACGATCTAGAACTAGCCACGATGGTTTTTGCGTTGAAGATTTGGCGACACTATCTATACATAACGAAGTGCACCATCTTCACAGACCACAAAAGCTTGAAGTACTTCTTCGAGCAGAAAGATCTAAACATGAGGCAGAAGCGATGGTTGGAGCTCATAAAGGATTATAATTGCGAAATCCATTACCATCCGGGCAAGGCTAACGTAGTGGCAGATGCCCTTAGCCGAAAGGAAAGGCCTGAGCCGATCCGGGTGAAGGCTTATCAGCTAATTATGACCTCCGATGTGATGACACAGGTTAAGGAGTTCCAAGACGAGGCTTTGAAAGAAGATCGCCTTAACTTCAAAAGGATGAGAGGTCTAGTTACGGAATGGGCAAGAACACTCTTGGTGTTAAGACCCGATTCGGGCGAATGTGGATTCCTTGATACGGGGATCAACATGGAAAGATTATGGACGAGGCTCATAAGACTCGATACTCCATTCACCCCGGTGCTACCAAGATGTATCACGATATGAAGAAAGATTACTGGTGGTCGGTATGAAACGCGACGTAGTGGAGTACGTGAGTAAGTGCCTTACTTGTCTCCAAGTGAAGGTGGAACACCAGAAACCGTACGGGAAAATCCAACCGTTGGATATACCCAAATGGAAGTGGGAGCATATCACCATGGACTTCATTACTAAGCTACCTCGCACATCCAGGGGATGCGATACTATTTGGGTGATTGTCGACCGACTAACGAAGAGTGCCCACTTCCTACCGATCCGCAAGACGTATTCATCCGAAAGATTGGTGGATCTGTTCTTCAAGGAAACCGTAGCTCGTCATGGCGTGCCGGTGTCTATCGTGTCGGATCGTGACACCCGGTTTACGTCGAAGTTTTGGAGAAGATTCCATGATGCAATGGGAACGAGGCTACACATTAGTACAGCCTATCCCCCTCAGACGGACGGTCAGTCTGAGAGGACAATACAAACGCTTGAGGATATGCTTCGAGCATGCGCGATCGATTTTGGAGGAAGTTGGGATGATCACTTACCATTAGCAGAATTCTCGTACAACAACAGTTATCATTCCAGTATTGGCATGCCACCCTACGAGATGTTATACGGTAGGAAATGTAGGACGCCCGTTTGTTGGGGAGACATTGGGCAGAAATAGCTGGGAGGTGTCGAGGTGATCGAAGCTACGACTGAGAAGTTGGAAAAGATCAAAGCCTTCATGAAGAAGGCGAAAGATAGACAAAAGTCGTATGCTGACAAGAGGCGAAGACCAATAGAGTTCAAGGTTGGAGACCGAGTCATGTTGAAGGTCTTACCTTGGAAAGGGATTATCCGATTCAGGAAACAAGGTAAGCTAAGCCCAAGATATATAGGACCTTTCCGAATCATCGCACGAGTAGGATAGGTAGCCTATCGACTTGAACTGCCAGATGAGTTAAGTGGAATTCATCCCACATTCCATGTATCTCATCTGAGAAAGTGCTTAGCTGATGAAGATATGATCATTCCACTGGAGGATATTGAAGTAGATGAACGGCTCAATTACGTAGAGCAACCAATGGCAATCATTGATCGTAAAGAAAAGAAGTTAAGGAATAAAGTGGTTCCTCTTGTGCGTATACAGTGGAAGCACAGAAAGGGATCTGAATCTATGTGGGAGACTGAGGAAGAGATGAGGCAGCATTACCCTCATTTGTTTGAGGAATAACAGGTTTCGAGGACGAAACCTATATAAGGGGGGTGGACTTGTAACACCCGAATATTTTTTAGGAGTAAATAAGAAGATAAAAGAGAAATAAAAAGAAGAAAGGAAAGTCAACCCCAAAGTTGAGGGGTCCAAAGTGTAAAAAGGGCAAAAAGGTAGTAAAAGCTGGTGAAAAGGAGGTATGGCCACCCATTTCACCCTGCACAACACTTTTCAATCGGATTTTAGAGAGAGAAAGTGCAAGATACGAGTTTTGAAGAAGAAACAAGAGAGTTCGAAGTTTTTGGTAAGAACTCTCGAATTTTGATGCTTTAGATGGTTCTAGACCTGTTTATGTGCTTATAAATGTGACTTGTGTGTTCGGTTTGTATTGTGTGTATGTGTTAGGTGTTAGAAACGCCCGAGAAGTTCAAGGAAGGGTATCAAACCCGAAAACCGTTAAGGTGAGTTTCTAGATTCCCCTTTTTAAATGTTTTTATACAATTTTGGGGCTGGAAAATACATGTAAGTATGTTTTTATGAGGTTGGGTATGTTACCCGTATGTTCATGTGCATGTGTATGTGGGTGGGGTATGTTTTGGGCAAACATAATGTGATGATTATGTTAAGTTCATGCCTAGAATAGTATGTGTATGTTTAGAACTAGGTAATATGATGTTTGGGACTGGAAACTACTTAGAAATATGTTGAGCTGTTAGTCCTCTTAAAAGATTAACATTAGTCTTATTTTACAATTTTGTCTTAGTATAGGGACTAAAGTTGTAAATAGATAGTCTTTTTCTCTGTTCATAGTATATATAGCTTAGACTAGAGTAGATTTAAGGAGTCGGATCATTTTGTACTGCTTTCTAACTCTTGTAATCGTCTTTGCTATCAATGAACACTGAATTTTATTGATATTGCTTGATTTGATTACAATTGTTTGTATTTCTTTGAATTGTTCATATAATTTGTTACAGATTGCTCTAATTAATCCTATCAATTGGTATCAGAGCTTTCGGTTGAGTGTTTTTGAAGGTTCTGTCGAAGATAGAAACTTCAAAATCTACTAAAATCTGTAATAGATTGACAATTCAATTGATATATTGTGAATTAGAGTTGTGTTTCATCATCAGAAACATGATTTGAATCACAAATTGCAGTTTATCTCATCAAAATCGAGTGAATCAGTGAAAAACTGTTCGAAAAGTGTTCTTGAGTTTACGGACTGAGATTTCTGAAATTAAGTGAAAATTGTTGATAATTACTGAAATTGATGTTAGAAGATTGATTATCGGTATCATAATGAACTAATTGCAAAGTTTTAGTTCAATTCATCAACAATTGAAGGATTTCGAAATTTCAGAGTTCATTACATTCATAAGAACATGATGAATGTGTCATATTAGGGCTGGAAAATACTGAAATTTGCCTAAGTGTTTAGGCGTTTGAGAACTGTTTAGACTTTTCTCAACTGTTCAGACTTTTTACCCCCTAGGCGTATAACCACTGTGTGGACTTATAACCACTGTGTGGACTTTTCACTTGTTTGGGAATACCATCACTGTGTGGACGTATAAGCACTGTATGGACATATAACTACTGTGCAAGAGTTTCAACTGTGAAGGCGTTTCACTACTGTTTGGACTTCTAACACTTGTTTTAGAAATTTTCTAAGGCAATCCCTTAGACTTATCAGCTGTTGGGACGTTTCACACTGTTGGGACTTATCAACACTGTTCAGACTTATCATCATCAACACTTAGAAATTTTTAAAAAAAATTTAAAAATCCAAAAATATTTTTTTTAATTTTTTCTTAAATTCAAAACATAGAAAAACAACTAAAATATAAGAATGGCAAAATCTGAAAATTCTGAAAATAGAGTTCCAAAACTTAAAAACAGAGCTGATTTTAAAAACCGGTCTCTTAGGCTGAAACATCACTTGAATTCCATAGACACTGATCTATGGAAATCAATTGAAAAGGGACCTTACATTCCTGTGACTACTGATGGTCCAGACAGAGGCTTTGTGTATACAAAAGATACACAAGAACCATATCCAGAAGATAACCTACATGGAGAAGACTTAAAGAAGGTGAAAAATGATGTCAAAGCTTATTCTCTCATGTGTAAAGGGCTACCTTTGGAAGTACTATCCAGACTTGAAAACTACCAAACTGGATATACTATGTACAAAGCACTGAAGGTTATCTGTGAAGGAGGAAAAGAAATTCAAGATCTAAAAAAGCAAAAACTGAAAAGGCAATTGGAACTTTTTGAGCACATCTCAGGAGAAACTATTAATCAAATGATGAACAGGTTTGTGCAATTAACTACAGAAATGTCTACTATGGGTATCAAGAATGATCATGAAGACTTGAATAACAGACTTCTAAATGCACTACCATCATCATGGAAACAGACTGTTACTTTGTTGAAACATACTGAAAAGTTTCCAACGGATCTTGATTTTCTTATTGCTAAGATTGAATCTGTTGAGATTGATGAAAGCTCTAGAAACAATGATAGACATGCATCAACATCTCAATAGTGAGGAATTAAAGAAGGCATTCCAAAAGCCTTACCAAAGCCTTACCAAAGCCTTACCAAAGCCTACCTATACCAGAACCCAAAGAAGAAAAGAATAGTGAGGAATTAAAGAAGGCATTGGTTGTAAACATCAAAGATGGTTATGACTGGAGTGCATATGCAGAACAGTTTACCGCTGATCTCACTGCTAACCTGGCTCTAGTTGTTGAAGTTGATGATGAAGACTGGTCTAAGGATAAAGATCCTAAGAGAAATGATGATTCTGATCAAGAAGAAGAGTATGACTGGAGCGACAAATTAGATCCAAAAGTTACCACTGAAGAAGTTGCTCTTATGGCTCAATCAGAACAACCAAAGGTTGTTACCTCATCTTCTGATACTAAATCTTCAAACTCCTATCCTGAAATACCAGTGGAAGTGAGAGAGAAAATATGCACAAAAGCATGTTTTGAACAAGTTGAACACTACAGAACATACTCATTCAAAATATGTGACAAGCTCAAACAAGAAGAATCAAAGCACAATAAGCTAAAATCAGATCACAAAATTGCTGATGAAAAGATCATATCTCTTCAAGCTTCATGGAATAAAACTCTTAAAGAACTTGAACTTTTAAAGAAACAACTTGAAGAGATGAACAAAACACTCGAACAAGAAAAATTGGCACATGCATCAACGTAAATAGATTTAGCCAAAGTTAAAAGCTCAAAGAATATTGTTGAGCAACTGGTGAATGGAAGAAATGACAAAGATAAAACAGGACTAGGATTCACACATGAACCTATGCCTGAATCAATCTCAAACACATTACCAGAAAATTTCAACACACATGATCATTCACCTAAAAACATAGCAAAGCTTAAAGAGTTTCAAGATCAAAAGAACTTTAAAAAGAAAAATGTTAAGGTTTATGAAGAAACTGACTCAGAAAAGATCAAAAATGGTCATCCAATCAAAGTCAAATCTTATGAACCTCAACAAATGCAAAAGAAGCTGTTTGTACCAAAAAGTGAAACTGTTACTGAACAGAATGAACAAAAGAGTGAAAAATCAACTGATGTCAATAACAAACTGAAAGAAAATGTGAAGAAGTTAAAACAGATAATACTTTTTCTGATGATTCAAGTTCAAATGAACTAAATGAAGATAAAGAGTGTCGAAAAGAATCTTCTCAAGATTCAATTAAAACTCAAATCAAGAAAACATCATCAAGTGTAAGAAATCAAAGAAGAAGACAAGATGCTAAAGCTAAGAAAGCCAAATTAATCAATCAGTCACAGAACAATACTCAAATTAAACCTGTGAAGTTTGTCTGCACGAACTTTTGACATGAACACAAATACAAAAATGACACCAAAACCTAAGATCAAATCTAACTCTGATCTGAAAACAAGTTCAGATCCTAAGACTTCCGCTGTGCATAAAAGATTTGAATCTAAGGAGTCAAAAAATTGTGGTCAAGTCCAAAGAAAAATCCTAAAAATCAAATGACCAAATTCACACCAAAGAAACAACAGAATAATTTGCCTAACCCTAAATTCAAACAAGAATCAAATGTTGCTTCTACTTCAAGGTTAACAAAATGTTGTTCAAACATTCTGAAAAGTATTGTGATATCTGTGACATGTATAATCATGACATTTCAGAATGTTACTTTAACAAGTATTGCTATATATGTGATATGACAAATCACACAACAGCTGAGTGTTACTTTAACAAATACTGTGCTTTATGTGATTAAAGAAATCATAATACAAATGATTGTTACTTCAGGAAGAACTCTACAAGGAAGGAATTCAGTAATCAAGGATTTATAAACTCACATTTTAAAAGAAATCAGAATATAGGGTTTAAGTATTCACAACAACAACAACCTTCCTTGGGTCTGAGATCTTTCAAGAGAAACAATTCTGATTATGATAATCAATATTTTGTCAAATCACAGCAATACAATCAAGAAAAATTTATTCCACGATCTGTGAGAATAAATAAAGGAACATTCTCAAATGGTTCAAGATTTCTTGATGATGATCTTGAAAACAGATATAATGTTTTGAGAACAAAATCACAAAGAGATAATCAACATGTTTTTAAACAAGGATTTGAAAATCCAAAATTTTCAAAAAAAAACTGATGTCAACAAACTTCATTTTAAACAATTTACAATTGTTGACAAGTTTGGCAATCCCAAGACCATCTCGGCTTGGGTTACTAACTCATCTTAAATGTTTTGAATGCAGGTACGCCCGCGGAGACCAATCAACTCATGGTATGTTGACAGTGGGTGTAGCCGGCATATGACAGGCAATCAAGCCTTGTTAAAAGATTTTAAGTTAAAAGATGGTACTCATGTTGCTTTTGGAGGTGATGCAGGTGGAAAGATAAGAGGAGAGGGAACAGTGTCCAATGGGATTATCGGTTTTGATAAAGTCAACTTCTGTTCACAGCTGAACTTTAATCTTCTAAGTGTATCCCAAATTTGTGACAAATCTTATTCTGTTCTTTTTGACGAATCTCACTGTTATGTCCTGAAACCAGGTTTTCAGATTAACAATGACTGGGTGATAGTAAAAGCTGCTCGGGATAGAGATGCATACAAACTGGATATGTCTCAAGTGGATCCTGCAACAGAAACAACCTGCCTGATTGCTAAAGCATCAAATGATGAAAGCCAGCTTTGGCATAGACGACTCGGTCATTCAAACTTCAAAAACATGAACAAGATTGTAGCAGGAAATCATGTTATTGGACTTCCTTCCAAGAAGTTTTCAATAACTGATCATTGCTTAGCATGTCTGAAGGGAAAACAACATAGAGCGTCTTATAAGTCCAAGCTGATAAACTCAAACACCAAACCACTCCAGATGTTACATATGGACCTTTTTGGACCAACTAATGTTAGGAGTATTGGTCGAAAATCATACTGTTTAGTCATCATAGATGATTATACAAGATTTTCATGGGATTTCTTTCTTCATGCTAAATCTGAAACTGCAGATCTTCTAAAAGATTTCATTAATAAAGTTGAAAATCAACTTGAACAAAAAGTAAAGATAATAAGAAGTGATAATGGAACTGAATTTAAAAATGCTAACATTGATTTGTTTTGTGCAGAAAAAGGGATAGTTCATCAGTTCAGTGCTCCCAGAACTCCACAACAAAATGGAGTTGCTGAAAGGAAGAACAGAACTTTGATTGAAGCTGCCCGGTCTATGTTAGCTGATGCCAAAATTCCAATCACTTTCTGGGACGAAGCGATATCAACAGCCTATTTTGTTCAGAACAGAATCTTACTTGTTAAAGATAAAAAGAAAACTCCATATGAGTTAATGTTTGACAGGAAACCCAACATAAATTTTCTAAAATCATTTGGTTGTCCAGTTATGATTCTAAACTCAAGTGATCATTTAGGAAAATTTGAAGAAAAAGCTAATAATGGATTTTTTGTTGGATATTCATCAGTCTCCAAAGCCTATCGAGTTTATAACTCTAGGACAAATACTATTAATGAAACATTCAACGTTAAATTTCTGGAAAATTCTTTTCCATCAGTTTCAAATGGTCCCGCATGGTTATTTGATTTAGATTCTTTGTCAAACTCATTTCAACCTAACTTGTTAAATCAATCTGATGATTTTACAGGTAAGAAGAACTCAAGAGGAGATCTTGGATCTTTCAGTGATGATTCAGATTCTGATGATTCAGATGATGCTCGCCCAGATTATCCATTCTTCTCATTTGTCAAGGAATCAACAATCCAATTCAATGACAATGTTCATGCTACTTCAGCTTCAGATCATTCAGTTTCAGCAGATCAAGAAGAATCACAATCTATTCCTAATGATGGTATAGAAATTGGACAACCTGAGTCTGGCACATCTTCTATCTCTGGAGATGCAATTGATAATAGTAATCTTGATTACTTTATCAATTCACCGACTCAAGTTCCAAATTTCACTCCACATGCTATTACCTTATTGTAACAGCTCTCCAATCTGAACCAAACAAATCTGGATGTTAATGTTCAAGAAACTGAGATACCGACATCTCGTATTCACAAGAACCATCCAACATCACAGATTATTGGTCCTCTGAATGAAAGAACTACTAGGAGTAAATCTGAAGATGAAAATGTTTGTTTATACTCTTGTTTTCTTTCACAGATTGTTCCTAAAAACGTCACCAAGGCGTTACAGGACAATGGTTGGATTGAAGCAATGCAAGAAGAACTTCTTCAATTTCGCAAACAAGAAGTGTGGAAGTTAGTGGAATTACCTGAAGGAGAAAATGCAATAGGCACGAAATGGTTGTTCAGAAATAAAACTGATGATTGTGGCATTGTTATAAGAAACAAAGCAAGACTTGTTGCACAAGGATACACACAGGAAGAAGGAATTGACTATGATGAAGTATTTGCTCCAGTTGCAAGACTCGAATCCATTCATGTTTTCCTGGCTTATGCATCATTCATGAAATTCAAAGTGTATCAAATGGACGTCAAAGGTGCATACTTGTACGGTCCAATCACTGATGATGTGTATATGAAGCAACCTCTGGGCTTTGAGGATGTAGAATTTCCACATCGAGTGTATAAGCTTAGCAAAGCTTTATATGGACTACATCAAGCTCCTAGAATTTGGTATGAGACATTATCTCAACACTTGATCCAACATGGATACACTAGAGGGAAAATTGATCCAACTTTATTTATAAAGAAGGATAATGATGATCTCTTATGTGTGCAAGTGTATGTAGATGATATCATATTCGGTTCTACCAGTCCAACGTTGTGCAATGAATTTGAAGAAATCATGAAATCTCGTTTCCAAATGAGTTCTATGGGAGAAATCAATTTCTTCCTTGGATTGCAAGTTCAACAATCTACAGATGGTATTTTCATCAATCAAGAGAAATTTGTTGATAAACTCTTGAAGAAATTCAAACTACATGATTGTCAGTCCATAAGAACTCCAGCTGACGTAAACACCAAGATTGAACCTGATCCTAAAGGAAAATCAGTAGATCAACTCTATACAGATCTATGATTGGTTCTTTGATGTATCTTACTGCATCAAGACCAGACATCATGTATGCTGTATGTGTTTGTGCAAGGTATCAATCAGACCCGAAGGAATCTCACTTAATTGCTGTCAAAAGAATATTCAGGTATCTCAAAGGTAAACCAGCTTTAGGGCTTTGGTATCCTTATGAGGGTAATTTTGAGTTACACGGATACACAGATAGTGATTATGGTGGATGTTGTCAAGACAGAAAATCTACTACGGGTGGTTGTCAGTTTCTTGGACCCAGATTAGTTTCATGGCAATGTAAGAAACAAACAAATGTTTCTGTCTCCACTGCAGAAGCTGAGTACATAGCTGCATCAGCAGGATGTTCTCAAATCCTTTGGTTGCAAAACCAACTGCTAGATTATGGGTTCAATTTTCTTAAAACACCCATTTACATAGATAATACTGCTGCTATGTTCATTACAGCTAATCCAGTTCAATATTCAAAAACGAAACATATCAAATTCGATATCATTTTCTAAGAGATAATTCTGAAAAATGTTTAATCATTTTGAATCAAATAGAAACTGAAAAACAGTTGGCAGACCTATTTACTAAAGCCTTTTTACAAGGAAGGTTTGAGTATTTAGTGGAGTCAATTGGCCTTATTAACCATGTGTAAACCTGGTTAATAATTTGAATCATTCATGATAAAATACTTTCCTAAATCTGAAGGTTTACATAAAAATATCTTCTCATAGTTATTTGCCTGATTGTTTGTGTGTGTGCGCTTTCTTTTATAGAAAAACAAATACAAAATTAGAAAACTCACAAAATCAAATAAAAAATATAAATCAAAAACTCCAAAAATAGAGTTATTTTTATTTTTTTTTCATTCATTTTTTTAGGAATGAATCTGTGATTGCCTCATGAGAGAAATGATAGTACATTAGTAAGATCAATTGCATACTTCACTCGCTAATAAAGTCTGACATGATCAGGATCTGATGTGTAGACAATATCATGCTATAATACTGAACAAGTAAATTCTTGCGATTACATCATATCTCTATGCTTGTTTGTGTATTTATCTAAGTACTTTTGAGTGTATTAGCTTATCAGATTGGCTGCTTGCTAAGTTACACCAACTCACACCTGATGATAATGTGACTAATCATGAGATATGTTACAAGCATCATTCACTTCTTTGTTATGAGTCATCGTAGACCTGAAGTGCTGAGATATCCTCTGTTATAAGTCATTACAGACCTGGATATTCTCCTTTGATGCAAAAGATGCCAATGTGCACAACCTATTCAAATGGATGGTTAGAGTTGATCAAATGGTTATCCATGATCATTCTCTATTCAATTCAGTAACATGAACTCTGGTTATGCATATTTGTTAGGTAATAAGTTGAGAATATGTGCTTTCTTGCATGTCTTGATGATGGTTGATCCTCTAAGTCTTGGTATGAGTCACATCTTGTCATTTATAATGCTACCATACTCATCCAAGAATTGAAAAAGTAAGTGAGCTGATAATTTGTGTCAAAAACACTCATTTTCTGTCCTTAGATCTTGTGTCTCCTTTGCTGTGATATCACTGACCTGGAACACACTTGATCAGGATTTTAACATTGTCTATGACTATTCCCATATTTTTATTTTAATGTTCTGATCTTTACTAATATGATCTCACTGCAATCTATGATTCTATTGTAAATATTAGATTTTCATTCTAATTTCCTTTTGATTTTATGCATGTTTTCTTGTATGCAGGTAATATAACAATGTTAAGTGTAATATTCTTATGATCTGTTAGTAAACTTCTAAGTTTTGCAAAAGAATTTAAAAGTTTAGGGGGAGTAATAAACAAGTAAGAATATTCTCAGAAAATCAAAATGATCATGTTGAATTGAAAGGATGATGCTTTAATTTCAAAGTATGTGTGCTTATCTATGATAAAATGATCTCAATTTCAAAGTATGTGTGTGCTTATCTATGATAAAATGATCTCATAATTTTTTAGTGAGTGGAAAAGCTTCTTTGCAATGTTGAAAACAAGACAACTTTTGAAATATTTGGTTTGTTCATTTTGAAACTAAAATGAAGGGTCAAAATGTAAAAAATTAAATTTTGAGGGTCAAAATGTAAAAAGTTAAATCTTGAGGGTCAAAAGTGTAAATTTGAGGGAAAAGTAAAAAAAAATATGCAATATTGTTTAAATATTAGTGTGAAATATTACTAATGTGTTTAAACAGTGTGCAGGTGAAAGATTTGAAAAACACAAGTGCAAAAACATCTGAACAGTTGTTATGTTTCTGAGAAGTCAGTGTGTGGGCATTTCAGCATCATTTTGCTACTGCACAGTACTCATGCTACTGAACAGTGCTCATATGTTCAACACTTGGTGAAATTTAGAACTTAATGAGTCTGAACAGTACTTAAACCGACTGAACAGTGCTCATAAGTCTAAACTCATATGTCCAATACTTAGTAAAATTTAGAGTCTAATGAGTCTGCACAGTACTTAAATGACTGAACAGTGCTCAAAAGTCTAAAACCTAATAAGTCCGAACAGTACTTAAACTACTGAACAGTGCTCATAAGTCTAAAAATTTTACTTAGTATAAATATAACACTTGTGAATTTCATTTCATTTTCAATTCAAAAACCCTCATAAAACCCTTCTCAGACCACTCGAACTCTCTACAAACCCTCTTTCTTCGATTAAACTCATTTCGAGATCAAATCACAGATTATTGATAGTGTTTTTGTGATTGTGAACGTAAGTTTATGATTCACATTCATCTAATTTGTGATTTAAATGAAAGTTTTTGATAGTCGTTCGACCCCTGTACGGTCGTTTAACCCTAAAAACTTGTCAAAATCTCAGATTTATTCATTCAAATCGAAAAAAATTGTGCGAAATTGATGATTGAATCTTGTTTGTCATGTGATTTCGATCATGTTGTTATGTTAAACTTGCTTTAATCTGATATTTGATTGAATACACTGTTCATGTTCATCAATGAACAGTAGTGTTTGAAGATGAACACGATGAAGAAGATGAACAGATTCATGATTTTTTTAATAAAAATAATGAAAAATAAATTTTAATTGATAAAAATCATCATTACAGGAATTAAAGAGTTTTATAAAATGATATAAGATAAAATAAACTAAAGTGTTAACTTTTCAATTAAAATCAATTTTGATAATTCATTTTTTTAAAATTTAAGTGTTTACACTTAAAATTAAAATTTCAAGTTGATTTTAAAAATTCAAATTTATTTTAACACTTCAGTTTATAGTATTTTAAATCATTATATTTTTAAACTCACATTAAATCATTTGATTAAAAAATTCACATATTATCTAATATCATTGTTTTTAAACTTTTGCAGATGGCAGATTTAAAGTTTGTGCCAAAGCACAACATTGCAGCATTGCTAGATGAGGAAGTTCAAGATGCTTTATCTTATGAAGAAATGATCAGATTTCTTCTAAGAACAAAATATGTATATGCCACGTGTTACCAGACTGTAATCTATGATAGACTCATCAGACAGTTCTGGAACACAGCAAGAGTTGAAGCAAATGATGAAGGAAGAAAAGTTCTCAGAGGATTTGTAACAAGAGAACGTATGACTGAAGTTTCTGAAGAGTCAATAAGAACTGCATTGAGACTGGGTCACAATGATCCAGAAGATCTGTCTGAGCTAACATTTAATGAATGCAGAGAAACTTTCATGGCAATGGGTCACCCAAATAAATTTCCAAAGAAACAGTTCTTCAGAGCTCGTGTTTACAATGACTGGAAACTTCGTCGTTACATTTTTTAACATTGTATGTCAAAAAGAAGTGATGGGTGGAATTCATTCCCAGTAGATATAGCTTCTCCTATTGTGGCCATAGCAACAAACAGAAGATTTAATATGGCCAAATGGATCCTGAATGGATTTATTTTCAATTTGGAGAAAGGAACAAGGCATAAGTATCTAATGTACCCCAGGTTCCTGCAAATGATCATTAATGAAGAGCATCCAGATATCCATGTGTATGGAGTAGGGAGACAGACTTATGTTGGAAAACATGTCTGAGGTTACTTACAAGAAGTTAACAATGTTAACTGGAGCACAGAATGTTCCTATGTTTGAATATATGAGGAATGTAGCCAATGATAATGTAGATATCAATATGAATCACTTTCATTTGATAGATGGTGAACCACTTGATCCATCAGAGTTGATTCATGTATTTCCTCTTGAGGAAGATGATCAAGATGAGGAAGGTGATCAAGATGATGAAAATGATGATGATGATACTGATGATGAAAGTTCTTCAAGTTCAGATGATAATGATGATAATGATGGTGATGTAGCAGAAACACACCAAGATGTGAGTCATGATAGTCAAATGTTTGAGCAAGCAGATGAAGCTCAACATGATGATGAAGGTCCAATGAATGATAAAGGTAATGAGCCTATTCATGATGATGTACATGAAGAGGAAGAAATTCATATTGAGACTGAACAAGCAATTGATGTAGATAATCAAATTTTTGATTATGAGTTCATTGAATCTTTCCAAATTGATCAAGATATTCCAGTTTCTACAACACAACATGTGTCTGTTCAAACTGATGAGATTTTGGATATTGATGAACTTGAAAGATTAAAGAATGATAATGAAGCAAAAGAAAAGGAGATTGCTGAACTTAAGTCTGAGCTTAATATGCTAAAGAAACAAAATAAGAAATTAAAAGAAGAAAATTTGATGAAAGATGAAAAGATTGTTGGGTATGCTAAAGATAAAGATGATGTTATAAAAAATTTTGAGGTTATGATCAAAGACTATGATTTTCTGGAAGAAAAATTCAAGAATATGTCTGAAGAAAATGAAAGATTGAAGGAAGAATTAACAAAGTTAAAAGAATCAGCAAAGCCCTCTTCTCCAGAAATTGTGATTATTGCTGAAAACATTCCAATTGATATTGAAAAAGTATCTGAAAGGGAGAAAGGAAAGAGAAAATTAGATGAAGCTGATGTTGAATTTGTTCCTGAAACTTCTTCAAAAGTACAAAAAGTTGAAGAACCTATTGAAGAAGAACATCAAGAGAGTCAAGAGAAAATGAGTCAAGACAAAATTGGTGCTCTTGAAGATTATGCTGATGACTGGTATGATGAAGTTTTAGATGATGAAGACATAGATGAAGTTCAATTTGGAACTCATTCTTCATTTGAACCTGTCGTAGTGCATGATAATATTCCTTATGATTTTGAAGATAGATATAATTATCTTGTGAGGATGAAATACAACAGAGTTTTCTTAGACGGACTGATAGTTTCTCAGATTAATGATGAATACGAGAAATGTCTAGCTGCTGAGTCTTTTGCTCCCGTGGATCCAAATGAAATAAGCTTGGAACATGGTGAGTGGGATAGAAGACAGGAAAGTATAAATGTTGAGGAAATTTCTAGCTCTGAATTGCACCATCCAGACCCTGAGGAAATGAGCATCACAGCCTTAAGGTCATGGTTGCAGGCTAGAAATTATCCATGGAAAAGACTAAAAAGACTGCAAGGAGTGTCTTTGAGAAATTTAGTCAAAAGATTCCAACAAACAGAAAAGCAATCGAACAAAATGGTGATTTTAGATACTGATAATCCTCAGTATTTAGATATTACAAAGAGAACTTGGATTTTGAAACTACAAGAAATTAAACAAATGGCTCAAAAATCAAGTTTGCATGAACAAAGAAAAGAATTGATGAAAATGTTTCCTCAAACAGAGCAACACGTGTATAAAGCCACCTCTGAGCAGAAGCATATTTTTGATAGTGCTAGATCAATAGGTGACTTGGTGAGGAATGTTCTGCAGAAAGGTCAATCAGTTGCTGAATTGTTGAATGCAATGATTGCACCTGATTTCACGAACCAAGTAAAGATTATCACATGGAAGTATGATGAGGTCTTTGATGCTTTTCTTATTAAGAGAGTTAATGCTATATGTGATGTTTATCACTTTTACTCTAGCATAATCAAACTTCCAGTGCAAGATTTAAAAGAGCTGAACAAACTTGATTTGATAAACACGTCTGAAGCCAAAAGAGGAAAGATGTTTGTAGAACTTTTGAACAGAGGGTTAGCTAGAACAAGTACCTTCCTTCAAACTAGATGTGATCAAGAGGATAAGGAGTACTTTTCTATGCTCAAGAAAAATAAGAAGATTCGAGGATTACATTCAGAAGAAGAACATTTTATGGTGGAATTTTGTGATAAGTACTTTGAGAAGGTAACCACTCCTGGATTGAAGGTGATAGAAGGCAACCAAAAGACCAAACCTATACTGAGACGGTTTTACAACACATCAACTTTTGAGTTGAAACTGGTCCGAAATCTTGAAAATTGTGATGAGGACATGATCTCTCTATTTGGTACTTTTGAGTTGAAATTGCTTTATCCGAGTTACATCTCATTCTTATCTGTGCAGAAATTTGAGAAAGTAGCTGATGAGACTGCTGAATAAGACAAGAAATACTTTATATCAATCATTAATGTGATGAATGCAGCTATGGAGAGAATTTCTTTGAGAAAAGCTCTGGCATATGCTAACATTGTGAAAAAAGATATAAAAAATATTGAATTTATGAGGATTTCTCGAAAAAGAGTGTTGGAAGTTTATTGCAAAGATAGTAAGAATCCTATTGAGTTATATGCAAATGTCGATATTGCATGTCTCTCAAAGGATACATTAGAAAGAATGAAGATGATGGAAATTAAATCTAATGAGTCAAAGCCAGAACAAGCTGTGCTTGCTGGAAAATTTAAGTCAGCGATTGAAAATGCATTGAAGGAGATAGAAATGTATAAAAAGAAGCCGATGTTCAAGGTGAAAGATGAACCTGAAGATTTATTTGCAGATTAAGGATGAAAGAAATCTGAAGATAGAAGAAAAGAGATAGCAAGGATGAACAGAAGAATTAAAGAAAAAGAAGACAAAGATATGAAGTCAGATGATTTTTGAAGACTGAAGACAAATGTAAATCTTAGGGGGAGTATTGTTAGTCCTCTTAAAAGATTAACATTAGTCTTATTTTACAATTTTGTCTTAGTATGGGGACTAAAGTTGTAAATAGATAGTCTTTTTCTCTGTTCATAGTATATATAGCTTAGACTAGAGTAGATTTAAGGAGTCGAATCATTTTGTACTGCTTTCTAACTCTTGTAATCGTCTTTGCTATCAATAAACACTGAATTTTATTGATATTGCTTGATTTGATTACAATTGTTTGTATTTCTTTGAATTGTTCATATAATTTGTTACAGATTGCTCTAATTAATCCTATCATGAGCAGGTTGATAATGCGCCTATATAAGGCTCATATGCCTGAATAGTCCTCATACTCCCAGGATCCTGACTAGAAGCTTAAGTGTTGGGGCTTATGCTCCCCAACAGTACTCATGCGCCTGAAATTGTGACTTAGAAAACTAAGTGTAGGGTAATATGCCTAAACAGTGCTCTTACGCCTGAAATTATGACTTAGAAAACTAAGTGTAGGGTAATACGCCTAAACAGTGCTCTTACGCCTGGAATTATGACTTAGAAAACTAAGTGTAGGGTAATATGCCTAAACAGTGCTCTTACGCCTGAAATTATGACTTAGAAACTAAGTATAGGGTAATATGACTAAATAGTGCTCTTACGCCTGAAATTATGACTTAGAAACTAAGTATAGGGTAATATGCCTAAATAGTGCTCTTTCGCCTGAAATTATGACTTAGAAAACTAAGTACAGGGTAATGAGCCTAAACAGTACTCATGCGCCTAAGTGATAAGCTGCTAAGTGCTGGGATGGGGTGCCTGCACAGTTGAAATACGCCCAGACAGGGCTCATGCGCCCAAATAGTCCTCATGCGCCCAACACTTAGAATTAAATGCAGAATTTTCGTGGGAGTCTGTGCATTTAGGGTTTTGGACTAATGTTGACTAAGGTTCATTAAATGCATATGATTATGTTTGATTGACAGTATGACCCTTATTATTGATATTGTTATGATTAGAGTTATTATTATTGTTATCATATTATTAATATTATTACTGTATGACTCTACGTGGTATGATCATAATCAAGACAGAAATTATTATCATTAATAAAGTGAAAGATTAATGATAAAGGAAAGTGGAATGTAAATAAATAAACGGAAGTCTTACAAGCAAATGTAAAGAGGTGCACGACCATGTTGTCGTTAGCTCAACTGTAATGCGGGTTAGCTAACCCAAAGGATGCACACAGGGTCAATCTTTGAGATTGATAATGGGGTGAGCAACTTTGTGTTGTAACAGACCGGAAGACTTACGATCCTTGAGATTGGTAATGGGTGAGTGACTCTATGTCGCAACAGACCAAAAGTCTTGCAATCCTTGAGATTGCTAATGGGTGAGCGACCTTGTGTCGCAACAGACCGGAAGAATAATTGAAAAAGTATGAATTGAACGTTGATGAAGATAATAATAACATTACCTAAGTGTACGTACAATGTGTGATCACATACGAAAGTAATGAACGGTTTGAAATGAAAAGTAAAGTATTTTAATTTATAAAAGTAGAACTCACTCAGCAACGCTGACTTTTATGTATTTTCCAGTTGGCAGGTAAACGTTGCTGAGGATGGCACGCGGGGATGGCTACTCGACGGGGCAAGACTGACATTCATTCTCCATAGATATCACTGTTGTTTTGTAATGCAGTTAAACCATTCTTTTGTAATCTGATTAAACTAAGGTGTATTGCTTGGCAACAGTGTTTATAATGAAATGAATAGCTTTTGTTAAACTATTCCGCTGCTTAAATTTATAATATGTAATGTTTTATGCTGTGAATGACCAACTGTGAGCGTCCCGGGAACGGGGCCTTACAATCCATCAAGATTCCCAATGAGGAACACATCCAACTTGGATGAAACAAAAGAATAAAATTCATTCTAAATGAATGAAACAAAATAATCCTAAGAGATCGCCTTCCAAAGTGAAGTGAAAAGAATCCCAATGTGGATCTATCTGATAAAAGGATCAAAAATAAAAGAATCCCAATGAGGATCAAGCAAAATGAGATTTGACATTTTAAGTAACCTGGTCAAGTAAGATGTTAAAAGTTCTATCACACATTGCTTGCAGACGGTTAACCTTGCCATGCTTTTAAGTGTGAGGTACATGTTGAATACCCAATCAATTCAAAACATGATAAGATCATTTGCATCAAAATATTAACCAAGTTTGAGTTTAAGTGGATAAACATACCTTCAATCAATATATTCATGAACATGTATGTTTTACTAACAATTGCTTGCACTTGTGAAAGGTAAGATTGATATGATCCCAAAGAAAAGTATATCTCAACTTCTTGTCCAGATAAGAAAACAAAAATCACAAAAAGATTTTCTCTTCAAAATTTTCAGCTCTTTAAAGTTTCTATCTCATATAGATATAAACTTTAGGGGGAGTAATTAAAATTTTGATCATCAATGTACAGATGTTTCCTTTCTTAAAATACAAAAAAATCAAAAAAAGGTTTAAAAAATTAGAAAATCTAAGTGTGTTGGTGCATTATCTCAGTTTCTTGTAAATATCTTGAAGTACAAAAGGCCAAGATCAGTCAACACTGGGAAACTTGTATCACCACTGATATACAAGTCAATCCAAGCATAAATTGACAACTGAAGAAACAGACAAAACTTCATAAGAAACAAGCAAAAGACATATCTTCATAACAATCAAAAGCAAAGACTCAGCTTCATAAAGTTCAAGCATCAAAGCAAAATCAACCAAAACTATCCACAGCAGAGATATTAAGTGTTGACAAGTTCAAAACTTAATGCAGGTAAGTGCATTGGTTAATGCGGGTGAAGGTAACCCAAGCAAATAACCAATGCGGGTAATAGTTTTGAGTCATGAAATACACGTGAAAGTAATGCTGATAAGTTAACTCTACCGTATTAGTCTCACATAAATATTAATAAGGTTTTCAAGTATGAAAACCAAAGCGGATAGAAATTTGTTCATCCGCATTTGTTTTTCTCAGCCGCATTTTTCTAATATGGATGAAATTCAATACTTAAACTTGGTTGTATATTTGTATCATCATAAATTAGAAGTGTGCCTCGCACTCTTGTGTCATTATGTATGAAGTTCAAGAAATGCGACCAACTCATGATGTGAATCAGGGTCAAGAAAACCACTGACATATGCATCTTATGCAGAATCTAATGGCTAACCTTACATGGAGCAAGCTCCATAATGTCAATGGTTTTCTTGACCCTGATGCTCCTGAGGTAGAAGGTTTAAGAGACATGATCAGATTCATCTTGACTACTAGAGTGGCACATACCATTACTGTCAGACCAATTATCTATGAGAACTTCATTAGATCTTTCTGGGGAACTGTTGAAGTAACAGACATAGATGGTGTAAGAACTCTGTCAGGAAAAATCACTCAGGATCACACTCTAGTTATCACTAAGCAAACCAAGATAGTGTCTACAGTTTGGGGATGATGCTGATACTCCATTAGAGTTGGATGATGAAGAGATTATTACCTTCTTTGCCAACATTGTCTATGAAGGAGGATATAAGGGGAAGAAAATTATTAAAGGGCTGGTGGACCTACAATGGAGATTCCTGATTCACATCTTCCAACACTGCTTGTCAAAAAGAAAGACTGGTTAGAATGATATCCCTGTCTCCATATCATCAGCCATATGTGCACTGTGCACAAACCAACAATTTAACATTTCAGCCTATGTTTTTAATGGTTTGGTATCCAACATCCAAGAGGGTAGAAGACATATGTTCCTGATGTATCCCAGATTTCTTCAATGCTTTATCAATGAAGCATTCCAAGACATAGTTCTTGTAGGACCAGTGATGGATATTCCTTACTACAATGCTAAGTCCTACAAGTACTTGAAGAAGAGAGATCCAAGGAATTTTTACAGTGGGACTTTCTTTCCTCTACTACCATGGATGCTTTAACAAATCAACCCGAATGACAATATAGAGGAACAATGACAGGAGGCTGCTGTGAATGAGCCTATTTTAGAGGAAGAGCAAGCTGCTCCAAGTCAACACAATGTTGAGGAGCAAGCTAGCATGTCTGAAGAAGGACAAAGGCTAGTGTCATCACAAGTTGATGTAGGTGGTGATCTTCACACTAGACCTTCTATTCATGCAGCAGACATAGCCTCACCTTTTGTACCTACACCAACCCCATCTCCTCAAAGATCACTAATCCCATTTCCAAAATCACAACCAATCATCTCTCCATCATATCACCCATACACTCACCTCATGCTTCACCCATTCACTCTCCCCATATTTCACCAATTTATCACTCACCTATATCTCCCACTCCATCATCTCCCTCTACTGCTGCTCATGCTGAGTTTGGTGGTTCTGCTATCTCCTCAGATGAATCCAAATCATCATCTGATGATAAGGATGATCAGATGCCGATACCTGTGAGGCAAGTGACTTCAGAAGCTGCTCCCTTTGAGAGTTTTGCTAAATCAAAGATCAATAAACCAGATGAAAAAGATGAAATGATCTCTGAGCTTCTGAAGAAAGTAGCCAAGATGGAAAATCTACTGAAAAGAAAATCTGGTATCATTCAAGACAGACTTCTGGAGATGGATGAAAAGGAAAAGGAGTTGAAAGAAATAAAAAGAAAGTATGAGGTAGAGAAGAAAGAAAAAGAAGAAGAGATTGAGAGACTATAAGAAGCTCTTCAGCGTTCCAAGGATGAAGTAAGTGGTCATTTAGACACTTTGACCATCCAGACAATTGCTATGCAAGAACAAGAAGGGCTGATTGAAGAATAAGTTGTCACAATCATTGATGTGCAAAATCAGATAGCATCTCTAAACAAGAGAGTATCTGAGATGGAGATGTTGGTCAGGAATAAATAAGAGGCTGAAAAAGACCAAGATGATTAGGGTGATGACAAAGAAAAGAAAAGAAAGAGGGAAAGTGATAAAGATGATAGTGATAAAGATTAAGAGGGAAAGTGATAAAGATGATAGTGATAAAGATTCATCAGGGGAGAGTGATGATGACTCCCCACAGGCTAAAAAGATGAAGTTCACTGAGTCTGAAAAGGAGGCTGAGACTAGTGGAACTAAACAGGATGAATTAAGCATGGAAATGGTGGTGTATACAAGTGTACAAGCTGTAACTCACACTAAAGAGGCTGAATTTAGTGATATCATTACAGCTCTTGACTTCTTTACTGCAGAAGAATTCATTATTGATGATGACTTTTGGGACTTCATAGTCAGTCAGAGGGAAGGTACTGAACCAATAGTGGTCATTCCTCAATCTCCTATCCCAATTGAGAAGGAATTGAGTCTACAAAATGTACGTGTTGTGTCCCTATCTGATGAACAAAAGGAGCTGATTAGAAAGTTATATGAAGAACAATAGCAAAGAGAATCAGCAGCTGCTACAGTAGATGAACCAGAAAAAGCAGAAACTAAAACACTGCCCAAAGAAGCTAAACAGGCTGAATCCTCTTTTGATCCAACAGTGCAAACTTACTCCAGAAGGAGGAAATACTTAGCTGAAAATGAAAAGGGAAAAAGACCAGTTGAAAAAGAAGAACAGGTCAAGAAAAAGCAAAAAGATGATCCCCGTAGCCTTGCAGCCATTGCTGAATTTTAGAAGAACATGAAAAGGCTGAAGCTCAACTGAAAAAGAAGGCTGAAATTATTGATCTAGAAGAAGGAGAAATAGAGGGTGGCTATGTGGTTGATGAACTAATAGCTAAGAAAAGCCCTGAACCGGAGAAGTCATCAGTACATGAGATGCTAGAGAAAGCCAAGTCAAATGATCTGATAGTGAAAGCCATATTCTTGATTGACCACGGATATGATCCTGATAAGGTTTTTAGGATGACTTATGAGGGGATGATAGCAGAAGAAGAAAAGCTAAACAAACTACTAGACCCTACATATGAGACTGAGTATGAAAAGACTCGTTCACCCAAGGCTCCTGTGTTAAAATTATCTTCAATAGCCAAACAAACTGCATCTTCTCAACCAATGTATCCTGATCCTTACAGTATGACTGATAGGGAAATGAAGGACTATCTGTCTGAACAAGGATTCACTATGATAAAATTAGGGAATATGAAGACAAAATCTCTAAGGGCTGCTATCCTTATCATGATCAATGATAAGAAAGATAGGCTAAAGAAAATGGAAGAAGAAATAAGAAGACAACAGCCCAGATCAAGAGTTTCAACACAAGACATGCAGCTCACCCATAGAGATCATGACTCTTTGGCACCTATTCTCCATAGATATCCTGAGTGATTTGCTGAGCCTTCACAGATAGAGCTTCTTGAAGGGCTCACCACTGTTGAGATGATTCGAGGTGTGTCTACTCCCCAGGCCAAGACTGATTTGAAGATAATTGCCTGGAAGTATGACAGTGACTGGAACATGTTTATGGTAAAAAGGATCTCAGGATTAGTCTAATTCTTCATAGAGTACTCTACTTTACTGAACTCCTTGGAGATCCATGATCTAAAAGAACTAGCGAATCTGAGATTGATCAATCATAAGGCTATGTTTAGGGGTTATGAGTTTGAAGATATTTTGAGTATGTTTAAAAGAATAGACAACTTCAAATCTCTCAAGGCTATCTGTATGAGGAAAGATAGATCCATTGTTAACCCCTTGAGAAGAAAAAGACAAAATCAGCTGAAGAAGTAGTGTTCCCTGAGCTCAAGGTGAAGCCTACTGAATCTTTGAAAAGAAAGATAGTAGCTGGAACTCATTCCTCCATCCCAATCTCAAATGTCTATTATGATGAGAAGACATATGAGTTGGTGATTTAAAGAAAATGGGGACAAAAAGAAGGGGATGAATTCAGATTGTTTAGTGGATATGAGGTAAGGTTGCTTGATGAATCCTATATCCACTACATTTACACAAGGCACTTTAGATATATCAATAATAAGCTTGGAGAAGCTGATATGCAATTCTTTCTAAAATGCATCAAACATCTGAAGATGGCCTATGACAGAATACTTCATAAGAGAGAGCAGAGGAGGAAGAAGAAGACTCCTTTGCAATTTGGGAACATTGTGAAGCTAGAGGTAGATGTGGATGGATCTCTACTGATTCACAGAGATGGGATGTCAACTGTGTCCTTCTAGGAGCCTATCTCTTTGAAGAAGGTGCCCATTGTAGCTATTCATACTATGAGCCAAATGAAGATTCATGTATTAAGTAGAGAAAAGTTGGCTGATGCAAGACAATTCTCTAACATGATCAAAGCCATACTGGATCCTTCATACACAGACCCTGCTCCTGCTCCTCCTATTGATCAAGACCCAGCAGAATCCTCACAACCTCATCCACCAAAACCTTGAAGTTCCTAGGCTGTATAATCCTTAGTGGGAGTATTGTTGGACCCTGAAAGGATCATACATGCCAATTCAAGTAGTGGATGATAGTTGTTCTGCTAAAATCTTCCCAAGTCCAAGAACCAATACGAATGAAGAATCTGCATCAACAAAAGAAGACAAGTGTCGACTATCCGCATTTGTACATGCGGATTACCAAAGAACAAATGCTGACAAGTATTTGTTCTTCCACATTAACAAATGCGGACAGCTGAACAAATGCGAGCAACGGATTTACTCATCCGTATTAACTAATGCAGATGCTCAGTAACAAATGAGCTAAGTGTTTGTTCATCCCCATTTGTCAATGATGATGACCAAACACTAATATGGTAGAAGAAAAACAAATGCTGATGAAGATCAACATGAACAAAACAAATGCTGATGAAGACCTTTTGTACTTAGACTAGATTATGTATAGGGGTATTTTAGTCTTTTGTAAAGGCTTCCTATCAGCCTATAAATAGAATAGACAACCTCGTATGTGAGGTGACTTAGACTTTTGACTTTAGTCTATCGTTAGACAATCAGAATATCATAGTCTTTTGTCCATAAGGAGTCTTGTTACTATATAGTGCTCAAACCCTAGCATTTATTGTAACTTTTCATCTTAATCAATACAAAATGCGTTTATGAGTATTTCTTGCATTCAATGCTCTGTGTTAGTATGATTCCGCCATATAATCACTGACTCAATCATCATATTTGGTCCTTGTTGTTTTACAACAACAGAGAACTTGATTCTCACAAACCCCAGTCAGATTAGTCAGCATGGATTAACACTTAGTATTTTCAGAAAAATTCCTAGGCGCATGAGGACTATTGGGGATCATGACTACACTTATATTTTTCTAAGGCAAAATTTCAGGCGCATGGGCCCTGTTTGGGTGCATGACCAACTGTTATATAGATTTCTAAGTTGTATTTAGACCCAATCTACTTTCAAACATACTTATAACATGAATCTTATCATTCTAAGCATCCAGACAAACTTACAACCTTAAAACACAAGAGTTTGTACATATATACATACGGGTACGTATATAATGGTTTTAAAAAACCATTTTTAAATGCATTTTGAGCCCCAAAAGTTTAAAACACAAGAGAACCGGGGCCTAGAACTCACCTAAAGTAGTCTTCAAGTAAAACTCCACCGAACTTGAAGTTACTAAGAGTTCAAACACCTAAAACACACCAAAATAAACAACCAAACACATAGAAGACTTAAAAATCGGTTTCAAGGTAAAAAACCCATCAAAACCGAACCAATTATACAAGAAATACTTACCAAGCTTAAAAGCAGCTTCTTATTCTCTTGAATATCTGAGAGAACAAGCTTCTTCTTCTTCTTCTTCTTCTTTCTTCTTTTTTAGTCGAGCAGCAGGTTGTAAAAAGGTGTTATGGGCGGCCATGCTCATTTAAAAAATAAAATAATCAGTTTTGTACTTTTTACACTTTACCCCCTTCCACTTTTTCTCATTTTCCTTTCTCTCGAGATACTTTCTTTACTTTTCTTATTACTTTTTTTCTTTTATTTGACAAAGATTTCGGGTGTTACACTAAAGTTATCATAGAATCCGGCTTTAATATATCTTTGGCCAAGTGATTTTGTAACAGTCTCTCTTCTCTTCCTATTGACATTTATTTTTCTTGCTTGATCTAAAAGAATTAAGGAAAATTTCTTGGTCTTTTGATGTCATTCTGTAACCAGTATGGCATGATATGTGTCTTTGGACCTTTTGGAAACCATTGCTGGAATTGGACCAGTCTTAGTGGCACCTGAACTACATTAAGAGATCTATATTAAAAGAATCAAGAGTTTGTTTCTATAAAAATACAGTCTTCCTTATCTACATTGCGTTTTGAAATAAATCTATTCTTGAAATAAGCTTTCAAGTTAGATGATGTTTGATTCAAATTTTTCTTATTTAAATTTTTTGTCACTGTACATAACTTTTGTATTTAGTTTTCTTGTTTTGTTGAACGTATTAAACAGTTATACTTAAGAACAGAAAAATTAAACTTCTCATTAACAACCAGTGATGGATAAGTTTCAATACAATTCTTATTTTTATTAAACTTTATATTTATTTCATCATCATTTTCTCTATCTTCCACCAATCCATGTTTTTTCAAACTTTCTACACAGACATTAAGATCATTGATTTTAGTTTAGTTTCTGTGATCAGATCAACAACCAAAAAGATGTTGACTTAAGGTTTAAAGTCACAAGGTGGCTGAAATCCCAGACCATATGTCATATTTTCATCTACTTAGTTAACTGATGAAAGCTAACAAGAGTGATCATGATTAATGGAAGGAGCAATTTTAGTAAATCCAATATCACTCTTGCCACCATTATTTTTTGTCACTTGAGATTTTACAATTCCTTCAACCATATTTGATGAAAGTTTAAATTTCTCAACTGTAAGCTTAGCTGATATGAGTTCACTAGTTAATTTGTTTATTTCCAAAGTCAATTCATCATTACTTTTTGATAAATCATTATTTGTGCATTCTATATCATGAAGATTTAGTTGTTATTGATTAATAGTTTTGTTCAAACCTTATATTTTTTCTTTGAAAACCTTTTCATTTAATTTGTGCTTACGAGCTTAATATTGAAGCTTTTCAACTTCTAGTATCAAGTTTTCATTATGAACTTTATATTTTTGAACTTTCTCAATACATGAGTTAGAACAAAGATCAGTATATGCCTACACATATGACATCATATGACTCATCAAATTCATGCATTCCTTTCACCATGAATGCATTCAAGACTCCTTGTCAACACTTTCTTCTTTTGTTGAATATGCTAGAGCATTCTCGATGGCTTTGAATAATTAGAGCATTCACAGCCATTTCCCATTTTTATATGAGTGGATGCCCTATATTATAGGGACGGTTGTGAGTGAAAGAGGTAGAAAATTTAAGGGGATTATGTTGTGTTTCACCATTTTGGGGACATGGTACATCCCCATATTTAGGGAAACATGATACAACCCTCATAATTTTTTAAATATTTTTGAAAGTGGTTGTGATTGAATGAGAGAGAAACTATAATGATAAAGGTATGAAAAATATTGTTTAATTGAAAACAAGAGAGAAAAAATAGTAATATTTAGTGTAACTACAAGGATGGGAATAGGGGATGAAATATGAATGCTCTTATGCTTCAACATTTGCGGGAGTTTTTTTTGACATTAATAGAAATCAAAGGTTTCCATTCAGGATTTGCTGGAGTGATGTCAATAACAATATTCAATAAAATTCTCATCAATATGTTCTTTCTCAACTGTTGTTGGCATAGTCTCAACAACAATGGGCAATTTTTCATCTTTCGTCTCGGTCTCAGTCTCGTTTTCACCCAAATTGTCATTATCATTCTCAAATTGAATTTGAATTTCTCGTTCAGTTCCTTCACTTCCTTCAACAAAAATACCTTCACTTTTAATTGGTTATTACTAATAATAAACTACATCCTACATATCCATATACAAGCAAACCTATGAGCAGGTGATGCGTGTGAAAAGTATATATATTTTGATAAATGTTTTTGCACAGATTTAGTTTTAGTTGTTTATTACTAATACTAAACTACACACATAAAAGGAAAGTGTACCTATCATGAGGTAATATAGTGATGGTAAGAATGAGTACCAATCCGTGGAAACACCTAATCTACTCAACAATCTTAGTGATTGATTACCAGAATTGATTTTGTTTGATAAAATGATGAGTTATATTAATGTAATTAAGATTTTTAGGGTTTTAGAAATAATAATGAAAATAAAGTAAAACAAGACTGAAACTTTTGGATTTAAAACCAGGGAATAAAGACTATCATCCTAATTAGATTACACTTATGTAATTATGATGAATTGGTTGTGTGATTAAAGATATTGATTAAAGTAATCATGTTAATGTTTATAAATGTGAGCTGGCGTGATTTCTCGTCTGTCCACTCCGTAGTGACTAGGACCACGTTAGGTTGAGATTTACTGTTAGGTCAAAGCCCTAGTAATGTAGGTAAATCTTTTGTGACCTATTTGACGTACAATTTCTGAAAACATAACTTGATGTTAAGAAGAGGGTTGATCAAGTTTCTTTCTAACATACCATTAATTTTAGAAAACCATAACAATTACTGTAGATTTCTCATACTAATAAAAGGGAACCCATAAATGATCAGAAAGTTAAGGTGATATGATTTCTAATAACCATTTCTAGTTCATTAGCCATGGATTTTTTATGAAGACCGATTTTGTGATTAAAAATTGATCATACATTTTTCAACCGTGTATGACATATACAATTACAAATCATAAGTTCACGACTTCCCCTTCAAATGAAGATACTACCAATTGAATGTTTTCCCAAGACCACCATAACATTAACACAATATAAATCACACCATTAGTTTATCACAAATTACATAAGTTTCATCTAATTAGGATGATATTAAGAGTTTAGCTCATAATGAGCTTGAACATAACAACAAATAACATAGAAGATAGATATGGATTCATCGCTGAAATGGAATAATCATACCGGTGATCCATAATGGATGATGTTTAGACAAGTTCTAGCTTCTTTCAAGTGTTGTATGCACCTCCCAAGAGTTCAAATGATCTTCAAGTTTTGATTCCCGAGAGAATTCTACAGAGTAGCTCTCCTACCAAAAGTTTGCTAAAATGGTGAACTTAGGCCTCTATTTATAGGTTTTCTGTACTGTTTAAGCATGGCCCCGTGCTAGTATAATGCTTACAAAATTTGGTCAGTTCATACGTGAAGCATGTGTCGGGCGTGGCCCTGTGACAAATGGGGCACGACCTCGTGTTTGAGGGGGGGCACAACCCCGTGCTTCATGGAGCACGACCCCGTGCTTACTTTTAGGGGATAGTACTTTTGTTCTGTTAGATGTCCAAACACGGGGGCATGCCAAATTAGCACAGGGGTGTGTTTCAAGCAAGACATGGGGACATGCTTAATAATGCATGTCCCATGCTTGGATTCCAAAGCTCGGATTTCTTCAATTTCTTGTTAAATATGCATCTTTTGTCCATCTTGCCCTTTTTAACACCTGAAAACACAATTTAATGATTTTAAGTACATAATCATTATTTTAAAGAAGATATTAAGGAATATTTGATGTGCTTTTGATAGAAATTTTTATGTATAATTTAGAGCATATCACCAGGTAAGGAAAAATCCATCAAGTAAGGACATCTGGAGGAGAAGATCTATATGAACCCTTGCAACCTTACAAGCTCAATTCATGATCATACTCCTCAGACCAAATATCTAACTTTGAATTCCAAATGAAAACAGATATTCTTTCAAATGTAACAACTTATGATAGGATTGAAGACCCCGAGAACTACCTTTAGGTGCTCACTGAGGCAATTATTCTTGAATGATGAACCAATGCAAAATGTTGTCACATGTTCAAGCGTTCAGCTAGCTTATAGTTCAACAACTTACCTAAAAGAAGCATCCTTCAATGACTTACAAATAAGCTTCCTAGCTAACTTCACCCTATAAAGAAGATACACTGAAAATGCGCCTATACTTTACTAGATCCAAAAAAGACAATGAAGACCTCCAAACTTTCATGGAAAGATACAACAAGGAAGGTTTAGGCTAGAACAGAGCTACCAAAAAGATGCTTGTTTCAAGATTGATGAATGTTATCAAACCCATAAATCTCTTAAGGAACCTTTAAGAAAAAAATACCCTAAACAATAAGGGAAGCTTTTGAAGGGGCATAAGCTTACCTTGGAGGGGTAGAAGCCCTCAATAACAAGGCAGCAAGGAAGCATGCCCATCATAACTAGAAAAGTAGCTCGTAACCATGGAAAATTCCTAATACCAACCCTTCATAGAAAGATGATATAGTAGGCCTTCTAAACAAAAAAATGCAAGATGAGAGGAGAAGGTCGCTCACTCAAATAAGTATCATAAGAAAGGAAAATAAACCTTCATCGTGCATGAAAAGAGTCCTCAAGAGATTTATTGACACAAGATATTAAATTTAACTTCTGACTTCCTCGACCTATGTCAATACCTGCCATTAAACATGATTCTATTAAGTTTTGTGTTTTTATACTAAAAAGTTCACCATACAAATGTTTTTTTCAGCAATAAAAGATAATCGAGGAATTATCAAAACTAGAGAACTAGCTCACTTAGTTAAAGATCTCAAAGCAAGAAAATATTTAGAGATGAAAGGATCAGAATTAAACAGGATAAGCATGGAAGGAAATGAGATTATCAAAAAAAAATGCACTAACTCATGGACTGAATGGTGCATATCCTTTCATCCATAGATCCAAAAAAGCTAGTAGTAACTCCTATCATTACACAAGCCGAGCATAATGGCTTCATAACAGACAAGGCATAGATGGATTGCAGAGCATCCTCATAAATCATATATGTAAGATGTTTTTGTAATTAAGTACCAAGATAAAATGTCAACTGTAGTCCAGTGATACTCCCCTCATTGGCTTTGCTCAAGAAAATGTGCCCTCCCTTGGGAAAAATAACCCTTGATGTGTGCTTTTGAGATGGAGACCTTTCAGATAATAAAGAACTTACCTTTAGTCTTCATGGATTACATGCTAATTGTCAACCAAGTAAATGATGAATAGATGGCTGAAGAACCATCAATGGTGAAGTACAAGAAAATTATCAAAGAGCTAATGAAAGAATTCAAAGCTAGCTCCATAACTCAAGTCTTAAAAACAAGAAACAAGCAAGCTGATGCCTTAACTAAGCAAGCTTTAACTAAAGGATCCAAAGATACATTCAGTCTCTTTCCATAAGGGTGGTCATCGATCAACCAATCAAAAGAATCATTTAAAAGCTTAAAGACTTGGGAAGAATAGAAATATGGGTTGTGGGGTTAGAAGAATACAAGATAGAATACATCTCTCAAAGATACATTCAAAGCTCAAGTCCTTGTAGATTTTCCTGTTGAAATTCCAAAGGTAGCTAAAATGGACGAGGTCCTTGATATCCAGCTAAAAAAAGCTAAAAAAGCTAGCATATCGGAAACATGGAATCTTTTTACAAATAGAGCTTCAAGTATAGAACGTTTTGAGACAAGATTGATAATCACTAACCCCCAAGGAATAGAGCACACCAACGTGCTTCGTCTAAAATTTCCATGCATAAATAGCAAAGCTGAACACGAAGAACTTCTACTTAGTCTTCGAATAGCAAGAAGAACAAATGTCAAAGAGACACATCTTCGTGGATTTAAGACAAGTTGTCATCCAGGTAAAGGATGAATACATGGCCAAAGAACCATCAATGATGAAATACTAGAAAAATGTCAAAGAGCTAATGAAATAGTTGAAAACTTACCTTCATCATGGTTAGGTATCCAAAAACTTAAAATGTCATCATTGGCACTCTAGGAATAAGCCTCTTCCAAGTGATAGTTTCAACAAGGCATGTGTTAATGAAGTTTCTCAGTAGAAAAGGAATTACCCTCAAGCTAATAGCTAAAGCTATGCTAATAGTTTCCACCAATGAAGCTAAAAAACTTGAAAAAGGTAATGTCTTGTAACTAAGCATTAATAATACTTACTCGGATCAAATTATTAAGGTTAGCAACAACCTCTAGCTCACAACAATGAAAAAGATTGTAAAGTTCCTAAGAAAAAGTAAAGTTGTCTTTGCATGATGCTCTGAGGACATGATGGGAGTACCAATAGAATAGAACAATGTGATTTAAATATCTCTCTTACATGCAAGCCTGCTTTATGAAAAAACTAAGAAGCCATGCTCTTGAAGGAAGCTTAGTATCTTGTCAAAAGGTAGAGAATCTTGTAAAGGCATGCATCATTCAGAAAGTCAACTACTTATCCTAAATAGCTAACCTAGTAATGGAATAAAAAAGCTTCATAACTCCTGCATATATGTGAGATTTTAAAGATCTAAACAAAACATGTACCAAAAATTGCTACCCTCTCCAGAAATTGATAAGATAGTAGACTTACTTATAGACTTCCAAATGCTTCTTGGATGCTTATAAGGATTATCACTGGGTCATGATGGAGGAAGAAGATGAAGAAAAAACATGTCATTTGGTTTATCATAAGGTCATGATGATCTTTCCACGCAGATAAAGGAATTTCCTGTTCCATAAAATATGTCATTTGATTTAAAAAAATGTAGGCGCTACTTACCAACGTTTGATTGATAAGGCATTTTCTAAACAAATCAGCAAAAACATGGAAGCCTATGAAGATGACCTAGTCATTAAAAGCAAGAGAGAAGAAACTAAACTAAATGATATTGATGAAACCTTCAAGAACCTAAGAAAGATCAATATGAATCTTAATTTGGTAAAATGTTCATTCCATTTTGAGGAAGGAAATTTCCTTTTGGACATCGTAGGAAAAAGTATCAAAGCTAACCAAATAAGATAAAAGCAATGCTTGATATGATCAACAAAAATAAAAGGAATATGTACAATACCTTAATAGAAAAATAGTTGGCTATTAAACTTTTTCTCCCCTAGTTATCTAAAAAATTACTACACTTATTCAAATAATAAAAAATTACACCGACTAAAAAGATTGTAAGTGGGCCAAAAAAGCTACAGCTGCCTTCCAGGCTTTGAAGGAGCACATAGCTTCCCTACATTCCTTGGGCGCCCTTAAGGTGGAGGAGCTCATAACCATTTATTTGTCTATAGATACAAAAGTTGTAAGCTCAGTGTTAACCGTTAAATGCAAGAAAACACATATATCGATGCATTTTGTGAGCAAAGGACTAAAAGATGCTAAAGTCAACTACTCATTAACGAAGAAGCCAGTTCTTTTAAAAGTACACACAACTAAAAGGCTCCAAAGATACATCTAAGCAAAACCCATAAGGATGGTAACCAATTAACTAATCAAAATAATTGTTGAATAGCTTAAGGACTCGAGATGATTAGGATTATGGGATGTGGGGCTGAGAGAACACAAGATAGAATATCTCTCAAAGATCATTCAAAGCTTAAGTGCTTGTGAATTTTCTTGTCAAAATTCAATAGGTAACTAAAGAAGGAGGTCCCTGATATCCATCTTAGAAAAGCTAAAGAAGCTAGCACCTCATAATCATGACACTCTTCACCAAATTAGAGCTTCAAGCATAGAAGGTTCTAAGGCAAGATTGATAATCATCGACCCTAAAGGAATAAAGCACATCATTATGCTTCATCTAAAATATCCATGCACAAATAAAAAGCTGAACACGTAGCACTTCTACTTGGTCTCTAAATAGGAAGAAGCATGAAAGTCAAAGAGTTACACATCATCATGGATTCCAGACTTGTTGTTAGCTAGGTAAAGGATGAATACATGGCTAAAGAACCATCAATGGTGAAGTACAAGAAAATTTTCAAAGAACTAATAAAAGAGTTCAAAACTTGCTCCATAACACAAGTCTAAAACCAAGGAGCAAGCAAGCTAATGCGTTAACAAGCAAAATTCTTTAACTTTCACACACCTAACAAAGAAGGTCTTGGTAAAGGTTCTAAAACACTATGTGTCAAAATATTGAAGTTTGATATATCATTATAAAAGAAAGAACCACTTGATGACCCCAAATGAAGCGTTCTTAAAAAAAGAATCTCTTGAAGATGAGACCGAAGATAAAAGGGTAAAGAAGAAAATAAAGCAATATAAAATAGAAGATGGCATCCTCTAAAAAAATCTCACTTTGGTCCCGTAATCATATGTATGGGACTTGAACAAACCAACTACATGATAAGAGAAATTAATAAAGGTGTTTAAACAACACCCTTAGGTCCACAATCTATAGTTACAAGGTTTATGTGAACCTCATATACTATTAGCCAACAATGCATAAAGATGCTTAGAATAAATTCATATAAAAATCTTGTTAGATTTATGCCCCTGTTAAGACAAACCCAAAGCATGACTTTTTCCAGGTAATGACATATCGGTCCTTCTTTAGATAGGGCATGGATATTATTGGAACCTTTTTTAGGGTGGCATTGAAGTTTAGTTTCCTACTAACTACAGTAGATTATTTCACGAAGGGTCCTAAAATGAAACCTCTGGCTTCTATTAATGGTAAGCAAGTCATTAGTTTTATATAGGAATAAATCATATGCATATATAGATTCACAGGAGAAAGAGTACTAGATAAAGGTCATCAATATTGCCAAGAAGCCATTTAGTTCATGGTGCTCTGAGCTACAAATCAAGCAAGTATTTAGCTTAGTAGCATAACCCCAACTAAATGGCTAAGCCAAACATATGAAATGAAACATTGTCAAGGCATTAAGGTAAAATTAGGAAGACAAGGTAAAGATTGGCTAAAATAACATCCAATGGTTTTGAGGGGAGTACAAATAATAAAAAAGACAAACCATAAGCGTACAACTTACAGTTTAGTGTATGGTTCTAAAGCGGTCATACTAGTTATATTTAGAGTAATCTCGAAGAGGATCAATAACAAAGAAAGAAGCACCAATCACTCAAAAATACTTCTTAACCTCGACCTCCTAAGTGAAGTTAGAAATCACACTCTAATCAGAGAAGCTAGGTATAAGTAGAGGCTTAAAGCTTATTACAATGGAAGAGTTTCATAGAGAAACATTTAAAGCAATAGACCTTGTACTTAAAAACAATAAGACAATTAAGCAAGAGAACATGGAAAAATTATGGCCAAATACCTAAGGGCTCTATCATGCAAGCTAACCGACATGGAAGGCAAGAACGTTCCCAGAGACTCGAATGACAAACACTTAAAACACTTCTTTGTTTAGCTTGGTAGGTTGTATCACCACTGATGTAATAGGTGAAGAAAAATGAAATGAACCAAAATATTAAGAAACATGTCTAAAATCCTATAAAAGTGTGAACCCCTCCAAATCAAGCTTTATGAGGCCTGACACTATACCTACCCAAGAAAAGGGATGAGCTCCTATGTCATATCGCTCAATAATAACAATGCATAATGTCACACCCCCGCTTATAGCGGAAACACGAGGATGTAACGGACGGGATCGTCATAACATAATGTTAATTAATAGAGATGCAATAAATGATGAAAGTCAACGTGTCATGACATCACCTGATACAAATAGAGTCTTGTGTCGTAGTTAGTCAATTCCACAACAAACATAGTCATACAAACAATTAAGTATAAATCCCACAACCCGGGAAACAAGTGAACATAATGCAGATAAACAAATAAAAGTCAGTACAATTGTTAAAGTCATCCAATGAATTTAAATAATGCATATCTAAGGTCATCGCTAAGGCAGCATCCCTAGCTATCCTCAATGATTGTTACCTGAAAAGATATGCTCAAAAGGTCAACATATTGTCGGTGAGTTCACAGGTTTAAACAGTAAACAAAACTTGATTCTGTGTAAAAGTTTGGTAGGACATAAGTGCATACAGTTATAAGCAAGTACTATCACATGTAAACATGAGCATCACAACTAAACCTACGATGTACACACAGAACTTGTTGGAACATATTCACCCTAGGGCCCGTACCTGGCCAATGTCAGTCCCAACTAGTATACTAATAAACAAGGGTGGGGGTGTCTGCCCAAAAGTACTATCAATACCTGTTCGTCGGCTCCAACACCGGAGTTAAATAGTTGTGAATAAGAAACCACACAGACAACTCATGCATGTACCAGATAAATACTTACAAAACAGTAAACACAACAGTCCTAAAGATTGAATAAGTTCACAGCCTAAAAAGGGTGAGCATACTTTTCCCCCAGTTTGAAACATTTAAAAAGAAACGGGGTCGTGAAACTCACCTTGTATGTGATACGAAAAGAGTTGAACAAAGCTTCAAAGAATGAGAGCGACACACGATCAAACACCTATTATTAATTGTAATCAAAGTCTTAAAGACGTTCAACGAGAGAAAGGTACATTCGTTCGGTTCGGGTCGGTTCAGGTTTGACGTGCAACGCGTAACCAAAATATGTATACTTCATTTATTTATTTAATAAAGGAGGACGTGTAAGGATTTATATATATATGTGTGTGTGTGTGTATGTATAGCTCATATTCACTCACTATTTTTCACCTTTTACATATATATAACTTTAATTTACTATTCGCGCACGTTATACACATTTTCACATTTTATAATACGACCATTATACTTATAACATCACACACACATGTGGATATATATCCTTTATACAACCTAACATACCTTATAAGGATGGCTATAACATAATAATAACAAATAATAATAATAATAATAATAATAATAATAATAATAATAATAATAATAATAATAATAATAATAAATATAATAATAATAATAATAATAATAATAATAATAATAATAATAATAATAATAATAATAATAATAATAATAATAATAATAATAATAATAATAATAATAATAATATATGCATAATAATAATAATATAAACACAAACACTAACCCACACACTCCACATCACATACACACTACACACTCACACACACGGTTCACACACACACACTTTCTGCACACACCAAACTCACGCCTATGCACACACACACACTCACATCATGTATATATATTTACTCACTCACTCCTCACATAAATCCACCTACACAATAGCTATATACATACCGCTGCTCATTCATATAGAGTGATATATATTTACATACATACCACACATACACACATACAAATTCATACACACACATCATTCACATACCCCTCCACAGATCTAAACACACACACACACAACACATATACATACGAATCAACATGCACACATATACATACACGGGCTCACACACATATTCACATATATATACACACACACACACACACACGACATCACACAACAAACCATACACACACACACACTGCGATGTATGCATACACACCGTACGCATATACATACACGCACACTATTCATATATATATATAGGTATATAGCGGTACACACATACGCAATCGAATACAACCGAACGCAACCAGGCAGCCGCTAATCACCACCGCTGACCACCGTAACGACCCGAATCAAGAAACCGAAAACGACTTCAACAAACAAAGGAAGACATAGCGTATGATGTTCGTTTACCTGTGGAACGTCTAAACGGCGGCACGATGTCGACTTCCGGCGGTGGTGGTCGTGGAGGAGGGCAGTCGGCAGCTTAGGGTTTGGGGTGAGGAAGATCTCAGCCGAAGAAGGGGGGCGTTCCATGACATTTATGTAATTTTTGAAAAGTTACACTTTGGCCCCTGTATTTACAAACAAACCCAGTATATCCCACTCAAGAGCAAGGTCTGGGGAGGGTAGGTGTAGGCGAGTCTTTCCTCTATCTTGTTAGGTAGAAAAACCGCTTCCAAAGAGACCCCCGGCTCGATAGCAAAGGCCATACTGAAAACAAGACACATAGCATACCGTATACCAGAAATCCTACCACACAATAGCATACAGCATACAATAAATTCTACAACACATAATGTACAAAAAGCCATACCGATTGCAATACATCCTTCAAGTAAATCGTACGACACATAGCATACAGTATACAGTATACAATAAATCATACGACACATAGCATACATATATCATAGGAGCATGAATAATCACCACTCAAGACATTGGCCCCTGTATTTCTAATTAATTATTCCCTTGAGTTTGCTTTATTTACAATTTAAACCCTAAACTTTAATAATAATAATAATGTTAATAATAACAAAATTTTACTAATATTAATAATAGATTAATTTCTACAATATTAATAATAATAATTTTCATAATAATAATAATATTTGTAAACTTTAATAACTTTATTAAGAGTTAAAGGAATATTAAATAAAATTAATTATATTATTAGTAACTAGTTCTATTATTTATAATTTATATAATATTAAGATTGACGTGCAAAACGAATGAGACAAGAATTTTGAGGTCAAAAGGAATTAATTACGCGACAAAGTAAATACATGATGAGAGTTAACGAGTGTCACGTTAATTGACGGACCTGTCGGTGACTGATGTCACACATAAACCTTCATGTATATAGATACTTGATAATACAATTTTCATGTAACAGAATGAGCATATTGCACCACACTGCTCTATAAGTAAATTAATTACAACTTATGATATGTGACTAGAGCTTTCACTAATAAGCTTTTCAAAAATCCTTGACCACTTACTAGCTTTGGGCTCCAAGCTTCTCGGATCTACAATACTTTAATCAAACAAGGACTCCAACATATGTTTCTTTCCTACCAACTTCAATTCTTCCTCCATAGCTTCCTTCCTCAATCCTTCTTGCTCCAAGGCTTGCAAAACTAATAAAGGCTGACCGTTACACATAGTAATTTCACATGGAAAGAATAGCTTAATAGCTCCATATCCTTAACAGTACTGAAAGTAGATGGTTACACATAGTAACCATGGAAAGAATAGCTTAATAGCTCCATATCCTTAATAGCTCCATATCCTTAACAGTACTGAAAAACTTAGCAAAAGTAGATGGTTTATAAGACCCACATTTCTTAATAGGCTTCCTAGCTTCACCATTTCTGTAGACCAATACCAACCCGCAAATGGCTAAGTAAACCCAAAATGATATAACAAAATAGGTCATAACCTGCCAAAAACCCTGCTCGATTAACCATACTTTTTTTATCCACAAGCTTCTCAACACGCTGCTTCCACTTATTAAAAGCTTCAGCAACATACCTCTCTTCTTTAAACTTGCGTTTCTCATCTTGAAAAGCTTCATGATCCCTAAGCAGTTTTATTCACTCAGCCTCAATCACCCTTCCCAGCTTCTCCAACTCCTCTATTTCCAGGGCACGATAAGCATGAACAATCTCAAATTGATCCATCAATTCTTCTTATATGGAAAATGAATCAAATGCTTAAAAAGAAGTTCCAAATTCATTATGGCTTCTTCTTCAATAGCTAATAGTTGATCATGATCCTGGACAAGCCATTCCACATATCAATACCCTTAAGAAGAAAAGCAAACATGTAGAAAACATGACAGATCAATTTACACATAACCTCAAATTAATATGCACATCATAACATTTCCTCACCGCAGGTGTATAGAAGTGATAAATCATATATTGACACATGAAACCTTTCTTCAGGTATCAATATGTTACAAATGTTCCACTAAGGAACATATATGGCATTATAAGAACTGCTGACCTCTATCCTCGTACCCAACTTAGAAACTTTGGAATTTACCTTGTTAACCTTCTCTTTAACAACCTTCATAACCTTCTTAATTTCCTTCACTCTACAAGCTTCCTCCTTCCTGTTGCCATCAGTGGTTTCTTTCTCCAACTTCTTCTTCTTAACAAACAATGAAACCTTAGTCAATGCAGAAACCAAGTTTAAATCCTTAATATCCTCATCATTGTCCATAAAAATTAGACCAGATAACTGAGGAACTCGACCACTTCAAGAAAGCACACTCAACTTCCACTTATATCTCACCAGTATCGTAGGCTTCTTGCTGCTACAAGCAACAATAGTAGCAGCAAGCTGGAAGTTATGAACTTAAATAAAAAACGATTAATATGAACAATAACATTAAGAACCCATTTAGAAACCTCCATCAAAGCAAATTCAGTATCAGATGAATCCTCAAGAAATATATAATGTAAGATAATCATTTGTGCAAAGAGTTATGAAACAAAATATATATAAAGATCTTCCAAAATAAAGAGAAAAAAATAAATTACCCTTTGTGACAACCCTAGTTCTCAGGTTAACCTCGTTCTATTAATTTAAATTTCCTCCATTATGATGGTAATTATTAAGTTAGGGTTGAATCAAACTTTGATTATTAAATAATAATAATTTTTTTATAAATAATAATTTTTACTGTAGTTGCCAACTAAACAAAATTGAAAAATGAAATCGAGCAGGGCATGGTGTCGGTAGTTGTAAGGCCCTGTTCCCGGGCAGGTCTCACAGTTGGTTGATCATAGCATAAAATCACTTTATAAACAAAATATTGCAATAGAATTAAATAAACATTCATATAAAACTTGAAGATCATATTGTAACCATATATTTTTCTCTTATATAGAATAAAAACATTGTATTTTTCAAATTAAAATAAATGATTTCATAAACATGGATGTCATTTATCGCACGCAACGTAGCTTCCATCTTTGAGCCATCCCCAGCATCATCCTTCATATGCCAACTATTATGCATAAAAGTCAGCTTAGCTGAGTGAGTTCTAGTTTTAAGTAATTTAAGAAAATATTTACTTTATCCTTCTTATAATGATCACACATACATCATAATACATAACATTTCTTGCAACTTAATAAGCATGTTCATTATCTTCATTTGTTCATTATTTTTCACTTTATCATAAATGAGATTGCACACAGCAAGAGCCCCCTGCTGATCGACAACAAATATCGATCCCTGTCAGTACACATAAATGGGGTAGCTAATCCCCAACAGTTGATCCACACTGCAAGGCACATAGCTTGCTCATGAATACAGATCCATTATCATACATCAGACCTACATAAGTAAAGTCCATCATAGTGCTTGCAAGACTTTTCATCATCATACGGGCCTGGGTAACATTCGTTAAGTTCCATTTTTCATTAATATTATCTTCCACTTTAATATACAATACTTTACTTATATAGCACAATTTGTTGTAGAAAATTTATCTTCCTGTTAAAATTTCTTGAGAACTTTGCCATAAAAAAGTATATTTATTATGCATAACAGCCCCAAAACATAGAAAAAACTGTAAATAAGGGGATCTAGAACACACCTAGTTATAGTGAGTAGCTTCTAGTTTAAGCTTTCTAAGGTAAGATCATGATACAGGGCCTGCACATAAGTTAACACTCAAATGGATCATTTTTTACCTAGTTTCGGAAGTAGTTTGGCACGCAGTTTCACTGCCAGTTTCACATGGTAGTTTCGCCCAGCTTTTGTTGGAATTCCATAGTTGTGAGATTACCTATAAAACTATAATTAAACAGGACGAACGCATAGTTTTGCAGTTTGAACTTACAGTTTAGCAGGACGCACAGACAGTTTCACAGAACGTATAAAAATGTTAAACCAGCCCGTTTTTAACATAAAATCGTAACTTTTTACGTCCAAATCCTTAGTTTTTCATCCATGAAACTGTATATAAGCTTTTTACATGATTTCGTATGTAAAAATGTGATCTTTATATGATTCTTTATAACTTTTCAAAACCCAAAACCCAAGAATTCAGGTTTGACCTACACAGGCGTTTAGAGGATGATTCTTACCTGGATTTCTCATCTCTTTCTTGTGTTTGATGCTCTAAAACTCAGATCTTCAATCCCATAACCAATGAAGCTTCAAATCTTGAGTTTTCTTCACTTTCTCTCTCTACTCTCTCTCTCTCTCTGTAAAAATGTTAGTGGCTAGGGTTGCAAATGAAGAAGATGATGACTGGTTAGTGGTTCAAGTTGCTAATTATGGGCCTCTAACCACTTAAATATCTTAGCCCATAAGTCTAATTTGGCCCATGACCTATTTCCTTCCTTTATCTTATTAAATATCCCTTAATTAAGCCCACTATTATTAAATGACTTGTTATGACTTTCCAGGGCGTTACAATAATTGTTATTAAATATTTGTAATCATCATTTGTACAGCCCGCCCAACCCAAAAGTCCACTAATGGCCCTTATCATGAAAGATAATGCCTACACTCCCTGCATAACCCTAAACGACCCCCGGAGCGATTACGAACCCCCCTCCCTTCTCCCATTAGCTGATCCTCCCTCCTCCACAACCAAACTGCCATGATTACCACCATCCTCTTCCCAATTGACCCTCTCCTATTCTCATATGCTCCCTCTTTTGATCCCCAAGTCACTACAACATGATTTCCTTCTGCCCACTTTGAATTCTAAGGTATGAGTTATTCCTAGGGCTACTTTTTGTGGTTCTCATGTGTTGTGTGTGTTGTCCTTTGAGTTGATCATGTGTTGCTTTGTTCCTTGTTGAAATCATAGGTTTTGTGTTATGGTTAATATAAATTCAGATTAGGGTTGATATTAGGGCTGGAAAGTCGATTAAGGGGAAGGCAAATGGGTAGTGTTTGTCGATTGTTATGTGAAAATGAAGTTTTAGGTTGGTTAATGATCATAAAAAAGGGTTTGGGTATAACTCGTATGGTTTGGGTTCTATAAAACTTATGAACATGCAAAGACACTTGGATGAGTGTCTAAAATTCTTTTAGTTGATAACATGGCCTTGTGAAATCAATTGGTGAATATTAGGATGCTTGTTTAGTGTAAACCCGAATATTTCATGATACTGGCAGAATATGTTAGTCAACTTGTGTACGTTGTAACTTGATGATAATAAATTTAATCATAGTGTTTCTTGGGTTCAAATTATGTATTTTTGTAATCTAGTTTCTATAAAGTCCAACCACACTCAAATTGGATGTGTAAAACTAGAGGTAGTGCCTTTTGGGGAAGGTAGGTCAAAACTGTTCTTTTTGACAGCAAACAAACGGTCAAGTGTTTTGAAACATGATTTGTATTTCATTGATGTTATGGTCAAAATAATGGAATTGGGGGGTAACCCCATGAGTCTTGGATCACCTCCAGGTGGTTTCATCCCAAAATAGTGTATAGACTATTTATAATGAATTCTTGTGTGAAGTGTTGTCAAAGCTGGATTTTAGGTGTTGAATTGGGTTGAACATTATGTGATATGACATGGACATCATAAGCATTTTTTGTGCACAAACCTATAAAACTATTTATGTAATAGGTTGAGGTTACTATTGTGGTAATTGGTTTCATTGCTTGCCATGCACCCTAAGGTGAGTTACATCCCCACTTTTATGTAATAGGTTGAGGTTTCTCTTTTGGGGAGAGAAACATGTTGTTTTCATAAACTATACGATACTTTAGATTAGTAATACCGCATCTACGAGTGTTCTATTGTGATACCACTACGCCTTATTCGGACCGTTAATATGGTATTAGTGGGGTGATTGTTAGTATATCTACTGGGTTTGATAATTCCGGCCCGAGCTAGTCGCACTAGCTTGACTGGAGGTCAAACGAGTGAATGGTTAGCTTATTTTACTATGATGTGGCATGGTATCCATAGCTGAGGCATTCATTATATTATTACCGTAAGCTCGGTCATAAAATTAATACACATAGTGACTTGTCGTGGGCTAGCTACCTACTTATATGCTTTGATTACTGAATCTGGATTTCATTACTATTACTTAATGTTATAGATAAACCTATGAACTCCCTAGTCTTTGTACTGATATTAGCATGTTTTCTCTTAGGTCAGTGATGTCACACATCTAGGAGCACAACATTCATTTCACATCTTCATTTTTTACTTTTAAACTGGTCTAGTGTTTTATTTACATTAAATGTTACTTTATTTGACTTGCGCGTGTACGCGCCATTTGTTTTACAACTATTTATTCTTCTATAATTACTTACATGATTACATTATTAAATCTGTTTCTGAGAACTTCAAATGTTAACGAGAAATTATGTTTTGTAATTAATGTTTCGTTTGGTGTAACTAATGGCTTAGATCCTGGTATGTCATGCGTCTAACGGTAATACCCCATTTGTATAAATTGAGGGTGTTAAGATTGGTATCAGAGGCAATGGTTATGGGGAACTAAAATGAATTTTGCATCTCATTTGCATTGCATTTTAGACTATTGCTAGATTTAAATTGGTTACACGCACTTAGAGGCTGTTTGATAATATCTGAATGATTAAGTGTTGAACCAATAAAAGGTCTAAACAATTAAGTGCTGAATCATTAAGAGTTCTGAACTATTAAGAGCTAGTATATCGCTTAACTATTCAAAGGCATATGTCTGACCAATTCAGATAAGATGTCTTAACCATTCAGCATTAGACCTCTTAACCATTCAGCTTTAGTATAATGCTTAACCATTCAGAGACAAATGTCTTAACCATTCAGACATTTGCTCGTGAAACAAACAGTCTGAACCATTAAGTGCTGAACTATTCAAACATCTGAACCATTAAGAGGCTGTCAAATAGCCCCTTAGATGACTTAGTTATTGCTTGCTTATTGTTTACTTGCTTAGTCTTATTCCTGCGGGGGCTTACTATAGGTATGGCACATTCTTCACGGGCTTCGGGTAAGAGACCTACACGTTCTGATTCTCTTCCACCTCCTGTACCTGATAGAGGACTTGACTGGCCCCGAGTTCCTTATCCTTCTGAGGAGATGGACTAGGATCAGCCGTTTGCAATACCTGAGCATGATGCTCCATGGGACTAGAGTTACTACCATACTTACATACATCGCATAGTCTATAGGGAGCGCTTTCTAGCTTTAACTACTACTAGACCTAGGACTAGGTCGGCGACTACCTCTACGGCACATATTCTCCCTCCTCTGAGCACTCCCCTCGAGCAGACAATTGCAGCTTTCATTACTACGCTGGACACTGAGCGACAGTGCATCAGAGGACTTATTGACGAGAACTCCATTTTGTGACACGGGATGCATCAGCTGCATTTGTTGGTTAAGACACTTCAGGAGCGACTCTTGTTGTCTATTGGTGAGCATCATACCTTGTCTGGTAACGTGGTAGCACTTACTAAGCGCATGTTCATGCAAGAGCTTCATAGTGCAGAGACAGATGAGAGATTTACTAGACTGGAGGCGCAATTAGCTGCACTTTAGATTGTGAAGGATCCTTCACCTGGGGAAGACCTTAATGTTGATCCGAAAGAGGAACTTGAAGAAGTGCCCGGTGAGCCGTCTGGTGACGAGCCAGAGAATAGTGCGGGATCCATTGATTCACATTGATTTTCTAGTCTATCTATTTCTTTATTCATCAGACTTTCGTTCATCTTCACACCTAGATGGGAAGGATTGTTTCCCATTCAACTAATTTTGAATTTTAGTATTTCGTTTGATTTATTGTAGACGTACTTACAATTCATTTAATAAGAAATTATTATTTGAACTCATTAGTTGTGTGTGTGTTAAATTCTTTTAATTACTTGTACTTAAATGAAGTAGATATGTTGCATATTACTTGTTTATGTATGTTGTGATTGTTAAGAATGTCTGGACGTGGCCAAGGACGTGGACGTGGTCATGGAACCATTAACATGACACCAGCAAAGCTGGCGGCTCTAATCAATCAGCATGTGGGTGATGCTCTAGCAAACCACAATCCAAATCCGCATGCTGCTCCAATCGGTAAGTAATACAAAATTTATTCATGGTTAACGTTCCGTCAGTCTTGTCAAGCTATAACATTCATTCAAATTCCAAAGTCCTAATCTAAATTTGTTACAGGTCAAGGAGCTCGTACCTATATGTCCTTCATGGACTGCAGGCCTAACCCATTCAAGGGAACAGAATGAGTAGTGGGACTGCTCTGAGGTGTGTAATTGCCCTGCTGAGAGTAGGGTGAAGTATGCGGTTCGCACGATAAACGGTGCAGCACAAAGCTGGTGGAACACTCAAGTCCAGATGTTGGGCGTTGAAACCGCAAACGCTATAACTTGGGAAGATTTTAAGAACTTACTTAAGGAGGAATAATGTTCCATGGATGAAGTGTAGAAACTGGAAACTAAATTCTAGAACCTGAAGATGGTAGGTTTTGAGATTGAAGCTTACATAACTCGTTCTCCAAGTTGGCTACCATGTGTCCTACTATGATCACCCATGCTTACAAACGGATTGAGAGGTATATTGATGGTTTGGTACCAGAGATTCAAAGCATGATCACCACTGCTAGACTAGCTACTATTCAAGAGGCTATTCGATTAGCATACAAGCTGACAGATCAAGCCTTTGCATAGGGCAAGCTGCCCCCATGCGATGCTACATCCAGTCGTAATAACAACAAGAGAAAATAGGAACCACCTGCAAGAACAGGGTTGTTCTAGTGGCTACCATAGCAACCTTCCAAAATGCAACAAATGTAAGTTTCATCATAACAGACAATGCATGAAGAAAATTTATGAGAGGTGCGGTAGGTTTGGTCATGCTGCCAAGAATTGCAGGGTAAACTTCTCTTCAAAAGCACCCCAGCAGCAACAGTAAAACAATAATCAGACTAGATGTTACAAATGTGCGCAACCTGGTCACTTTAAGAGGGAATGCCCGAAGCTTAAAAGAAATGGTAACAATGGTGCTGCTAATAAACCAAAGGACAACAACAGTGGCGGAAGCGGGGATGGCAAAGGAAGAGATTTTGTCATTGGCTCAGGTGAGGCTCGAAATGACCCTACTGTAGTGTCTGGTATATTCACTATAAATGGTTGTTTTGCCTCTATTTTATTTTACTCTAGTTCTGATAAGAGTTATATGTCTAATAAGTTTAGTAAAATACAAAAGGTAGCATCTACTGACTTTAATTATGAGTATGCCATAGAATTAGCTAATGGTAGGATGATACAGCTACCTAAGTATTTAGCAATTGTAAGCTAGGATTGTCTGGACACACCTTCAATATAGACCTTGTTCCCGTCACACTCAGTAGTTTTGACGTAGTAGTTGGGATGGATTGGCTATCCAAGAACAATGCTGAGATCATCTGCAAGGAGAAACTAATCAAGTTACCTATCTTGGGTGATGAGATTCTTATGGTTGAAGATGACAAGATTGGTGTCGCGGTCGGCATCATTTCATATCTAAAGGCCTAGAAATGTCTTAGGAAAGCGCATTTTGCTTTACTGGCACTAGTAATAGAAAACAAGGTGGATGAAAAGCGTATCGAAGATATTCTAGTTGTCAGAGACTTTCCGAAAGTATTTCCCAAAGACTTACCTGGCCTTCCCCTATACAGGCAGGTAGAATTTCAGATTGAGCTAGCATTTGGAGCAGCTCCGATCGCTCGGGCGCCATACAATTTAGCACTAAATGAACTACAAGAGTTGTCTAAGTAATTGAAGGAATTACTAGACAAGGGATTCATAAGTCAAAGCTCTTTACCTTAGGGAGCTCCAGTGCTTTTTGTGAAAAAGAAAGATAGAACCTTCAAAATGTGTATTCACTATCGATGGCTGAACAAGGCGATGATCAAGAACAAATATCCACTCCTACACATTGATGACCTGTTTTACCCATTGCAAGGATCAAGCTACTATTCCAAAATTGATCTGAGATCAGGTTATCATCAGTTACAGGTTCGGGAGGAAAACATCTCGAAGATGGCATTCCCGTTCACTATAGGCACTACGAGTTTGTAGTAATGCCTTTTGGACTGACCAATGCACCAGTAGTTTTTTATAGACCTCATGTACCATGTTTTCAAGCCTTATTTGGATTGTTTATGATTTTTTTCATTGATGACATACTATAATCTACTCTCAGAATAAGGAAGATCATGAGGAACACTTAAGAATCATTCTAGAATTGTTGAAGAATGAACAACTTTAGGCACAATTCTCAAAATGCAACTTCTGGATGCAGGAAGTGTAATTTCTTGGGCATGTGATGAACGAAAGGGGTATACATGTAGATCTTTCAAAGAGAGAAGCATTCAAGGATTGGCCGGCATCAAAAACGCCTACTAAGGTGCGATAATTCCTTGGTTGGTGGGCTATTACAGACAATTTATCAAATGATTCTCAAAGTTGGCATAACATTTGATTGCCCTAACTCATAAAGGAACTATGTACAAGTAGGGTAGTAAAGAAGAAGCGGCTTTCCAAGAGCTTAAACAAAACAGTGTAGTGCACCGATCTTGACGTTACCTGAAGGAACAGACGACTTCGGGGTGTATTGCACGCGTCAATAGAGGGTCTGGGGTTGCGTGTTGATGCAACAAGATAAAGTGATAGATTATGCATCAAGATAGCTTAAGGTGTATGAGAAGAACTACATAACTCATGACTTGTAGTTGGGAGCTGTAGTATTTACACTCAAGATCTAGAGGCATTATCTTTATGGAGTCAAGTGCATGATCTTCACTGATCACAAAAGCCTTCATCACATCTATGAACAGAAAGAACTGAACATGAGACAACAAAGATGGTTGGAACTACTGAATGATTACGACTGTGCCATAAGTATCATCTGGGAAAGGCTAACGTGGTAGCCGATGTCGTTCGTCGTAAGATAAATCCTCATTGTGTCTGTGCGTTACAGCTAACCATTCATTCTGACCTACCCTTACATATTAAGAATGCCTAGGTAGAGGCATTACAGGAACAGAACATTAAGTCAGAGTCTCTGAAAGGAGCTGAGAAATTATTTCAGGAGAAATCAGATGGTCTTCGTTAATATGAAGACCAGGTATGGGTTTTATTGTTCAAAGACCTAAGGGAATTGGTGATGGATGAAGCTCATAAGTCTTGTTATTCAGTATATCCTAGATCTGAGAAGATGTACAAAGACCTGAAGATCATTTACTGGTGGCGTAACATGAAAGTTGAGATTGCCACCTACATGTCAAAATGTTTGACCTATTCTATGGTCAAGGTGGAATATCAGAAGTCGTTAGGTCTACTTCAACAACCAAAGATTCCATTATGGAAGTGGGAGAATATTTCCATGGATTTTGTCACCAAGTTACCTCGTTCACAGACTAGAAACGATACTATCTGGGTAATAGTGGAGCGTTTGACCAAGTCGACCCTTTTCTTGGCCATTCGTGAGACCTATAAGATGGATAAAATGGCAAAGATTTACTTGAAGGAAATTACGTCACGACATGGCGTGCCACTCTCGATCATCTTTGATTATGACGATCGATTCACTTCGTACTTTTAGCAGTCATTGTGGAAGTCATTAGGCACTCATCTGGATATGAGCACGGCTTATCATCCACAGACAGATGGTCAGACAAAACACACATTTCAAACCCTAGAGGATATGCTTAGGGAGTGCGTTATTGACTTTGGAAATAGCTAGGAAACCCATCTGCCTTCGGTTAAATTCTCTTAAAATAACAATTATCATACAAGCATCAAGGCCGCACCAATTGAGGCACTTTGTGGCAGAAAGTGTAGATCACCATTCTACTGGACTAAAGTTGGTGATAATCAGTTAACTGGTCCTGAGCTTATTCATGAAACCACAGATAAAATTGTTCAGATTCCTAATCGTATGGCGGTAGCTCATGATCGTCAGAATAGCTACGCAGACCAAAGGAGAAAACCTTTAGAATTTCAAGTCGGTGACAAGGTGTTGTTAAAGGTTTCACCTTGGAAGGGTGTGATACGCTTTGGAAAGCATGGAAAGCTAAATCCTATATACGTTGGACCATTTGAGATTGTCAAAAGGATCGGTCAGTAGCTTATGAGCTAGACTTACCTGCGGAACTCGATCGCGTTCATAACATGTTCTATGTTTCAAACTTGAAAAAACTTCTAGCAGATGAATCACTCGTCCCATTAGAAGAACTGGAGATTAATGAACAGCTTCATTTCATTGAGAAACCAGTTGAGATTATGGATCGAGAAGTCAAAACCCTAAAACGTAGTAAGATTCCTGTTGTACACGTTAGGTGGAATTAAAAGAATGGACCAGAGTTTACCTGGAAATGTGAGGATCAAATGAAGAAGAAGTATCCACAACCGTCCAAAGATAAGATATCCACTTCTTAAAGTATCATTCTTAAGATATACTTTCTTTCAGTTTCGAGATGAAATTCCCTTCAACAATGGGATGATGTCATAATTGTCGTAAAGCCTTAACTTTCCTTTGTTTTGGATTTGTTGTAGAAATTCTAGAAACCGTATTACGTGTAAACTAATGAAAACTCCTCTGTTTTTGGCTGTAAAATCTGGTACCATTCGTGAACATGATGTTCTAAATTTTTAGGATAAAAATTCCTTCAACAAGGGGATGATGTGACAACTCTAGTTCTCAGGTTAACCTCGTTCAATTAGTTTAACTTTCATCCGTTATGATGGGAATTATTAAGTTAGGGTTGAATCAAAATTTGATTATTAAATAATAATTATTATTATTATAAATAATAATTGTTATTGTAGTTGCCAACTAAACAAATTTGGAAAACGAAATCGAGCAGGGCATGGTGTCGGTAGTTGTTGTTAAATATTTGTAATCATCACATGTACACTCAGCCAACCCAAAAGCCCACTAATGAACCTTATCATGCAAGATAATGCATACACTCCATGCAAAACCCTAAACAACCCCCAAGCGATCGTGAAACCCCCTCCCTTCTCCCTTCGGCCGATCCTCACTGCTCCACCACCAAACCACCGCAATCACCACCATCCTCCTCCCAATCGACCCTCTCCTCTTCTCGTACGTTTCCTCTCTTGATCCCCAAGTCACTGCAATGTGATTTCCTTCTGCCCACTTTGAATTCTAAGGTATGAGTTGATTCCTAGGGCTGCGTTTTGTAGTTCTCGTGTGTTGTGTGTGTTGTCCTTTGAGTTGATCATGTGTTGCTTTGTTCCTTGTTGAAAATCATAGGTTGTTGTGTTATGGTTGATATAAATTCATTTTAGGGTTGATATTAGGGCTGGAAGTCGATTAAAAGGGAGGTAAATGGGTAGTGTTTGTCGATTGTTATGATAAAATGAAGTTTCAGGTCGGGTAATGATCATAGAAAAGGGTTTGGGTATAAGTCATATAGTTTGGGTTCTCTAAAACTTATGAACGTGCAGAGACACTTGGATGAGTGTCTAAACTTCTTTTAGATGATAACATGGCCTTTTTGAAATCAATTGGTCAATATTAGGATGCTTGTTTAGTATAAACCTGAATATTTTGTGATTCTGGCAGAATCTGTTAGGCAACTGGTGCATGTTATAACTTGATAATAATGAAATCAATCAATTAGTTTCTTGGGTCCAAATTGTGTATTTTTTTAATCTATTTTCCTGAAAGTCCAACTACACTCAAATTGGACGTGTAAAACTCGAGTTACTACCTTTTTAAAGAAGGTAGGTCAAAACTTTTCTTTTGACAGCAACAAAGGGCAAGTGTTTTGAGACATGGGTTGTATTTTGTTAAGGTTATGGTCAAAATAAAGGAATTGGGGAGTAACCCCATAAGTCTTGGAGCACCTCCAAGTAGTTTCATCCTAAAATAATGTATAGATGATTTATTGTGAATTCTTGTGTGAAGTGTTACCAAATCTTGATTTTATACGTGAATTGGGTTGAACATTGTGTGCTATGACTTGGATATCGTAAGCATATTTTATGCATAAACTTATAAATATATTTATGTAATAGTATGAGGTTACTGTTGTCGTAATTGGTTTCATTGTCTGCCGTGCACCCTAAGGTGAGTTTACATCCCTACTTTTATACTATACTCTCTTTTGGGCAAGAGAAACATATTGTTTTCATAAGCTATATGATACTTTAGATTAGTAATACTGCATATGCAGGTTTTCTATTATGAGACCACTACGCCTCATTCGGACCGTTAATATGGTATTAGCGAGGTGATTGTTAGTAGATCTACTGGGTTTGACAAACCCAGCCCGGGTTAGTCACGCTAGCTTGACTGGAGGTCAAACGGGTGAATGGTTAGCATGTTTTACTGTGTTGTGGTCTGGTATCCACAGTTGGGCATTCATTATATTATTACTGTCAGCTCGATCGTGAAATTCATGCACATAGTGACTTGTCGTGGGCTATCTACCTACTTATATGCTTTGATTACTGAATCTGGATTTCATTACTATTACTTACTATTTTTTGATAAACCTGTAAACTCACCAGTTCTTGTACTTATCTTAGCATATTTTCTCTCAGGTCAGTGATGTGGCACGTCTAGGAGCACAACATTCATTTCACATCTTCATTATTTACTTTTAAACTGATCTAGTGTTTTATTTACATTAAATGTTACTTTATTTGACTTGCGTGTGTCCGTGCCATTTGTTTTACAAATATTTATGCTCCCTCAATTACTCACATGTTTTCATTATTAACTCTATTTCTGAGAACTTCAAATGTTCACGAGAAATTATGTTTTGTAATTAATGTGTCGTTTGGTATAACTAATGGCTAAGATCCTGGTATATCACGCGCCTAACGGTTATACCCCGTTTGTGGAAATTGAGGGTGTGACACCCTTCCCATCCATAAACAAATACGTCTTCGTATTCAAAACCTCTCATTTCACGCTAATTCCCATAAGGACCTAAAGTTCCTCAGAGAAGGTTTGAAACTAGGAAAGAGTAGCATGAAGACCGGATAGAAAACTAAATCCAGATCGTCAATATCATCCTCCTTCTCATTCAAATTCATTCTGATTCCCTCCACACATATGAGAATGGAAATATGGAACTAGAAACAAAAAGGAAACTGATCTTTCCAAGTGGAAGTAAATTTAAAAATAGAAGATATGAGACCGGGTTCAACATGAGTTTTCTCTATAATAAACCAATTCATTCTTAGCCAACCAAAAAAACCCACGAAAGATGATTAGTGTAGGCTCGTACCCTTATTATCGACATGTGATTTTTTAAAGTACATCACCAAAGCCACACCTATCGACGGTAATTCCTAAAGAGACATGATGACACTCCAGTTAATTGAGAAAGAAATCGAGAATGAATAACAAAGAATTAAGTGTTCAAAATTACAAGCATAATTGTGAATCCTGTTAGCACAATACTCATCGAAACATTCTCACCGGGAGCAGCATGGTTAAACGAAAGATCAATGCCCTGCTCTTTGTATATTTTATCAATATCTGCTTGTAAAAGGTTGGAGAGTTGAATGGGCATGTCATTTTTGGAAACCATAATTGAAACAGTATCAAGTTAACAAAGCTAACCTTAAAAGGAAGATTGAACAAAGAGTATCAGGCTAAAACCACAGAGAAAAAAGAAAAACAAATGCAAGAGAAAGGACTGTGTGGTTACTAAAGATAAGTAGTTTAAAAAATGGGATCAAAAATTCAAATCCTTCAAAATAAAAATCAACGAGCGAGACCGAAGCTACAATCCAACTATAGCTAGCCTGATCATGCTTCCAATTACACCTGTCCAATCACACCATATCAACATTTTTCAGACCGCCTTTAATAAAGAATCGAAAGGGGCAAACGAGAAGTATATAAATCTTCAAATTATAAGAATAATAAATACGTCTAACATTTTAAAAGAAAACTCATGTAAAGAAAATGAAGTAAGTGACTAACACCCGTAGCTACATCATGAATGTATACCAAGTACAGACCCCTAGAAGGAAACCTCTCTTATGAAAAGGAGATGCCTTGAGAAACTCCAAACCATTCTTCTCTCTCTAACAACTCTATAATATTAGATGCCTTGAGAAACTCCGAACCATTCTTTTCTCTTTGACAACACTATAATATTACTAATCACCTACAATTGAATCAATTACTTATTTTTACACTGAAGGAATATGGCAGAAGACCCACTCCTGTGATGAAGATGAAGCTAATAGTTTTGTGCTTCTTAGAAGGTATTAAGAAAACTCAAAGTTGTTAAACATTCACCATACTTCACTAGTCCTTATCCTTGTATCAACACTCACACACAGCCACCAACACACACACATGCGCGTGCGCACATAAACATACATACATACATTATACTTACGTACGTACGTACCTACATACGTACATACAAACATACGTACGTACTTACATATGTACGTACATACATACTTACGTACATACATACATGCATACATATATGAAAGTAATAACTAATATTTGCGTAAGACGTCTAAAAATAAAGATTTTAGCCACTTCATAATCGACTCAAACGAACTCTAATTAAACTCAGATAAACAATGTTAGAATCAACTCATCCTATTGTCCAGATTTATTATCGCCAATAAACTACTCCCCACTTACTAGAACTTGGAATTCGATAATTGGATAAAACCTATACAAATTTAAAGCCAATACAAATTTTAAAACACACAGTATAAATTCAAAAGGACGTCACAAAATTCTAAAAGGTACTGTATAATTATCCAAATTTTAAAAATACAATAGAATTTTAAGTGAAATTGTACGTTCTTAGAATTTAGACACGGTTAGTTTTTAGAATAACATGTCTCTAAAGTGACTAGCATTTGATTTATCCTAATTTGATTTAATCTCTATCACCATAGAGATTTTAGGAATTTTTTACAATCCTAAACTTTTTCTCCAAGACTATCAAGGATGCTAGAAGATTTAATTAAGTTGTTTCACTTTATATAAAAGTCATTGTTTCTAAAATAACATGTATATAACTAGATCAGTGACCGTGTTTTATACGGGTTGAATAAGATACTAAAAATTAAATAAATAATATGTTGATAATATGATCTAATTCACATGTATACCAAATAACTAATGTCAAGACAAAAGATGTTAATAAAATTATATAGCTATATATAATATTAGTAATACGCAAAAGCAAACATGAAACATTGTTATGAGATATCAAATTGTTACACGCCCACAAGATAAATAATCATTATCAAGAAAAATTAAAAGTATTATATATTACATTAATCTATTATTTTTTCTAATTAATATATTTATATACAACTTAAAACTCGTCAAGTAATTTATAAAGAAAACATAGTTATTAAATTGCTTTACCTTTTGAATTATCTCTTCATGTAAATAAACCATTTGTTTACTTTGTGCTAAAACAAAATTAAAAAGTTTTGATAGTTTAATAAATAAAACTTTTTTAACTGGTGATGGTAATGAAATAATTGCAGGATCGATGCGGGTTCACAACACTTAGTATTTCTCTCAAACTTACTAGGTATTACTCAAAGATGAATTGCAGAATCAAGAACTTAGTTGATAATAATATAATAAGTAAGAACAAGAGAAGTTTTTCAAGATACTTGTATATATTATCTCTCAACTAAGTATTACAAGACTCATGCAGAAGCATGGATACTAATTTACAATAAGCGACTATATATACTACTATCTACAGCTTGTTATATGAAGATAACATGCTGGGACTTACTACTATACAAATACTATATTGCAAGAGGTAAGGTATCTTAGATAAAATATATCTAAGATTTAGTAGTCATAACAGGTCCATGACTTACCATTTGGTCAACCACTAAAGGTGGTAAGTGCACCTACTAAGGAATGGTGAACAATGGACAAAGGTAAGGTCAAACACACGAGCGTGGAAAGCATCTTTGCAGAAGATCAGAGTAGGCAACAAGTGTCAGTCGAACCATGCTTTGTCCAGGATTTCATACTGTGATTCTTCCGAAGGTAAAACTGCTTCGGAAGAACAAGTTCTTCCGAAGCATTTTATACTTCGGAAGACACAGCTTCTTCCGAGGTTTTAGTCTTCGGAAGACTTTGTCTTTATTCTTCTAAGTGTCCTCTTTAGAAGGAGAACTTCTTAGTCTCGAAAGACTGAGTTCATTCTTCGGAAGCTCTTTGGAAGATTATCTCAGAAGCTTCGGAAGTTGCAGCATTGCCTTCGAAAAACATTCCTTAGTTGTGTAGATTTCTTCTAAGTATTGTTTTGGTTGCACCAGCCTTAATAGATCCAACAAATTCCCCCTAGGCTGATGCTACCAAAACTTCACTTGTTCCTGCTTCTCAAAACTTTCAGCACCAGGGAAAGCAAATACTTATCTGTTTCTTTGTTCTTCCCGGAAGTGGTGCTAAGAAGCTTGTACAAATCATTCATGGACAGGAGATCCAGTCTATCGCTTTGAATGATATGCACCCTCTGTTGGGTCCTTCTGAAAAGAGTTAGTTGATAGGACCTATAGTCATACTCCCATCTAATTATTGGTTCCAATTCAGGGTCTTCCACCATCTGTAGAAACACCTCGCCTGTGGTGGTTGACCTTTCCTTTTCTTCATTCTCTCTCAGCTTCAGCTCCTCTTTAATCTTTGCTTTTGTGGTTAGCTCAGCAAGATGAAGGCCGCTAAGATGACTTGTGATGTGAGTAGCAGTTTCGGAGCTGGAGGGATTGGAGAATGGTTTCTCTGCTAACTCAGTAATGTCAAATCTGCTGGAGTGTAGCAGAGAGGAGGCATTCAGCCTATTGCTTTCTCCATTCTCTCTCTCCACAACAAAGTTGTGAGAGGCTTCATCGAACCTCCACTGGATGATTTTCTTTCTAGGCACGAGGGGTTGATTAGGAATCTGTCCCCTCTCCTTGTATCCAGTAGAGTCACCAGCTTTCTTCTTAGTTTCTTCTCTTCATCGTTTAAGGAATCAGAGTTAAGACCAAGAAGTCTAGAAGCATGGTCCAGTGTTCCTCTGGGCAGATCAAGGAATTGATCTCTAGTGAGGGAACAAGAAGATCCATCAACAAAAGTCAGTTTGACAGAGCCTTCCTCACATGAGATGTCACTCAGGGTTGTGCAGTTGGTGAGCTTTGTCTTGATTGCCTTGAACTATTCTAAGGAGAGATGTTTGGAAGGTTGAGGGGATGGTTTGTTGTTATTGTGAGTGTTTTGGGTTGGAGGACGGGTAGTTTGGGTGGTTGTGGTTGTTAGATCTAGTGTATAGGGCTAGATCATTTTTGTATAGGCTTAGTACTTGAAAATCAAGTCTTGTAATTAATATTTGTAACAGTCAAATATATATATATATATATATATATATATATATATATATATGTGATTTGAATCTATAGGATAACCCCATATATATGTGTGTTGATTTGTGACTTGACAGGGAAAAACAATATACTTGGACGGATTCATGGAATTGAAACATCTACGGATGAACAATTTAGTTAATCTGTAGATATGTTTCTTACAAGACCAAATGACCAAGTACAATGTTCCTGCGGATGATCAAGTACCATGAAGTGAAGACTACTACGGAAGAAGAATTTCTTACGGAAGAACAACTTTGCTACGGAAGACTAAATCATCTACGGAAGAACAAATGTTCTGCGGACGAGAAGATTGCTGCGGAAGAACATTATACTTGTGCGATTGCAAATACCAAGAAGTCAAACAAGTCAACTCAATCAATAACAAATCCCGAGAGATCCGGTGTTTCCTTAACCGACTCAAATCATCTATAAATATGAGTCCTAGGTTTCACATCTCGAGGAACACAATCAATCATTATTACGGCTGTCAAGAGTTCATTGTGCAACCCTAACTGCCGTCACATCAACATCAAACATTATTCGTTTCACAGAATTCGATTGTTCATAGTCATTTATTATTATTCTTTTGTAATCATTACAGTATAGTTAATGAAATACATTTGAATTATTATTGATTTCGTATTTATTGTGTTTCTGTGGTTGTGTTCATCATTAATCATTAAAAACAATTAAACATCAATTAGTGATAATTCCGCGATCATTAAATTGATTTATTTTAATACTGATAATTCCTGAATCGCGATCCTTGGATTCACAGGTGGTATCAGAGCATTGGTGCTCATTGATTTAGATCAATTGGTTTATCAGTATTAAAATTGTTTAATTGATTTTCAAACAATTAAATCAACGACTTGTTGTTCAGCAAGCATTGTCTCATTGCTTGTTTGATTTAGATCTATATTCAAATCAATTGAATACTAGATCTGGGTCTTTGATAGATTTATCAATTTTAGCATTTAAGTTTTGATTAATTCGTTTGCATTAAACATGAGTACTTTTGGTGGAGGATCGTATCAACCGCCAAAGTTGGAAACTAAAGCTGATTTTAAATCCTGGAAGATCAAGTTCAGGAATCACGTGAACTATACAGATTCTGACTTGTGAGAGTCCATCACTCAAGGTCCTTATATTCCACCCACTCTTGGGCCGGATTATAATGACAAAAATCAGTCAATCAGCACTAAAGACCTGCCACCTGATGATGTCAAGAAGGTCAAAGTCGATATTAAAGCATATAGCTTGCTTAGTATGGCTTTACCAGAAGAAATCTTGATCAGGTGTGAAAACTACAAGACAGCAAATTCCCTGTGGAAGATACTCCACACTCTCTGTGAAGGGAGTGATGAGATCCGAAGCATAAGGAAAGACACCCTTAGATCACAGTATGAAACTTTTCATCATATTGAGGGTGAATCAATTCCTCAGCAACTCCATAGATTTATGCAACTTGTTACTGAGATGAACATCTTGGAGTTGAAATATACCACTGAGGAATTAAACAAGAAGATGCTCCACACTTTGCCTAAAAGTTGGAAGCAAACTGTCTCCATGTTCAAGAATACAATAGATCTCAAGACAACTGGTCTGGATACATTGGTTGCTAAGGTAGAAGCACTTGAACTGGATGAACAATCAAGAAACAAGAGTGTGAGAACCCATGTCTCACCATATCACTTCAAGGAAACCAAAAATGCTGGAAGTGCATTTATCTCAAACAATGAAAGTGATAACTCTTGTACTTTGAGTGATGATGAAGAGGAAGTAAGTTTCTATGCATCCAAACCCACTAAGAAATCATCTCAAAGTAAAAATCAAAAGGAAAAGGGGAGATCTGAAGAGAAAAGGGAAACATCAGCAACTGCAAACTCTTCTCAAAATAACAAACAATCAGAACCAATAACTGTCATATTGGATTCTGAAGAACAAAAAGCAGCCTTTGCAGCCTTTAGTTCTAGCTTTCAAGCATATCTTGGAAGTTCACTCACATCAGCAAACATCTGTCAGCAAGATTTGGAGGAACTCCCTCCTGATGTAGTAGAAGAGATGGATCTACAATGGCAGATGGCAATGATTGCTTACAGAGCTAAGCAATATCTGCGGAGAAATAAAAATCTAGCAGCAGCAAGCAAAACATCAAAGATTGGTGTTGATAAATCAAAAGTCAGATGCTTCAAGTGCAATCTCTATGGTCACTTCTCTAGAGAGTGCAACCAACAATCATCTCCGCAGTATCAGCATCAGCAGCAACAAAATCAGCAGCAACAACATCAGTATCAGCAATCAACCTCTCAAAGATCTCTGCATCGACAACCTCAACTAACATCCCCACCAGCCACAAATACATCAGCAGGGCCAAGTAATTCTAAGGAGACTGGGCTGATCATCCTTCAAGATGGAACATGTGATTGGAGTTTGTATGAGAAGGAAGTGATAGAGGAGAATCAAGCATTGATGGCACATATGGAAAACAAAGTTCCTCCTATGGCCAGAGAGGTAAAAGACAGGTTATGTTCATCATCCTGTGTTGAGGAGGTTGAAAGATATAGAGTCCATGCTCAACAATTGGCTGATAAAGTAAAGGAAACTATGATTTTAAATGAATCACACTTAAGAGAACAAAAATTATATCAAATAAAAATAAGTTCTTTACAAAAGGATCTAGAAAAATATGTTTCTGAAAATTACAGCCTAAAAGCCCAAGTTGAGCATCTGACAACTTCCTTAACAAAATCCATGGCTGATCATGCATCAACTGAAGTGAAACTTCACTTCAGAAGTTTCAATTATCATCTCAACAATATGAGAAGTTGTTAAACTCCCATATTGAATCAAAGAACAGGTCCGGGTTGGGTTATAATGCTGTTGCACCACCTATTAATGATAACTACACACCTTTACCTGACACAATGACTAACAATTTGTCAAAACATTTTGTGCAAAGCACCAAAATTGACATAAACAACAGTCATAAAGCTGAGATAAGTGAAACTGAATCTACGGAATCTGAATCACTTAAACATTATGAATCGGATTTTGATAAGTATGATGACTTGGATGATTCTGATGAACATGATACTGATCAACTGAACATTGGTAAGAATGTTCAAGTTGAAACTGGTCTTCCACGGGTACTTGAAGAAGCAAAGATGCAATATCCTCCAAAGCAACGGAACATGCTGAAGACTATCTGCAAGAGGATTGCTGAATTAAATGAAGGACTTCAAGAACTGCACCTTCACAAAGTTGATAGCTGCGGATCAAGTTCTGAGATACCTTTGTCTTCAGAGAAAGGTAAGAAACAACAAACTTCAACAAAGCAAAAGAAAAATTCAAGTGTTGAAGATCAGAGGAAAAACAAATCTGAAGAATCCGTAGAACATCTGCGGAAAGCAAAAACTGTCAAGTCCGTAGATCATCTGCGGAAGACAAAAATCACTGAATCCGCAGAAAAGCAAAGGAAGAGAGAAGCTGATCCTGCAGACGAGGTAAAAAGAGAGCCCCACACACATGCAAAGAAAAGGGAAAATATGAAGCAACAAATGGCAGCCAAAGGCAAACAAGCAACAGCTGACGATGCTCCAAACAAAAACAAGAAGAAATCAACTGATGCTTCAGCAAATGAGAAAAAGAACAATAAAAAGAAGGCTGAATCTGAAGAAAATTCAGAAAAATATTGCAAATGGTATGATATGAAGAATCACAATACTGATGAATGCTATTTCAGCAGCTATTGTTCCATTTGCAATATGAACAATCACATGACTGATGATTGTTTCTTCAACAAACACTGTGCCATATGTGACAAAAATAACCATTCCACTCAGGAATGTTATTTTAATAAGAAGAACAAGAAAAAGAGCAAAAAGAAGTCACAAGATACATCATCTGAATCAGATTCTCAAGCCTCAGAAAGTGACAAAGAGACAAAGATTCAGAAAGAACAACAAAAGTCAAAGAAAAGACCCTCTGCTGCGGACAAGACTTTGAAGAAGAAAGCACCAATACAGTCTAAGACACCTCACAAAAAGGTGGATTTGACAGATAAACAAAGTGAAGCAGCTGATGGTTTCTTTGATAACTTTGCTAAAGGAACTCCTGTGTCTCAATCAAAGCTAAAGATGAAGAAACTTTCAAAACTACAGGATCCTCTCCAAAGTTAAAATACCAACCAAAACAAGTCACTTTGAAGAAAGAATCAGAGAAGCATAAAGGCATCCAGAAACCTGACTCATCTTCAACAGAATCATCCTCACAACCATCAAAACAAAAAGAAACAACTAATAATGAAACTTCAAGATTAATTCATGAAGGAGTAACTATTGTTGACACATCTGGCAAATCCAAGACAATTAAGCCTTGGATTGTCAATTCTAACTAATTTCTTTTTGTGTGCAGGAACAATCATGGAGAGCTGACAACAAGTGGTATGTTGACAGTGGTTGTTCCAGACATATGACAGACAACTGTGCACTTCTCCATGACTTCAAACATAAACATGCCTCTTATGTGGCATTTGGTGGGGATAAGAAGGGAGGTAAAATTGTTGGTGAAGGAATGGTAACTAATGGTGTGTTAACATTTGAAAAAGTAAATTACTGTGAAAATTTGCAGTATAATTTACTTAGTGTTTCCCAAATTTGTGATCAAAATTACTTAACACTATTTGACAACACTAACTGTTACATTCTTAAGCCAGGTTTTACAGTTCCAGCAGACTGGATCCTTCTCAAAGCATCAAGAAAAGGCAACACATATATCTTGGATATGAACAACACAACACTCACTAATCATGAGACATGCCTGCTGTCTAAATCTTTAGAAGATGAATCTCAACTGTGGCATAGAAGGCTTGTCCATTCCAACATGAAGAACATGAATAAATTGGTGAAAAATGACTTAGTCATTGGATTACCAAAGAAAGAATTTCACTGTTCTAATCATTGTTCTTCATGTTATAAAGGAAAACAACACCAAGTGTCTCATAAATCCAAAACAATTAACACTAACACTACACCACTCAAATTGCTTCACATGGACCTCTTTGGTCCAACCAATGTGTTGAGCATTGGAAAAAGGCAATATTGCTTGGTGATAGTAGATGATTTCACCAGATTCACATGGGTCTTCTTCTTAAAACATAAGAGTGAAACACCTGAAACATTAATGGACTTTGTGATTAAGATTGAGAATCAACTTGATTTAAAAGTTAAAATTTTAGGAGTGATAATGGAACTGAGTTTGTTAATGCTGATTTGGATTAGTTTTGCAGGAATAAAGGAATAGCAAGACAATTCAGTGCACCAAGAACTCCACAACAAAATGGAGTGGCTGAAAGGAGAAACAGAACACTCATAGAAGCAGCCTGAACAATGCTAGCTGATTCTCAGTTGCCCATTACTTTCTGGGCAGAAGCTGTGAATACAGTTTGCAATGTTAAAATAGAACTTTGATAGTCAAAGAACATAATAAAACACCTTATGAACTCTTATTTAAAAGGAAACCTTTTATAGGATATCTTAGAGCTTTTAGGTGTCATGTGTCTGTTTTGAATACTAAAGAACAATTGGAAAAATTTTCTGAAAAAACCTATGATGGTTTCTTTGTTGGATATTCATCCACTTCTAAATCATATAGGGTTTATATTCCAGAACATAACATAGTTGAAGAGACTCCCAATGTTTCTTTTGATGAATCCATGTTCACTACTAATGTAAAAGGATCATCTTGGTTATTTGATATAGATGCATTAACGGAATCATTTAACACTGGTTATCTGATCAATGCAGGTGCTGCGGATACATGCTATCCATTTGTGCCTCCAAGTTTAAATGAAGTGCCCCTAACAGCTGACCCACCAAGGGTACAACGTTCAACTGCACCTCAGCAAGAATCAAGTCAGCAGCATGAAGTTACATCCATAAATACATCCGCTGATGCATCCGTATCCGCAGATGTAAGTCCTGCCTCAGCTGCTGAACCAAGGGATAAAGAGGAAGTGTTAAATCAACAAACCATGCCTGCAAAACAACAATGTTCATCCGTGAATGGTAATGCATCTTCTACGGAAGTACAAAATACGTGCGTAGATGCTGAAGTTACTCCTGCGGAAGAACAAAATACTGCTTCCGCAGAACCTCCTGCGGAAGAACAAAATGCTACTTCCGTAGAACTTCCTGCGAAAGAAAACCCAGCAGCAACTCCTACACAAGCTGATCAAAATGAGCCTTTTGATTATTTCATCGACTCAACCTCTCAGCTGACACCATCTGCTTCAATGGGATTCTCAAACTTAGACACCACAGTTCCAGTTGATGCTGTCTCAACAAGCAGAATCCACAAGTCTCATCCAACAGACAATATCATTGGAGATCTGAATACAAGAACTACAAGGAACAAATGAGGTGTGGCAAACATTTGTTTGTTCACCTGCTTCTTGTCCCAAACAGTTCCTGCAAACATTACAGCTACACTAAAAGACAACAGCTGGATTGAGGCTATGCAAGAAGAGCTACAACAATTCAGAAAACAAAAAGTGTGGACTCTTGTAGACTTGCCTACGGGTCAACATCCAATTGGAACAAGGTGGCTATTCAAAAACAAGCTGGATGACAGAGGTATCATAGTGAGAAACAAGGCTAGGCTCATTGCTCAAGGCTATACCCAGGAAGAAGGAATAGACTATGATGAAGTCTTTGCACCAGTTGCAAGGATTGAAGCTATAAGGGTTTTCCTAGCCTATGCATCCTTCAAAAAGTTCACAGTCTATCAAATGGATGTGAAGTGTGCTTTCCTCTATGGGAAGATTGATGAAGAAGTCTATGTTGCTCAACCCCCTGGTTTTGAAGACCCTGATTATCCACATAGAGTATACAAGCTTGATAAAGCTTTGTATGGTCTTCATCAAGCACCCAGTAAGTGGTATGACACACTATCATCCTTCCTGCTGAAGAATGGCTACAAGAGAGGAACAATTGATCAGACACTCTTCCTCAAACATGAACATCAAGATCTTTTGGTGGTTCAAATATATGTTGATGACATAATATTTGGATCAACCAACAAGAAGCTGTGTCAAAGCTTTGAAGACTTAATGAAATCTGAATTTCAGATGAGCTCCATGGGAGAATTGACATTCTTCCTTGGCTTACAAGTTCATCAGAAACCAGATGGCATTTTCATCAATCAAGAAAAGTACATTCATCAAATTTTGAAGAAGTACAATCTTGCTGATTCCACTTCATGCAAGACACCAGCATCAACAATAGACAAGATTGTGCCTGACCCTACTGGCAAATCCGTAGATCAAAGATTGTATAGATCAATGATCGGTTCATTAATGTACTTAACTGCCAGTAGACCTGACATCATGTTTGCTGTTTGTGTTTGTGCCAGGTATCAATCCGACCCAAAGGAGTCACATCTGAATGCTGTAAAGAGGATTTTCAGATACCTGAAAGGCAAACCTGCATTGGGACTTTGGTATCCCAAAGATGGAGATTTTAGCCTCTACTCCTACTCAGATAGTGACTATGGAGGTTGCAACAATAACGAAAATCCACAACTGGTGGATGTCAGTTTTTAGGACCAAGACTTGTTTCATGGCAGTGCAAGAAGCAAACAAATGTATCCGTATCCACAGCTGAAGCAGAGTACATAGCTGCTTCAGCAGGTTGCTCTCAAGTACTTTGGTTGCAAAACCAATTACTTGATTATGGTTACAATTTCCTTCATACACCAATTCATATTGATAATTCAGCTGCTATGTTTATCACTGCTAACCCAGTTCAACATAGTAAAACAAAACATATTGAAATCAGATACCATTTTCTGAGAGATTGCTCTGAAAAGGGTCTCATCAAGTTAGTCAAAGTAGACATAACCAATCAGCTTGCTGATTTGTTCACTAAAGCATTTGATTCTGTTAGATTTAATTTTCTGATAGAATCTTTGGGGATGATTAACTTAGAATAAATCAACAAAAGCATATGACTGGCTTTGTGCAGAGTAATCATTAAGGATAACTTAAATGACTGAGCAAACATCTATACATGCATTATATAAGGGAAATGATAGTAGCCTATACTTGGATATTAAACAAACAAAACTCAATCTGACTTATATCATACTAATATGTGATTAGGTTCATCTTGAGTGGACACAAAGCTAAGAGCATGCCAAACTAAAAGCATGAGGTAACTGTCTGTGAGGATTCCATTTGAGAATCAGGAAGGTATGTTCTCTCCTGATGTGATCAAATCAATTACACAAGCACACTATGTAAAATACTTTATAATCTTCTATCTTTGCAAAGTCATATTCCCTCTGTTTTGTGTGAACAAAGACCTAGGAATGTGATTAACAAGTGTGATCTTCATTCTCCCTCTGTTTTGTGTAAACAAAGACCTGGGTTAAAGTTCACCTCTGTTTTACGAAAGTAAAGATCTGGTGACTATGAAGATCATATTTCCGCTCTAAAAAGGAATCACTTGTGATCCATTGTACATCAAGCCAAAGAGCTTCAATAACAAAGCATTCATGAGACTGAAATTTGTCTCAAGATAGAACTTATAAGTTAATGTACATAGTCATTAAGTGTGGACTGTAGTGATTTGCCTCACCTACGGAAGACATACTACAATGATAATTGAATGTGGGACTCATGATTGCTACTGATTAACAAACTTCACAACGTGATAAATAGCATGCCTAGTTGATACAGTACTCAAGTTTGAATTTAAGTGGATCCATATACTTGCAATCAAGTATGTATTGAATCAACTAATTAACATCAGCAGAAGCCAAGTTATAGTATGATCCCTCTATATATATATGCATGCATGTACCTGTTTGTCAGATGTTTAATTGTTATCTCAACTGACTCTCTATCATTTAGACTGTCATATGCCTGTCATGCCTGTTTACAACTTAAATTTATGATAAATATAACCGTCTCACATTAATCACAAATTTAGGGGGAGTAGTTCATGCATGAAAAACAATAAAAGCTGATAATTGATCTGAATACTTTGAAGAAATTGGAACTTGAGCACTAACTTGAATGCAGGATACAGGAAACTTGCTTCTCTGTACTTAATTGCCATGCAAATAAAGTCAACAATGTCCAACATCAACATTTGATTCTACTCAGTAGATATCATACATTTAAAGTTTTAAACTTTTTATGTTTCGCAGAAGTTTCAGTAATACCTCATCCGTAGAAGTATTATGTGATTTCTGATTCAGCAGCAAAACAAATGCATTGTTTGAACTTTTACATCCGCAGATGTTAAGACATCCGCAGATGTTAAGGTTCCGCAGATGTTGACATCCGCAGATGTCAAGGTTCCGCAGATGCTCTGCGGAAGAGATAATGCATTCTAAACACTTGGTATGCGGATAGGAATGAATGGAAGTGGGCCCAACATAATTAATAAAAGAACATAATTAATAAAAGAAATTAATATGTTCCACTATAAATAAGGTTTCAGATATTTTTACAAAGCACTTTTTCACTTTTAACCTAGAAAATCGCCCATTTTCCCTCTTTTTCAAATTTCAAAATATCCGTTTCCAAGAACACATCATCAACATTATCCTGTAATAAATTACTGTTATTGCAAAGGTAAATCATGTCTTAAACATCAGTAAGAAACTGTTTAATCGGTTATTGACATTCAAACGATTCAACTGCATGTTTTCTAACTTGATTTTCTTTACAGATGGATAATAGATTCGCCAAAGAACATAATGTGTGCGCGTTCTTAAAAGCTGATGATCCGGCGGCGGAAGGATGTCGAGATATCATCAGATATCTCCGACGATCAAGGCTCTTCTACGCCTTGACGGCTGAGCCTGTGATCCATCAGGCACACATAATCGATTTCTGGAACTCAGCACGAGTTGAAGAACAAGATGATGAAGAAGTGATTGTGGCTGAGATTCGGAACAAGCGTCTTCGAATCACTGAAAACATCTTACGAAGATGCTTGGAACTGGGTGATAGAGAGAGAGGTCACCCCGATGTATTCGAGAATGAATTCATTGAGAAAATTTTCAATCTGATGGGGTATGATGGTGACTACGAAAAAGGGGAAATCAAGAAGGGTAGGCTGTGCAAACCGTACAGATTTTTGTGTCATGCCTACCTGAAATGCTTGTCAAACAGGAAGTCGGGACTGGACAGATTCTCCAGGCACATATCATCTGGGATTATTGGGATATTTGAGGGGAGAATTTACAACTACGCAAAATACATCTTCAATTGTCTGAGTGAACAAGTCAAACTGCAGAAGAATGACAAGATGTATATGTTCCCGAGATTCCTGCAACTGGTGATCAACTCAGAACTACCTGGGGTGGACAGAGTTGGGAATGTGCTTGTGCAAGCACACTTGAGCAAATCTGTGCTAAACAAGCTTAGTGGAAAGTACCAGGGACAAGATATGCCAATGTTTGCACATGTATTAGATCCAGAAGCAGACTTGCCACAAGAGTTGGCTTGGGCAGAAGAAGCAGAATCATCTGCTGATTCTGCCCAAGCATCTCACTCACCACACCAATCAGCATCACAATCATCAACCCAAACTCCAGCTCTCCAACATCAAACACCTAGCCAAACACCCCCTCAACAAGCACAATCACCAACAAGCCTGAACACCCAACCAATCTCACCAATTCATCAACATCAATCACCTCTGCTAATCTCATCATCATCCACCAAAACACTGAGCCAACATCCCCAGCCAAACAACAATCATCATCAGCTTCTCAGTCATCATCATATCACACTCAACCTTTCTCTCCACTTCAAGCTCAATCCCCTGTACTACCACCACCAGAATCTCCAAAACATGCATCCCCGGAAAGTGCTGGAACCGAGCCTTTTGAGATAACTAAGTCTGTACACTCTGTACACTCAGGAGATATAGAGATATTATCTCAAGCCAGCACTGTTCCCATCTCACCAACACACATAGAAGAACATGCTTCATCAGCACATACTGAGCCCATATCTTCATTGAAAGATGAACAAATTGCTGATGAGCATGAGGAAGTACAAGGATCTGCTGAGGATGCCATTGCATACCATGAAGATGATTTAAGTGACAATGACATTCCTGTCAGCAAAAGCTATCTGGTTGCTGAGTACAACAAGTTAGTACTCAAATCAAGTAAGAGAAAAGAAAGAATACAAGAGCTGAAAGGTATAATCAAAGAAAAAGAGGAAAAGCTGATGGAGAAAGATGCTAGACTGAAAAGGCTGAGAGAAGATGCTCTAAGCAACAGTGAAGTCATTGATGCATTGTTGAATAGAGAACAAGAGTTGGAGGCTTCTTTGAAGACTGAACAAAATGAGAAATCTGAACTGCTCAAAAAGAAAGATGCAGAAATAGCAGAGCTGAAAAAGAAAATATCTGATCTGCAAACAAAAGATGCCCCAAGTATTGATAAACCAAAACAGACGGGTGAAGCTGCTAAGCAAATGATTCCATACATCCGGAAAAGAAAATACATGGGAGCAACTGAAAAGAAACATGAAGCTGAAAGCTCTCCAAAGAAAGCAAAACTTCCATCCCCTGCACCTACACCTTCAGTAGATGTGTCTACTGTGAAGGTACAATCCACTGATGATGATGACAGTGAGAAAGAGTGGGAGGAACTGACAAGAATTGAGTCCCCCACTGGAGAAAAGGGTGGAAAGGCCGATGACCTTCTAACAACAGCTGACATAATGGAAGAGAGGCCTGATTCGAGCATATTTATGACCCTCATCAACCATGGTTTTCCATATGACATGGTTGAGAGGATGAACACATCAAAAATAAAGAATGCACTGAAAGAATTTGAGTTTGCAAGGTTCATAATCCCAAACTGTGATTATGAAGCCTTTACTATATTTCAGTCATTGGAGAAGATCAAAAAGGATCTGGGCCACTGTGACATAGCAAAACTTACAAAGTACAATATGACTTGCTGGTTACAGGGCCACAACTACAAACCGCATGAGCTCAAAGGTAGAACCACTGGAGAACTGCGGAGGATGATGGAGCATGTAATGAAGGTGGAATTGGAAACATGTGTGAAATTCAGAACCACAGCTCCTCATCCAACTGATGACAAACAAACCAACCTGTCAGCTGATCCAATAACTGTGGAGCCAAAGGATCAGCACAAAGCAAAAGATAAGCTCATCAGGGAACCAAGGGAAGTCATTCCAGGCAAAGTGTGGCCCCTTGGTACCACTGTTAGAGAAATAACAGATCAGAAGTCCACTCTGATTCAGTTGGTTAATCACCTCACAACTCCCAACTCAGCTGAAGAAAACAAGATCATGGCGTGGAAATATGATCAAGAGTGGGATTGTGTAATGATCAAAAGGACATCAGGAAGAGTTGAATAATTCCATGATGTGTTTTCAGTTCTCTGCCTTCCTGAGAATGATATAAAGGACCTGCAAAGCCTTACCATGACAAATTATCCAATACATCCGAGAGGCAGGGACTTCTCAAGCAGAGTAGGTCAACTGAAAACAAGATTCAAAGATGATGTGCTGATAGGTGCTAAGAGAGATGATGAAGAGCATAGAAGAAGAAGTCAAGGACTGAAAAGATACAAGTCCAATGCCTCTGAATTAGTAGATGATGAATTCCTAAAGAGGGTTGGTTACAACAATAGAACCTCAGCAGCCATCAAGCACATTGAAGGGACTCAATACACACTCCCTATCACTGAATGGGGATATGTAGAGAGGAGTAAAGAACTGGTATTGCTGAGAAATGCAGAGAACAAAAGAGCCGAAAAGATCAGGATTTTTGATCCTGTGGAAATCAAGTTGCTTCATCCAAGCTACACTTCCTACCTTCATGACAAATTCTTTCCGAAGCTGAATGATGAAGCACCTCAAAATGATCTATTCCTGCATGTTCACATGATACAAGTCATTGACAAACTTAATGCAAAGGCCTACAAACGACGCAGACACAATGCAGGCTTGCTGAAGGGAACAGAGTATGATGAAGTCATAGAACTTCGCCTCTCCGAACAAGATGAACTTGAAGTAGTGAAGAATGACAGAGTCTTGGAGACTCTCACTACAGAGGAGGATGTTCTGGGACTTGGCTTCGAGACTCTGAAGAAGATCAGCAAAATGGAGATCAAATACAAGTATGATGATCAAAAGGCAGCTGTATCTTACTTCTACAATAAAATCATATCAAGAGTCAAGGAGTTAGCAGTTTTGAAAGACTGATTACAAGGAGCTAAGCCTAAGGGGGAGTATTGTTAGATTTAGTGTATACGGCTAGATCATTTTTGTATAGGCTTAGTACTTGAAAATCAAGTCTTGTAATTAATATTTGTAACAGTCAAAATATATATATGTATGTGATTTGAATCTATAGGATAACCCCATATATATGTGTGTTGATTTGTGACTTGACAGGGAAAAACAATATACTTGGACGGATTCATGGAATTGAAACATCTACGGATGAACAATTTAGTTAATCCGTAGATATGTTTCTTATAAGACCAAATGACCAAGTACAATGTTCCTGCGGATGATCAAGTACCATGAAGTGAAGACTCCTACGGAAGAAGAATTTCCTACGGAAGAACAACTTTGCTACGGAAGACTAAATCATCTACGGAACAACAAATGTTCTGCGGACGAGAAGATTGCTGCGGAAGAACATTATACTTGTGCGATTGCAAATACCAAGAAGTCAAACAAGTCTACTCAATCAATAACAAATCCCGAGAGATCCGGTGTTTCCTTAACCGACTCAAATCATCTATAAATATGAGTCCTAGTTTTCACATCTCGAGGAACACAATCAATCATTATTACGGCTGTCAAGAGTTCATTGTGCAACCCTAACTGCCGTCACATCAACATCAAACATTATTCGTTTCACAGAATTCGATTGTTCATAGTCATTCATTATTATTCTTTTGTAATCATTACAGTATAGTTAATGAAATACATTTGAATTATTATTGATTTCGTATTTATTGTGTTTCTGTGGTTGTGTTCATCATTAATCATTAAAAACAATTAAACATCAATTAGTGATAATTCCGCGATCATTAAATTGATTTATTTTAATACTGATAATTCCTGAATCGCGATCCTTGGATTCACAGTGGTAGTGAGGTAGCTGGTATGGATAATGGTGTAGGCTCAGGTGTGTAGGGTTAAGGTTTGATGGTGAAAGGTGAGGGAATTGGTTTAGGTTGGGGTTGAGTGGTTGGTTTGAAGATCATCCCTTGTACCTTTCTATACATCTCTTTCCTTTTTCCCATACGAATGTCAGCCTTGATATCGCTGACAATTCGTTGGAGTGTCTTTTCAGACATAGGTCCCACCTGCCTACCAGAGAAGCCATGAGCCCGGAGATAGTCTTTCATCCAGGCTTTTTCACCTATCTTCTTGGCAGCAGTGACCCTAGCTTCTTCTTCTTTCTTCTTCTTCCCTTTCAACTTTTCTCTCGCAGCTTTCTTTCTCTCTTTCTCTAGTTGATCCTGCTCTTTGTTGAAGAGTCATAGGATCGTATCATTATTATGTAGAGATAGTTCTTGAAGAGAGAAACCTTTGGTGGTTAGGAAAGATATCCTTTCCCTCCGGAGCTGCAGATCAGCTTCCCTTTATTCTCTTTTTCTTTCCCCTCTAAGGCCAATCGTGCTGCTTCTTCCTTTTGTTCAATCTGTAGCCTGGTTTCCTTTTCTAGCTCTACTAACTCCTCTAATGGTAGCAGGAGTATGTCTTGATTGGCAGCTCCAAGCATGATGAGCCTGTCAATGATCTCTACTCTCTTTTTATTGTTGACTTCCTCCTGGTTGGCTGCAACTGCTTTGGAACTGGCAGCTAGCAACTTATCAGTTGGAAGTCTACCTTTTCTTTTAAGTTTTACAGTCTTCTCCCCCTCCTTAAGTTCTTCCGCATTCATTTTCTTCTTTCCTTTATCATCTTTGGAAGTGCTTGACTTTGGTGGTTCTTAGATGGAGGGTTCAGATTGAGATGGAGGTAGTAAAGTTGTCTGAGCTAAGGGTTGGTTGAGAAAGTCCTCACTACTCACCTCAGATGCTGGCTCAAGATTGTATTTGCGATGATTAGATCCTTGGACAAAGAGAACAGTCCTTCCACAGCTTCCATCTCAGCTTCGGAAGACTCAGTTTGTTCTTCCGAGGCTTTGACTTCAGCTTCGGAAGTTTGAGGGAGTGCACTCTCTGTCCCAACTATTTTAGTTGCTGGGCCATCAGTCCTCATTTCCTCTTTGAATTTAATCTCAGGTTCCATGTGGACCTTAGGTTGACCAACTTCTTCCTCAGTAGTAGAAGGTGCACTTAGCCTCTGAAGCTCTTCAGCTCCAAAGTATATCATAGCCATATCAGGGCTAGGCTGATCTAGAGAAGATCTCATAGAAACTTGGAAAAGAGTCTATAGAGATCTCAGAGCATCCTTGGGTCTATTTGCAGTATGACTTGAGATGGCTCAGGAAAGATAGTTGTAGTAGGAGCCGAATAACTAGAAGTTGAAGTTTGGCTCTGTGGTTCCTTAATTGTTTGTCTCTTAACACTCTCCCCCTTTTTAGTAGCATCATCTTAAGAGCTAGATGAGCTAGAGGAAGAGCCCAAGGAGACCTGAATAGGTACATGCCTAACAGATCTCTCAATCTGTTTCTCAGCTAGTTGAGCCTTGAGACTGTCAATCTCAAGTTGCTGAGTGGCAGACCTATCCTATAAAGTCGTAACCTTTGATTCAAGGATTGAGACTTTAGACAGTAGGTCTTTAATAATGAGTTGTATTCTTCCCTCATCTTCTTTTAAAGAATCATAGGGAGATGAGGTAACATACCTAGTATGTTCAGCCTCACCACCAGATATGGTTTCTTGGCACCCTGGTTTCCCTTGCTTAATGATGTCTCTTTCAGAGTCATCAATAGGCATGGTTGCCGAAAATTCAGTCTCGAAGATGTTACCACTATCCTGAAGGTCCATTGAGGCACTTTTAGTAGTGGCAGCTGAATCTACATGAGTCCCCTCCACATCAGTGGGACTCACCTCAATAAGGCTTGCTGATGGGGGCTAGAGATAAGAGGTCTCTCTAAGCTCTTTTGATCCTTAAAAGAGTGTTGTAGATCAACTTCATTGCCGTGAAGAGACGTAATCTCTTCATTAGTTTTAAATATAAGGTCAATAAAGGATAGAGAAGTTAAACCTAGTGACTCGGGACGTTGGTCAATGTCTAAAGGCATTGAGCCAGTGATATGGCTGTCCCTTTTTGGCTGCTCAGGTGAGTGTTGGGACTCACCCTGAGGGCTTGAGGCTTGGGTAATGGGCTCATCAGGCTGAAACTAAGAAGACCCAACACTGATATTAAGGTCAATTAGAGGGAATAGTGAGACCTCAGGCTGAGTGGGAGCCCGTTGTTCCACTCTAGCCTTTTTGGGTTGAACAGGAGGGGCTTGTGCAATCAAAGTATATTGAACAAGGGTTCGTTTGGGGTGTCTTTGATATTGATGGGGTGAGAAGGAAGCGTTGGTAGTGTGAGGGTAGTTGCTGGTGTGGGTTCATCACCTGTGGGGTTAACAGGGATGTCACTAGGAGCTATTTGCTCAGTCATACCTGGAAGCAGAGCAGTATGTCTTCCGGTAAAATTGGTGGACACTTTCTTCAAATTTTTGAAGATGGTCGGCCTCATTTGAGGAACAGATAGAGTAGCGGCACAGACAAGCTGACTTTAGTCCAGCTCATAATTGATTATATGCTAAAGAAACCTGGGATACATGAAGAATGTTTCATGCTGAAGGTTTCCCATGAGATTGGTCAGTACAAATCTTGAGTAGTTGAAGCGAAGGCTCTTACCATTCCATGAACCAGGCACCCTAGTTCGTATGGGATTTTATCCCATCCCCCAGATTTGTTGGATAAGCAGTGAAGAACAACATGCAGCAGGAACTTCCAGTTGTAAGAGAAATTAAACTTGTAAACTGTAGACCTACCAACATCTCCACCATATCCCATTTGGATGTAGGTATTGTTCAAATCTGTTTTGGGGAACTCTGTGGGTGCACCCTCATCATGAAGCTCAAGATGCTCCCTGATGAGTTGTTCAGTAATGACCAACTCCTGTCCACAGATGCTCGATCTTATTACTCGAGCCCCATTCAGGGTTTCAATCTGACCATTTTCCCAGAATTCCGCCATATGATTTGAATAAACAGTAGGGTTAACAGTCAAAGCGGTATAATAAGATGATTGGGTAAGAAAGGAAATGATATTAGAGAAGTCAGCATCTCTTGAAGAATCAAGAAATGTGACTTGATTGTGTTGAGGGTTAAGTGCTATTGGAGAAAGTTGTGTGAAGATGAGTTTGAACTCGGGTAAATTGAAGATGAGAGAAATTTTTTAGGGCAGTAAAACTTTGGTAAGAGGATGAAAACGAGTAGTCGGGATTATTTGAAATGATGAAATGGTGGTTTATGGGGTTAGGATAAGATGATGTGACATGTTAGTTTGTGATATGACAGAGGCGGTAAGGTTAGTTTAGTTAAATAATCCGATATCATTAACAAAATCTTTACTTTTTACAGAGTGGGGCCCAAAAGATTTCCGTTTCACAGTAAAGTCTTTCTTCCGAGCATAAATCATTTCCGAAGGTAACTTATCTTCCGAAGGCAACTTCTTACTTCCGAAGGTATAATTCTATTTTCAAGAGTAAACACTACTTCCGAGAGTAAATTCTACTTCCGAGAGTAAATTCTACTTCCTAGAGTAAAGATTGCTTTCAGAAAGGGGAGTTTTAATAAGCTTCGGAAGTAGATCTGGTATGTAATCAATCGCTTCTTCCGAGACTAAAAACTCTTCCGAGAAGAAAAATTATCCTGGGAGGAATTTTCTTCGGAAGATATGAAAACATCTTCCGAAGGTTAATTCCTCTTCGGAAGAATTTAGACTTAGTGAAAATTTCAGAGAGAGACCTTTTGTAACAGAGCTTAGATTGCATTGACATATGACATTACATATTCTAAAAGGTTTTCCAAAAGAGGTAGACTAATCAATATTTATCATCCCAATGGCTGTAATAAGATACTTAAATCTCTATTCATCAAAAGCTTTGGTGAACAAGTCAACATATTATTCATTTGAGTCAACTTTGATTAGCTTACTTAGATTTTTCTCATAAATATCTCTAATAAAATAATACCTGATATCAATACGCTAGCATTATTGCTTTTGTTATCAAGTCGGGGGTCTCTTTGGAAGCAGTCTCTCTACCTACCTGGATAGAGGAAAGACTCGCCACCACCTACCCCTCCCATACCCTGCTCTTCAGTGGGATATACTGGGTTTGTTTGTTTGTTTGTTTGTTTATCAATATGCTTTGTCTTGGAGTGCTTCACAGGATTTTTGGTGATGGAGATAGCACTATTGTTATCAATGTGGATAGAGTGCTCATAAAGTTGAATCCATAGTCTAACATCTGATTCTGAATCCACAGTAGCTGAGCACAACAACTTGCAGCTGTAATGTATTCAACTTTAGCAGTTGATGTAGGATTGCTTCTTGCATTGCCATAAAATGATCCTTCCATCAAGAAATTGACATCCCCTGATGTTGATTTCTTATCAATGTTGCAGCCACCATAGTCACTGTCAGAGTATCCATAGAGATTGAAATTGTTTTTCCTTGGATACCAGAGACCTAGTTTAGGTGCTCCTTTGAGGTATCTGAGGATCCTCTTGGCAGCAGCTAGGTGGGACACCTTTGGAGCAGCCTGATATCTTGCAAAAATGCAAGTTGCAAACATGATATCAGGTCAACTTGCTGTGAGATACATCAAAGAACCAATAATTGCCCTATACTGATGTTGATCAGTATCCTCCCCCTTAGAGTCGGGACAGAGGTTATTGTTTCAACTAAATTCCAAGAAAAAGTCCATTTTTCCTATGGAACTCATCTCAAACTTCTTCTTCATGATGCTTTCAAAGTCTTTACATATTTGGTCATTTGAGGAGCCAAATATGATGTCATCGACATAGACTTGAACAAACAGTATATCCTTTCCAGACTTATTTATAAAAAGCGTCTTATTAATGGTACCTCTGGTGTAACCATTTTTCATGAGAAATTTAGACAAAGTCTCATACCACAGCCTAGGTGCTTGGTGCAGCCCATATAGAGCTTTATCCAATTTGCACACATAGTTGGGGTGCTGTGGGTCTTCAAATCCTGGGGGCTGGCACACGTAGACTTCCCTATCTATATCCCTATATAGAAAAGCACACTTGACATCAAGTTGGTAGACAGTGAAATTCTTGGATGCAGTATATGCAAGGAGATCCTAACTGCCTCAAGTCTTGCAACAGGTGCAAAGACATCAGTATAATCGATTCCTTGCTCTTGAGTGTATCATTGAACCACTAGTCTTGCTTTGTTCTTGATAATCAAGCCTCTATCATCTCTTTTGTTTTTGAACACCCATTTTATGCCAATAGGGACTTGACCAGGAGGTAATGGACATAGATTCCACGCCTTTTGCCGCTTGAATTGAAGCAATTCCTCTTGCATTGATTTAACCCAATTGTTGTCCCTGAGGGCTTTATCCACCTTTTTGGGTTCCAGTTGAGATAGAAAGCATGAGTACAGGCAGAATTTTCCATTCTGAGTCTGTCTCCTTGTTCTCACATCTTCTGAAGCTTTTCCAATGATGTCTTTAGCTAGATGATTTCTATGAATCCTGATCCTTGGAATTACATCTAATTGCATAGATAAATCCAGGTTTGACTGATTTAGATCAGGATTATTATCATAGGTTCCAGCTGATGACTCTCTTTCATTCAATGAAGATTGATGGAATGAATGAGTAACAGCATCAATGATGTTTTGCTGTAAGATAGTATCATCAGCTTCCTGATCCTCCAGATAACTATCTTTATCGGCTTGGTGTTGAGATATGGAGTTTTCATTTGATGAGAGTTGATTCTCATTTTGCTGACAACTAGTTGAAGCTCCCTTGTTTCCTGAGAGATTTAGGCTTTCAGGACTTTCAGTGGTAGGAGCTTGATCTTCATTCCTTCTTGGAGAATTTGGAATGGGTCTGGGCAACTCAAATGTCTGATCATCATCTGAATCACTTTGAGTACCTATTCCAGCTGAAACATTCTTACAAGATTGTTTAGAATAGTTAGAAAACAATTCTAAATCAAAATATGGTCAGGACCATTTCCCTTAACACAAGGAGTGTGCTCATTCACAACTATATTGGATGGTTCCTCAAATTTTTAATTCTTAATGTTGTATACTCTATAAGCTTTGGAGATTGAAGAGTATCCAACAAAGATAGCATCATCTAACTTTTCAGCAAACTTTGCCAAATTGTCTTTTGTGTTAAGTATGGTGCATCTATTGCTAAAGGACTTTAGAAAGCCAATGAACGGTGACCTCTTGTTTCATAACTCATAAGGGGTTTTTTCCATGGGGATTGACAATGAGAACTCTGTTCTGCATATAGCATGCAGTGCTGACTACCTCTACCTAGAAAGTTAGAGGCAGTTTTGAATCAGCTAACATAGTTCTTGCAGCCTCAATAAGTTTCCTGTTCCTCCTCTCAGCAACACCATTTTGTTGAGGAGTTCTAGAAGCACTATATTGTCTGGCAATCCCTTTTGAGTTACAAAATGAGTCAAGAACTTGATTCTTAAACTCAGTACCTTGATCACTTCTAATTATTTTTACCTTGTGATCAATTTGATTTTCTATCTTAAGAATAAAAGATTTTAATGTTTCAGCAGTTTCATCTTTAGTTCTTAAGAAGAACACCCAAGTAAATCTAGTAAAATCATCAACTATCACAAGGCAATATGATTTCCTTCTAATGCTCATTATACTTGTGGGTCCAAAAAGATCCATGTGCAATAAGTGTAATGGAGTAGTAATAAAGTTAACTTCTTTGAATTTGTGAGATGCCCTATGTTGCTTCCCTTTTAGACAAGCAACACAGTTGTCTTTACAGAAAAACTCCTTTTTAGGCATACCATGTACCAAGTTATTTTTAGCCAATTTATTCATTGTCTTAAAATTTACATGGCACATACGTTTATGCCAAAGAGTTGACTTATCACTATTTGCTTTGGAAAGAAAGCATGATACTTCACCCAGTGGGGAAGCATTGTTCATATCTAGCTTGTACATATCCCCTTCCCGGGGAGATCTAAAAAGAACCAATTCCATAGGAATTGTCATCCCAGGTTTGAGGATAATGCACTCATGTTCTGTGAAAAGCATTTGTTGCTTTTGATCATAGAATTGAGAAACACTTAAGAGATTGTGTTCAAGCTGTTTGACAAAGTGTACTTTGTCAACTGTTAACTTACCATTGGACACATTACCTGTACCAGAGATGTATCCTCCGGATTCACCTCCAAACTGAACAGGACCTCCATCAAAATTTTGAAATTGTTGACGGAGAGATATGTTCCCTGTCATGTGTCGGGAGCATCCACTATCCACAATCCAAATATTTCCATTTTTGTCATATGGATGTCCCTGCACAAAGGTAAAACAGTTAGTTTTGATTAGAAACCCAAGCCATGTTGGTCTTGGGTTCTTCCAATGATGATGATATAACTGAAACAAAATATATGCATGGGGGTTCAATAGTGGTTTATGGAGAGAAGGTTTTGGCTGCAGCATCCTCTCTGATCTTCCTTTCCATCCTTTGGTTGATCTGTGAAGATGAACTTGATGAAGTTTGATCAGCTGAGCATTCTTCCAAAGCTTCTTTCTTTTAGGAAGAAGCTTTTACAACTTTTTCTTCCAAAGCAATCTTCCTTTCGGAAGGCTTAAGGAGTGCTTTCTTGTTCTTCGGAACTCTCTTTGTTTTGTCTTCCAAAGCTATTTTCCTTCCGGAAGAAGATGTTTCTTCCGAAGGTAATTTACTTTCGGAAGTTAGATTTCCTTTCTTCAATATTTGGACTTTGTTGTGTCGTCCAGTTGTGATACCTTCCTTGACTGCTCCTTTCTTCACTTTGTTTGCATAATGTGTGCTTGCAGAATTATAGAAACAATCTTTGGCCATGTGGTTGTGCATACCACACATTATGCATTCGGAGTTTGCTTTGATGGGATTTTCAGGCTGTGGCTTCTTGATTTTCTTGGTTTCCTCAACTGTTTTCCCTTTCTGCTTTAGATCCTTCAGTTGGATAGGAGTGTTGGTACTACACTCCTGTCCTGAATCTGAGCTTACCACTTGAAATCCAGCTGAAATGAAAACACCCTTTTGCCTTGGGTCAATTTTAAATTTGGACTCAGCCACCTTTTTGGCCATTCTTTTGGCTGCTTGTATCTTGTTCCTCCTTTGTTTGGTGGTCAGAGGTTTGTTTTCAGCTGATGGGATAGGGTTTCTACCTGTTCCTTCTCTGTGGTAGTGGTGGTAACCATTTTTGCATCACTCATCTTCTCAACAGATGGTGGATCAACAGTTGGAACCTCTTACTCATCGGTACCACATCTTGGCTATCTAATAGACATATAAGAATATGGTGGAGCAGTTTCATTAGTTCCCAACCCACTCTTGTTTTGATAGAATTTCTTTGAGTGAGAGGTTGATGCAAGAATGGTGTTGAATTTATGCTCTTGGATAGCATACTTCTTTGCTTTAGCCTCAGCTATTACTAGCTGGGCTTGAGCTTCAGTCAACCTTGAAACCAAGACTTTAATTTGAGCCCTATAGTTGGAGTGCTCATGTTTTAAAGTAGATGCAGTATTTTCTAAGTCTTCAATTTTTAGTTTATAGTCAGATTCTGCTCTTTTAAAATCAGCCTTTAGTATGTTTAAAGACTCAATATCAGACTTGAGTTTCAAGTTGTATTCCTGATACAACTTAACTTTAGCTACGCATTCAGGGGTACAGAGATGTTCACATACCTTAGTATCCTCTGTGTCGGCCATGAGAGCTTGAGCAGGGATGACATCTTGCACCATAAAGCTCCAGTCAATTTCTTGAGCAACAGTTGCAGTCTGCTCAGTTGGATTGGTTGTAGCTTGAGTGGTAGCATGATGTTGAGAGGCTTGAGCTGCTCCAGGATTAGATCTTGGAGCCTTCCATTCCCTTGCAAAGTGGTCGGGTTGATTACAGTTGTAACATTTGGCCTATGCTTTGTCAAACCCAAATTTGCTGTTTGCTGGGTTCTGAGGGAATGGCCTTCCAGTTCTTTTATAGAACTTCTTTGCTCTGTAGGTAAGCAGTGCCATTTGCTGGACAATGTCCATATATTCAACATCATTTGGACTGAAACACTCTAGATCATCAATACAGATTTGAAAATTATCAAAGTGTTCCATTCTTGAGACAAATGCATAATTTTCCTGAAAAGGACCTTGTTATGCTTGTTGACACTTGGGTGTCTCAGGGAAAGTGATACAAGGCCCAGATGAGTAGGATGGCTGCTGGTTGTAAGTCAGGTACGTCTGTGGTTTGGGAGATCTTGCCCTTTCAGCAACATGTAGAGCATTGCTGATAGGAGGGGTTAAACTGCCATTCATCTGCCGCTTGTTCAGATTTTCTATCTCCATACTGTATCCATCAAGGATCCTATATAGTTTAGTCATAGTGAGTGTTCCAAGATTTTCAGATCTTCTGATTGAAACACAATAAAAGGTCCATTCACGATGTAGAGCAGTCATGAACTTTCTAACTATGTCCCTCTTTTCAAGAGTCACACTCATTGACTACAGAGATGCTATCAGATCCATGTATCTAAAGTATTGTTGGTTTAAGGTTTCACCATCAATGTAGGTGAAATTCTTAAACTGTTGCTTCAGAGCATCCTTTTTAGATTCTTTGGATTCTGATGACCTAGAGTACATCAACTTCAAAGCATCAAAGAGTTCTTTAGCTGTAGTGCAATGCTCAAAGCCTGCCATGATGGAGTTTGGTATGGCAGTGAGCAAAACAGTCATAGCTTTGTCATCAATGTCTATATTCTTTTAGTCTTCATCAGAGTAATCTTCTACCTCCTTTTCTATCATGGCACTATCACCAGTTGATCAGGCCACTTTAGGTATGTATGGTCCATGAGTGACGGACCTCAACATACGAGAGTCTTGGTACTTGATGAAGCCTTCAATGCGTTGACACCAGCGCCTGAAGTTATCATGTGTGATGATGGGAGCTTTAGTCATGGTTCCCATCTCAGGTTCAATAAATTTATGGTTAAGGGCCATTTGACTAAGTAAGTTTGAAGAAACGAGGGTGATTTGGGATGGTTAGATCTCACAATCAAGAGCCTGGAAGCTCTGATACCAATTGCAGGATCGATACGGGTTCACAACACTTAGTATTTCTCTCAAACTTACCAGGTATTACTCAAAGACGAATTGCAGAATCAAGAACTTAATTGATAATAATATAATAAGTAAGAACAAGAGAAGTTTTTCAAGATACTTGTATATATTATCTCTCAACTAAGTATTACAAGACTCATGCAAAAGCATGGATACTAAATTACACTGAGCGACTATATATACTACTATCTACAACTTGTTATACGTAGATAACATGCTGAGACTTACTACTATACAAATACTACATTGTAAGAGGTAAGGTATCTTAGATAAAATATATCTAAGATTTGGTAGTCATAACAGGTCCATGACTTACCATTTGGTTAACCACTAAAGGTGGCAACTGCACCTACTAAGGAATGGTGAACATTGGACAAAGGTAAGGTCAAACACACGAGCGTGGAAAGCATCTTTGCAGAAGATCAGAGTAGGCAGCAAGTGTCAGTCGGACCATGCTTTGTCCAGTGGTTCATACTGTGCTTCTTTCGAAGGTAAAACTGCTTCGGAAGAACAAGTTCTTCCGAAGCATTTTATACTTCGGAAGACACAGCTTCTTCCGAGGCTTTAGTCTTCGGAAGACTTTGTCTTCATTCTTCTAAGTCTCCTCTTCGGAAGGAGAACTTCTTAGTCTCGAAAGAATGAGTTCATCCTTCGGAAGTTCTTCGGAAGATTATCTCAGAAGCTTCGGAAGTTGCATTATTGTCTTCGGAAGACATTCCTTAGTTGTGTAGATTTCTTCTAAGTATTGTTTTGGTTGCACCAGCCTTAATAGATCTAACATTAATTATTCTTGTTTTAATAAGATTAGATAAATGAAAATAAGAAATTAATGTGATTTAACAATAAAATTAAATTTGGTTATTAAATATGTGGATAATGCACTGAAATTTAATATATAGAAAATATTTATAAATTTTGGTAAGTTTCATATGATTTTAATATTAGTGAGATAGTGCAGATTGATATGGTGATAACATATGATAGATCCTACGTGGATCCTATATGTATAGTTTAGTTTAGAATCATGTGAACAATATTTATTTTTGGGAAAATGTCACAAAATAGTAACCAAGTTTTAAAAGTGTTCTAATTTAGTCACTCATGCATATTTTTCTCAAATTGGACCATCAAATGATCAAATCGAGTCATCATTAAATTTTCTTATGTCAAGTAAGTAACGGTGGAAAAGACGTGATGGTCAGAATTTGTAATATATAAAATTATATTAAAAAATAAAAAAAAACATGTTAATTATGAAAATAATAAAAAAATATAGCTAAAATTTACGTTAACGTTCCATATCAACATCAAAAGATAGAAAAAAATATTTTATAATTGAAACCAAAAGTATAACATGCTAAAAAACACATTTAGGCTTTTAATTTATATAAAATATAAAAACTGAGTGACCTAACTAAAACGCTTTTAAAACTTGAGTTACCTAATTGAAACAATTTTGAAAATTGGTTACTATTTTACAAAGTTATCCCTTTATTCTTTTATTATAAGTTGTAGATTGTATATATATTGTATGCAATTTCGATATATCCCAGAATTAATGAAGAAATATATATTATTCAAAATCCAATGTTTAGTATTATTTGATAAAGAAATGTTTTCTTTTTATTATTTACTGTTTTTTGGAGTGCGTGTATTCATTAGTTTATCAAATAACCATATGCTTAATCTTGAGCTGAAACCGCTTCCAACACATACTTCATTAACGTTTTTAGTATGTGACATGTTAGGAATCATATATACATGGAATGTTGTCATGTGTTTCTTTGTTAGGCATATAGGTCCAATACCTCTTGTCATATTATGGTTTAAGCCACTTAGTTTTTCATTGCTATCACGCTTAAAACTCTGTTTTTCCATAATATAGATATATTCAAAGTCCATTTTCTGAAGATTTTGCTTTGAATCTATGTTGGATCATTCTTTTTATAATATCATGAAGTAGCAAACCCTCGGTTCATCATTGTTTGATAACTCTCATGCTACACATATCACTGTAACAATTTCTAGATCAGTTTTAAAAGGGCTAAAACCTATTTATTAGAAATTAGCTTGATGTTCTTCCATTGGATCAACCCACCATCAAATTTTTCTGGCTCTATTCTACAATCACATTTCGAACTTGAAAACTTAATGATTCGTTATGTTCGTGGGATACCTAGAGTTGCTTTACGATCAAATGAAAAACTTTTACTTGTGTATTATGAGTCACAAAACACAACACACTTGATGATGTGTCAAGTTGGTGGCGTTGATTATGATAAGAATAGATTCAATTTATTTAAAACTAACTGATATAGCTTGCAAATTATGATCAAGAGATGCTTAAATGCAATCTTCTTTTCTCTACTGACGAGCAATAGTAGTAAAATCAACGAGAAATGATCATAGAAGGTAATTAATAAGGCTGGCATAACAAATCAGACACGACACATAAGACACGAACACGATAACACACGAACATGATAAGTGCTTACACGAATACGACACGATAACTAATCGTGCCATATTTTCCAGACACGAACACGAAACTATTTAAAAACAGATTACACGGTAAGACCCGTTAAGATACATGATAAAAAATCACACGTTTAGTGAAACAAAATTTGATTGAAATCCATCAAAATCCTGTTAACTTCGTATCATGTTAACGGGTCCGTGTTACAATTGTCAGCCCTAGTAATTAGAAGTAACTAGACAAAGCAATCCATCGTGATCAAAGTGGACTGTTTAAAAGTTTATATCATTTTATACTTTTTAAGGTTAAAAGTAAATTGTGATTCTGTAATCCACTCTATGGATCACACTTATTACGGATCAACGGTGCGAATAAAAAGCGTAATTTCTCGTACTTAAAGATAAAATCCGTAAAACATAAACGTAATAAGGACTATTCGTGTAATTAACTCTGGTTATTATTGAAATGAGATCCTACCCAACCATGGTTAAAAAACTAATCTTGGTTAAGTTAATTGAGCTAGGGTTCACTCCAAAAGTTGAACAAAAAACTAGATCAACCCAATCTCTACCCCTCTTTATATAAGAATAGATTTTCTATTTTTGAAAGGTATTTCATATTGAGGGTTGATTCTTCTTCAGTCATTCTCTAAGGGGTTTTGACCTTCGCTTCGGTCTATTTCTCTCCTGGTGGGAAAATCACAAAGGTCAAACAATAATCAAATCGTATGCTGATTCGTATTCACTCGTATGTTTACTGGTGATTTACTCTTATCCCTCTTTTATATCCTCTTGATGTCACTTACATTTCTCGAATTTTGAATCTAGGGCTCAATTACGCTGTTTTGGGGTTTTTTTCGTGTGGATTGCTTTAATTCTTAGTTTTTTTTGCATGATTTACGTTGTTGTACATCATAACCAACGATTAATTTCGGATTTTAGGTTTGCCGATTAGTTGCGTGATGGTTCTTAATGTTTGTTCGGTGGTGTTCTTATTCTGGTCCAAAATTGAATTGAATTTTTGACAATGTTGAATGTTATACTTATCTGGAGCAGGGGTTAGATTGAAAACTGTTTGATAGACACATAGTTTGTTGTAGGTTTAGCCAATTATGTATTATACAATGGCATGATGAAAACTTTTGTTGTTTTGGATACGAAAATCTGGTAGTATTATAGCTTGATTTCTTTAGATAGCCCAATCATGTCACCTCATTCTATAGATTGGTATGTACATATTTTGTTTGTGCGTGAACTTGGTAGAGGATTTGAAGTCAATGAAGTTGGTGATTACATTATTAAGGTTGAGTTGGAGTAATCTTGTCGTGCTGTAACTGTGTGCGTGTGACGTAACTTGAATCTTGCATACCTAATAGAGGAGATTCTCATTCCATATTGATTTCTTCTATATAAAGCAAAAACCTTTACACATACCTAGATGACACACCGTGTTCAATTTACCATGTTTATTATGATTTATGCCACTAATAGTAGATTGGGTTATTACATTTTCATTTTTGAGGCGGGGATAATGTTGCTTACATTTCATGAATTTTGAATCTAGGGCTCAATTACGCTGTTTTGGGGTTTTTTTTCGTGTGGATTGCTTTAATTCTTAGGTTTTTTTCATGATTTACGTTGTATATCATAAAGCGGGTAAGCGACGATAATTTCTGACTTTAGGTTTGCCGATGAGTTGTGTGATGGTTTTTGGTGATTGTTCGATGTTGATATTACACTGATCCAAAAATTAAATTGAGTTTTTGGCAATGTTGAGATATTTAGTTACATCTCAATATTTAAAATTTTAGCAATATTGAATGATTTAGTTATTTGGAGCAGGGGTTAGATTGAAAACTGTTTGATGAACAAATAGCTTGATGTAGTTTTAGCCAATTATGTATTATACAATGACATGATGAAAACATTTACAGCTTTGGATACAAAATTTGGTAGTATAAGTATAGAGCTTGATTTAATTAGATAACCCAATCATGTCATCCCATTCCATATATTGGTACGTACATCTTTTGTTTGTGCGTGATTTTGGTAGAGGATTTTAAGTCAATGAAGTTGATGATTACATTATTAAGGTTGAGTTGGAGTAATCTTGTTGTGCTGTAACTGTGTGCCGTGTGACGTAACTTGAATCTTGCATACCTAATAGAAGAGATTCTCATTCCATATTAATTTCTTCTATAAAAAGCAAAACCATTTACACATATTCTACTATATGACACAATGCGTTCAATTTACCATGTTTATCATGCCACCATAGTAAATTTGTGTTATTACATTTTAATTTTTAAGGCAGTATTTCTTCTCGGATAATGGTACTTCAGTGCCACTTCCCTCTAAATATTTAGTGTTTCCTTGTACCTGACTTTGGCTCTACCTCAGGTACTTTGACTGAGTTTACCCTGGCAATTCTTTCTTATAGGGAAAGACATTGACTTTTAGCCATCAATACGGAGAGAGTTACAATTGGAACTGATGGAATGCAATAAAGACGAGGCGATTAGGGCAAAAACAATAGCCGAGAAGAAATTATCAGATAAAAATTATGCAGGGGCGAAAAAGTTTATATTGAAGGCCCAAACCCTTTATCCTGGGCTCGATGGCATATCTCAAATGTTAACTACTCTTGATGTGTATATTGCCTCAGAAAATAAAGTAAGTGGAGAAATAGACTGGTATGGGATTCTTGGTGCAAACCCCAATGATGATGATGAAACAATCAGGAAACATTACAGGAAGTTGGCTCTCATGTTACACCCTGATAAAAACAAGTCAGTAGGTGCCGATGGTGCATTTAAGCTTCTTTCAGAAGCATGGAGTTTGTTATCTGATAAAGCGAAAAGATTAGCTTATAACCAGAGGAGGAGTACGAGAGGGATTCAAGTAAAAGTTCCATCACAAAGTGGCGGTCCACCAGCAGCCGCCCCTGGTGCCAACGGAGTCCACAGTTTTGCAAAACGAGCCACTGCACAGCCAAACAGCCGGAATCATCCTGTTCCTCGACCTGGGTATAAACCGCCAACGGTCCGCCCTCAAGGTCCAGCTGCATCTCAGCCACCACCACCAGTTGTTTCTAATCGGACTGATACTTTTTGGACCATCTGTCATGGTTGCAAGATGCATTATGAGTATCTTAAATTGTATCTCAATCATACCCTTCTTTGTCCTAACTGTCGTCAGCCTTTTCTAGCCAAGGAAATGCCACCACCCTCCAACCTTCCAAAGTCAACTCAGTCAACTGCTTCTCAGCGACATCAGAATTCAAGCAATCATGGAAGAACCACTGCTGCAACTCAAAATCCAAGACCATCGCCATCTGGACTTAATACTGACCCGTCAATCGCCTTAAAAGCAGCAAGTGTGATTAAGCAAGCTAATGACAGATTGAAAAGAGAGCGTGAAGAAATCTATTCTCAGTGGCCCTCAAAAAAGAGACAAGTGGATGATGAAAGTCAGTCTTCTGGTGTTAAATTCCCTTATCAGATGTCAACAGGAAATGGTGGTGCTGCTGGGACAGGAAATTTATATGGGTTTTCTGGTATTAATAATTCAGTAAATAGAAGAAGAGAGTTGAGTCCTTTTGAAACTAGACAAATGCTAATGAAAAAGGCTCAATCTGAGATTCGCAGAAAATTAAAAGAATGGGAATCTATAGAAAAGTCAAAAGAAAGCAAGGCAAGTCAAAATAGCCAAATAGCAGAAGAGAAAGAACGTGAACAACTTGCAATGAATGTTCCTGATCCTGATTTTCATGATTTTGACCTTGATCGAACCGAAAATTCATTTGAAGATAACCAAGTATGGTCTGCTTATGATGATGATGATGGAATGCCACGCTTCTATGCGTTAATCCATAAAGTGCTTTCAAGAAAACCACTTAAGATGAAAATCAGTTGGCTGAACTCCAAAACTACCTCAGAATTTGGCTCGTTTGACTGGTTGGGTTATGGTTTTCGCAAGACTTTAGGGGAATTTAGAATCGGGAGGCATGAAATCTACAAGTCTCTAAATTCATTCTCTCAAAAAGTCGAGTGGAAAAAATCTCCACGTGGGTCTGTTTCAATTCTCCCAACAAAAGGGCAAGTGTGGGCCCTTTACAGAAACTGGTCCCGTGATTGGAATGAGAATACTCCAGATGATGTGATTCACAAATATGACATGGTAGAAGTTCTTGAAGACTACAATGAAGAACAAGGTGTTCCGGTTACCCCTCTTATCAAGTTCGCTGGATTTAGAACCGTCTTTCATCCGCATACATACCAAACCGACGTGAAAGTGATTCCAAAAGAAGAAATGTTTCGATTCTCACATCAAGTCCCCAAGTACCTGTTGACGGGCTCAGAGGCCCATAATTCTCCAAAAGATTGCCTCGAGCTCGATCCAGCAGCTACCCCGTTGGATCTTATTCAAGAATCAACAGGAACTAATGAGAATTCACAGCAGAGATGATGCTGATGATGATGAGGGTGTGGAGAAATTAAGCATGTGGAGACAGATATAACAACAGTGAAGGTAAGTTTACTTTTGTTTTTGGAGTGAGGGGCTTCAAAATGGTTTAATTTTGTATGGTGGATATCCCTCACATTTTGTTGTTCATATTATATCAGAAAAGTTTATAATGGGCTAACTGTTTGTGAGAGGAATTGGTGGTGAAAAGGTGGGGTGGTGTTGGGGTTTGACATTTCATGGTATAGAACAGAATCTGGTGGAAATATTTTGTATGATTAGTTCCTAAATCAGGACTAACTCTACTTCTGCATTAAAACTGTTTTTTTTTCATAAGCCTTTTCCATTTTGCCTTCAAATTAGCTTTTTTTTTTGTTATGTTTTGTCAACAGTTGTGATCAAAAGATTCAAATTAGCCTGGTTATGTAAACAGGTTATGTTTTATTAAGTTATAAAATTTGTTATTTGAAATTTATTATTGAGACACTCAAAGCGAATCCAATATCAAATACGATCCATTAGTTTTATGAATATTATTTGGTTATGATTGTTATTAGTTATTTAGTTGGTATATTTATTAGTAATCAGGGCGCTTCAATATAGACTTAAATATTTTGTTTCTAATTTTATAATAAAATAATTAATTTGAAATGTACATAAAAATTCCAGTTTCAATAAATTGGGTTGATTTAAGATTAGAGATAAGAGTTAAGGGATAGGATACCTAAGTTTAGAACAAAAACTGAATATTTTAATCATTCAAATATCTTATAAGATGGTTTATTCCTTTCACCTTATCACATTTTTAACTTCCGCTTCTTCTATATCATCTTTTTAGTTCGTTTTAGTGTCACATAAGCAACTTTCACTCCTTTCTGTATGGTTTATCTTTTCGCACTTGATCATCTTTCACTCTTTTTTTTAATTTTTGCTTCATTTTAAATATAAATTAATAAAATTTATATTAACTGTTTAATTTTTTTAAGTAAAACATAAGCATTACAGGAACAGTCATTAATAAAAAAGAAAAACTAATACGAAGTAATTAAATAAATATATAAAACTTACATATACCTTTTGGCAATTCGTTTTCTTCCGTTCTCGTCAGTTATGCGTTCGTGTTCGCTAAAAAGATCGATTGGGGCAGCCAACATGTTAAGATTCAAAATTTCAATGTTCTCTCGTTCGTTTGATTCTTGCTTTTTTGGGGTATGATAAACGTCACCAACCAATATTGGTGATAAAACTTTGCATGTATCTCTTGTATACTAAGTTTACATATAGTGGTGCCCATACAAACCGGGTTCCAGACCCGACCCATAAATCCGACCCGGAACCGAACTGGGTTCAACCCGGGACTAGGCCAAACCGGTTCCAACCCGGAAAAAACCGGCGGTTTGGGACCGGTTTGTAATATTTTGGCACAAACCGGTTTGGAACCGGTTTTACCTCAACCCGGTTCAGGAACCGGTCCAAAAAAACTGGTTTGGAACCGGTTTTGATCGTTAAAAAAAAACTTTTTCAAACAGTAATATAACCGTTTGAAGCCTCTTTTGACCTTTTTTTAAGTCTTTTTGACGATTTTACCCTTATATGATAATATAAATAGATGGTGCAATAGTTTAGTAACAACTCAAAAGCTCAAAAACGTGCTTAAAAACACAAACACTCTCTTACTTGCTCTACTTTCTACTCTCTTTACTCTCTTGAATTATATAATATGGCTTCTGAAGCATCCATTCTAACTGGTGGATCTTCAAGCGCCGCTACCGTTATAAGAATTCTACCAACCACGAGAAACCAAGAGATTTGGTGAACTATGACTTATGCAAAATATCGAATGGTCAAAATAAAGGTTGATGCAAGGCTTGTGGTTCGTCTTTCAAGTCAGATTCAAACTCGACTTTGAGAAACCATATGACCAAATGGTGCAGGGGTTTGAAAAGTACGTCGAGTCAAGGCCAAACATCAATCGGAACCGATGGTGGTATATGGAACTTCGACGTAGATATGGCTAGAGATAGAATGACAAAGTTTGTAATTCAAGAAGGATTACCGTTTAATCACTTCGACAACCCTCGGTTAACAAGATTGATTCAAGAAACTCTTCAACCGCGCTACACTCACGTAAGTCGCACCACTCTTAGACGTGATTGTTTAAAACTTTGGAAACAAACAAAAAATATATTAAAAGTTTAATTTTAAAATTTACAAACCGGTGTGAATTTAACTACCGATGTTTGTTCTGCCCACACGTTTTACCGGAATCGTACCTTTGCGTCACCGCCCATTGGATAGTTCCATGACAAATAATCAAACGTACGATTCCGTTTGAATTATTTGGATATCCGCATACCGGTGATAATCTATTTCAAATTTTAGATTTTGTAATCAAAACATATAAATTAGAAAACAAAATTTTCTCAATGCCATTGATAACGATTCGAACAACACATTTGTCGTTGATAAATTAAAATTAAAATATAAACCGGTTTATGACGGCGTATTTTTTCATTCAAGATGTGTTGCACATATTATTAACTTAGTTGTGCAAGATGGTCTTGCCGTTCGTGAAGTTGAGGATTTCAAAACTTCTTTCAAAAATAGGTTACGTGATATTTTTACAACTAGAAAAAAAAGATATGTTAATTATAGAAAAATATATCACGATACGAATTCCATTTGTTTAGGACCAAATTGGGATGTTCTGACTAGATGAAATTCAACTTGAAAAATGTTTAATAGTGTTTTGCGATAAAAAGAAACAGTTCATATTTTTCATGATGGTCTTGTGATGCGGGGTCGGGTTGTCCCGTTTTTGTTAGAGGGTTGGAAATGTATTTAAGAGTAAATCAATTTTTAGAGGTTTTTAAAACGAAACTAAAAAATTGTCGGGGGTTTATTATCCGACAAGTTGTTTATTAATTAAGTATATTTAATGACACATAAAATAAGTGAATTTGAAGAAATAAACGACATGCTTTCCGCAATGGTGGCGCCAATGAAAGAATTTTAAAAATATTTCACTGAACTACCCCCTGTTTTTACGTATTTCGCCGCACTAGACCCGTGCTTAAATGTTTTGAGGGTGCAAACTTTAATTGATGAGATAACTTATGATTTAGATTTATATGAACAAAATTTATTTTTTTATGGTTAATGCAAAAGAACAATTTAATGGCTATGTTAAAAATTGTTTAATGTTTATCTTGAAAAATATAGTATAACATCAAACATCCACCGGTAATCGATCGTAATGGAATCGAGTTCGTCGAGCTCAAGTAGAGACCCGATACTTAATTTATATAATACTTTGAGAAATGAAAAAAGTAAACGGCAAAGGGGTAACAACCCAAGTAGCAAGCTCGGGAGGTATACCGGAAATGATTTTTTTATCTACTATGACACCCGATGAATTTCTATCATTTGATATTCTGACGTCGTGGAACGAAATAAATCACAATTTCCAATCCTAGCCGCTATGGCCGGTGATTTACTTACCGTCCAAGCTTCCACGGTAGCTTCAGAGTCTGTATTAAATTGTATACTTTTAGTTAAATTGTATATTTTAAATATTATTTATTGAAATTAAATGTTGGACTCAATAAGGGCATTAAAGGAATAATGCATAAAAAGGATAATGCTTGCCATAAACAAACATAATGTGTTCTAACATTCAAACAATAATTAACTAACATATTAGCATCATTAACATCCATAACATACACTAATTAAGTTTAAATTTCTTTTTCAGGTTTGTAAACAAAAGAAATTTTGACAAGTGTCGGCAGCGGATGAAGAACTGCCCACAGCGGATGAACAAGATGATAAAGCGGATGAAGATCAAGTCCAAGTGTTCACAGCGGATGAAGACATCCCACAGCGGATGAAGACATCCCACAGCGGATGAAGACATCCCACAGCGGATGAAGACATCCCATAGCGGATGAAGACATCCCACAGCGGATGAATAACACACACAGCAGATGCCAAGTCCACAGCTGATGAACTACCCACAACGGATGTTCATCCACAGCGGATGAACATTTCACAGCGGACAAGATACAAAGCACCAAGTGTTCACAGCGGACAGTATCCAAGATACAGCGGATAAGTATTTCTGATTCCACAGCGGACATCTTAATATCCACAGCGGATAGCTAATCATCCGCAGCGGACAGCTAATCATCCACAACCGACAGGTTTTAGACAGGATTTTTATGTAATTTTTGTTTACAAAAGGGTACTTTTTTAATTGTATATAGCTATCTGTATAGGCTATAAATAACACAATACTCTCATCCTTTGTAAGCTTTTTGAATAATCAATACAAACAAGCAGTTATTATCATTCAAACATTTAATCACTGGCAATCATACACACACACAATCACACTGATATCATAAGCATTGATCATGGGTTTCCGCACCATGATTAATGTTTGTTGAACATTGATATAACAAACTTTTGTTCTACCATTTAAGAGATTAGAAAAAAGATCCTTGTAGAAATCAATCATAATCAACAACAGTATCATCCTGTTATCTGTTGTTGCTGCCACACATTTGATTTCAGCAGGTGATATCAGAGCCTTGGCTCAAATCAAACACTGACTTTTAATCCTCTAATTCAACAAATATGATATCTATGGTTCATCAGCTTCATAACAAACATTTTGAGCAGAAAATCATCACAACAACCTTCTTCTACTTCAAACATTCAACAAATGTTCAAAACATGTTTGAATAATATGTTTTCGCACATTTTGTAGAAGATTTTATGTGTTAAAGCTCAAAACATCATACATTCACTGTTTTCAAACAGAAACATCACAAAACACTCTAAAATCTCATCAGTTTTTATGGTGTTTCTGATAAAACAGTATACGAATATTGTTCTATCAGGTTTTCATCAAATAAATACTCATTTGAATACTTTGAATTCATTTTTTGTATTTAAATATCATATTTCATTGTTCTATACTCAAATCAAGCAATTTATCATCTTCAAATAACAAACAGATTGTCATTTTTATTGACGTTGTGACAACTATCACACCCCAACCTTAGCGGCCAAAACATTAAGATGTGAGGGTTAAGATTGTTCAAAGCCATACAACGCTACTTCAAAGTATAAATATTATTAAAATTCAAATTCATATCATAACATGTCATTCATAAGTCTCAAACATACAATCATAACGTAACATAAACCAAAATATCCAGATTTAATATAAATCTATTATTTTCTCTAGGTCCAACCCTAGATGGTTTCATAGCTTCACATTCAACAACTAAGCTTGGGCATTACCTGAAACATGTTAAAAATAAATTCAACATATGTATGTTAGCGAGTTCCCATGAAAGTATACATACATACATAAAAGCTTTTAAAAAGGCAATTCAAGTCATAGGTTAAAGGAAAATGCAAATATATTGATAGCATAATGATACAATCAAACCTTGACAAAGATATGGCCACAACGAATAATATATGATTAGCTAAGCATTAGTTCCCATGATGATCAAGAATACGTCATCAGGAGCCGGCAATAAACTCGGTTTAGCTAAGTATACTTAGTTCCCATGATGATCAAGAATACGTCATCAGGAGCCGGCAATAACCTCGGTTTAGCTCCAAATAGGCTTGTCAAGACTATAGATCTATGACGTCGCTAGGCTAGCAATAGTTAATGATTGTCTTACAAGAGTCTATCACATAATATTTGCACAAGTCCCAAATAACCATGATAAATATAAGATGAATTGCACGTGCATTGCAAGTATTTAAACGTTTTACAAGTGTGACTATGATATAAGTTACATGTTTCACCCCAAAACGTGTGAAGTAAAGTGAACGGGGATGGGAAAACTCACATGATATATGATGTACTTGAACAACAAAGATGGGGTAACTCCAACGATGCCTTCACAAATTGCCTAAAATAAGTGTTCTAAGATTTAGAATTTAGCCATTAAGGTTGAAAGACGATTTACGAAGACTAGAGTTTCAATTGTAATCAGGATTCTTGATATAGTAATTTGATAATATATATACATTTTTATTATTTAACTTTGTTAAATGGAATGAGATCGTGCGATTTAACTACTAAAAAGTTTTGGAGACTTATTAATAATAAGATAAACATCCTTATACGAGAAAACATGAAATTTATTAGTAATAACAAGTCTAGTAAGTAGACATATATATATATATGTATATATATACGTATGTGTGTATATATATATATATATATATATATATATATATATAGATATGTGTGTGTGTATGTGTGTGTGTGTGTATATGTGTGTATATATGTATATATATGCATATATATATTTGTATATATATATATGTCTATATATATGTATATATATATATGTATATATATATGTGTGTATATATATGTGTATATATATGTGTGTGTGTATATATATATATATATATATTATATATATTTCTATTTGATTTTTTAAATCTTTGCAAAGTATATAATTTTAAAAGTACAATGAAAGGTTAAATTAGAAGTTCTTTAAAAGAACTTATTTTATTTTGTTCACTAAAATTTTATACAATTGTAAATATATTTTGTTATGATTTTTATAGCTGAAAATAAAGAAAAAGAATAAAATTTACCAAATTTATAATTTCTACAAATTTTAAAATTTTTTAAATAAATTCTGATTTAGTATAGTATTATAAAATGATTTTTATATCATTTTAATAATATTTTAAGAATTTCTAGAGTAAAAAGTAACAAAAAATCAAATTTTAAAAATTATTGGAGGTACCCAGATTTGAACCCGGGACTCCTACCCATCCGTCTTTCACTTTAACCAGCAGGCTAGGGCGCCTGCGTCTGTCACGTAGTCGTTTTAAAATCTTATAACATTTAAATCGCACAAACCTCCAATTTCCACATAAACCCTAGAAGCAAAATCACACAAATTGAACATCAATTCATGAATGTTAATGAAATTAACCATAGGGCATTGATTCCCTATGGTTAATCGAGTGTGTGTGTGTGTGTGTGTTTGAATTACCCGATTTGGCTAAGGTTTTGAGACGATCGAGTTCGAGTACAACCGCGGTTTGTTGGTCGCTTGAAATCGGTGCTAGTTCATGATTTTGATGAAATTGAGAGTGCTAGTAGTTAAAAGAGAATAGTTAGAGCATTTGCCCTCTAATTTAAGGTTCTAATTTGATCGATTGTGTGCCCAACGTCTCTCGGTTTGATCTCGGGTGTTAAAAGTTGATTTTGGTGTGCAATTTGTTGTTTTAAATGTAATTAATCATTCCATTGATTTCGAATTTGATTGAATGAACATTTTGGAGCCTTTAATTGCATCAAATTATCAATTTATTTTGGAGAGACGGATGGGGTTCGAACGGGTTTCGGTTTTGTGTTGGATACGGTTTAGGTTTAGGGTTTAGGATTTAGGTTTCATGTGTAATTATTTTGTGCCCTAGGTTTATAAATATTTACAGTTTGGTCCCTAGGTTTCATGTGTTATTATTTTATGCCAAATGCTTTTAATTTTTATTAAATTTTACAAATTATAAAGTTTACAAATTTATTATTATAAATTTGTTATCTAATTATTTGTTTAAATCCCATAATTAAGAATTATTACTTAACCTTATAAGACTTTATTTTTTAATAACCAACTAATAATAAAATTTTAAACAAATAACACTAAGATTACACACTATTAGTGATATCAGATTTATCAGAAACGCGAAATAAATCTCCATAGTTTCATTATTGACATAAATAATACTTTTAAGAGTAACGGAAATTAACGATTAACTAATGGACACACGAAATGTCACAGTCTCCCTAACTTTGAGTAATTTCGTCCCGAAATTAGAGTTAAAACTAGACAAACAAATGGGGATGTTTCTTCCTCATGTAATCCTCGCATACCCAGGTAAACTCGGCTCCACGTTTATTTTGCCAACGAACGTTGACGATTGGTATGGTAGTGGTTCGAGTCTTCTTCATTGTTTGATCCATGATCTCCACGGGCTTGTCAACAAAATGCAAGGACTCGTCGATTTGGATTTCATCTAATAGAACATGTAGACCTTCATTGGCCAAACACTTCCATAGGTTTGAGACATGGAAAACAGGATGTACCCCACCAAGTTCAGAGGGTAGTTCTAGCTTGTAAGCCACTTTTCCGATCCTTTTCAGGATCTTAAAAGGTCCTACAAATCGTGGAGCTAACTTACCCTTCTTCCCAAAGGAAACAACTCCCTTCCACGGTGAGACTTTAAGAAGGACCATATCTTCGACTTGAAATTCTAACGGCTTACGTCTTTTATTAGCGTAGCTCTTTTGTCGAGTTCTAGCCACCTCAATATTATCACAAATTTTTGAAATCTTATGGGTCGTTTCATAAATAAGTTCAGGACCGGTAATGAATTTTTCACTGATGTCCATCCAACAGATCGGAGATAGGCATTTACGATCATAAAGTGCTTCGAACGGTGCCATCTTGATGCTTAAGTGATAGCTGTTATTATACAAAAATTCCGCTAGCGGTACATGCGTATCCCAGTCACCACCAAAATCAAGGATACAAAGATGTAGCAAATCATTGAGAGCTTGAATGGTTCGCTCAGTTTGACCGTCCGTTTGAGGATGGTAAGCCGTGCTTAAATCCAGTTGATTACCCAAGAGTTCTTGCATGGATGACCAAAAATGCAAGGTGAAACGAGCATCTCGATCACATATGACGTGTAAAGGTACACCATGATGGCTCACGATCTAATCGATGTAAATACGAGCCAATTTTGAAGTTTTATAAGAGTCACATATAGGAATGAAATGCGCTGTTTTGGTCAGACGGTCAACCATCACCCAAATACTATCATGACCACGAGGAGTACGAGGTAATTTGGTTATAAAATCCATGAATATGTGTTCCCATTTTCACATAGGGACTTTTGGTTATTCAAGTAATCCACTAGGTCGTTGGTGCTCCGCCTTGACCTTTGCACATGTAAGACATTTGGTTACGTATAAAGTGATGTCCTTCTTCATTCTTGGCCACCAGTATTGTCCTCGTAAGTCCATAGACATCTTATCGGACCCAGGGTGAATGGAATAGCGAGTTTGGTGTGCTTCGTTCATGATGACAGTACGAAGATCATCAAGATTAGGAACCCAGAGTCGATTTAAGAAGTACATCATGCCATTCGGTTTTGTCCCCAGCTACAACCGAACTCCATACGTCATTTCTTCATCTATTTTTCCATCAGCTACAACAGCTTGCTGAGCTTCACGAACGTGATGCTCAAGATCGCTATCAATCCTGATATTATAAAGCATAATAGTAGTCTAGTTGACATCCACATGAATCTCCATGTCAAACTCCTCCAAGGTGTTAAACCATTGTCGTCGATCCCGTATTTCTTGAAGCGAGACAGTCTTATTATGGACCTTGCGACTTAACGCATCTGCTACAACATTCGTCTTTCCCGGATGATAACGAATGTCACAGTCATAGTCACTAATAAACTCAACCCAATGACGTTACCTCACATTGAGATCCTTTTGAATGAAAACGTGTTAAAGGCTCTTGTGATCAGTATAGACTAAGCACTGGGTTCCATAGAGGTAATGCCTCTAAATCTTTAAGGCAAACACCATAGCCCCAAGCTCAAGATCGTGGGCCATGTAATTCACTTCATGAACCTTTAATTGACTTGAAGCATAGGGTATGACCTTTCCCCGTTGCATGAAATCATTGTTCCCTTAAAGGAAGGGTGAGGATAGGAGCATTACACAACTTGCATTTGAGGGTCTCGAAATCCTCTTCTTGCTTATGCCCCTACTTGAACGGTTTATTCTTTTAGGTTAAAGAAGTAAGTGGTTTTGCAATCTTTGAGAAATTTGCTATAAAACTCCGGTAGTAACCCGCTAGTCCAAGAAAAGATCGAACTTCAGTTGGAGTTTAGGGGACACACCAATTTTTCACAGCTTCCACCTTAGCAGGATCTACATGGTTCCCTTGGCTATTGACCATGTGGCCCAAAAATTGAACTTCTTCAATCCAAAACTCGCACTTAAAAAACTTTATGTACAACTGTTCTTTCTTTAAAAGCTCCAGAACTTGTTGCAAGTGGAGCTCATGGTCAGTTTTAGTCTTTGAGTATATAAGGATATCGTCGATGAACACAATCATAAATTTGTCTAGGTAGGGCTTGCATACCTAGTTCATGAGATCCATGAAGACGACAAGAGCATTAGTCAAACCAAAAGGCATAGCCATAAACTCATAGTGCCTATAATGAGTGCAAAACACGGTTTTTGGAATGTCATTATCATGGACTCGTAGTTGATAGTAACCACAACGTAGATCGATTTTTGAGAATTGAGTGGCTCCTTGAAGTTGTTAAAAAGATCGTCGATTCAACGAAGAGAGTATCGGTTTTTGATAGTGAGCTTGTTGAGTTCTCGATAGTCGATGCACATACGAAATGAACCATCTTTCTTCTTCACAAATAACACAGGTGCACCCCATGGTGAAGAGCTAGGACGAATAAAGCCCTTATCAGACAGTTCTTGCAGTTGGCTGGCTAATTCCTGCATCTCGATGGTGCAAGACGATAAGGTGACTTGGCCACGGGATTCGTACCAGGAACCAGGTCAATCTTAACTCCACTTCACGAACGGAGGTAAACCGTTAAGATCATCGGGAAATACTTCCGGAAAATCTCGTACAACAGGAATATCCTCAAGTTCCTTTCCTTTGACTTTCATGTTGACTACATAGGCTAAGAAGGCTATGTAATTCTTACCTAGGCACTTTCGAGGCTTGGTACATGACATAAGTTTGAGTCCTTTAGTTGATTTCTCACCAAAGATTTTCAAGGTATTACCCGAGGGTAAAGGAATTCAGATGCATTTCCCGAAGCAGATAATTTCCGCGTAGTGTTTGGATAACTAATCCATGACGTTAATAACATAAAAACTTCCAAGTTCCATAGGAATCAAATCAGAAAACTTGTGCTTGTTAAGACTCAAGACACAATCGCTAACGATGACGTCAATAATGATGGATTTTCCATCGGCGACTTCAACCGTGAATGACTTTTCTAGCTTAGTACGCGACTTAGCAAGTATGGGTTCAAATTCTAACGAGACAAAGCTTTTATCGGCTCCCGAATCAAATAAGATAGAGGCATAGCAATTATTTACAAGAAACATACCTGTGCAGATATAGAACTTTTATTGATACTAAGGAAATGAATGAAGACATTGATTATAAGTGTTATGAATAAGAATGATGTACCGTTCACCATGTCATTATTTGCTTGTGCTTCATTCGTGTTAATGTTGAAAACACGACCCCCAGCCTGTGGAAATTTGCCCGCAAGACGAGGGCATTGTGGTTGGAAATGACCGGTTTATCCACAGTTGTAACAAGCACAATTGGTAACTAGGGTAACATTGTTTGGTGCACGATGACATGTAGCGACCAAATGCCAATACTTCCTTCAAAGTGAGCAAATACGACATGGATTGTTTCCTGCATGATGATACTTGCAAATATTACACATTGGATGTGAACCAGTGTAGGCTCTTGCAATAGGTGCTTGATTGGAAATGATAGCTTGTTTTTGTGGTGCATTGGGTGCTATCACCGCAATGTTTCGAGCAGGAGTGAACTTACGTTTCTTTCCTTTGAATGAGGATTCAGCCTTCACCTCTTTAGTTGCCTTTGGAGTCACCTGCCTATTTTGTTTATCACCATTTACCGTCAAGGTACCAGCCTTGATGTGATTTTTAGTGAGCTGTGCAGTGATGTTGATTGCTTCTTCCAGGGTCGTGGGCCTACTTCCCAAACAACATCTTGAATTTGAGGTGGTACCCCTTTGATGAACTTCTCAATGTAACGAGGAATAGTGTCCACCATGTGTGGTAAAAGCATGTTTAATTCATGACGCCGAGTGAAGTATGCCAAATGGTTGCCATTATCTTGTTTGAGGTTCCAAGTTCCTCCTCCAGTTTTTGCAGTTCACTCATTAGGCAGAATTTTTGGATCATAATGTTCTTAAACTCTTACCATGATAATATCAATGCAACTTCCGCACCCCGGTTCCTCTTTTCACTATTCTACCAGGTAAGTACCCATTGTTAAAGAACACTCGCGGCATAACAAACCTTGAGTGCTTCGGGACACTCACTATTGATGAAAGTGTTCTCCTTACTCTTGAACCACTCGAGAAGTCCAGTGGCTCCCTCCTTCCCACTAAAGCTAGTTGGTTTACAAGAGTTGAAGTGTTTAAAGGTGCGAGTTTGATTATTCCCTCCTTGGTTGTTGCTGTTTTCCCCATGACCATTGTTATGATCACCACCATTATTCCCATTAGTGTTGGCCATAAGGGTGCTACTTAACTCAATGACCATAGTAGGAAGGACAACAACCATTTGTCGGGTGATCCGGCGAGTTTTCGGTCAGAGTTACCACGCTTTCCATGATGGCGAGACATTCTAAAAAGGAAATAGAGCAGATATTAGGATTTGGAGATTAAAATCAGTTCAAATAGACATAATTACTTAGGATTTACAAACATATAAAGGATTTTTCGATTTGGTAACACACAACCAATAGGAACATGGACACGTCAAGGTAACTTAATTCTAATTTGCCTTGGGGAATTTATCTATTTTGACCATAATTTATCACTTTTCCCAGAAATCCCCAAGTAAGCATAACCGGTCCCACAATTGATTGGGACTTATGCGAAATACTTACCTTAGCTCGAAGGTTTTTTGCCAGGAAATCCAGAATACAGGTGTTTATGAGTCACACATTTTCCCTATAGGCTAACAGAATTAAATCATTGATGAGATTTTCAAAGATTTGACATAAAGTCTAAAGAATTAAACCATTCGATGTACTGCGTAAGATTCCACGTATAGTCAAGAATAAGTTTAAGAAGTGAAATGCGTCGATGCGTTGAAACAAGTGATGGGTGAAAATGGTTAAGAAGTTGGAGATATACGAAGCTTAAGGTTTTGTCAGTCAAGCTAATCACCTAAGGCACAATTTCAACTAAGTAAAATCAATTTGCACATAAGGACTCCATCATGTAACATGTAGAATCATGTAGTATGCATATAAGTAAACATACAAGATCATGAAAATTTTCATGTAAGGTCCCTGTATTAACCATAGTATAGGTCACTATTTCTAATAACCTAAATCCCTATAGTTATGGGCTCTGATACCAATCTGTCACACCCTAACCTTAACGGCGGAAACGTTGAGATTTGAGGGTTAAGATTGTTCAAAGCCACACAACGGTACTTCAAAGTGTAAATATTATTAAAATTCAAATTCATATCATAACATGTCATTCATAAGTCTCAAACATACAATCATAACGTAAACCAAACTATCCAATTTAATATAAATCCATTATTTTCTCTAGGTCCAACACTAGATGGTCTCATAGCTTCACGTTCAACAACTAAGCTTGGACATTTCCTGAAACATGTTAAAAACAAAGTCAACATATGTATGTTGGTGAGTTCCCATGAGAGTACACATACATACATAAAAGCTTTTAAAAAGGCAATTCAAGTCATAGGTTAAAGGAAAATGCAAATACATTGATAGCATAATGATACAATCAAACCTTGACAAAGATATGGCCACAACGAATAATATACGATAGCTAAGTGTACTTGATCCCCATGATGATCAAGAATACGTCATCAGGAGCCGGCAATAACCTCGGTTTAGCACCAAATATGCTTGTCAAGTCCATAGATCTATGACGTCGCTAGGCTAGCAATAGTTAATGATTGTCTTACAAGAGTCTATCACATCATATTTGCACAAGTCCCAAATAACCATGACAAATATAAGATGAATTGCATGTGCGTTGCAAGTATTTAAACGTTTTACAAGTGTGACAATGATATAAGTAACATGTTTCACCCTAAAACGTGTGAAGTAAAGTAAAACGGGGGATGGGAAAACTCACATAATATAAGATGTACTTGAACAACAAAGATGGGGTAACTCCAACGATGCCTTCACAAATTGCCTAAAAATAAGTGTTCTAAGATTTAGAATTTAGCCGGTTACGTCGAAAGACGATTTATGAAGACTAGAGTTTCAATTGTAATCGTGATTCTTGATTTAGTAATTTGATAATATATATACATTTTATTATTTAACTTTGCTAAATGGAATGAGACGGTGTGATTTAACTACTAAAAAAGTTTTAGAGACTTATTAATAATAAGATGAACATCCTTAACGAAAACATTAAATTTATTAGTAATACTAAGTCTAGCAATTATATATATATATACATATATATATATATATACACACGTATGTATGTATGTATGTATATTTCTATTTGATTTTTTAAATCTTTACAAAAGTATATAACTTTAAAAGTACAATGAAAGGTTAAATTAGAAATTCTTTAAAAGAACATATTTCATTTTGTTTCACTAAAATTTTATACAATTGTAAACATATTTTGTTATGATTTTTATGATTGAAAATAAAAAATGAATAAAATTTACCAAATTTATAATTTCTACAACTCTTAGAAATTTTTAAATAAATTCTGACTTAGTATAGTATTATAAAATGATTTTTATATCATTGTAATAATATTTTAAGAGTTTCTAGAGTTAAAAATAACAAATAATCGCATTTTAATAATTATTGCAGGTGCCCGGGTTCGAACCCGAGACCTCCTGCCCATCCCTCTTACGCTTTAACCAGCAGGCTAGGGCGCTTGCGCCAAATAGTCGTTTTAAAATCTTATAACACTTAAATCTCACAAACCCCCAATTTCCACATAACCCTAGAAGCAAAATCGCACAAATTGAACATCAATTCATAAATGTTAATGAAATTAACCATAGGGCTTTGATTCCCCATGGTTAATCGAGAGTGTGTGTGTGTTTGAATTACCCGATTTGGCTATGGTTTTGAGACGATCGAGTTCGAGCACAACCGCGGTTTGTTCGTCGCTTGAAATCAGTGCTAGTTCACCATTTTGATGAAATTGACAGTGCTAGTAGTTAAAAGAGAGTAGTTAGAGCATTTGCCCTCTAATTTAAGGTTCTAATTTGATTGATTGTGTGCCCAACGACTCTCGGTTTGATCTCGGGTGTTACAAGTTGATTTTGGTGTGCAATTTGTTGTTTTAAATGAAATTAATCATTCCACTGATTTCAAATTGATTGAATGAACGTTTTGGAGTCTTTAATTGGATCAAATTATCAGTTTATTGTGGAAAGATGGATGGGGTTCGAACAGGTTTCAGTTTTGTGTTGGATAGTTGTCTTAATCGCATTGAAAGCCAAATTAAAGCACGTGTTCGAGTTCGAATCAGGTTCACGAAGCGATTAGGGTGATTTGGGGTAAACCGAGCGTTTAAATGGGTGTTTTGGGGGTCGCCGGAGTTCAGCCGGAGGGTGGCCGGAGCCAGCGCCAGAAAAACAGGGAAAAGGGGGGGGGTGGGGTGGGGGGGGTTTTAAATATTTACAGTTTGGTCCCTAGGGTTTCATGTGTTGTTATTTTATGCCAAAAACTTTTAACTTTTATTAAATTTTACAAATTGTAAAGTTTACAAATTTATTATTATAAATTTGTTATCTAATTATTTGTTTAAATCCCATAATTAAGAATTATTAATTAACCTTACAAGATTTTATTTTATTAGTAACCAACTAATTATAAAATTTTAACCAAATAGCACTAAGATTACACACTATTAATGATATCAAATTTATCAGAAACGCGAAACAAATCCCCATAGTTTCATTATTGACATAAATAATACTTTCAAGAGTAACATGAATTAATGATTAACTAACGAACACACGAAATGTCATAATAGCCACCAACAAACCCTAAGATAAACCCTAGTTTTAATCACACATATTCTTCAAAATCTACGGTGGTTTTGTTGAATAATCATTCAAAATCAAAGAAGAAACATTTTGTTCTTTTAAATATTTTAAAAAGTTACTTTTTGATCCAAAAAGTAAACTTTAAAAACATTTTTTTTGTTTTTAGGGTTTTGGCTTTTTCATTTGAAAAATTGTCTGCTGATTTGACAACCTTAAACAGAATATTACATTCTTGTCACCAAGAAAGTGACTACACATAGGACATATCAAATTAAAATGTGACATCATAAACAAAAAAATCCTAGTGATTTTAGGATAAAACGAATTTAGCACCAAGCTAAATACTTAAGACAAATTGAAAAGCATACCTGGTGATGAACTGAAGAAAGTAAAAACAGACGTGAAAGCATACAGTATTTTGACAATGACTTTACCATTTGAAATCTTGACAAGGGTTGAGAATTTCAAAACAGCACATGAACTCTGGAAGGTACTTCGCACCATATGTGAAGGAAGTGAAGAGATAAGGGAAATCAAAAAGGAAAAATTGAGGACCCCATATGAAACCTTCCACCATGTTCACGGAGAATCAATTCCATAACAACTTCACAAATTTGTTTAACTTGTAAATGAGATGATTGTTTATGGTCTCAAATACAAATCTGTTAAAATCAACAAAAAGATGTTGCATACATTACCCGAGAGCTGGACTTAGTTAGCGTCTCTAATGAAAGCAACATTGGATCTTGAAACCATATCTTTAGATGCTATAGTGGCTAAGGTGGAAGCACTAGAACTAGATGAAAGATCCAGAAACAACAACACTATCAGACATGTGGATGCATGCAAGTTCAAGGAACTTCGACAAATAGACAGTGCATTCTTGACATGTACTGGAGAAGATGAAGATCATTCTTCAAGTTCAAAAATTCCTGGATGCCAGCAAAACATCATTCTTCTCTGCTCTTGAATCATCCAACAACAAACAAAGTCCAAGATGACTGGTGTTCATGCTTCTCATGAAACAACACCACAAAGCAAACAGAATCCACATCATCATTCTTCAAGCTCAAGCAAGCAACAACAGCCAAAGTTTTAAAATATACATAAAATTTATAAACCCATTGATGCTCTCACTATCATTATGCAAAGTGAAGAGCAGAAGGCAGCATATGCGGTCTTCTCCACAAGCTTTGAAGCTTATCTGGGGGCTAACCTCACACCATCATAGATAATTCAACAAGACTTGGATGAATTAGTACCAGAAATGGTTAAAGAAATGGATCTTTAGTGGTCTATGGCAATGATTGCCTATACATCAAAAAGGTTTCTACAAAGAAACAGAGGGCTGATCATGGACAAGAAAACAAAGATTGGTTTTGACAAAACCAATGTCAGATGCTACAATTGTCAACTATATGTAAATTTTCAAGAGAATGCCAACAACCAAGAGTTGACAGAAACAATAATCTAACACAAGCATCAAGCAGCTACCATTCAAGTAGACAGATCGCACCTCTAAGAAGTATCCCTGCTGCACCAACCCCACCTCAAATCACTCAATACAGCCTAAATCAGCACTCCCAATCATCAGCCATGATTATTAAAAAGGATGGTGAGTATGACTGGAGCATGTATGAACCTGAAATTCAATCTCCAAATCATGCCCTCATGGCAGACATTGAAGATAAAATTTCAGAAATCCTGAAAGAGGTAAAAGAAAACCTCCGTACATAAGCATGCATAGATGAACTCAATACATAGAGAGAACATGCAGAAAAACTTTCAAAGAAAGTAATTAAAACAAACATTTTGAATGAAAGTCTCAAAATAGAACAAAAACATTATGGACTCAAAATTCTTTCATTACAAAATGATTTAGACAAGTTGATGTCTGATAAATTAACACTTGCAGCTCAAGTAGAGCAACTCTCTGTATCCTTGACTGAGTCTAAAACACTATAAGCTGAAACTAAAGTAAAACGAAACCGAAGTGAAACTTCAGAAGTTTTAGGTATGCAACAAGAAGTTTGAAGAATTTCTGGCACAACAAAGGGCTTTCGAAGACCCTTCAGGTTTAGGATATAACAAAGTCAATCCACCATACAATGATAATTATATTCCTTTACATGATTCCATGACTAACAAACAAGGTGAGTCACTTGATCCACATGACAGAACAGATGATTCCAAACCATCATCATCATCATCATCAAAGTCATCATTAACAGCAAAAACACCTTTGATAAAATTTGTTAAAAGTCAAGCAACATAACAAATTAAATTAACAGATTGCTATCAAGGAGAAAACAATGAATTTGATGAACAGACAACTGATGAAGATGATATTGACTTGTTGGATGATGTGTCAATTCAATGAATTACTAAAACTCTCAATGTTTCAAGTGTGGTTGATGCACAAATTAGATAGACAAAGTAGACTCAAGGATTTGATATCTGCTCCGGTGGAAGAAAAATTGCTTCTCCTAAACAAACAAACATTAGGAATGGCAAAGCTCCAATTCAGCAAAAACAATCAATAGTAACTTTTGACATTCCTCTAAAACCAAATTTGAAATCAAAAGTTTTAAACAAATAAGGCAATGCAAATTTACCATACTGTGAATGGTGTGATCATTATACTCATAGCACCGACAAATGCAAATATGTTAAATATGGAAAGTACTGTCACATGAAATCACAGTGCTGAATCTTGCCATTTTCATAATTATTGTTCAATTTGTAAAAGAAACAATCATAGCACTGCAAACTATTTCTTTAACAAGAAAAACAAAAAGCAAAACACCTTATTCCTAATAAGAAAAAAGTAGGAGTGCTAAGATAAACTCCTCATCAAAAGGTTGTTTTAAACAATGACAAAACATTCTATGACACCTTGAAACAAGCACACAGGGGACACAAGTCTCAAAATAGACAACAAACAGACATTAGCACTAATAGGAGAAGAGCTCAAAATACTTCTCCTGACAGAGCTAAAATCAATCAAAGGAAATCTAGTGTAACAAGAATTCCTAAACCACCAGAAAATGCCATTTTAGAAGAAATTTGCATTTTGGGAAAAGACGGAAAACCCAAGACCATCTTGGCTTGGGTTGCACCATCTAACTGATTTCTTTGATTTTTCAGGGACATCAAAGAAGGCGAGACAACATATGGTATGTTGACAGTGGATGTTCCCGACATATGACAGGAAATTATTCCCTCCTTTGGGATTTCAACACCAAACATGGAGGAAACATAGTTTTTGGAGGTGATAAGACAGGTTGGAAAGATAACCGGTGAAGGAACAATATCAAATGAGTTGATCAGCTTTGAGAATGTCAACTACTGCCCTAACGTTTAGTTTAATCTTCTAAGTGTATCCCAGATCTATGATAAAGGATATGCCACCTTATTTGGCTCAAACAATTGCTACATCCTCAAGACAAGTTTTCAAATACCTAAAGATTGTATCTTTTTGAAAACTCCACGTCATAACAACACATACATTGTTGATATGAAAACTATTTCCACAACAACTTCTGAAACATGTTTACTATCAAAAGCATTAGAAGATCTTTCCTAATTATGGCAAAGACATTTGGGACACTCTAATTATAACATAATGAATGAACTTGTAAAAGGTGATCTAGTAATAGGTTTACCACAAAAGGAATTTTTCTGTACAGACCACTGCACTCCATGTCCGAAAGGGAAACAACATAGAGCGTCTCATAAGTTTAAATTGGTATACTCCAATAACACATCACTCAATTGCTTCACATGGACGTTTTTGGTCCAACAAACATTCTAAGCATAGGAAAGAAGCAATACTGTCTTGTTATAGTAGATGACTACTCAAGGTTCACATGGGTTTTCTTTCTACTACACAAGTTAGAAACATCAGAAATTATCAAAACATTTATCACTAAGATTGAGAATCAATTAGATCTTGAAGTTAAATATCTAAGAAGTGATAATGGAACTGAATTAAAAAATAACTCTATTTCTTCTTTTTCTATAGAAAAAAGAATCAGTCATCAATTCAGTGTAGCAAGAACTACTCAGCAAAATGGAGTAGCTGAATGGAGAAACAGAACATTAATAGAAGCAGCCAGATCTATGCTAGCTGAATCTCTGTTGCCCATATCCTTTTGGGCAGAAGCAATCAATACAGCTTGTTACATTCAAAACAGAACATTAATAATCACAGAACAGTCCAAAACTCCATCTGAATTAATGTTTAAAAGAAAACCATTCATAGGATTTCTTAAAGCATTTTCTGTTTCAATATTAAACACCTAGAGAACAAATCCAAATTTTCTCCAAAAGCAGATAAAGGATTCTTTTTTGGATACTCTAGAAGCTCAAAAGCTTACAAAGTATACAATTCAAGATGTAATATTATGAAACAAGCTACAGATGTTATTTTTAATGAACATTCTTTCACAAAGAAAGTCATTGGATCAAACTGGTTGTTTGATATTGATTCAATAAAAAAATCATTTCACACATCTTATTTTGATGTTTCAGGTACATAGGAAGATATTGAATATCCAATGGTACCTCCTCCAACAACCATTGATGTTCCATTAACTGCTGATCCTCTAAGGAGAACAAACATCACTCCTTCAAGTACCACAGTTACACCTCCTCAAGAACAAACAAATACATCTAGAGGAACATCATTCGACACATCATCCACATCATCACCAATGAAAACTCAACCACTACCAACCACCCAACCTAAGTCACATCAACCAACCATAGTTGAGGAGGATGAAGATTATCATTCATTACCAGGCACACATCATGAAGATGAAATCCTAGATTTCTTTCATGATTCTCAAGAAACATTCAATGAACCCACACAACCATATAATCCTACACCCTTAAATACATTTGCTCATCATTCAACACCAGAACAAACAATCACAAATCTTGATTCAACAATCCCAGTTGATCAACTTGAAACAACCAGAATACACAAAGATCACCCCTTAGAAAACATCATAGCTGATCTCGATACTAGACTGACAAGAATTCTATAAGACATAGCTAACATTTTCTTGTATTCCTGTTTCCTATCCCTAATTGTACCTGAATACATCACATAAGCACTTAAAGACAACATCTTGGATCATGAGGGAGGTTGGTGCAACCAAAATGTTGGACCAAAAGAACCAATGAGCCAAGATCAGGAAAACCTCTAAGTCCCACATGCCACTGCAACAACTGCTGAAGACTCCCATCAGTTACAGTGTTCTCTTACTTGAATGTCAGACTCGAGAACATCTGAAGACTCTCATCAGCTATTGTGTTCTCTTGCTTGAATGTCAGACTCGAGAGCATCTTAGCTCCAACCATCAGCTGTTCTGACAAAGTCTGAAAAACAAAGTATGAAGATCGAAGAACTGAAGAACAACAGCTGAAGAAGACTCCAAAGTACTGAAGACCAAGTACTGAAGTCTGAAGTACTGATCTTACAAGTACTGAAGACTTCAAGTACTGAAGACAAGTACTGAAGAATCAAAAGCTGAAGAACTGAAGAACTGAAGACCTTCTACTGAAGCACAAAGTCTGAAGACAAAGACTGAAGACAACAACTGATGATATCTACTGAAGTCATCAGTTGTTACATTATCTGAAGCCAAGTCTGAAGACCAAGTACTGAAGACTCAGAGTTTGTCACAACAGCTGAAGAAGTCTTGTTCAGTTGTTGTGATGGTTTTTCCTTTTCAGTAGTTTATTTCATTTCAGTAGTTGTACAACAACTGAAGAGCATGTTCTTCAGTTGTTATAGTATCAGTAGTTATAAACGACTGAAGAGCTTGTTCTTCAGTCTTTGTAGGATTTCAGTAGTTTACTTTTGTCAGCACTTAGGAACTTTTGTAAGAAGATGTCAGTTGTTGACATCTTCAGTAGTTTTATGTTTTGTCAGTTGTAATTTGAATATTCAGTGATGTCAGAAAAAGGACATCAACCCATCCTTTTGCCGCCTATAAAAGGATGGGTAACCATACAGTTTTAATTGCCGAAACGTGCGACCAATAGAACATTTATTGTTTCGCAGAACTCTTCTCTCTCTATGCTTATGCTTTTAAATTGAAATATCTTTTATGTTCTTGCTTTAATTGCTAATTAATGTGCTAAATCCGCTGCAAACATAATCTAATTGATCAACCGAGAGGCTGAGATCCTGTCAAATGGTATCAGAGCAGGTTAATCATTGATCGATTTCACTATTGATCATTTGAAACTGCTCTTTTGATCTCTCTGTTTGATCGAATTAGCAATTTGCAAGAGTTAGCCATAGAGAGTGAGTTTCTGCTGTTTCCGGCCAAAATCTTGAGGTCTTTTGGTGGTTTTGAGTTACGTTTGTCGTGTTTAAACTTGTTTTTGACCAAAACCTGAGATGACAACACCAACCAATGATCCTCACAATACTGGTTCCGCAACCAAGCCTCCGATGCTGGTTAGGAACGAGTATAACATATGGCAAAGACGTATGCTACGCCACTTGGCTGTCAACAGTGCTGGTTGTTGGAAGTCAGTGGTGCATGGGCCATACAAGCCTATGGTGAGCGTCCCGGAATCTAATGAACAGGTTGCGAAGAAACCTGAACAATATTCGGACGAAGATCTAAAGCTGTTCGAAATTGATGCTAGAGCCCATGGAATTTTAGCCATGGCCATTCCAAACGAGATATATTCAGGGCTCTTGCATCATGAGTCTGCTCATGACCTATGGGTTGCTCTAAAGGAACAATTTGGAGGAACTGATTTGGTCTTAGCAAACAATAGGGAAATCCTCGCCCAACAATATGAGACATTCTCATATAGAAAGGGTGAGACTCTGACCCAGCAGTTTGAGCGGTTCTCTTGTTTGATCTCTGAGCTGAAGATGGTTAAACAAGAGTACTCCAAAAGCCAGATGAACAACAGGTTCCTCAGGTCATTGCCTGAGAGATGAACAACAGGTTCCTCAGGTCATTGCCTGAGAGATGGGACACATATACCATTGTCCTACGCTCCAGTGCTGACCTGGACACTCTATCTCTCACCCAACTTCATGGGAAATTGCTCACTTTTGAGAGAGAGGTAGAGCAAAAGAGGAAGTTGTCATCTTCTGGCAAACTTGCTGATGACTTTGTCCAAGGTAATGCTGCCTTGATAAGTCATGAGTCAGAATATGCTTCATCAGAAAGTTCTTATGATGAGCATATTGATTTCTCTACAAACTCAGAACAAGCTTTTGTTGGTGTTAGTAGTTCAGGAGGTGGTGGTGACAACTTGTGTTTTCTGATGGAGGATTTGAAGGGCATTCCAGATGATGATCTGGAAGAGATGGATATTTTGAACCAAATCGCAATGATAAATATCCGCTCTCAGAAGTTCTACAAAAGAACTGGTAGGAAATTCCCAGGACTCTCTGGCAAAACCAAAGTTGGTTTTGACAAGAGCAAGTTGAGGTGTCACAAGTGCCAAAGGCTTGGACACTTTGCAAGAGAGTGTAGATCATCTGGATCTAACTCATCTGCACCCTTTGTGACTTTTCCCAGCAATAGCTCACAGCACAAAGGGCAACCTTCCTACAGTTCTACCCATCCTTCTCAGGCACAGGCACCACCTGCTTATTTTGTGCCACAGGGTCATATGCCTTACCCTTACCCCTGTTACTACATGCCTCAGCCTGGTCAAACTCAAGCACCCCTGGCTCAACCACCTCATGCTCTTCCAGAGCCTCACTCTTCCCAATCTCATCATCACACACAACCTCAACAACAAAGCTTTTTCACCCCAACTGCTGTTGACTGGAGTAGTCTACCAGAAGAGCTATCTGGTCAGGAACCTCTACTCCAAGGTGCTGGTCAATATGGTGGTGATCAACCTTTTGGAAATCTTGCTCTGATGGCCCTTGATTCTGCTGAAGGGTCATCAACAAATGCCTCATCTCAGGTATCCACTGAGGCAAAAGCCAAGCTTTGTTCAGAGTCATGCATAGCAGCATTTGCTTCTATTAGAGAAGCAAATGTAGCTTTAATAGATAAAAATCTTGAGCTTGAGCACACTATTTCCAAAAGAAAAGCTGATTTTGAGGTTGTTCTAAAAGATAAAAATGATGAGATTTACAAGCTTAAATGCCAAATCAAAGATGATAAAGCTAGGGAAGATGTACTTCTAGAGAAGTACAAAGACCTCAAGGAAACTCTTGCAACCACCCAAGTTGAGTGTGATCGATGGGTGCAATCATGCAAGGGTTTTGAAATGCTTCTTAGCAAGCAATCAGCTTCCAATGTGAAGTTTGGCATTGGTTATAATCACACTGCTCCTCATACAGACTTCATTTCAAGAGCAGAAGTTGAATCTGATGGGGAGAGCAATAACCAATCCTTCTCATCATGTGACTTACTATCCTCTAAATCAGCATCATCAGAGATAGACTGTCACATGACCAAAAGGCTGATCAACTCAGGAGTTGTCACTAGAAGTACTGAAGGTACTGGATAGCAAGTGACAACATCTGAAGTTCGAACCTCAAATACTGTTAGCACTAAAGAGAAGAAAACTAACAGTAGAAAAGGTTTGAAGACAGCCAGAGAGGATACCAGGAAAGCAGGCACTAGGAAGAAAACTGCTAGTACTGATGACAAACAGCTAAAGAACAAGTCTTTAGCAGTTAAATCCTCTTCAGCTGATGATCAGCATAAGATGAAGAAAAAGTCATGTGAGATATGTGGCTTGTTCAATCATCTTACTGATGATTGCTAGTACAAAAGGGGTTCCAAACTCAAACAGAAGGAGAAAATTACTGAGAGCATCAATAAAATGAAGAATGAGTTTGAAACCAAGTTTGTATTAGCAACATCCAAGCCTGAAATCCCTAAGCCCAAAGCTAAATTTAAAAGGAAGGTAGGGATCACTCAGGCAACAGCTGAGGTTGCTCAGAAAAATATGGTACAACATAGGAACTCATCATCAGCAAACTCCAATGTGTCTGAAGAGCTGAAAGCCTTATCACAGAATCAGACACAATTGGTGATGATGGTTCAGCAGCTAGTGGGAAGAGTCAACCACTTAGATGCTCCTGTGTTGAAACCACAGAAAAGGAAGTCCAAGCCAAAGGGTTCCTCTTCTGTACCATCTTCTTCACCTCAAGCTGTCACTTACAACACAACTGTTAGTGCTGCACCTGTAGCTGAGAACAGACCCAAAACCAAGCATGTTTGGGTCTCCAAGACAAACTAACACATGGTTGTGTTTGCAGGGTTCTTCAACATGCCATAGAAGCATCTAGTATGTAGATAGTGGAGGATCCATGCACATGACAGGAAGCAGCTCCCTTCTTAATGACTACTCTCAAGGAAAGAAGGGATTTGCTTCTTTTAGCAATGATGCAAAGGGTTACATCATCGGAAAAGGCTTTGTTTCTAACGGGGAAATAAGGTTTGATGATGTTAACCATGTGGAGAATCTCAAGTACAACCTCTTGAGTGTTAGTCAAATGTGTGACAAAGGCCATGTTGCCCTTTTCACAAGCCAGAACTGTCGGATTCTGTCATCCAAAGTTCTGAGTTTGATTGACAAGGCATTGGATGAACACACTCTCCTGAAGGCCAACAGGACAGGAAGAGTGTATGCCTTAGATCTTTCCAAAAGATGGATCTAAAAGGCCATCCCTGCCTATTCTCCAAGGCATCTCCTCAAGAGTCTACACTATGGCATAGAGGCTGGGTCATGTAAATTTCAAGAACATGAATCAGCTAATAAGCCATGGTTTAGTAAGAGGATTGCCTCTGAAGGAGTTCAAGTGTGAAGATGACTGCACTGCTTGCTTGAAAGGAAAACAACACAAAGTTTCATTCCCTTCAATAGAAGAACCAAAGTCCACTGCCTGCTTACAACTTCTGCACATGGATCTATTTGGTCCTGTCAGAGTAATGAGCATGACAAAGAAGAAATACTGCCTGGTAATTGTGGATGATTACTCCAGGTTTGTATGGACTTTCTTCTTGCACTCCAAGGATGAAGCAGCAAAGACAATAATGAACTTTGTGTTACAAGTAGAAAAGCAGTATTCCCTACAGGTCAAGTGTGTGAGGAGTGACAATGGAACAGAATTTAGAAACCACACACTTGATGACTTCTACCTGTCCAAGGGAATTAGAAGGCAGTTTAGCATTCCTAGAACTCCTGAGCAGAATGGAGTGGTGGAGAGAAAGAACAGGACCCTCATTGAGGCAGCAAGGTCAATGTTGGCTGACTCTGGGTTGCCATTGACGTTTTGGGCTGAAGCTGTCAATACAGCTTGCTATGTACAAAATAGAGCTTTAGTAAATAAGAGGTTGATGAAGACTCCATATGAAGTTCTTCATCATTTGGCTCCTCTTATTTCATTCTTTAGAGCCTTTGGGTGTCCTTGTTTTATTCTCAACACTAGCAACCCACTTCATAAGTTTGCTAGTAAGGTGGATGCAGGGTACTTTGTTGGTTATTCATCAACTTGCAAAGCATACAGAGTCTTCAAATGTAGAACCAAGGGGGTTGAAGAAACTCTGCATGTTAAGTTCAATGAATCTCCAAAGGACAAGATTCCACAAAACCCTGTGGAGTTGTTTGATCTGGACATACTGCAATATGTTCCTTATCAACCTCCATCTGTTGAGCCTGTCAGCAGATCTCCACCTGGTGGTACTGATGATGATGAAGTTAGTACTCACCTCTTCAGGTTTAGTGATAATCTGCCTAAGTTCACTGAACCTGATGCTCCTGTAGACTCAGCAGCTCCATCCACTACAAATGCTGATGAGATTTCTGCTTGCTCTACTTCGTTTGAGCTGCCATCCTCTACATGGTTTCAGGAATCTCCATCACCATCTGTTGCCACTGATGGGTCTACAAACACTTGCACAGATATCATAGTCTATCAAGAGCTCAAGAATCACCCCACATCACAGATCATTGGTGATATTCATGCTGGAGTTTCAACCAGGAATCAATTGTCTAACTTCTGCTTCTATGCTCTCTTCATCAGTCAGCAAGAGCCAAAGAACTATCATATTGCTTTAAGAGACAATGGATGGGTGGAAGCTATGCAGCTTGAGCTTCTTCAATTCAAGAAACAGCAAGTGTGGGAGCTTGTTCCATTACCCAAAGATAAGTGTGCTATAGGCACCAAGTGGGTATTCAGGAACAAAACATATGAGAAGGGCCAAATTGTCAAGAACAAGGCCAGACTGGTTGTCCAAGGGTTTGCACAGGAGGAAGGCATCGATTATGATGAGACCTTTGCACCTGTGGCCAGACTGGAAGCAATCAGACTGTTCTTAGCGTATGCTGCCTTTCACAGTCTCAAGGTTTATCAAATGGATGTCAAAAGTGCCTTCCTATATGGAAAAATAAAAGAAGAGGTTTATGTGTGTCAACCACCAGGCTTTGAGGACAATAAACATCCTGATTGGGTGTACAAGCTTGATAAGGCTCTCTATGGGCTGAAGCAAGCACCTAGAGCCTGGTATGAGACACTCTCAACCTTTCTTCTAGAGAATAAGTTCACTAGAGGCACCATTGATAAAACCTTATTCATCAAGACTGTGGGACAACATAAGCTCCTTGTTCAGATTTATGTTGATGACATCATCTTTGCATCCTCTGATCCAAAGTTGTGTGATGAATTTACAAAGCTTATGAAGCTGAGATTTGAAATGAGTGCTATGGGAGAATTACAGTATTTTCTGGGTTTGCAAATCAAACAACTGGATGATGGAATCTTCATCCATCAGTCCAAGTATACCAAAGAGTTGTTAAATAAGTTTGATTTACAATCCTGTAAGCCCTGTTCTACTCCCATGAGCAGCATCACACAACTAGATGTAGATCCGAAAGGTAAAGCGGTTGATGAAACCCTTTACAGATGTATGATTGGGTCCTTGATGTACCTTACAACTTCTAGAACAGACATCATGTTTTCAACATGTGCTTGTGCTAGATTTCAGGCTGCACCTAAAGAATCCCATTTGATTGCAGTCAAAAGGATCTTTAGATATCTGCAAGGTACCTAATCACTAGGTCTTTGGTATTCAGCTGGGCATTCTTGCAAATTAGTTGCTTTCTCTGATAGTGACTATGCAGGATGCAAAGTCACCAGAAAATCCACTTCTGGTGGTTGCCAATTCCTAGGCAATTGTTTAGTTTCTTGGCAGAGTAAGAAACAAACATCAATTGCTACATCTACTGCTGAAGCTGAGTATATTGCTGCTGCAAGTTGTACCTCTCAGATACTCTGGCTTCAGAACCAACTTCTGGATTATGGCATTACTGAGACTAAAACTCCATTACTAATGGATAGTGCTTCAGCTCTCTGTATTGTTAAGAATCCAGTCCAGCACTCAAGGACCAAACATATTGAGATCAGACATCACTTTATCAGGGATTGCTATGAGAAAAGTCTGATTGATCCTAAGTTTGTGCCTAGTGCTGATGAGCTTGCATTCATTTTTACTAAGCCTCTAGATAGTGCCACATTCCAAAATTTGGTACTAAGGCTTGGTATGCTGCAGCTTGATTGATTTGACCTATGCTGGTACTCTTAGTTCACAACTACTGAAAAGCAAAGGTCAAATACAAGTACTGATGAGTAATTTAGTCTTCAGCTCTTTCACAACTATTGAAGACTAAAATGACTCAAAGTACTGATGTACATTATTTATTGAAAAACAACTGATGTAGTGAGGTGGATTACAACTACTGATGTATAATTTTCAAATAAATAAGTACTGAAGAACAAATTTTGCTCATAAGTACTGATGTGTAATCTTACACAAATACTGAAGACAATTTGTTCACCAGTTCTGAAGAATATTTCATCAGCACTTGTGAACATCTGATCACAAGAGCTGAAGGCATAAATATTCACAAGAGCTGAAGGGTCGGTGAAACATCTGAAAGTCAGCCAAAGAGCTGATGAGTAAGTGTGGAGGCTAGTATGAAACAACTGATTTGACGGAAACAGCTGATGAGTAATTTCTCATCAGCTGATAACAACAGCTGATGTTTCATACACAAACAACTGAAGGACAAAACCATGTCTTCAGTAGTTCACAACTACTGATATCAGTAGTTCACAACTACTGAAGGCTAACACTAAGTCCTCAGTTGTTTACAACAACTGAAGCAATACCATGTCCTCAGTAGTTCACAACTACTGATATCAGTAGTTTACAACTACTGAAGGCTAACACCAAGTCTTCAGTTGTTCCAACGTCTGAAGAATACTAGGTCATCAGTAGCTCATAACTACTGACGACTGACAGTAACTCTTCAGACGTTCACAACATCTGAAGGACAAAACCAAGGTCTCAGTAGTTTCAACTACTGAAGACTAATACCAAATCCTCAGATGTTACAACCACTGAAGGTTAAAACCACGTCATCAGTCGTTACAACAACTGATAACTGACACCAAAACCTTCAGTAGTTTCCTTTCAACCTTTGACCTACCCTTTAAATACCCCACTTTCAGAGCATTTACTCCTCACTTGACCTAATCCTTCCAAACCTCTGAAATTCCCATACACCATTAATGGCGACCATGCAATTGAAACCTCGACACAACTGTGTTGCCCATCTTACAAAATCGCCATTATGGCCCAAGTTTCACCAAGCCGTCGATCTTATGAATGACTCACCCTACAAAACGGCTTTTCTCCTGAACCCTACTATATACACCGACTCCTTGGCGGAGTTTTGGACACATGTAACCGTCCAAACCGGAGAGCAGAATGGCGAGGTCTCCTTCCGGTCCTCCGTCAACGGCAAACCCGTGGTTATCACTCCAGCTACCCTACGCCAAACCCTAGAGCTGGAGGATGCCACTCACCCAACTTCCTACCCCAAAGGTACCCTGGATCTCTCATTCACATCCCATGACTACCAGGGTAACCTCTCCGCCACCACCTTGTTGAAGAAACACTTCCCTGACCCTCAACGATTGATCTTCCACATGGTGAACGTGTGTCTGGCTCCCAAGACCTCTTCGTGGGACCAGATGTCCACAAGGTGGCAACATGTATTGTTCTCTATCCTTGAAAAACAACCGTTAAACTTAACTGATTTAATATTTTGGAAATATAGGATATGGCCACAAAACTAATTTCTAACCTATGGATCTTGTATCCTCGGTTCATTATGGCCATAATAGAGAACCAGCTTCAGGCTGAGGGACTAGTTGGGACTGGGGTCCCTGCCATGGCTGTTCAAGCCGAGGTATACTCCAGGCACAACACTGACCAAACACTCAAACAGGCTGGCCGGCAGCGAAAACCCACGCAGCTGGAACCCACAGCCTCCACCTCCAAATCCACAATCCCCACTAAGCCAAAAGCCAAAAAGAAGCCCAAAAAGGCTACTCAGGGAGATGAGTCCCCTGAGGATGCCCCTGCCACACAAAGGCAGGATGTGCCTGCTGGTTCGATTCTCCCAGCAGGTACCACGACTCCACCCACCACAACCGCACAGGCTTCCTCTCAACAGGAGCCTGATGCAACCAATTTTGGGGCAACCACATTACTGGGGTCTTTCTCACTTGAGGAGACTGCCATTGAAGAGCACAGTCCTCCCCATGTGCACACTGCTTCTAGCCCACCTACTGATGAGACCGCCCCACTAAGCCCAACATTGGTAATAGCCAAAGTGCTGACCGATCTGAGCACTCCACCCTCTCCCCAGAAACCTATTACACCTGGGGAGACTCCAACCGAAGAGGGGGTGGGTACAAGTGCCGATAGGAGCCCACAGCACAGAGAATCAGCTCAATCTCCCAGTGTGGCTAGGGAGATAGAACAATCTGGTGAGGCTGCCACTTCCCCTGCATCAACATCTGAGCAGGGTGCAGCTAGTAACATCACTAAGACCTCACCAGAGGCAATGGCCGATGATGGATCCAATCCGGAGGCCAGAAGTCCCCAGTACCATGAACAAGGGGCACATGTTATTACTGAGCCACACTCAGGACATGTTCATCCTGACAATGTCAGGAGGTCAGGTGATTCAGCTCATGCTGATGATGACCTGAGCTTCTTCTATGATGTAGTAGCTCAAAACACTATCCTAGAGGATGAGATAAGCAGACTCAAAGAGCTGCTTGCTCAAATGACTCAGGATAGAAGTCCATCTGCCACCACTACCCCACAGATGGCACCTTCACCCGAAGGTCTCACAAACACTGAGCCACTCCTACACACTCAGCCACCAGCCCCTGCTTCTGGCACTAGCTCTCAGGGTCAGAACCCCCCTGAGCAGCTGGATGCTATCCTCCAGAAATCCCTACCTCTCATCACACCCATACTTAAAGACTTAGTCATTCAACCCTTGATGAGAGGCTTCCTACATACATACAACCCATGGTGGAGGTTGCCATTTCTAAGGCACTTGCTGATAGTCAGACCCCAACCAATGCACCCAAAAAGGGGGAGACATCAGTGCAAGTTAAGAGGAAGAGGGTGAGGAGGAGAAAGAGGCAGAGAAAGAGGTGGTGGTAGAGAGGGAGTTGGTTGAGGAGACTAGGAAGGTGAGGGAGAAAGGGAAGAGGAAAGAGAGGGAGGTAGAGCAAATAGAAGTGGCTGAAATCCAAAAGGATTTCAGTGTCACTGATAAGAAAAAGGGAGAGGAGGGAAAGAAGGTGGCTGATATTGATCTAGCAGCCCTTATCAAGAAGGCTGATGCTGAGCATAGCCGTTCAATGAACTCTGTCATTGAACAGCTGTTCAGGCAAGGCTTTGACAAGGACACTGCCTTGCTAGATCAAGAGATCAGGAACATGGAGAGAAGAGAGATAAACTACCGATGGTCTACTTATAGCCAAGAGGATCAAAAGAAACTCGAGGCTATGAGTAGATTCATTTCGAAGTACCTAGGCAGACCAGTCCTTGATGTCAAGGCATGGACCAGGGATAGACTCTTAGCAATAACCACCAAGATCTGTTCGGCTGGTGATTTTACTAAGGGACTGGTCGCTGAGGCCCTATCTGAAGCCGGTGCTGGGAACAGGACACTGCTAGTAAAACTGACCAAACCAACACTTATCTCTAGGCTACTAGCAGTGCCTGCCAACATTCCCACACCAAAAACCCAACCACAACCCACAAAACCAACTCCTTACCACCAAAACCCGCAGCCAATGATCCACCCTTGAAGAAGAAGAGAAGGGTGCTGAGGCTGCAAGATGAAGAAGAGGAGGATGAGGAGGATAGCCTGCCACTTTCAGCAGTTATACCTCTACCCAAAGCCAAACTACAAACCATCACTCCCACCTCACAGCAGGACACTGTGAGGGTAAAGTTAGAAGAGGAGGAGCAGCAAAAGAGACATGATGAGGAAATGCTGAAAAGCATTGACAAATGCTATGCTGCTTCGACCTCTATAATGAATATGAAGAGAGAAGCTCTGAGATTATTCACCCTCAAACAAACCTTTCAATATGAAAAGGAGAGGGTGAGAACTTGGCCTGACCCAAGGGTGTCTCACAGGATAGTCATGTTGGTACACATGTCCCCAGTTCTAGTCTAGTGAGCGCAAATGTAATAGACTTCTATCTTGTAACACATGTGTAATGTTAAAACAATCTAATGAGAATCTCTTCTTTATATGGTTGTTGATTATTTAATGTTATATCTATATTATTAGTTGTTACACGCTTAATATGACCATGTTATATAGGTTTACAGTTGTGAGACACAGTTCTGAATCATTAAAGGTTCATGAATGTGTTTGACTAAACATCTCTTTCAGTCGCCCGACTGGACCATGCGAATGGTCCAATCGCACGGTTAACTAAGAGGCTGAGTCAATCGGACGGTTGAGTCATCAGTCTGACTCAAACGTACGAATGAATCAGTCGTATTACTCAATCGCACGACTGAGTCAGTCGCAAGACTCAGTCGCACGAATGAGATCTGTAACCTATAAATACCACTTAGTTCGTGGAAAAAACAGACACTTCGAATACGAGAAACCCTAATCGCCCCAGAACGTGCTGTTCGACCATTCCAACTTCATAGAGCGTTTCAGATCATTCCGAGTCAATTCATAACGTTTTCTAATCGTTAGGATTGATCTTGAATTCATTCTCACTGATTGGATCGCCAATCAAATAGGATTCCGCACTATTTGATTCGGTACAACGAAGAATCAGTTAGTACTCCGTACGTACACGGTCCTAACAAGTGGTATCAGAGCTTTGGCTCTTGATTCTTCGTTGATTCAATCGTTTTTGTGAAAAAGTCTACGTTTTTTACGCAAAAAGATTCATTCTTTTGGCTAAAAATCGAGTCTTTACGTTTGCATGTTCTGAAAAGTCAGTGTTTTTCGAGTTTCAGCCGTCTAGGGTGCAAAGAATTGCGTTCTAGGTCAAAAGTGTTCAAAAATCGCGTTTTCAGCCGACCCAGTCGCACGATTATCTTAATCGTACGACTGAACTCATTCGCCCCGGTCTTTCGCACGTTTGAGTCATTCGCCAGTCCATTCGCCCGGTTGAGTCAATCGCAGTGTCAATCGCCCGATTGAGTCAATCGCCCACTCCAGTCGCACATCTGAGTCGTTCGGTCTGTTCAGTCGTCTAAGTCTCTCAGTCGTCTGTTTCAATCGTACGTTTGAGTCCAATCGCATATAGCCCATTCGCACAGAAGTTTATTTCTCAAGTTAAGTTAATTCAAAGATGGACTCAGAAAATTATGCCATGTCAGCTGGAAAGGATTCACGAATTCAGAATTTGTTGTTACTGGAGAATGAGATAGGGAACCATAACAAGCCACCTAAACTATTGACAATAGAGGATTTTCCACAATGGAGACAACGTTTTGAAATCTATCTTAATGGTGTAGATACTAACTTATGGAACTCTATTGAGGTGGGTTATAAAATACCAGTAGGGGCTGATGGTGTTCCTTTGACTTTGAGTGGACTCTCCGATACACAAAAGGTTGCCTACAATGCAGAGAAGAAGGCTTATGCTATCTTGACTCAGTCCATTCCCAAGCCTATTTTTCATCAGTACTCAGAGCACAAACAAAGTAAAAAACTGATGGAAGTCCTTGAAAAGAGGTATGAAGGAAATTCTAACTTAAAGGCACTGAAAGGCAAAGCTTTGAAGAAGGAGTTTGATAACTTCTCGGCAATTGGGAATGAAAGCTTAGATGAGATCATCGATCGTTTCTACCATCTTATGAGTGAACTTAACACTCATGGTGTTAAGACGTCAATGGAAGACAAGGTTTTAAGCTTGGCAGATGGTCTACCTGCAAAGTGGGATTCATTCATTTCTACTCTGCGATACAACTCAGTTTTAGACACCCTGGATATCAATGACTTTATTCTAAAACTGAAAGAGGAGGAAGTGCGACAAAAATACAAGGCTAAGAAGGGTTCTTATGCTCAAGACCCCTCACTCTACAATGTCTCTTCCACGTCCACCCCTGCGGCAAAGTCTTCAGGTGCTCCCCTGCAAACAGCCTTTGTGTCCAATGCATCTCAAACTTCTGACCAAGGCTCATCATCTGCAAATGAGTCTCTTGGTGCATCGTGTGTTAGTCAAAGTCCTATTGTTACTCAGTCTGCTAAGTTGATAACAGAAAATCTGGGAAAGGTAACAGTGGAGGTTGCTAAAGAGCACATGGATCTATTGGCTGCTGTTGTGCACTCGTATGATGGTTTGGTGGCGGGGAAGATTGGTAATTGCCACCTTGCCGATGAAGATTATGAACAAGTAGATGAGAATGAGCTGGAAAGAATGGACATCATGTGGGCTCTTGCAAGCGCTGTCCGAAGAGCAAAGAAATTTGTGAAGAAAACAGGGCAGAATCTCGTGGCTACTAAGATACAACCTTTGGTTTTGACAAGTCTAAAGTCACGTGCTTCAATTGTGGAGAAAAAGGCCATTTCAAAAGGGAGTGTTCAAAGCCTAAGAAGACTGGGAATGGGAATCCTTTTTCTTCGTTCAACAGGCAAGATAGAGACAAGAAACCAGCATCCACGGGAAGTGATTCTAAAGCTATGGTAGCACAAGGAGATGAAGGACAAGACTGGTCCTTTAGATTCGTGTCTGATGAAGCTAACATAGCATCCGTGGAAGACTTGAACGAAGACTCGGCAAGTGAAGGCGAAAGCTCAGCCGAAGTTGATACTGCTGAATTGGAAGAGACGTTTGATGCTGTTGATGAAATAGTCAAGAATGAGTTGAATTCAGAATCTGAAGCTCAAGCTACGTCTCAGAATGCTTTCATGGCTGGCACATCGACCTCCACACAGGTAAAATCTAAAGATGAATTATTTGATGAACATGTTTGTGTCGAATGTGATAAATTTAGAGAAAGCATTGATCTAAAGTTTGCTAGGTTATTAGAACACAATGATAACTTAGTAAATGACTTAAAACTGTGCTCAGAAGCTAATCGTATATTAAAACAAAATGAGAGCAGTTATAAGGAGAAGTTAGATGCATTGCAAAAGCAACTAAAGAAACTGAAGTTGTTGTCTTTAACCAAGAAAATGACATTAAATTCTACTTAAAGACCATTGAAGAGACTAAGAAAGATAAAGCGGTCTTACAGGTAGAAAATGAGTCATTACAACAAAAACTACATAGTCTCGCGAGTTCTTCGCACATTTTGAAAAACTTGGTTAAAGAACGCAACAATGGGGAGGGATTGGGTTACAAGGTAGTTCCACCACCACATGAAATCCTTTTGAACACAAAACAACGTCCAATTAATAATAATCAAATTAAGGATCATGTGGTAACAACTCCTTTGGTGAGTGATCCAGACACTGCAGTTCAGTCTGCTTTTTCGGATGATAATCAGAAACTCTCAGCATCAAGAACGGTCAATGTTGAGAAACAGGTGGAAACAAATGTACAAACAACTCTTGGTTTGGAATCAAAGTCAAATATTACACAAACCAAGATTTCTAAATCCACTCAAGCTAAACCAGTTAAAAGGGATAATGCTCAACCTCAACGACAAATTAATCAAAATGTTAAACAAGTTAAATTTGTTAAAGAGGGTACATATTCAAAGATTGAGACCAAAAGACCCATTCCTGAGGTTTACTCACCGCCCCACAAGAGATCTCCTAGTCCTGATGAATGGAGATCCTGCTATACTTGTGGTCAGCGAGGTCATATTTCAACAAATTGTCCACGCTATCAGACACCAAGAATTAAAGTTGAGTTAACCGACAAAGTCAAAGTAGATTCAAAACAGCGATCTAAGACCCCGGTGAGATCGAAAACACCCATTAGGCATAAAACACCTTCTAAGTCGTTTTCGTCCCCCCACGTGAAAGACAACACAGACAAGTCCCCGACAGGTCTGTGACACCGGCGAGAAAAACTGTTTCTGAATCTAAACCATATGCTCAAACTGTTAATCAGTCTAAAATTTATCATAAACAATCCTTTCACAGGGATGGTTTATGGAAAGCAAAGACATCTGGTGAGTCTGACAGCCAGGACAATCTGAAAGTTGACATTCCACCTACTGATAAAGGACAGTGGGTTGAATTCATGATGGTTGATTCCTCTGGGAAACCCAAGCCAGTCAAGGCTTGGGTCCCCCTCCTTAACTGATTGTTTTCAATTATGTGCAGGTTGTCCGCTACAGTGCTTCATCAAATACATGGATTGTGGATAGCGGAGCTTCCAGGCACATGACAGGAAACAAGTCTCTTCTTTTCAATGTCAAACAAATTAAAGGGGGACACGTTTCATTTGCTGGAAATAAAGGAGGATACATTACCGCTCAGGGCGAAGTAGGTAATGAGAAGGTAAAGTTTGATAAAGTAAATTTTGTTCAACAACTGGAAAACAATTTACTTTCAGTGTCTCAGATATGTGACAAGGGCTTCAAAGTTATGTTTGACAACCGAAAATGTTACATACTGAAAAAGGAGATGGAGATTCCAGAGAAGCAGGTTTTGATGTCTGCATCCAGGTACAATGATCTATATGTCTTGGATATGTCTAATGCTTCTACCTCTGAATCTACAGCACAATGTTTCCTCTCAAAAGCTACAGAGAAGGACTCCATCTCATGGCATAGAAGGATGGGACACATAAATCAAAGGAAGATGAATCATCTGATTCACAACAACCTAGTTGAGGGAGTTACAGTCAAGAACTTCCAACTTCCTGATTTTTGTGTCTCTTGCAAAAAGGGAAAGCAGACCAGGAAATCTCACAAGACCAAGCACGTCAACACAATTGAGATGCCCTTGGAGCTGCTACACATGGATCTATTTGGTCCTGTAAGCACGAAGAGTATAGCAGGAGACTGGTACTGCTTTGTAGTCACTGATGACTACTCAAGATTCACCTGGGTGATGTTTCTGAAAGCTAAATCAGAAACGTTTGAATCATTCAAGGTGCTCGTCACGACTTTCGAGTCACTCTACAAACTGAAGGTAAGGAGAATTCGTTCTGACAATGGCACAGAGTTCAAGAATCAGTGGATGGATGCTTTCTGCAAGGAGAAGGGTATTGTTCACCAGTTCACCTCAGCATACACGCCACAGATGAATGGAGTTGCAGAACGAAAGAATCGGAGCTTAATTGAGACTGCGCGAACCATGTTAGCTGATTCAAAGCTCCCAGTTCAGTTCTGGAATGAGGCAGTTGCAAATGCCTGCTACACACTTAATCGTGTGTTAGTAGTCAAAAGGCATGGTAAGACTTGCTACGAGCTACTTCAGAAAAGAAAGCCAAATTTGGAGTATCTGGAACCATTTGGAGCTCCATGTACATTACTGAAGAAGACTCAGGATGGCAAGTTCAGCGAAAAAGCAGATCAGGGAATATTCTTAGGATACAGCATCCCAGACAAGCGCGTTTACAATAACTCGACGGGTCAGGTAGAGGTGTGGTGCAATGTGGATGTTCAGAGATACACCACACCTCCTGCTGGAAAAGGTCCATCATCATTCTTCGATTATGATGGCTTTTTCAAATCCTTTAATCTTCCACAGTTTGATTCAGAGGATGACGTTGCTACCCAGATGATGTATGATGTTCTTATCTCACCGAATCTGGATTCAAGCAACATCACACCTACTGATGGTGCCTCAAGCTCTTCAACTCCTGCTCATGATGAGAGTGATGATTCATCAGGTGATGAAGAAGCACCTGCTTCTAACCCTGAGCATACAGCTAATCAACACAGTGAGTCAACAGCTGCTGAACAAGATGCAGGAAATCCGAACTGAACCAGCTGTCACCAATCTGGATTCTGAGGTTGTGGTTCCTATCACACCAGTGACTAGGATCAGTGTGAATCATCCCCCCTCGTCTATCATTGGGGACATTCAATCCGGTGTGCAAACACGAAATCAGCTGTACTCTGCTGAGTATGCAGCAGTCATGGAAAAGGGGTACGTCAATGATGGGGCATTCTCATGTTTTGTTTCACAAATCGAGCCTAAATATGTCTGTGACGCCCTGAAAGATGAGGCCTGGGTCAATGCTATGCAAGAAGAGCTACTCCAGTTCAAGAAACTTGGAGTCTGGACACTAGTTGACAGGCCGAAAGGAGTTAAGGTGATTGGTACCAAATGGGTACTAAAATGCAAGAAGGATGACCAAGGTGTTGTGATCAGAAACAAGGCACGCTTGGTTGTTCAAGGCTTCAGACAAATCGAAGGAATCGACTACAATGAAGTCTTTGCTCCCGTAGCTAGAATGGAAGCTATACGTATCTTTCTAGCCTACGCCTCTTACATGAAGATCAAAGTTTATCACTACATGTTAAGAGTGCATTCTTGCATGGGGAAATCCGTGAAGAAGTATATGTCAGTCAACCCGAAGGATTCGAAGATCCTTATCATCGGGACAGAGTCTACAAGTTGGACAAGGCTCTGTATGGGCTACATCAGGCTCCTAGAGCTTGGTATGAAAAGCTCTCTACCCATCTGCTAAAGCATGGTTTTCGCAGGGGTGTGATTGACTGTACATTGTTCATCAAAGAAAAAGATGGTGACTTGCTTCTGGTGCAGATCTATGTGGATGATATCATCTTTGGATCTAGAAATGAAGCATTATGCAAAGATTTCGAATCTGTGATGAAGGCAGAGTTTGAAATGAGTGCAATGGGAGAGATGAAGTTCTTCCTGGGATTACAGGTGGATCAAACACCTACCGGTATTTTCTTACATCAGTCCAAATATGTCGGCGATATTCTCAGTCGATTTGACATGGAAAATGCGTCTGCTGCCGGTACCCCCTCTCGCCACAAATCATGATGTGGCTCCTGATGAGAATGGGGATTTGGTGGATGCCACTATGTATCGTGGGATGATTGGATCTCTCATGTATCTCACTGCCTCGCGTCCAGATATCATGTATGCAACATATCTATGTTCTAGATATCAAGCGAAGCCAAAAGTGAATCATCTGATTGGGGTAAAAAGGATTTTCCGTTATCTGAAGGGTACTCCAACACTGGGTTTGTGGTATCCTCATGACGATGACTTTGAGCTTACTGCGTACAGCGATTCAGACTACGGTGGCTGCAAGATGAACTTCAAGTCGACTTCAGCAGGGTGTCAGTTCTTTGGAAGACGTTTAGTCACGTGGCAATGCAAGAAGCAGACCTCGGTTGCTCTATCAACCTGTGAAGCTGAATATGTTGCTGCTGCAAGTTGCTGCTCTCAGATCATCTGGATTCAACAGCAAATGCGAGACTACGGTTTGAAATTTTCTAACACCCCTATTTATGTTGATAATTCTGCTGCCATAGCTGTCACTAAAAATCCTGTTCAACACCCAAAAACAAAACACATCGGGATTAAATATCATTTCATACGCGATTGCTATGAAAAACAATTAATTGATGTGATTAAAATTAACACGGATTTTCAACGCGCTGACCTCTACACCAAACCGTTTGATAAACCAAGATTTTTATATCTGCTAGAGGTCAACGGCGTTAAAAAGAAAAGTGATGTGATTGCTGAAGAAGCAGATTCATAGTCCGACTTGTGTCTTTATTTTATTTCTTTCTTTCTTTCATTCTTATTTTTATTTTTTTAATTTCCATGTCATATAAAATCCAAAAACACAAAAAGATTTTCTGTTTTAGAATTTTAGGGGGAGATTTATTTCAGTATTCATTTACTTATTAAAAAAAAAAAAAAAAAAAAAGGGGGGGGGAAGATAAGTTAAGCTGAAAAGGCATAGACAAATAGACTGGAAATGCGACTCGAGAAAACTGGAAAGTGATAGCACACAGGCACCGAGTTACTTGGAATATCAAATTGGTTTTTCGGTTCTAAACATAAAAATCATAAGTCAGAGAAGTCTAAGTCTAACAAAATGGGAATATGATAGAAGCTTTGACTGGTATTGTAATTACTTGGAGAAAGTAGATCTAGGGTTGTGTAAGTACACAATACGATGTGTCAGTAGATTCAACACAATAGACCATTAGACATCATCAGTGAACAGGCTTAAACTAAATTTATTCAACCAGTTGTGTGTTCCCATGGTATCCCTGGTCTGCACAATCAATCAATGTCCAATAAGGGGTGAGGAGCAAGCTAATGCCACAAATGTGAGCAAAGACCTGCAAAACAGAGCAAAAGATGACAAATGTCATTAAAATAATGTATATGCAAATATGCTACTCTAAGAAGATAAATAGGTATTGCGCCTCTCTGCTGTGCGATGGCACTGACCTGAGGCTAAGCATAACCTATTTGTTCTAAGAATTCATTGTTGTTTGCGCCTCTCTGCTGTGCGATGGCACTGACCTGAGGTTCTGCATCTCTTTGACAATTTTTAGAACCAAATCTTCTAAGTTCTAGACCGCTCAAAAATCTCCTGAGGATGATTGATTACCATATACCTGTGGAATACACAAATACGGTTTGACCTAATTCATCAAATTAATCGCTGATGTGTGTCAAACGTCTGTGTATGGATTTAAGTGGACAAACATACTGACAATCGTCGTGGCTGCATCGCCTGATGTTCAAAATCAATAAGAATTACATATTAGTTCAAACATGATTCCCAGTTAGACCTTAGAAGTCTTCCATAAGTGAAAAACTGTACAATCATATCATGCAAAGTGTAATAAGCACTGAATGTTCCAAGTGATGGTGTATATGCCTGTCTGATTCCACGAGAGTCCATTCCGGATAAACTGTTAATGCTAACAAGCTATACAAGCCTGCCCCAACAAAAATCACAAAAATAGGTCTTTCTATTCATAGGTTAAGATTTGTTTTAGTCTTAGTATAATGTGTCATGTCGGACTGTGTATACTGTTATCTGCTAAATGTCACTGAAGGTGCTTAATGTCTATCTAAAATTATTGTTTCTGAAAGGGTAAAAGGATCACGTCTGAGGTGATCGGGTGGATAAATGGATCACGTCTGAGGTGATCGGGTGGATAAATGGATCACGTCTGAGGTGATCGGTGGATAAATGGATCACGTCTGAGGTGATCGGGTGGTTAAACGGATCATGTCTGAGATGATCAATTACACATAATGTTTTATTAATTGTTTAAGGAAAACTATGTGTCAGCAAACGAAATGACTAATATGGCACAAGTATGGCCCAATCGCACTACTTAATCATGAGTATGCTTAGTCATGCGAATGGGCTATACGATTGAACTCAATCGTAAGATTGGACCATAAGTATGAGCCCAATCGGCCGATTGAAAGGGTCGATTAGGTCAAACGTGCGAATGGAGATCAGTTGATCGAATAAAGCAGGTCGATTGAGTGAATCGTACGACCCAGTTCCAATCGATCGAATGAAACATGCGATTGGACTCGATCGTACGTGTTGATTTTGAATCGGCCGAATGAAAGGTACGATTGAGTCAGTCGGCCGATTGAGCTGAGTCTGTCTATAAATAGACCCCTCAGTCGATCGCAGACATCATTCGCCCTAAAATACTCCTATTCGCACCGTTACTCTGCAAAATTTTCATTTGATCTTTAAACCTTTTGATATACACTTTCTGACGATTTGCACTTGTTACACAGGTAATACGCAACACAAGGATGGATCAGAATGTAAAAATTGATGGTTAATCAGTTCACATTTGCCCTAAATGTTGATTCGTAACAAATCGGCCAAATAAACTGCTTTAATCACATGAAATGTTAAAATCAATGATCGAAGTAGTCTAAGTACATGATTGCGAGTCTAACAAGCCTGAACTTAACCTCTATTTTCGTAAAAATTATAAAACCAAGTTTGAAATGGAACAGGGGTCTGTGATACGACTGGTCTCCCCGATGAACTTCAATCGACCGATTGAATGAGGAGACTCGTTCATTCGGCCGAATGGAGGATGCGAATGGGTTGAGTCTGCCATACGATTGGTTGCCCCGAATGAACGTCAATCGCACGATTGAAGGAAGTGATTCATTCAATCGGCCGACTAGGTCATTCGAATGAGTTCATTCGGTCGGACAACTCAATCGCAGAATTACATCATTTGACTAAACCCAGTCGCACACTTCATTCGCTCGAGTGAACTGCACTGATTTCTGACTTAGTCAAACTCTGTTGTTCAAGTTTCTAACATACGTTTGTTATTGTTACAGGAAGATGGCTAACCGTTGGCAAATTAATCCAAAGCACAATATCTGTGCTAATCTGGATTCCACCTCAAGAAATGGTGGTGATTTTGTTGGTATTATTGACTTCCTGAGAAGATCTCGGATCTTCAAGGCCATATCTACTCCATGTACACCATATCAGTCTATCCATCAAGCATTTTGGGCAGGAGCTTCGGTAGACCGATCTGTGGAACCCTACCGCATCCTAAGTACCATCTTTGGTAGGGCAATTGAGATCACAGCTGGAGATATTAGAAGAGTTTTGGACTTTGGAGATGATGATTCACATCCAGTCAGGATTCACCCTCTTACAGTTCGTGGATGCTTTCTGCGAATTGGGTACTGTGGAGACATTAGCTCAGGTGTGCTGAACAAGAGCAACCTGAGCCCACAGTACAAGTATTTAGCTCATGTGATTCTAAAGTGCATTGCTGCAAGAAGGGGTGGGTTCGATGACTTATCGAACCAAATTCAGAATGCTTATGTGGCATTGGTCCTTAACCACCCTTTCAGCTTCTCCAACATGATCTTTAATTATCTGATTGAGAACTTGGAGGCTAAGGGAAAAGAAGGTTTCTGTATGTATCCACGCTTTCTTCAGCTCATTTTTAATGAGAAAATACCTGATTTGCCCAAAGAGAGGAGTGATGCAGTGGTGTTAGAGATTATGGATGACACTACTTTGGGAAGAATGAAAGTGTATAGGGGCAAGCAGGTGAAGCCCGTGTTCAAGAAGTTGATAGGGCATCTGGCCCGGGAAGACTACATGGCGCCAAGGAGGCGAAAATGGCGTCATGACGATAACGATTCTGATACTGAGGTGATTACTGTATCATTGGTTGACTCAGATGATGATGATGATCTTGATGGAGAAAATGTACCAATTTTCTCTGAGGGACCATCTACTTCTACAGCTCAGCCGTTATCACCACACACAGACACGGCAACTGCAGGGTTTGTTCCTGACTTTTGCCCACCCGATGATGAGGAAGAAAGTGATGAAGAAGGTTTGACCAGGAGAGTTGGCAGCAAAGTGGTTGCCACCAAGAAAGGACTGAGAGATGTTGGTGGGCAGTCTGGTACATCAGGGGACACACGCATTGAGTCTGATCCCTCGTATGCCCCTGATGATTCTAGCAACAGAGGGGGAGCACCTTTGTCAACGGGCAAAAGGAAGAAAACCATGGCGCGTCCGCATGGTAAGAAAGGAAAGCGACTAAGGTTCACCACAGCTACCACCTCTACATCATCCCAAACATCTCCATCCACCACTACTATCCCTTCACCTCACACTGTCACATCCACCACCACCACCACTGTACCGACTACCACCTCATTCACTCCCTCTCCCATACACACCACTTCCACCACTGTACAGCCTACCACATCATTCATCCCCTCCCCTATATTCACCACAGCCACCTCCACGACCACCACTCAACAAACAGGTCCCTCACCGTTCCCATCCAGCTCATTCATCCCACCAGTTTCTGTTGTAGAGCAGCTTGCTGCCCTAAACAGCATGGTGGTTAAGCTGATGGCGTCTGATGCGGAGAAAACGGCTCAGTTACAGCAGCTGAGAGAGTTAAGTTCCTCTCAAACTGCTGAGATTCATCAGCTACGTGAGCAGATTGCTTCCCAAGCCCAGGTGATCACCTCACAGACAGATCAGATCACTGGGTTACTTCAACATGAGGCAGAGACAGATGCTAAGTTGGGAAAGCTGGAGGCGGCTCACAAAACTCTGTTGCTTAAGTTAAAAGGCACTCAAAGTGAGCCCCTCAAGATTGGAGAAGGTGATGGTGATGACAATGATGATGATAGTGAGGATGAGGAAGACGATGATGAAGATGATGAGGATAATGACGATGATGATGATGGTGAAGAAAGTAATGATGATGATGAGAAGAAAGAAGATGATGAAGGTGAAGGGGGAGAAACTGCCGGAGATCAAAGCGATAATATTGTAGGCGAAAGGCGTACTAAACGCCGACATGATCAAGGCCCCTCTTCGTCTACTCCAACTGAAGATCCACCGGAGATACAAGGCAAAGTTCAAGACTAGACGTTTATTTATTTTGCTGAAACTTTGTACTTGAAATTATGTATTCTAGTCTATTATATATAAAATTTTGTGGATATAAATCATCTTTGGTTATGTGATCAATGTATACTTACTTGCAATATATTTGATTTTGTAACAGGATCAACCACACAAGTCGATGAGCATAATGTTATGCCCCTTCGTCAGATTGAGACCAAGTTGACTATGATTCTTGATCTTCAAGGGATAGTGCAACGGTCTGTGGGTTACTCAGCTGAAGAAGGGGAAATCATTCACGACTTGACAGATGAACAGATTGCAGAACTGTTCAGTCTGAATCCGGATGAGTTGGTAAAAGATGCTCCCGCAGTCGATGTAGTCAGCGATGAAGAACATCAAGATGTCGACGAGGTGGAGATTGAGGACGTAACGGCTGATCATTATCCCCAATACACTAACGCCGAAGGCGAAGTGCTTCCAGATGTGGGGGAAACTTTTGACAGCAATATATTTGATAAAGTGGAAGAGATGACAGCAGCTAAGGCAGCTGCAGAAGAGATTCCTCAGGCAGATGAAGCTGATCGTGCAACCAAGAAGGAGGAATGGATTGCCTGCCTTGAGGAAATGAAGAAACAGCGTGGGCCTCCAAAGTCAAATGCCTACACCAAGCTTTACAAGATTAAAAAGCATCAGAAGGTGTCAGGAAAGATTATCAGCTGGGCATACTTTGATGATCTCAAAGTATATGCAGTGAAGAGAGAGAAGGGAATAGAATATTTCAGATTTCCTCATGATTTGAAAACTCTCCCAGGGTTTGAGCTTAATCGTCTAGCCAACTTGAACCTCCTATATGCTGTTCCAGGAAAGATATCAGGATGGTTTGAGCAGGCACTAAAGAAAGAGTACCATACTAGGTGGGTCAACTTTAAACCTCAACAGCCAAGAAGGCTATTTCATAGGACTGAGGTTGACCCCACCTCAGGAAGACCAAAAGTGGTCTTGAGATGGCACCCTCCGCGCACGATGTTGCGTATTCCATTGAGGGAGATGCCTCAGGATTTTGCACCCCATTTCAAATGGTGGTATTATGACTGGCGAACTGGTGAAGCCGTCATAGTTTTGGAGAAAGAAGGAACGGTCGAGACGATAAGAGTGTTTGATCCGATGTGGTTAACCAACTTGTCTGAGTCTGATGTCTATATCTTATTCAAGTGGCCACTGTTCTTTGATACACAGGATATTGTGCAAGCACTGCAATTTCAACATGTTATACGTATCTGCTTCGCATTGAATATTCATTCTGGGATCTCAAGAGAGGAAAGGGTGAAACGATATGAAGAGTTCAAGAAAGAAGTAAAAGTCTAGATAGAACTAGGTCCAAGGGGGAGTTTGTTGGTACACATGTCCCCAGTTCTAGTCTAGTGAGCGCAAATGTAATAGACTTCTATCTTGTAACACATGTGTAATGTTAAAACAATCTAATGAGAATCTCTTCTTTATATGGTTGTTGATTATTTAATGTTATATCTATATTATTAGTTGTTACACGCTTAATATGACCATGTTATATAGGTTTACAGTTGTGAGACACAGTTCTGAATCATTAAAGGTTCATGAATGTGTTTGACTAAACATCTCTTTCAGTCGCCCGACTGGACCATGCGAATGGTCCAATCACACGGTTGAACTAAGAGGCTGAGTCAATCGGACGGTTGAGTCATCAGTCTGACTCAAACGTACGAATGAATCAGTCGTATTTCTCAATCGCACGACTGAGTCAGTCGCAAGACTCAGTCGCACGAATGAGATCTGTAACCTATAAATACCACTTAGTTCGTGGAAAAAACAGACACTTCGAATACGAGAAACCCTAATCGCCCCAGAACGTGCTGTTCGACCATTCCAACTTCATAGAGCGTTTCAGATCATTCCGAGTCAATTCATAACGTTTTCTAATCGTTAGGATTGATCTTGAATTCGTTCTCACTGATTGGATCGCCAATCAAATAGGATTCCGCACTATTTGATTCGGTACAACGAAGAATCAGTTAGTACTCCGTACGTACACGGTCCTAACAAGTCAAGAAGGACATGCATGTGAGGTACAAGAGCCAACTAAAGAGAATCGTAGATGAAGAGATCTCTGTGGCTATTGTAATAACACCCTGGGAAATAGTAGAGGAATTCGAGAAAGCTTATAGAGCCGACCAATCACCCTTTTCAATGCTAGATAATAGGGTGGTTAGGAAGGGTCTGGTCTATAAGAAGCTTGAGAATTTCCATAGGGATGAGCTCAACCTGTTGTTGGAGGTAAACATCCTGATGAGTTTGCATATAGGCAAATCACAACACTTGAGCTCAAAAATGGAAGACAGGTCAAGTTCATCTCAGAGCTGTACGGTCGGGAGGGATTGTTCGAAGGTGAGCCTGAAGACCTGTTTAAAGAAGAACAAATGATCTTTCTTCAGGCCTACACCCGAGAATCCTACCGGCTTGTACGTGGGAGGTAGATCTCATGGATGGGGCAACAGCTCTGTGTCCAATTCCCCAAGACAGAGCTCCCATCCATACTTAGCCAAACAAACACTTGAGACTACCTCTCTGGCCAGTGCTTATCTGGGTCAACTTCTAATCTGATCTAGAAGGAAATAGACCAATCTTTATGCCATCAATAAGTGGGATCATCAAATAATTAGAGGTTTTGGCTGCATTGGTTCAGGGGAGTTTGTTGGATCAAAAGAACCAATGAGCCAAGATCAGGAAAACCTCTAAGTCCCACATGCCACTGCAACAACTGCTGAAGACTCCCATCAGTTACAGTGTTCTCTTGCTTGAATGTCAGACTCGAGAACATCTGAAGACTCTCATCAGCTATTGTGTTCTCTTGCTTGAATGTCAGACTCGAGAGCATCTTAGCTCCAACCATCAGCTGTTCTGACAAAGTCTGAAGAACAAAGTATGAAGATCAAAGAACTAAAGAACAACAGCTGAAGAAGACTCCAAAGTACTGAAGACCAAGTACTGAAGTCTGAAGTACTGATCTTACAAGTACTAAAGACTTCAAGTACTGAAGACAAGTACTGAAGAATCAAAAGCTGAAGAACTGAAGAACTGAAGACCTTCTACTGAAGCACAAAGTCTGAAGACAAAGGCTAAAGACAACAACTGATGATATCTACTGAAGTCATCAGTTGTTACATCATCTGAAGCCAAGTCTGAAGACCAAGTACTGAAGACTCAGAGTTTGTCACAACAGCTGAAGAAGTCTTCTTCAGTTGTTGTGATGGTTTTTCCTTTTCAGTAGTTTATTTCATTTCAGTAGTTGTACAACAACTGAAGAGCATGTTCTTCAGTTGTTATAGTATCAGTAGTTATAAACGACTGAAGAGCTTGTTCTTCAGTCGTTGTAGGATTTCAGTAGTTTACTTTTGTCAGCACTTAGGAACTTTTGTAAGAAGATGTCAGTTGTTGACATCTTCAGTAGTTTTATGTTTTTGTCAGTTGTAATTTGAATATTCAGTGATGTCAGAAAAAGGACATCAACCCATCCTTTTGCCGCCTATAAAAGGATGGGTAACCATACAGTTTTAATTGCCGAAACGTGCGACCAATAGAACATTTATTGTTTCGCAGAACTCTTCTCTCTCTATGCTTATGCTTTTAAATTGAAATATCTTTTATGTTCTTGCTTTAATTGCTAATTAATGTGCTAAATCCGCTGCAAACATAATCTAATTGATCAACCGAGAGGCTGAGATCCTGTCACAAAACCATTTCACTTAGTCAATTTTGGTGCTACATTCAAAGGCTTTCGAAGCTAAGTATGGGAACTTCCGAAGTTTGAAGAGTTCTTCTGAAGACAAGTGAAAGATCAACTTTCGAAGACAAACTCTACTTCCGAAGACAAAGAAGAAGTCCCCTAGCCTCGGAAGAAGCAGTCTTCTGAAGTATAAGTGGCTTCGGAAGAAGTTATTCTTCCGAAGCAATTTAACCTTCGGAAGACACTGCTATGAACCAGTGGACATAAGTATGGTCTCTGACATTCCGCTGCAGACTTCTGATACAACATGGCTTCTTCCCAAAGAGCCATGTAGTTGACCATATTTTATTCCACTATTTACCTTTTTATGATAGTACATGTTACCAACCTTAGTTGGTGACAAAAGGTAAGTCAGGGACATGTCCTGACTACCAAATCTCAGATAAAATATCCGAGATACCTTAACCTATAGTCTTGTAGTATAGGCTTTTGGTTATAGGTTTCCAGCTGGTATCAAAGTATATCCGGCTGTATATATGTAGTTCTCATTGTAACTCATAGGACAGAGATTGTGCTTGCAAGAGTCTTGTAATCCTTTAAGTTGAGAAGCAATATATAAAAGTATCTTGAAAATTTACTTCCTGTGTTTATTACTACTTGTTACTTGTTATATTGTGATCAACTCTTGTTGGACTCTTTCTGAGTGTTGTTCTAGGTGAGTTTGAGAGAAAACCACTTGTTAAGTGACCAATATCGATCCTGCAATTGGTATGAGAGCTTTTTAGGCTCTTGATTGCGTGATCTAACCATCCAAATCAACTTGTTTTTCATTCCTCCCTACAACCCACTCACTCAAATGGCCGCTCTCACTAAAGCTGATATGGAAACTGGGACCATGACCAAGTCCCCACTGATCACCCTGAAGACTTTGACACATGGTGCACAAGAATGGAAGGCTTTATCGAGTGTCAAGACTCAAGGATGTGAGACTCTGTTGTTAATGGTCCTTTCATACCAAGCACTACTTCTACTACTGGTAATCGTATCATTCCAAAAGATGTGGATGATTGCTCAGAAGAAGATAGAAAAAGAATAGAGCTTGATTAAAGGGATATGATTTCTCTTCAAACTGCTCTTCCAAACTCCATCTATAGAGGCTTCAAGAAGTGTAAGAAGTGCAAGACAGCTAAAGATCTATGGGAAGCACTGAAGCTCATGTATGAAGGATCCAAGGAAACTAAAGAGAACAAGAAGGATCTCTTAAAGTAGCAGTTTGAAAACTTCACTTTCAAGGCTGGTGAGACCTTGACTCAACAATACTTCAGGTATGTTGAAATAGTGGATACTCTGGTGGATATTGGAGTAACTCTTGAGAGCAGGGACATAGTAAGGAAGTTCATGTCTTCCCTTCCTAAACTATGGACACACTATTGTGTTGTGATCAAGAGAACTTCAGACCTTAAGACTCTTACTCTCACAGAGTTGTATGGTATCCTTAGTGCATTCCAGATGGAGATGAACATGCAAAACTCCTCTGGTAACTCCAATAACCAACTGAGTTTAGCCCTTCATGTGGTTGAAAGGGAAAGCATAAAACCACAACATCAGTTGCTATGCTACCCCAAAAACTTAAAAAATGGACCCTACATTACTCTACCTAAGACTCCAAGGTCTCAACAGGCACAACACAACTCCTTTCAGGATAGTTGTGCCTTTGTCTCTGGAAGTGGACACTCTGGTGATTTTCAATATTGCTTTGATGATCTTGAGTGCTTCAGTCCAGATGATGTAGAGTATGTGGACATTGTCTAACAGATGGCTCTTTTGACTTACAGAGCAAAGAAGTTCTTCAAGAGAACTGGAAGGCAATTCCTTCAAAACCCTGCCAACAGCAAGTTTGGGTTTGACAAGACCAAAGCAAAGTGCTACAACTGCAACCAACTGGGTCACTTTTCTAGGGAATGCAAGGCTCCCAAGAACAACCCGGGAACCCCACAGGCCTCCACACACCCTCAACCTTGAAGCCTGAAGAAAAACAACTGAAATAGCTGTAATAGCTCAAGATGTTGACTGGAGCTTCATGGTACAGGATGTGACTCCTGCTCAAGCACTCAAGGCCAGAACAGATGATGCTCAGGTATATGAACATCTTTGTACTCCAGCCTGTATTACTAAAGTTAAACTTTACAAGGATTACAATATGAAAATCAGATCTGATGTTGAGTCTTTAAATATCTTAACATCTGATTTTAAAAGAGCTGAATCTGACTATCAAAAGAAAATTAAGGAGTTAGAGAAAACTGTGTCTCTTTTAAAACATGAACAAACCAACTACAAGACTCAAATCAAAGATCTGATATCCAAGCTGTCTGAAGCTCAAGCCCAGCTTGTCACTGCTGAGGCTCAGGCCAAGAAGCAAGCTATTGCTGAGAAAAATTTCCAAGGTATTTTTGCATCATCCTCCCATTCCAAAATGTTTTATCAAAACAAAGGAGGGTTGGCAACCAATGAAATCGCTCCACCATACTCTTATGAGTCTATTAGACAACCTAGATATGGTACTGAGGAGCAAGAGGTTCCAACTGCTGACCCTTCTTCACTAGAGTTGAAGGATGGGCAATAATAGTGGCCACCACAGGGAAGAAACATGTAAATGCACCCATCTCCTCCTATGAAGATAAAATCCTAACCACCAAGGCAAGAAGAAGCAGAGCTAAAGCTGCTAGAAAGACTGCCAAGAAGGTTGCTGAGTCCAAGCTAAAGATTGACCCAAAGCAAAAAGGTGTCTTTATCTCAGCTGGATTTCAAGTGTTAGGTACTTCTGATTCAGGAAAGGAGTGTAATACCAGCACTCCTGTCCTATCAAAGGATCAGAAGTTGAAAGGGAATGTTGCTGATGAAGAAAAGAAGCCCAAGAAACAGCAACCCTCAAATTCCCAAAAGACTAACATCGTATGCATAATGTGTGGTCTGCACAACCACATGGCAAAAGATTGTTACTACAATCCAGCAAGCACACAATATGCAACTAATGTTAGAAAAGAAGGAGTCAGGGAAGGTTTCACATTTGGACCATTTCAAACAGTCCAAGTGATGAAAAAGGGAAAGTTGGTCTCGGAAGCCAAGTTGCTTTCGGAAGAAAGTACTTCTTCCGAAGGGAAAATGGCTTCAGAAGCCAAAGCTTCAAAGGTTCAGAAGAACAAGAAAGTTTCCCTAAAACCAACCTAGAAGAAGACTACTTCGGAAGAAAAGGTGGTGAAGGCTTCCTCCGAAAAGAAAGAAGCTTCGAAAGATGTCCATGCTGCAAAAGTTTCAACAAGCTCATCCTCAAAGATCAACCAAGGGATGGATTGGAAGATCAAGGAAGATGCTGCAGCCCAAACCTCTTCTTCAAAGACCTCTATTGAACCCCAATGCATATCTTTTGGTTTAATTATGTCATCATCTTTGGATGAGCCCAAGACCAGCAAGGCTTGGGCTTCCAAACAAAACTAACAATCTCATCTTATGTGTAGGGACATCCATTTGACAAGAACAACAATGTCTGGATTGTAGATAGTGGATGCTCTAGGCACATGACAGGGAACAAATCTCTCCTTCAACAATTCCAGAACTATGATGGAGGGCCTGTCTAATTTGGAGGTGAGGTCGGAGGATATATTTCTGGCAGAGGAAGTATACCCAATGGTAAGTTAAAGGTAGACAATGTTCACTATGTCAAACAGCTTGAACATAACCTGTTAAGTATTTCTTAATTCTCTGATCAAAAGCACCAAATGCTTTTCACAGAACATGAGTGCATTATCCTCAAACTAGGGATGACAATTCCTTCGGAATTGGTGCTTCTTAGATCTCCTAGGAAAGGGGATATGTACAAGCTAGATATGAACAATGCTTCTCCTATGGGTGAAGTATCATGCTTTCTTTCCAAAGCCGATAGTGATGAGTCAACACTATGGCATAAACGCATGTATCATGTGAATTTTAAGACAATGAATAAATTGGCTAAAAATAACATGGTACATGGTTTGCCTAAAAAGGAATTTTCTACAAAGATAACTGTGTTGCATGCCTGAAAGGGAAACAACACAGGTCAACTCATAAATCTAAATGTGTCAACTCTATCACTACTCCATTACACTTATTGCACATGGATCTCTCTGGTCCCACAAGTATAATGAGCATTGGAAGGAAATCATATTGCCTTGTGATTATTGATGATATTACAAGATTTACATGGGTATTCTTTTTAAGAACTAAAGATGAAACTGCTGAAACATTAAAATCTTTTATTCTTAAAATCGAAAATCAAATTGATCACAAGGTTAAATTCATTAGAAGTGATCAACGGACTGAGTTTAAGAACTTTGTTCTTGACTCATTCTGTGACTCAAAAGGGATTGCCAGACAATATAGTGCTCCCAGAACTCCTCAACAAAATGGTGTTGCTGAGAGGAGGAACAGGACACTTATTGAGGCTGCTCGAACCATGTTAGCTGATTCAAAACTACCTCTAACATTCCGGGCAGAGGCAGTTAGCACTGCATGCTATGTGCAGAATAGGGTTCTTGTAGTTAAGCCCCATGGAAAAACCCCTTATGAGTTATGGAACAAGAGGCCACCGTTCATTGGCTTTCTAAGATCCTTTGGCAGCAGTGTACCATACTTAACACAAAAGACAACTTAGCAAAGTTCGCTAAGAAGTCAGATGATGCTATCTTTATTGGATACTCTTCTAGCTCCAAAGCTTATAGAGTATACAACATTAAGAATCAAAAATTTGAGGAGTCATCCAATATAGTTGTTAATGAGCACACTCCTTGTGTTAGGGGGAATGAACCTGATTATATCTTTGACTTAGAATTGTTTCCAAACTATTCTAAACCATCTTGTGAGAATGTTTCAGCTGGAATAGGTGCTCAAGGTGATGCTGATGCTGATGCTAATCAACTATTTGAGCTACCCAGACCTCTTCCAAATTCTCCAAGAGCTGAAAGACAAAAGCTTCAACCATTCACAGATCTGATAGTGTAACTATCTCAAGGAATAGTGAAGCTTCAACAAGTGAATCACTTGATGAACTTCAAAACTCATCAGGTGATCCATTACAACACCAGGTCTAAGGAAGTAGTATTTTGAAGGAACAAGCAACTGTTAATACTACTTTACAGCCAACCATTGATGATGTTTCTCATTCATTCAATCAGTCCTCATTGAATGACTTTGAAACAACAGCTGGACAGTGTGTTCCAGTTCCTGATCAGAATATGTCCAACTTGGACCTATCTCTGCAACGGGAAGTGATTCCTCGTCTTAGGATTCACAACACTCATCCAACTGAGAACATCATAGGGGATGTCACTGAAGGTGTGAGAACAAGAGGACAGACACATCATGGGAATGTCTACTTGTACCCATGCTTTCTATCCCAGATGGAACCCAAGAAGGTAGAAGATGCCTTGAAAGATAGTAGTTTGCTTGAATTAATGCAAGAGGATTTACTACAATTCAAGAGACAAAAGGTGTGGAACCTATGTGCGCTACCATCCGATCAAGTACCAATAGGCACTAATTGGGTTTTTAGAAACAAAAGAGATGATAGAGGCTTGATCATTAAGAACAAAGCAAGACTTGTAGTTCAAGGATACACACAAGAAGAAGGAATTGATTATACTGATGTCTTTGCACCAGTTGCAAGACTTGAGGTAGTTAGAATCTTTCTTGCTTATGCTGCATCTAAGGATTTCACTGTCTATCAACTTGATGTCAAGTTTGCCTTTCTATATGGGGATATAGATAGGGAAGTTTATGTATGTCAACCTCCAGGATTTGAAGATCCACAGCACCCCAACTATGTGTGCAAGTTAGATAAAGCTCTATATGGGCTGCAACAAGGACCTAGGCTATGGTATGAGACTTTGTCTCAGTTTCTCCTGAAGAATGGTTACACCAGAGGTACCATTGATAAGACTCTCTTCATCAGGAAGTCTGGAAAAGACATTTTACTCGTTCAAGTCTATGTTGATGACATCATATTTGGTTCTTCAAATGACCAAATGTGTAAGGACTTTAAGAGCATTATGAAGCAGAAATTTGAGATGAGTTCCATGGGAAAAATGGACTTTTTCCTTAGAATTCAAGTAAAGCAAATGAAGGAAGGGTTCTTCATCAATCAATCTAAGTATGTCTCAGACATCTTAGAAAGATTTGAAATGAAAGATTGTAAGCCTGCCCAGACACCCATACCCAGAAACCACAATCTTTGTCCTAACCTTGAGGGGGAGGATACTGATCAACATCAGTATAGGGCAATTATAGGTTCTCTGATGTATCTCACAGTAAGTAGGCTTGATATCATGTTTGCCACATGCATTTGTGCAAGATATCAAGCTGCTCCAAAGGTGTCTCATCTAGCTGCTGTTAAGAGAATCCTCAGATACCTCAAAGCAGCACCTAAACTAGGTCTCTGGTATCCCAGAAACAAGGATTTAAACTCTATGGATACTCTGATAGTGACTATGGCAGCTGCAACATGGACAAGAAATCTACATCAGGAGGATGTCAATTTCTTGGTGGAAGGATCATCTCATGGCAATGCAAGAAACAATCCTGTGTCTTTACATCAACTGCTGAAGCTAAATACATTGTTACTGCTAGCTGCTGTGCTCAACTGCTATGGATTCAAAATCAGATGTTAGACTATGGATTCAACTTCATGAGTACTCCTACCATATTGACAACAACAATGCTATCTCCATTACTGAAAATCCGGTGAAGCACTCCAAGACAAAGCATATTGACATCAGGTATCATTTCATTAGAGATATTCATGAAAAGAATCTAATTAAGATAATCAAAGTTGATTCAAATGAACAATATGCTGATTTGTTCACCAAAGCTTTTGATGAACAAAGATTCAAGTATCTCATATAAGCTATTGGGATGATAAACATTGACTAGCCTAACTCTTTTGAAAACCTTTTTGAATATGTAAATGTTGTGTCAATACAATCTAAGCCCTGTTACAAAAGATCTTTCAGAAATTTTCTAAGTGTAAATTCCTTCCTAAGAGATATTAACCTTCGAAAGATATTTCTACATCTTCCGAAGCATAATTTCTCAAAGGTTAATTTTCTTCTCGGAAGAGTTTTTGATCTCGGAAGAAGCGATTGATTATACATCAGATCTACTTCCAAGGTTTACTTACTCTCCATTCAAAAGTGAATTCTAACCCTCGGAAGCAAAGTTTTTGCTTTGGACGTAAGAATTGCCTTCGGAAGACAATTACCTTCGGAAATGTTTTACCCTCGGAAGAAAGATTACTCTGTAACCCAAATTTCTTGGGCCCACACTGTAAAAAGTAAGGACTATGTTAATGATGTCGTATTTTTGAACTGATTTTAACCTTACCGCCCCTGTCACTTCATCCACTAAACCGTCACATCACCTTCTCCTTTACCGCCTTTCATCCTCATTTAAATAACCCGACTATCCTATTTCACCTTCTTCCTCAAAATTTTACAGCCCTAGAAATTCTCTCCTCACTCAAACTTTACCTAAATTCAAATTCTCTCTGCAATTTACACTTCTCCAAGGGCACTCAACCCTCAGCACAACCAAATCGCACTTCTTGATTCTTCAAGAGTTGCTGATTTCTCTAAAATCATCTCATTTCTGACCCAATCTTCCTACTACACTGCCCTTACTATAAACCCTACTGTGTATTCCAATCATATGGAAGAATTCTGGGCAAATGGTCAAGCCGAAACCTTAAATGGGGTTCGTGTATAGAGGACCAGAGTTTGTGATCAAGAATTGATCATTACTGAATAGCTCATCAGGGAGCATCTCGAGCTTCATGATAACGGAGCTCCTACTGACTTCCCCAAAGAAGACTTGGATTGCACCTACATCCTAATGGGATATGATGGAGATGTGAGCAGGTCAACTGTCTACAAATTCAACTTCCTATATCGTTGGAAGTTTCTCCTGCACAGTGTTCTTTACTGCTTATCTAACAAGTCTGGGGGATGGGATCAAATCCCATATGAACTAGGATGCTTAGTTCATGGGTTGGTGAGAGGCCTATGCTTCAATTACTCTAGGTTTATGTTTACCAATTTACTTGGAAATCTTAAAAGGGAGACATTCTTTATGTATCCCCGATACATTCAACACATCATAAGCTGTGAGTTGGAACAGAGCAAGCTTGTCTGTGCAACTGCTCTGACTGTTCCTCAAATGCGGCCTGCCATCTTCAAGACTTTGAAGAAGGTGTCAACCAACTTCACTGGCAGGTATACTCTTTTACCTCCAGGTATGATTGAGCGTATAGCTCCTGGTGACATCCCTGTCAAACTAACAGGTGATGAACCCCCACCAGCAATCTTCACCACAAATCTCACATTACCTTCTCCACCCATCACCATCACATATCAAAGACGCCCCAAACGAACCCTTGTTCAATCTACTTTGATTGAACAAGCTCCTCTTGTTCAACCCAAAAGGGCTATAGTAGAAACACAGCCTCCTACTCAGTCTGAGGTCTCTCTATCCTTTACTCTTGACCTCAATATGGCCTTTGAGTCTCCTCAGTCTCAAACCCAAGAGCCCGACACCCAAGCCTTTAGCCCACCGGGTGAGTATTTACACTCCTCTGTGTAGCCAATTAGGGACAGCCCCACCAAAGGCATAATGCCTGTAGACATTGATCAAGGTCCCGGGTCAGTAGGCTTAACCTCCCTATCTTATACTGACCTTCTATTCAAAAACAATAAAGAGATAACATCTCTCCATGGTAATGAAGTTGATCTACAACATCCACTCCAAGATCAACAGAGCCTGGAGATATCCCTTATCTCTAGCCCCCATCAGCAAACCTTAACTGAGGTGAGTCCCACTGATGTGGAGGGGACTCATGTAGGCTCAGCTGCCACTACTAAGAGCCTCTCATTGAGCTCTTAGGACAGTGGTAACATTAATCAGACTGAGTCTATGACAACTTTGCCCATTGACATCTCTGAAAGAGATGACTTTGAGCAGAGGTATCCAGGGTGCCAATAAGCCACATTTGGTGATGAGACTAAACATACTAGGTATGTTATCTCATCTCCCCGTGATTCTTCACATGAAGATGAGGGAAGTATGCAACTCACCATTCAGTACTTGATCTCTAAGGTCTCAAACCTTGAATCTCAGGCTAGGATCTTAGAGAACAAGTCAGCCACTCAGCAACTTGAGATTGATAATCTCAGGGCCAAACTAGCTAAGAAACAGACTGAGCGATCTGTTAGGCATGTACCAATTCAGGTCTCATTGACTTCTTCCTCTAGCCCATCTACCTCTCAAGATGATGCTACCAAAAAGGGGGAGAAAGTTCAGAGACAAATAATTAAGGAACCAATCCAAGCTTCAGCTTCAACTACAACTTCAATCAACACTTTGGCTGAGTCATCACCAGTTACTCTAGAAATCGACTCAAGGATGCTCAGTGATCTCTACAAACTCTTCACTCAGTTTGTATTGAGATCCTCCTTCTACCAGCCAAGCCCTGATGCTGCACTGATGTACTTTGGAGCTAAAGAGCTTCAGAGGCCGACTGCACCTTCTACCACTGTGGAAGAAGTTGATCAACCTAAGGTCCACATGGAACCTAAGATTCACTTCGAAGGGGAAATGAGGACTGATGGCCCAACAACTGAAACAATTGGGACAGAAGTTGCATCTCCTTCTACTTCTAAAGCCACAAGGAAAGCTTCGGAAGAACCAGCTAAAGCCTCAGAAGAACAAGCTGAATCTTCCGAAGCTGAGTTAAAAGCTGCGGAAGGACTGTTCCAGATGTCCGAGGATCTAATCATCACATATGCAATCCTTGAAATGATATCTGAGGTGAATAGTGAGGACTTTCTCAAACCTGCTCCATCCCAAACACCATCTGTGCCTCTCTCTCAATCTGAACCCTCTATCCAAGAACCACCACAGTCAAGCTCTTCAAAAGACAAAGGCAAAAGGAAGATGACTGCGGAAGAGCTTCAGGAAGAGGAAAAGATTGAAAAGCTAAAGAAGAAAGGTAGATTCTCTGCTAAGAAGCTGCTAGCTGCTAGTTCAAAGGCAGCTGCAGCCAATCAGGAGGCAATCAACAACAAGAGGAGAGAGGAACTCATTGATCAGCTCATCAAATTAGGAGCTGCAATGAAGAGATACTCCTGCTACCACTAGAGGAGTTGGTGACTTTGGAGAGGACAACCAGGCTAATACAAGAAAAAGAAGCTAGGTTGGCCTTAGAGAGGGAAGAGGAGGAAGAGAGGAGAGCTGCCGTGCAGTTGAGGGAAGCTAGGATAAAATTCCTACTTTCTAGAGGCTTCAACCTTCAAGAACTTTCTCCACATGATGATGATACGATCCTCTGGCTCCACAACAAAGAGCAGGATCAAATGGAGAAAGAACAGAAGAAGGCTACAAGGGAGAAGAGCAAAGAGAAGAAGAAGGAAGAAGAAGCAAGGATCACTGCAACCAAGAAGCTTAGTGACAAAGCCTGGATGAAAGACTATCTCTGGGCTCATGGCTTCTCTGGTAGGCAGGTGGGTCCTATGTCTGAAAAGATACTCTAGCGGATTGTCAGTGAAATCAAAGCTGACATTCTTATGGGAAAGAAGAAAGAGATGTACAGTAGAGGACAGGGAATGATCTTCACCCCAACCACTCAACCATAACCAACACCAGAAGAACCAATCCCATTCTCCTTCCCGATCAAAACTGAGCCCTTAGATGAACCCTTTACCCCTGAACCTACAACTCTACCCATACCCACTTCATCACCTCAAGCACCTAAACTTCCCATCCTTCAACCCAAAACACAACCCAGAACCACTAAACCCAAACCTACCCAACTGATACCTAGACCATCCCCTCAGCCTTCTTAACATCTCTCTCTTGAAGAGTTTATGGAGATCAAGACAAAGATCAACAACTACACAACTTTGAGCAAAATCTCCTGTGAGGAAGACCTCATCAACATCACCTATGCTGATGACTCTTCAAGTTCCCTCACAAGAGATCAATTTCTTGATCTGCCTAGAGGAACTTTGGACCAGGCTGCAAGACTTCTAGGTCTCAACTCTGATTCTCTGAATGTTGAAGAGAAGGGACTTAGAAGAAAACTGGTGACTCTGCTGGATACAAGGAAGGAGGACAGGATTCCTAGTCAGTCTCCTGTGCCTAGGAAAAGTATAATCCAGTGCAGGTTCGATGAAGCTTCTCACAACTTTGTTGTGGAAAGGGAGAATGGTGAAATCAACCTATTCAATGCAACTTCTCTGTTGCACCTCAGCAGATTTGACATTGCTGAGCTTGTAGAGAAGCCATTCTCCAACCCCTCCAACTCTGACACTGCTGCTCTCATCAGGAATCATCTCAGCAGTCTTCACTTGGCTGAGCTAACTACAAAGGCCAGGATTAAAGAAGAGTTGAAGTTGAGAAGACAGGAAGAAAAGGAAAGACCTACCACCAAGGGCACAACTTTCTACAGATGGTGGAGGGTCCGGAATTGGAACCTACAGTTAGATGGGAATATGACTATAGTTCCCATCAACTAACTCTTTTTAGAGGGCCACAACAAAGGGTACATATAATCCAAGATAACAGACTGGATGTTCTGTCTACCAAGGATTTGTACAAACTTCTCAGCACCACATTAGGGAAGAACAAGGAAACAGATAGGTATCTACTTTCCTTGGTGCTGAAAGTTTTGAGAAGAAGAGAGAAGTGTAGTTTTGGTAGCATCAGCCTAGGGGAGTTTGTTGGATCATGAGGAAGGCTGGTGCAACCAAAACCATTTCACTTAGTCAATTTGGTGCTACATTCAAAGGCTTCCGAAGCTAAGTATGGGAACTTCCGAAGTTTGAAGAGTTCTTTCGAGGACAAGTGAAAGATCAACTTCTGAAGACAAACTCTACTTCCGAAGACAAAGAAGAAGTCCCCAAGCCTCGGAAGAAGCAGTCTTTCGAAGTATAAGTGGCTTCGGAAGAAGTTATTCTTCCGAAGCAATTTAACCTTCGGAAGACACTGCTATGAACTAGTGGACATAAGTATGGTCTCTGACATTCCGCTGCAGACTTCTGATACAACATGGCTTCTTCCTAAAGAGCCATGTAGTTGACCATACCTTATTCCACTGTTTACCTTTTATGATAGTACATGTTACCAAACTTAGTTGGTGACAAAAGGTAAGTCAGGGACATGTTCTTACTACCAAATCTTAGATAAAATATCCGAGATACCTTAACCTATAGTTTTGTAGTATAGGCTTTTGGTTATAGGTCTCCAGCTGGTATTAAAGTATATCCGGCTGTAGGTAGTATTATATATGTAGTTCTCATTGTAACTCATAGGACAGAGATTGTGCTTGCAAGAGTCTTGTAATCCTTTGAGTGAGAAGCAATATATAAAAGTACCTTGAAAATTTACTTCTTGTGTTTATTACTACTTGTTACTTGTCATATTGTGATAAACTTTTGTTGGACTCTTTCTGAGTGTTGTTCTAGGTGAGTTTGAGAGAAAACCACTTGTTAAGTGACCAATATCGATCCTACAAAATAGTTGGATAGAAGCAATGCAGGAGGAACTACAGCAATTCAGAAAGCAAGAGGTATAGAAGCTGGTTGATCTACCTGAAGGTCAATATGCCATAGGAACAAATGGCTTTTCTACAAAGCAGATAACAGAGGAATTGTCATTAGAAATAAAGCAAGTGTAATTGCTCAAGGATATACTCAAGAGGAAGGCATTGATTATGATGATGTCTTTGCTCCAGTAGCTGGACTTGAAGCCATCAGAGTGTTCCTTGCATATTCCTTAACCAAAAACTTCACCGTCTTTCAAATGGATGTCAAATGCGTATTCCTCTATGGAAAGATAGATGAAGAGGTATATGTTGCTCAACCACCAAGATTTGAAGATCCAGAGTTCCCTCATAGAGTCTACAAATTAGATAAAGCTCTATATGGTCTTCATCAAGCACCCAGGAAGTGGTATGAAAATTTATCTAAGTTTCTACTACAGAATAGGTGTACCCGAGGGAAAATAGATCAAACATTGTTCTTAAAGAGGAGAGAACAAGACTTGTTAGTAGTTCAAGTCTATGTGGATGTCATCATATTTGGCTCCACAAACATTCAACTTTATAGAGAGTTTGAAACTCTTTTGCAATCAAAGTTTCAAAGAGCTCAATGGGAGAACATACCTTCTTCCTTGGCTTACAAGTTCAGCAATCTGCTAATGGAATTTTTATTAATCAAAGCAAGTACGTTCATCAAATATTGAAGAAATACAACATGTCTGAATGTACATCCAAGAAAACACCATTTGCAATTGGATTGAAGTTTGGTCCTGATACATAAGGCATATCAGTTGATCAGAAACTCTACAGATCCATGATAGGTTCCCTGATGTACCTAACAGCAAGCAAACCAGACATCATGTATGCAGTACGCATATATGCATGATACCACGAAGATCCAAAAGAATCACATATAAATGAAGTAAAAAGAATCTTTAGATACTGAAAAGGCAAACCATCACTTGGGTTGTAGTATCCTAAAGATGGAGATTTTTCTTTATATGCATACACAGACAGTGATTATGGTGGATGTAACAACAGAAAATCACTACAGGAGGTTGTTAGTTCTTGGATCTAGATTGATCTCCTGGCAGTGCAAGAAACAAACAAATGTCTCTGTGTCAATAACTGAAGCAGAATACATAGCTACTTCTGCATGCCCGTTCTCAAGTGTTGGACCAAAAGAACCAATGAGCCAGATCAGAAAATCCTTTAAGTCCCACAAACATCACAACAACTGCTGAAGACTTTATCAGCTGATGATGACAACAACTGAAGACTTCATCAACTGAAGTACAAAGACCGAAGATATCAGCTGATGTACAAAGTCTGAAGACATCAGCTGAAGTACAACAACTGAAGACATCAGCTGATGTACAACAACTGAAGACATCAGCTGATATACAAAGTCTGAAGACATCAGCTGAAGTACAAAGACTGAAGACAACAACTGAAGACATTAGTTGAAGACATCAGCTGATGACAACAGCTGAAGTTCAAAGTTCAAGTACTGAAGACTTCAGAGGTTGTCACAACAGCTGAAGAAGTATTCTTCAGTTGTTTTGATGATTTTCTTTTATCAGTAGTTTTCTTTTATGTTTCAGTACTTTGTAAAACGTCTGAAGAGCATGTTCTTCAGACGTTGTAGTTTCAGTAGTTGTAATAGTTTACACTTGTCTTTTGTAAGATGTCAGCTGTTAGACATCTTCAGTAGTTTAGTCTTTTTCAGTAGTTTATTGTAATAACGGTTAGATGTCACTGTCAAGTGACATCAGCTGACGTCATCTTTCCTATAAAAGGAAAGATGACCTAATTGTAAAATTGCCAAATCGTGTGTTGAATGAATATATACCTTTTGGCAAAAATTCTCTCTCTCTCAATAACCATACTGTTTTATTGATACATCTTGTGTGTTCTTGTTATAATTTGTTCTAATTCGTATGCTATTCCGCTGCAAATCCAATCTAATTGATCAAACTAGATGCTTAGATCCTTTCAAATGGTATCAGAGCTGATTAATCATTGATCGATTTAACAATTGATCATTGAAACTGTTCTTCAGACGTCTACGTTTGATCCAATTAGCAAATTTGCAAGAATCGGTTATAGAGATTGAGTTTCTACTGCTTCTGGTCATTCAATTTGAGGTTCTACGTTGTTTTGAGCTAGATTGACTGAAATTACTTTGAATTTGGTTGAATTTGTTCAATGGCGACACCAACAAATGATCCTCACAATACTGGCTCCTCAACAAAGCCTCCGATGCTTGTTAGGAGTGAGTATAACATATGGCAACGACGTATGCTACATCACTTGTCTATCAACAGCGCAGGTTGTTAGAAATCTGTGGTGCATGGACCATAAAAGCCTATGGTGAGTACTCCGGAAACAAATGAGAGGGTTCCAAAGAGACCTGATCAGTATTCGGATGAAGATCTAAAGATGTTCGAAATTGATGCTAAAGCCCATGGAATTCTGGCCATGGCACTGCCTAATGAAATCTATTCAAGGCTTATGCATCATGAAACTGCTCATGACCTCTGGGTTGCTTTGAAAGAACAATTTGGAGGAACCGATGAGGTCTTAACAAATACTAGGGAAATCCTTGCCCAACAATATGAGACATTCTCTCATAGGAAGGGTGAGACTCTGACTTAACAGTTTGAGCGATTCTCATGTTTGATTTCTGAGCTGAAAATGGTTAAACAAGAGTATTCAAACAGCCAGATGAACAACCGATTCCTCAGATCCCTGCCTGAGAGATGGGACACATACATTATTGTCCTACGCTCTAGTGTAAATCTGAGCACTCTATCTCTCACCCAACTTCATGCGAAACTGCTGACATTTGAAAGAGAGATAGAACAGAAAAGGAAGTTGTCCTCATCTGGAAAGCTCACTGATGACTTTGTATCAGGAAATACTACACTGATAGGTCAGGAATCAGAGTATGCTGCATCAGAAAGTGGCTATGATGAGCATATTGATTTCTCTACTAATGTAGAACATGCTTTTGTTAGTGTGGATGGTAGTTCAGGTGGCAGTAGTGATAACTGGTGCTTTTTGATGGAAGATTTGAAGGGCACTCTAGATGATGATCTGGAAGAGATGGATATTTTGAGCCAAATGGCAATGATCAATATCAGATCTCAAAAGTTCTATAAAAGAACTGGAAGGAAATTCCCTGGTCTCTCTGGCAAAACCAAAGTTGGTTTTGACAAGAGCAAGTTGAGGTGTCACAAGTGCCATAGGCTTGGACACTTTGCTAGAGAGTGTAGATCATCTGGATCTAACTCATCTGCACCCTTTGTGACCTTTCCAAGCAATAGCTCAACAAACAAAGGGCAACATTCCACTAGTTCTGGTCATCCATCACCAGCTCAGTCATCACCTACATATTTTGTCCCTCAAGGTCATATGTCATATCCTTACCCCTGCTACTACATGCCTCTGCCAAACCACGTTCAAGCACCCATTGCTCAACAACCACATGCTCTTCCTGAGCCTCAAACATTGCAATCTCATCAACAATCTCAACCTCAACAACATAGTTTTTTCACCCCAGGAGTTGTTGACTGGAGCAGTTTACCAGATGATATGTCTGGTCATGAACAACTATTTCCTGGTGCTGGTCAACATGGTGGTGACAATCTGTAACATCCGGTTTTTAAATCCGGACTTGTAATTGAATTATAGTCATTTTTAGTGAATTAAGTTGAGTTTGTTTGTTAAGATTGGTGTTCAAGTCGCATGAGTTGCAAGCGAATGAACTTCAGTCGCACCCCTTATGTTCGAATAAGGCTCAATCGCACGAATGGTAGGCGTATGGGCTTCAGTCGCACGATTCAGTCGTGCGAATGGGGTTCAGTCATGCGACTGTGTGTGAGGCGGTTAAGTGTATGTGTGGATAAGTAAGGCGGTGAGGAGGGTTCAAAAGCATACTTCTATCTGTGTCATCTCCATTACTTTGTTCCCTGCACACCCAAACACCCCGTTCTCACGAAATTGACTAAGGCAACTCCGTTTTTGTAAGTTTTGGATGTCACGGATCAATCTTGATATGTTATAAGCTGTGTATATGACTGAATTTGATCCAATAACACGTTAAAATTCAGTGATTCGGCCTGTTTCTTTTCTAAGTTGAAATCCGGGAATTCGGATCCGAGTTTTTGTGAAGTTTTGATAAAATAATGATCCGAAACCATTGTAAACGATGTGTATATGATCTGTTTTGAATATAACATGATTTGAATGGTTAAAACTCAAATTTTGAGTAAGTTTGGATCAAAAACGTCAAGAACACAGCTGCTGATCCGTTTTAGATGAATGGGCTCAGTCGTACGCCTCAGACGTGCAAATGAGAGTTCAGTCGTACGACTGAGTGCGAATAAAGGTTCAGTCGTACGAATGAGAACCCAGTCGCCTGGTTAGAAGACCGAATGAAGACGAGTGATCACTATGCACGAATGAGGGCTCAGTCGTGCGAATGAATTGTCAATCGTACGACTGAAGGTTCAGTTGCATGATTCAAGCCTATAGTTCAATCGCATGAGGTCCATTCGCACGATTGGATGCTCATCCGCATTGATGTTCATCCGTATAGGTCCAGTCGTATGAGTGCTCATTCGCATAAGTGTTCATTCGCATAGAAGTCCTGTTTAAGAATAGTTTACTGAATCAAGGTTTATTGCTTTAGATATACCTTGATTAGAAGAAGGACTAGTTATCTCGTGTACGTGGATTGTGTAGATTGTCGTGGGGAAGTTAATAAGGTGAGTTCTAAGCCCTTTTTAAATGTTTGGTTTTAACATTCGGGCTAGCACACATACGATGATAAATGAGTTGAATGTTTTAGCACCAGAATTGTGATAGTGATGTTTATATGTTTCTAGCAGCTTGTGAGCCTGTTAGGGTAAAGTTGGGGGTAATGAATGATTATCTGAACATTGTTAATCATTACGTGATGGTAATGATTCCAATGGGTCAGATAGTGTGTAAAGACAGATGAAAATATATTAAAACTGGTGCTAAAAGAATGAGTGGGTGGTGTGTGTAAATTAATGTGATAATATTGGCAATAAGTAAAGAAATTGTTTTGATGTAATATAAATCTCAGCAGGCCAGTTAGGGTAAGATGCCTGTGTATGTAGACTGTACAGTGAGAAGGAGTGATGACGATCACTCAGCTTTGTGAACATCTTGTGGTGACGACCCTAGATGATTAATTTGGCATCCAACTGGATGAGAGATAATAATTACAGTTTCTGGATGTGGGAAACTGATAGTTTCTGGATGTGGGAAACTGACGTCCGGTAGGACTAGTCCGGTGGAACAAAGTAAAGTTAAAGTTGATTTTATTATATTGCCAATATAAATATGATTTTTGTATGTGATAAAATGCTGTTAATGTTTTAATAAAAATTTAGAACTCACCAGTTTATCTGATGTTTGGAGTATGTTATATGTGTGCTAGGTAAGGAAGGATCCTCTAGTAATAGAGGAAAACAAGCTTGAGTTGGATCAGGATGCTATTCCAAGGCGATTGCTGGTATAGGATAAGAGTCATGTGTAATAATGTAAAACGATGTTTATGTAAAAGTCTTAATATGTAAAATGTTTTCAAAAAAGTTTGGTTAATATGTAGTGATGTTAAGTCTTCCGCTGTAGATAGAAAGCTCTGATTTGTGTTTAAAATATTAATCCAACTACGTGACGTGCCTCCGGTTTCCTCCCGGGTTTAGGGCGTCACAGGTTGGTATCAGAGCAGTAGTTAAATGGATCTAGTGTTTTAATAACTAGACTTTAACTAGAAAATAGATATGCCAACAGGGATAGCTAGATAGAATAGTTTATTTAAACAAGAGAAGGTGATGGGACGAACATGAGAAGGAATAACTAGAATAGTAAAAGTAAAGTAAACAATTAATAGTACTTGGCCAACATTATTAATAATTTAATTTACTTATAGTATTCTGGTTATATACTTACATGCGAGTACCAAATAATCCTGATCTCGTTTTAATAGGTTATGGCTGATAAAGAGAGTGAAAGAATGCAAGGTGGAACCTCGGAAAGAAATGTTGATGAAAGCACTGAGGTGCTTAGTATGACGAGACAGCAATTTCATGATGTAATTGCTGAGGAGGTTCGTAAGGCCTTGAATGTAGCTAGACCTGATGAAAATAGGAATGTTGATAAAACTGAGAGGCCTAGTGAAAGAAAGGGAGTTACATATAGTCAGTTCAAAGAATGTAATCCTCCACAGTTTTCTGGGGCTATGGATGTGGTAGTCACTTATAAATGGCTTCGTGAAATGGAAGCTGTGATCAAGTTGAGTGAGTGTAGGGAGGATCAAAAAGTGAAGTTTGCAGCCCACTCGTTTATAGGTGAGGCTCTGTATTGGTGGGATACGATTATCCAAACGTTAGGCGAGGAGGCTACTGACAAAATGTTGTGGTCTGAATTTAAGAAGTTAGTGTCAGACAAATTTTGTCCGAAAGGCGAGATGGATCGAATAGAGATGAATTTCCTGCAGTTTCAGGCAGGTAATATGTCCCATAGGGAGTATACGTCTAAGTTTGAAGAGATGGAGAGATTGGTGCCACATTTAGTGGTTCCTGAAGAGAAGAAAATCTTAAGGTATACCGAGGGGTTGCCTCAAGAGGTTAGAAAGTTGGTTAGATCATCTGCTTAGTTACCAGTTGATAGTAAACTTAGCTGCAGATATGTATCAAGAAGTTTATGGTAGTAATCTTGCTCCCGACGAAAGTAAAAGGAAACGTGAAGAACCTGCAGCGCAAAGAAGATTGGAGAATCTAAGTTTCCAGAAAAAGGGTAGGTTTGGAAGGGGTCAATTCCAAAGGAATGTTAGAAATGAGCTGCCACGTTACGGGAAATGTGGCAAGCTACATAAGGGTGAATGTATGATCGGTAGTAGAACTTGCTTTAGATGTGGAAGGTTAGGACATTATGCTAATGAATGTAGTGAAGGTCCTCGTAGATGTTATGAATGTGGGGAGACGGGGCATATTCGAAGTGAATGTCCAAAGTCTGTAGTTAGAAAACCTGAACCGGTTAGATCGATGAAAGGGTCAGGAGAAGGGTCGAGTGTGGCTAAGGGGCGAGCATATTCTATGTCAGCTAGTGAGGCTAAAGCTTTCCCAGATGTAGTCTCAAGTACATTTATAGTTAATGGAATTCCAGCTAGCGTGTTATTTGATTTTGGAGCAAGTGGAAGTTTTGTATCTGTTAATTTTTACCCTATGCTTGCATGTCAAATTCGACCATTAGAGGTAGCCTTTATAGTGGAAACTGCTAATGATAGATCTGTGATAATTAGTAGTATGATTGAGGGTTGTTATATTGAATTAGAAGGATATAGATTGACTGTTAAACTATATCCTTTGGTGTTAGGAGGGTTTGATGTAGTTTTTAGTATGGATTGGTTGGGAATTATGATGCCCATATTGTGTGTAATAAGAAGCTGATTCAATTGAGGGCGCCGGATAGGAAAATGATTAATGTATATGGTGATAGAGAAAAGTCAACTGTAAAGATAGTATCCATGATGAAAGCTGATAAGTTAATGAGCCGCGGGTGTGCATCTTATTTAGTATATGTGATCGATTCTCAAAAGCCTGTGAAAAAGATAGAGGATATTCCCGTGGTTAAAGATTTTATAGATGTGTTTCCAGAAGAATTACCGGGTATTCCTCCAGATCGTGAAGTTGAGTTTAGAATTGATTTAATTCCGGGTGCTAAGCCAGTTGCCAAGTCACCTTACAGACTAGCTCCATCAGAATTGAAGGAATTAATGAAACAGACTGAAGGTTTGCTAGAAAGAGGTTTTATTATACCCAGTTCTTCCCGTGGGGTGCTCCAATGTTGTTTGTAAAGAAGAAAGATGGGAGTATGCGTATGTGTATCGATTACTGAGAATTAAACAAGTTGACGATAAAGAATAAATATCCACTCCCACGAATAGATGATTTGTTTGATCAGTTACAGGGAGCCAGTTGGTTTTTCTAAGATAGATCTCCGTTCGGGTTACCATCAGCTGAAAGTGAAAGAAGAAGATATACCCAAGACGGTGTTTCGTGCGCGTTATGGTCATTATGAATTTTTGGTTATGTCTTTTGGGTTAACAAATGCACCTGCTGCTTTTATGGATTTGATGAATAGAGTGTGCAAGCCAATGTTAGATTGATCAGTAATTGTGTTTATTGATGATATACTGATCTATTCAAAGAATGAGGGGATCATGCCTGCTATCTTCGTGAAGTGTTGGAAAGGTTGAGAAAAGAAAAGCTTTATGCAAAATTTTCTAAATGTGAGTTTTGGTTGCAGGAAGTACAATTTTTAGGACATGTGATCAATGCAGAAGGTATTTTAGTAGATCCTGTAAAGATTGAAACAGTAGTGAAGTGGAGTCCTCCAAAGACGCCATCTGAAATCCATAGTTTTTTGGGTCTGGCTGGTTACTATAGAAGATTTATTCATGATTTTGCCAAAATTGCATCCCCGTTAACAAGCTGACAAGAAAGAATGAAGAATACGTATGGGGACCAGAACAAGAAAATGCATTTCAAGAACTGAAGCAGAAGTTAACTTAATCACCCGTATTGTCATTGCCAGATGGAAATGAAGATTTGGTAATTTATTCAGATGCTTCATATCAAGGTTTAGGTTGTGTATTGATGCAGAGGGGACGAATAATAGCTTATGCTTCTGGACAGTTAAAAGACCACGAGAAGGCTTATCCTACGCATGATCTGGAATTAGCAGCCGTGGTGTTTGCCTTGAAGATATGGAGGCATTATTTATATGGGACGAAATGTACGATTTACACGGATCATAAGAGTTTGAAATATTTCTTTGATCAGAAAGAGTTAAACATGCGCCAGTGGAGGTGGTTAGAATTAGTGAAAGATTATGACTGTGAAATACTGTACCATCCTGGTAAAGCAAATGTAGTTGCTGACGCGTTAAGTAGAAAGAATGAACACCCTCCGATTCAAGTTAAGTCATATCAGTTAGTGATAACCCCAGATTTTATGTATCAGTTACGGGAAGCTCAATTAGAAGCGTTAAAGGAGGAAAACATGAAACGATAACGAATGAAAGGTCAAAGAAAAGATCTAGAAGAAAATAGTTTTGGGGTTAAGACAAAATGTGGTCGTATGTGGGTTCCGATTAAGATGAGAGAGTTGGTGTAGATGAAGCTCATAAATCCAGATACTCTATACATCCTGGTGCTACTAAGATGTATAAAGATTTGAAACAAGAATATTGGTGGCCCGGTATGAAGTTTATTGTGATGCAGTATGTGAATAGGTGTTTAATGTGTCTTCAGGTCAAAGCTGAGCATCAAAAGCCATATGGTAAGCTTCAACCTTTAGAGATTCCAAAATGGAAGTGGGAGGATTGACAATGGATTTCATAACTAAGCTTCCGCGTACAACTAAAGATTATGATACATTTGGGTCATAGTGGATAGATTGACACGTAGCGGGCATTTCTTACCAATCAAGGAAATGTATAACTCTGAGAAGTTAGCAGAACTGTTTATTCGAGAAATTATTGCTCGTCATGGAGTGCCGTTATCTATTGTGTCGGATAGGGATACACGTTTTACTTCGAGGTTTTGTAGAAAATTTCATGTAGACATGGGTACACGTTTATTACACAGTACATCTTTTCACCCAGAAACTGATGGGTTGACTGAAAGAACTATCCAAACAGTTGAGGATAGTTGCGGGCTTGTGTGTTAGATTTTGGTGGTAGCTGGGATAGTCATTTGCCATTAGTTGAATTCTCCTACAATAACAGTTATCATTTCACGATTGGGAGAGCCCCTTATGAGATGTTATATGGCAAAAAGTGCAGGAGTCCGATATGTTGGGGAGAAATTAGGCAGAAAGAGTTAGGTAGTTTAGAAATTGTACAGGCTACAAATGAGAAATTGGATCAGATCAAGGCTCGATTTAAAATGGCTCAAGATCAGCAAAAGTCTTATGAAGATAAAAGGCGAAGGCATATAGAGTTTGAAGTAGGAGATAGAGTTATGTTGAAAGTATCTCCTTGGAAGGGAACTATCAGATTCAGAAAGAGGGGAAAGTTAAGTCCTCGTTTTATAGGACCGTTTAGAATTATAGAACGAATCGGAGAAGTAGACTATAAATTAGAATTACCCGATCAGTTGCAAGGAATCCACCCAACTTTTTACATATCACAGTTGCGCAAGTGTTTAGCCGATGAAAATGCATACGTACCTTTAGATGATATAGAGGTGAATGATAAGTTGAATTATGTTGAGAAACCAACTGCTATAGTGGATAGAAAGATGAAAAGATTGAGAAATAAAACCATTGAATTAGTTAAAGTGCAGTTATCGAATAGAAAGGGGTCTGATTTTACCTGGGAATCAGAAGCTGAGATGAGGAGAGATTATCCCCAGTTTTTTGAATAGTTGGTTTCAGGGATGAAACCTATTTAAGGGGGAGAGAGTTGTAACATCCGGTTTTTAAATCCGGACTTGTAATTGAATTATAGTTATGTTTAATGAATTAAGTTGAGTTTTTTTGTTAAGATTGGTGTTCAAGTCGCATGACTTGCATGCGAATGAACTTCAGTCGCACCCCTTTTGTACGAATGAGGCTCAATCGCATGAATGGTAGGCGTATGGGCTTCAGTCGCACGATTCAGTCGTGCGAATGGGGTTCAGTCGTGCGACTGAGTGTGAGGCGGTTAAGTGTATGTGTGGATAAGTAAGGCGGTAAGGATGGTTCAAAAGCAGACTTCTATCTGTGTCATCTCCATTACCTTGTTCCCTGCACACCCAAACACCCTGTTCTCACGAAATTGACTAAGGCAACTGCATTTGGTAAATTCGGATGTCACGGATCAATCTTGATATGTTATAAGCTGTGTATATGATTGAATTTGATCCAATAACACGTTAAAAATCAGTGATTTGGTCTGTTTCTTTTCTAAGTTGAAATCCGGGAATTCGGATCCGGGTTTTTGTGAAGTTTTGATAAAATAATGATCCGAAACCATTGTAAACGATGTGTATATGATCTGTTTTGAATATAACATGATTTGAATGGTTAAAACTCAAATTTTGAGTAAGTTTGGATCAAAAACGTCAAGAACACAGCTGCTGATCTGTTTCAGACGAATGGGCTCAGTCGTATGCCTCAGTCGTGTGAATGAGAGTTCAGTCGTACGACTGAGTGTGAATAAAGGTTCAGTCGTACGACTGAGAACCCAGTCGCCTGGTTAGAAGACCGAATGAAGACGAGTGATCACTATGCACGAATGAGGGCTCAGTCGTGCGAATGAACGGTCAATCGTACGACTGAAGGTTCAGTCGCATGATTCAAGCATATGGTTCAATCGCATGAGGTCCATTCGCACGATTGGATGCTCATTCGCATTGATGTTCATCCGCATAGGTCTAGTCGTATGAGTGCTCATTCGCATAAGTGTTCATTCGCATAGAATTACTGTTTTAGAATAGTTTACTGAATCAAGGTTTATTGCTTTAGATATACCTTGATTAGAAGAAGGACTAGTTATCTCATGTACGTGGATTGTGTAGATTGTCGTGGGGAAGTTAATAAGGTGAGTTCTAAGCCCTTTTAAATGTTTGGTTTTAACATTCGGGCTAGCACACATACGATGATAAATAAGTTGAATGTTTTAGCACCAGAATTGTGATAGTGATGTTTATATGTTTCTAGCAGCTTATGAGGCTGTTAGGGTAAAGTTGGGGGTAATGAATGATTATCTGAACATTGTTAATCATTACGTGATGGTAATAATTCCAATGGGTCAGATAGTGTGTAAAGACAGATGAAAATATATTAAAACTGGTGCTAAAAGAATGACTGGGTGGTGTGTGTAAATTAATATGATAATATTGGCAATAAGTAAAGAAATTGTTTTGATGTAATATAAATCTCAACAGGCCAGTTAGGGTAAGATGCCTGTGTGTGTAGATTGTACACTGAGAAGGAGTGATGACTATCACTCAGCTTTGTGAACATCTTATGGTGAGGACCCTAGATGATTAATTTGGCATCCTACTGGATGAGAGATAATAATTACATTTTCGGGATGTGGGAAACTGACAGTTTCTGGGTGTGGGAAACTGACGTCCGGTGGGACGAGTCCGATGGGACAAAGTAAAGTTAAAGTTGATTTTATTATATTGCTAATATTGTGATGAATGCAGGGTTTTTCAGCATCCCAAAGGAGCATCTGGTATGTAGACAGTGGAGGATCTATGCATATGACAGGGAGCAGCTCTCTTCTTAATGACTACTCTCAAGGAAAGAAGGGATTTGTCTCTTTTGGCAATGATGCAAAAGGTTACATCATCGGCAAAGGCTTTGTTTCCAATGGTGAAATAAGGTTTAATGATATTAACCATGTGGAGAATCTCAAGTACAACCTCTTGAGTGTCAGCCAAATGTGTGATAAAGGCCATGTTGCTCTCTTCACCAGCCAGAACTGCAGGATTCTGTCATCCAAAGTTCTGAGTTTGATTGACAAGGTGTTGGATGAACATACTCTCCTAAAGGCCAACAGGATAGGAAGAGTATATGCCTTAGATCTTTCAAAGAAAATTAATCTAAAAGGCCATCCTTGCCTATTCTCTAAGGCTTCTCCTCAGGAATCTGAACTATGGCATAGAAGGCTTGGTCATGTGAATCTCAAAAACATGAATCAGCTGATTCACCATGGTTTAGTAAGAGGGTTGCCTATGAAGGACTTCAAATGTGATGACAACTGCACTGCCTGCTTAAAATGGAAGCAACACAAAGCATCATTTCCTCCAATAGAAGAGCCAAAGTCCACTGCCCACTTGCAATTATTGCATATGGATCTTTTTGATCCTGTCAGAGTAATGAGCATGGCAAAGAAGAAATACTGTCTGGTAATTATGGATGATTACTCCAGATTTGTATGGACTTTCTTCTTGCACTCCAAAGATGAAGCTGCACAAGCTATTATGAACTTTGTGTTGTATGTTGAGAAACAATATTCCCTTCCAGTCAAGTGTGTAAGGAGTGACAATGGCACAGAATTTAGAAATTACACACTTGATGAATTCTGCTTGTCAGAGGGAATCAAGCGGCAGTTTAGCATTCCAAGAACACCTGAGCAAAATGGAGTAGTGGAGAGAAAGAACAGGACACTGGTTGAAGCTACCAGGTCAATGTTGGCTGATTCAGGCTTGCCATTGACATGTTGGGCTGAAGCTATCAACACAGCTTGCTATGTACAAATAGAGTATTAGTGAATCAGAGGTTGATGAAGACTCCTTATGAAGTGTTACATCATTTGGCCGCTTTGATTTCATTCTTTAGAGCATTTAGGTGTCCCTTTTATATTTTTAACACAAAGAATCCACTCCAGAAGTTTGAATCAAAGGTGGATGCATGGTACTTTGTTGGTTATTCATCTACTTGCAAGGCATACAGAGTTTTCAACTTCAAAACAAAGATGGTTGAAGAGACTATGCATGTGATGTTTAATGAATCTGCAAAGGACAAGATTCCACAAAACCATGTGGAGTTATTTGATTTGGACATACTGCAATATGTTCCTTATCAGTCTCCAGCTGTTGTTCCTGTCAATAGTTCTCCACCTGGTGGTACTGATGATGATGCTGACAATACTTACATTTTCAGGTTTAGTGATCAACTGCCTGAGTCATCTAAACCTGATGCTCCTGTAGCATCAGCAGCTCCATCCAAAACAAATGTTGATGAGATTCTGAATCATCTACATCATTTGAGTTGCCATCTCCTATATGGTTTCAAGAATCTCTATCAACATCTGTTGCTGCTGAATCTCCTACAAACACTTGCACAGACCTCATTGTTTATCAAAAGCTGAAGGATCACCCAATGTCTCAAATCATTGGTGATATCAATGTTGGAGTCTCAACCAGAAGTCAGTTGTCCAATTTCTGCTTCTATGCTCTCTTCATCAGTAAGCAAGAGCCAAAGAATTATCATGTTGCATTAAGAGACAATGGATGGGTTGAAGCATTACAGCTTGAGCTTCTCCAGTTCAAAAGCAACAAGTGTGGAAGCTTGTTCCTTTACCCAAGGTAAGTGTGCAATGGGCACTAAATGGGTGTTTAGGAATAAAACAGATTAAAAGGGCCAAATTGTTAAGAACAAGGCCAGACTGGTTGTACAGGGGTTTGCACAAGAAGAAGGTATTGATTATGATGACACATTTGCCCCTATAGCCAGACTAGAGGCAATTAGATTATCCTTAGCTTATGCTGCTTTTCATAATTTTAAAGTTTTTCAAATGGATGTCAAAAGTGCATTTTTATATGGTAAAATAAAAGAAGAGGTTTATGTGTGTCAACCACCAGGTTTTGGGGATAATAAACATCCAGATTGGGTGTATGAGCTTGATAAGGCTCTATATGGGTTGAAACAAGCTCCTAGAGCCTGGTATGAAACCTTGTCTAACTTTCTTCTTCAAAATAATTTCACTAGAGGCTCCATAGATAAAACTTTATTCATTAAGAAAGTAGGGCAGCATAAGCTACTTGTTCAAATTTATGTTGATGATATTATTTTTGCATCCTCTGATCCACAGTTGTGTGATGAATTTACAAATTTAATGCAAAAGAAGTTTGAAATGAATGCCATGGGAGAATTACAGTTTTTTGTGGGTTTGCAAATCATGCAAAGGACTGATGGAACCTTCATTCATCAGTCCAAATATACAAAAGATCTTTTGAATAAGTTTGATTTACCAAACTGTAAGCCCTGTCCTACTCCCAGGAGCAGCACCACATAACTGGATGTTGATCAGAAAGGTAAAGCGGTTGATAAAACCCTTTACAGATGTATGATTGGGTCCTTGATTTACCTTACAGCTTCTAGACCAGACATTATGTTTGCAACATGTGTCTGTGCTAGATTTCAGGCTGCACCTAAAGAATCCCATTTGATTGCAGTCAAAAGGATCTTTAGATACTTGCAAGGTACTCAATCTCTAGGACTTTGGTATTCTACTGGGCATTCTTGCAAATTAGTTGCTTTCTCAGATAGTGACTATCAGGGTGCAAAGTCACCAGAAAATCCACTTCTGGTGGATGCCAATTTCTAGGTAATTGTTTAGTTTCTTGGCAGGGTAAGAAACAAACTTCAATGCTACATCAACTGCTGAAGCAGAGTACATTGCTGCTGCAAGTTGTACATCTCAGGTACTCTGGCTTCAGAATCAATTATTGGATTATGGCATTACAGAGACTAAGACACCATTACTCATGGATAGTGCTTCAGCTCTTTGTATTGTTAAGAATCCAGTCCAGCATTCTAGGACCAAACATATTGAGATCGGACATCATTTTATTAGGGATTGTTATGAAAAAGGTCTGATTGATCCAAAGTTTGTTCCTAGTGCTGATGAGCTTGCAGATATTTTTACTAAGCCTTTAGACAGTGCACATTTTCAAAATCTGGTGCTAAGGTATGGTATGCTGCAGCTGGAATAATTGACTAATACTGATGCTCTCAGGTCACAAGTACCGATGAGCATTAGTATACAAAAGTAAAAAATAAGTACTGATGCGTTATTTTGTCTTTAGTATTTTTCATATCTACTGATGTGTTATAACTACTGAAGGCCAAAATACTTCAAAGTACTGAAGTACATTATTTGTTGAAAAGAACTGATGAAGTTACAACTATTGATGTGGTTATAACTACTGATGTCTATTTCTAACAAATAAGTACTGAAGAACAAATTCGGTCCACAAGTATTGATGTGTCATCTTACACATAAGTACTGAAGACAATATTTGTTCACAAGCTCTGAAGAATAATTTATTTCATCAGACCTTCTGAACATCTGTTCACAAGAGCTGAAGAATAAATATTCACAAGAGCTGCCTTCTGAACATCTGTTCACAAGAGCTGAAGAATAAATATTCACAAGAGCTGATGACCAATGAAACGTCTGAAACATCAGTAAAAGTCTGATGAGTAAGTGTTGAGGTCAGAATGAAACAACTGAATTGACGACAACAGCTGATGAGTAACTTCACTCTTCAGCTGATTCAAACAACTGATGTTTCATTTCAAAACAACAGAAGGACAAAACCATGTCTTCAGTAGTTTACAACTACTGATGACTAACACCAAGTCCTCAGTTGTTTACAACATCTGAAGGACAAAACCATGTCTTCAGTAGTTTATAACTATTGATGACTAACACCAAGTCCTTAGTTGTTTACAACATCTGAAGGACAAACCATGTCTTCAGTAGTTTCAACTACTGATGACTAACACCAAGTCCTCAGACATTTATAACAACTGAAGCCAAAACCATGTCTTAAGTAGTTTATAACTACTGATGACTAATACCAAGTCTTCAGTTGTTTACAACCTCTGAAGGTTAAAACCATGTCATCAGTCGTTTAAAACAACTGATGACTCACACCAAAACCTTCAGTCGTTTTCTTTCAGCCGTTTCATAACCATACCCTATAAATACCTAACCCTAACTTCAGAGTTTTCATTCTCTCACAACCTAACGTTCAAAAACTCTGAAACCTCTCTCCTTACATTAATGGCGACCATCCAGCTCAAACCAAGACACAACTGTGTTGCCTACCTTACCAAATCACCCTTTGGACCAAGTTTCATAATGCCATTGATCTAATGGTCCATTCTCCATACAAAATGGCCTTTCTTCTTAATCCGACCATCTATGCCGAATCCCTAAACCAGTTCTGGATGAACGTCACCCTTACCACTGGGGAGAATGACACCGAGGTCTCTCTCTAGTCGTTCGTCAACAACCAAAAGGTGGTCATCACTTCTGCAATCATTCGCTAAACCCTAAATTTGAATGATGCCACCTTCATCACTGAGTATCCAAAGGGCACAACCGATCTATCTTTTGCCCACCATGGATACCAAGGTGACCTTAGTGCTTCTACCATCCTCATGAAGCACTTCCATGATGCTAAACGATTGATTTTTCACATGGTCAATGTCTGTCTTGCCCCTAAAACTTCATCATGGGATCAAATGTCATCCAGGTGGCAACAGGTATTGTATTCCATCCTAGAGCAACAAAGTTTAAATTTTTCTGAAATAATATTTTTAGAACTCAAAGATATGGCTGTGAAACCTTTGGCTAACCGATGGATATTATATCCAAGGTTCATTATGGCCATCATTGAAAACCAGCTTCAAGCTGAGGGACTTGTTGGCCTTGGAGTCCCTGCTCTGGCAGTATTGCCTGAGGTATACTCCAGGCACAACTCAGACCAACACCTCAAACAGGCTGCCAAGCTGCTAAAACCCAAGCAGCGGGAACCCACAACCTCCACCTCCAAATCCAAATTCTCCACCAAACCTAAAACCAAAAAGCCCAAAAATGCTACTCAGGGAGTTGACTCCCCTGAGGATGCCCCTGCACAACAAAGGCAGGAAGTAGCTACTGGTATTAATCCCCCAGTAGTTACAAGGACTCCACCAGCCAACATCGCTCAGGCATCCTCTCAACAGGAGCATGAAGCAACCACTTCGGGGGCAACCATATCTGTGGAACCTTTCTCACTTGAGAAGGTTACCATTGAAGAGCACCACTCTCCCCAGGTGCAAACCGATTCACCCCATCTCTCACTGCAACCGCCCCAAAAAGCCCCACTTTTATCATAACACTCCACCTTCTCCCCAGGAACCTATCACAACTAGGAAAACCCCAACCAATGAGAGGGAGGAATCAAGTATTGCTGAGAACCCCCAGCACAGGGATTATCAGGTTCTATCTTCTAGTGTGGGAAAGGAGATAAGAACATCTGGTGAGGCTACCACTCTTCCTGATTCAGCACATGAACATGATGCAGCTGGTACCATCTCTAAGTCCTCACCAGAGGCAACTGCCGATGAAGGATCCTCTACTAAGGCAGGAAGTCCCCAGTACCAAGAAAAAGGGGCACATGTGATTATTGAGCCACACTCAGCACCTGTACATCCTGATCTAATCAGGAGGTTAGGTGATTCAGCTAACACTGATGATGACCTGGGCTTTTTTATGATGTTCTAGCCCGGAACACTATTCTTAAGGATGAGGTGAGTATACTCAAAGAGCTACTTGCCAAAATGACTCAAGAATCAAGTCCATCTGCCACCATTCACCAACAGATGGCACCTTCCTCTAAAGGTCTTCCAAACACAGAGCCACTCCCAAAATCTCAGCCACCAGCCCCTGCTTCCAGCACTATTTCTCAGGGATAGAAACCCCCTGATCAAATGGTTGCTATCTTTCAAAATTCCCTACCTCTCATCACACCCATCATCACTGACATAGTGAATTATAGTGAATAAAACCCTAGATGATAGGCTTGCCTCAAACATACAAACCCTGGTGGATGATGCTGTGACAAAAAGGCTTTCTGACAGTCAAACCCTGCAACCAATGGAACCAAAAAGGGGAGACTCAGTTAGTGAAAGCAATCAAGAGGAAGAGAATGGAGGAGGAGAAAGAGAAAGAGAAAGAAGTAGAGAAGGAGGTAGAAATGGAGAGGGAGATGGTAGAGAAGACTGGGAAAGAGAAGGAGAGTGAGAAGGGAAAAGAGAAGTAAAAAGTGACTGAAAGTGAAAAAGACTTTCATGTCTCATATAAAAAGAAGAAGGGTGGAGAAAAGGAGAAGGAGCTAGCAGTCCTAGTCAAGGAAGCTGATGCCCAACACAGCAGGTCAATGGATAAAATCATTGATCAGCTATTTAGGCAAGGCTTTGACACTGCTGAGCTAGATACTGAGATAAGGAAGTTGGAAGTACAGGAGATTGAAAGCCGATGGTCTGGTCATAGTGAACAAGAAAAGGAGAGATTAGAAGCTATGGCCAGATTCATTTTGAAGTATCTGGGGAGATCAGTCCTAGAAGTCAAATCATGGTCCAGGGACAACATCTTGGCAATAACCACCAAGATCTGTTCATCTGAGGTATTCACCAAGGGGCTGATCATAGAAGCCCTAAGTGAAGCTGGTGCTAGGAACAGGACTGAACTACCCAAGCACACCAAAGGCTTACTTACATCCAAATTGCTAGAACAGCCTGCCTAATCTCCCACACCAAAACAATCCACATCATAACCCACAAAACCAATAGCCGATGATGCACCCCAGAAGAGGAAGAGAAGGGTGTTGAGGCTTGAAGAAGAAGAAGAAGAAGATGAGGACAGGCTGCCAATTTCAGCTGTCATTCCATTGCTGAAGGCCAAAAGTCACCCTCCAACAATTACTCCTGAGATCCAAAGGCAAATTGTTAAAGTGAAGCTAGAAGAAGAAGAGCTTCACAAACAGCATGATGAGGAATTATTGAGAGGGTTGACAAAGCTTATGCTGCCACTTCATCAATCATAAATATGAAGAAACATGCTCAGAGATTATACACTCTCAGACAAACATTTCAATATCAAAAAGAGAGAGTGAGGATTTGGCCTGATCCCAGGGTGTCTCATAGGATTCATAAGAAAGACATACCACAGAGATACAAGGGCCAAGTAAAGAAGATCGTAGATGAAGTGATCACACTGGCCATTGTAATATCACCTTGGGAAATCCTTGATGACTTCAAGAAAGCCTATAAAGCAAATCTGCCCCCACAAAAGATGCTGGAGAATAGAGTGGTTAAAAAGGGGTTAGTGTATAAGAGGCTTGTGGAAGTTAGGAAGAATGAGCTCTAGTTGTTCCTAGAGGGTAATCACCCTAATGAATTTGCATACAGAGCAATAACAACTGTGGAGCTCAAGAATGGGAAACAGGTCAAATACCTCTCTGAGTATTATGGGCCGGAGTCACTCTTTGAGGGAGAAGCAGAAGAGCTCACCATGGAGGAACAAATAGTCTTCCTTGAGGCCTACATAAGAGAGTCTTACAGACTCATTGTTGGGAAGTAGGTTTCATGGATGGGGTAACAGCTCTGTGTCCAGTTCCCCAAGACAGAGTTCCTATCCATCCCTTCATAATCATATTTTGGAAACCTCTTCCCAGGCCTGTGCTGATCTGGGTCATTTCTGAGCTGATCCAGAAGAAAAAGACCAATCTTTCTACCAAATAAGTGGGACATCAAATAAGCTTAAAGGTTTTGGCTGCATTGGTTCAAGGGGAGTTTGTAGGACCAAAAGAACCAATGAGCCAGATCAGAAAAACCTTTAAGTTCCACAAACATCATAACAACTGCTGAAGACTTTATCAGCTGATGATGACAACAACTAAAGACTTCATCAGCTGAAGTACAAAGACTGAAGATATCAGCTGATGTACAAAGTCTAAAGACATCAGCTGAAGTACAACAACTGAAGACATCAGCTGATGTACAACAACTGAAGACATCAGCTGATGTACAAAGTCTGAAGACAACAGCTGAAGTACAAAGACTGAAGACAACAACTGAAGACATCGGCTGAAGACATCAGCTGATGACAACAGCTGAAGTTCAAAGTTCAAGTACTGAAGACTTTAGAGGTTGTCACAACAGCTGAAGAAGTATTCTTTAGTTGTTGTGATGGTTTTCTTTTATCAGTAGTTTTCTTTTATGTTTCAGTACTTTGTAAAACATCTGAAGAGCATGTTCTTCAGACGTTATAGTTTTAGTAGTTTCTTTTCAGTAGTAGTAATAGTTTACACTTGTCTTTTGTAAGATGTTAGCTGTTAGACGTCTTCAGTAGTTTAGTCTCTTTCAGTAGTTTGTTGTAATAACGGTTAGATGTCACTGTCAAGTGACATCAGCTGACGTCATCTTTCCTATATAAGGAAAGATGACCTAATTGTAAAATTGCCAAAGCGTGTGTTGAATGAATATATACCTTTTGGCAGAAATTCTCTCTCTCTCTATAACCCTACTGTTTCATTGATACATCTTGTGCGTTCTTGTTATAATTTGTTCTAATTCGTACGCTATTCCACTGCAAATCTAATCTAATTGATCAAACTAGATGCTTAGATCCTTTCATCAAGTGCTTTGGATTCAAAACCAAATGCTTGATTATGGCTTTAATTTCTTAAACACCCATACATATTGATAATAATGCTGCCATGTTTATCCCTGACAATCTAGTTCAACATTCAAAAACAAAACATATAGATATCAATATGACTTTCTAAGAGATTGTTCAAAAAAGGGTCCGATAAAGTTGATCAAAGTCCATACAGACAATCAATTGGCTGACCTTTTTACTAAACCTTTTGACTTAATAAGATTTGAATTTCTAGTTCAGTCACTTGGTATATCAACTATGAATCGCACAATTAATGTTTTGAAAACGTTAAATCATACAAGCTTGATTTTGTCAAAGTCCAAGTTTACATCAAACAAGTATTTTTCAAAATCAAGATATCATACAATCATTCATGTTCTTTAATTAACAAACAATTTGGAATCACATATAACCATTCATGAGAAATGATAGTACACTAGCTTATTTATTCACTAGAGTCATTTTCACTAATAAAAACTTACAATACTTTGTTTTATATATGGATAAGCTCAGCATGGAACACCTAACATCACATACAACAGTGAAGAACTAAATGCTCATGATTATGTGGAAAACAACATATCTTGGTTTATGGGAAGTATTGGTCTATCTAATATAGAATACTGGTAAGGTAACTACAATGCACCAAGTGAAACCGTTTATAAATTGCTCAATCATACAATTGTCTCCTTTGTTATGATTATCATAGACTTGGAGTACAACATGGCATTCTTTGTTATGCTGAGCACAGACCTGAATGACCTAAACTTTGATCCCAAGAGATTCCAAATAAGGAACACATCCACTAAGGATGACAAATCAAAAGAATCCCAAAGAGGATCCCTTCCAAAGTGAAGTGCAAAAGAATCCCAATAAGGATCAATCAAAGGATCAAATTGAGCATTTATGCTCCTAAGTAACTAGGTCCTAATTATTGAAAGTGCTTGCTAGTATATCTTGAGGAGGATTAATTTTAACATACAATCAGATGCGGGGTACATACATATCATCCTAATATACTGAAAACATGATAATCATTCACTGTTTAAATTAATCATTAATACCATGTATGAGTTTATGTGGATCCAAATATCTACAATCAATATTGTATTAGCCTATGTCTATTCTTAACCTACATCAAACAACTCAATGAGAATTCAAGACTAGTATGATCTCATGTTATGTGCAATGATTCATGTTAACACATAATAAACAAAAAATTAGTAGTTAGCTAATGGTGGATTCAAATATCTACAATCAATATTGTATTAGTCTATGTCTATTCTCAACCTACATCAAACAACTCTATGAGGATTCAAGACTAGTATGATCTCATGTTATGTGCAATGATTCATGTTAACACATGATAAACAAACAATTAGTAATTAGATAATGTGTTATCTTTGTACATTCTTATCATGCAAACAATCAAATTGGACTTTGATAAATTCCACTCAAACAAAATTTAAATTTTTGTCAAGTTATAAAAGGTTTTATAAATTTACAAAAATTTAGGGGGAGAGATTGAAAATAGAAATATCAATGTTAGTAGAACAAGTGCATTATCATACATGTTAAAATTTTAAAATATTAAATTTGAAGTTTTAAATAAAGCCAAGTCAAACCAGCACCCAAAAACAACAGTTTGACACACATACATATGCATAATATTGCTTGTGAGTGATATCTTAAACATCCACATATTGATCATGTTAAAACTTTTAATATTTTAACATACATTTTAAATCGAACAAAATTTTACTTCGGAAGAAAATTAAAAAAAATTTTGCTTCGGAAGAAAATTTTATCAAAATTATGCTTCGGAACAAATTCACCAAAAATTTTTCTTTCGGAAGAAAAATAAACATTGTTTCGGAAGATTAACAAACAAAATAATTTTTTAAAGTACTCATAGTGGACATACAAACATACACCCGCTGTAGCTACAGTAATCATCTTAACATGCACAATATACCAAGTGTTCACAGCGCATGATGTTAGTAAGGCATCCTTTGTGAATACAACAACATTTCTCAACGCATGAATAAATGTTCATCCAGTGTGAATGTCATTTGAACAAACAAGTCTATACAGCGTATGAATAAATGTTCATCCGCTGTGAACAACAAAACAAACTTTCAAAAGTCCACAGCGCATGAACAAATGTTCATCAGCCGTGAACAATCAAACACACTCAAAAGTCCACAATGTATGACTAAAAAGTCATCTGTTGTATACTCAAAATCAGTCAAAGGGTCCACAATGTACAAGTTTAAAATTTTATAGCGGACGCTGTTCACATAGCGGACACTTAAAATTTAATTTTAAGTTTAAACAGTTTTGTACAGCGGACATTGTTCACACAGCGGAGACTTAAAATTTAATTATAGCTTAAAAACTGTTTTGCACAGCGGACACACACCGTATACATAGCAGATACACAGTTTTCCGTTGTATATATAATACAACACTTGTAATTTTCTCATTCATCATGAGTGAAAGTGAGAAAATTAAATTTTTAAAACATTCAAAATTCTGATAAACCCTTAAACCCCTGTCCGATTTCAAGCCAAAATTTGTTTGATCTTTCGTCTTATTCATAATCAAATATGTAAAACAACATGATTTCGATCATCAAACATCCACTAAAACATCTTGTTTTATGATTTTAATTCAGACATTGCTCGACCTAGGTCAAACATCAAACTGAAATCAAAAATGAATTTTTTTGATGTTTTAAACCAAATCAAACACTGAATATGTGTTAAATGACCATAGTCAACTATGTATGAACTGTTATTTTGATGAAATTTGATTAAGTGTTCATCGGGTTCATGTTTAAACATGTTGTTCATGTCAAAATCATACAAAACTGGTTGTTAATCTTTGAAAATGTTGAAGATTGTTTGAAATATGGTATAACTTAGTAAACATGTTCAAAAGTCAGTAACAAACATGAAAATTTAGTTGATTTAGCATGGCATTTAACATACAAGCATTAAATGCAATTTCATTCAATGTATATTAAATGTTCAAGTTCGACTCTAAAAAGTCAAACTGAATATCATGAACCAGTTGGTATGAGATTGAATTCATGTATGATTTGAACAAACCAAATTATTGGTGATATAACAAACACAATGCAAAACAATTCGGATAAAATCAAGTTGAAACAAACAACTTGCATGATCAAAATTGACAAATGTTGACTTTTGAAAAAGTCAAACTGATTCAAATGTAAAAATATCAGAGAACATACACCTAGATCAAACACAAGTGTTTAAACATACATTTGAACATCTCATAAAAAGCATAACAATCTAGTAAACACTTGATTAATATTATATCATCACACATTATTAGCATAAAAGTTACTAACATCAATCTCTTTATTGTAGATATGGCAAACCTAGTGTTTGTAAGAGATCACAATCTCTGTGCATTTCTAGATCCTGATACACCCAAGGCTATGAATTACAAAGATATCATACAACCCATCAGACAGACTAGGGTAGTTCATGCTATGATAGCTAGGCCTGAGATTTATAAAGATCATATAGTCTAATTTTTGGACTCATGCTCACATAGAGCAGATGAATGGCCAGCAAGTGATAGTATCTTCTATTCACAACCATCAGATCACTATCACAGAAGAAATTATAAGTAGAGTCTACAATTGGGAGATGAAGATGCCCAAGGTCCAGTTGAATTTGATGAAAACTATATGTTATCTGTTTTCAGACAAATTGGTTACACTGGTACCATTGATAGAAAGCAAATCAAGAAGTCATATATATGTGCACAATTCAGATTTTTAATGCACACATATCAAAAGATAATGACAAATAGAAAGACTGACTGAGATGCTACTTCTTTAAGAAGCTCTTCAGTAATAGCAAGCATCAGAGCAAGAAGACCATTCAATTTTACTGCATAAGTGCTGAATGGAATGGTATACAACCTGACTGAAGTAAGGAATAGGTTTCATATGTATCTAAGGTTCCTTCAGATGATTATTGATGATCTGCTTCTAGACATTCCAAGAGAATGAGCTATCTTTTAGCCTGTTCATTTTAATGAACATGTTTTCACCAGGATCAAGTCCAGCTTATACTAAGGAGCTGAGGTGCCTGTGCCAGCACACATGATTGATCATCACATCCCTATATGTGACATCTATCATCAAAAGATCCATCAATTAATGTGGTATTTGTTAGCCTTCTTGAACATTCAACCTTAGCTCATAATCAAATTGCCTCAATTTCAATTTTTGCCTCATTAGTTATGCGCATCATTTGATCATCACATCCCTATGATCATCACATCCCTATATGTGACATCCATCACCAAAAGATCCGTCAATTAATGTGGTATTCGTTAGCCTTCTTGAACATTCAACCTTAGCTCATAATCAAATTGCCTCAATTTCATTTTTGCCTCATTAGTTATGCGCATCATTTAATTGTGGATAAATACTAAATATTAAAAACCTAATAAAATTCAACCCAATATATTTTCCTCTTTTCCTTAAGTATTTAAGAAAATATTAGTATGTAAAGGCTATTTTATTATAAATATTACTAACATTAATATTATTACCATTACTATTATTATTATCATCATAATTACTAAAGTCATAAATTATTATTAGTGCCACAATTATTTTTATCATTATTATTATTATTATTATTATTGCTATTATTATTGTTATTAAAACTATTGTTAGTATTATTATTAGAATTGTCATCATTACTATCATTAACATTAATAATATTATTAATGTGATTACTATTATTAAAGTTATTATTAATATTATTATTGGTAATATTATTATTATCATTGATATGGTAAAATCGTCTTATTAACATACTATTATCAACATAAATAACCAAGTTCAGGGTCCAAATTGTAATTAATCAAACATAAAGATTTAAATGCCTTGGAAGTCCAGGGACCAAAGTGTCAATTCTATAAACTTAAAATATGTATAAATACCCATTTACCAGTTGCATTCAACCCTAACCAAAACCCTACCTTTTGCCAATCACCCCCTCCCCTCTACTCTCCGACTCTCTTCGCTGTTTCTGCGACGAATCGCCGCCGCAGGTCGATTCCTTTCGACACCTCGCAGGTAGACGACCAACGTCATCTCTTATTTCATCTTATTTCTCCTTTCTTGCGATTGGAAGTATGTGTGCGAATGAGTGTGAGTCGTGTGATTGAGGGTGTATCGTGCAAATGAGTGTGTGTGCGGATGAATGTTGTGTCGTGCGAGTGAGGGTGTATGCGCATGAATGCTGTGCCGTGAGAATGTGTGTGTACGATTGAGTATGTGAGTGTGAATGGGTACTATGTCGTACGACTGAGTGGCGATTCATACGAATGAAGGTTGATTCGTACGAATGAAGGTTGATTCGTAAGAATGAATGTTGATTCATGCGAATGGAGGTTGATTCGTGCGAATAGAGGTTGAGTCGCGCGACTGAAGATTGTTTGTGTGTGAATGCATTCTTGTGTGTAGTGTGGGTAGGTCGTGTAATGCTAAAGTATTATCGATACAGTTACCATTGCTAATGACATTATTAATATTAACGTTATGATTAGTACTAACATTATCACAAATATAATCAATGTTAACATTTCTACGAGTACCAAGATTAATATTAGTAACTACTAATATTCTTATTACTTTTATCAACATAACTATTTTATCATACTAAGTACACCTTTAGTAACAATGGAACCCTTAATACTAATATCATTATCAATGGTGACGATTCCTATGACATGAATCTATATAAAAATCTTATACCTATGTCTGCTTGTATGTGTGTGTGTCGCGTGACCGATCCAACCCGAACCGACCGAACACATCTATTCTCTTTGAACGTATCATTAATACTTAACAATAATTAATAATAGGTGTTTGATCGATTGTTTCTTTCATCCTTTCGAACCTTTGTTCATCTACTTCTATCATCAGTGAAGTGAGTTTAGTGGCCCCTTTTTATGTTGATTTATTACCTTAATTATTTACAAACTTGGGGGAAAAGTATGCTCACCCTTTTCATGCTGTACAACTTATATTCTTGGAATTATCATGTTACTATTTGTAAGTCTTTATCTGATACATGCATGAGTTTGTTGTGTGGTACTTCATTCACAGCTATTTAATTCTAGTGTTGGAACTGACGGATAGGTATTGGTAGTACTATTGGATTGACACCCCCACCCTTGTTTGTTGGTATACTAGTTAGTACCAACAGTGGCCAGGAACGGGTCCTAGGGTGAGTATATTCCGACAATATCTTTGTGTACGTCATAGGTTTAGTTGTGATTCTCATGTTGTCATGTGATTTTGCTTACTTATAACTGTAATCACGATGTTCCGCAAAACTATTATACAACAATCAATTTTATTTACTATTAAACATGCAAACTCACCAACAATTATGTTGACCATTTTGAGCATATCTTTTCAGGTGATACAAATAACTGAAGATTCTAGGAGTGCGGCCTTAGTGGAGACCCTAGGATGCGACATTACTTTGACATTGTTGGTCTAATTGCACATTATTATACTTTTGAATACTTGTTCCCGGGTTGTGGGAATTCTATTACAATGTTAGTACTTGTGGCTGTGTTGTCGCGGTTATTGACTAGACACGACACAAGTCTCCTCTGTGTCGGGTGTCGTCATGACACGTTATTCATTTTATACATATGTATATATTGCATCTCTATTGATTACAATGTGTTATGACGATCCCATCCGTTACATCCTCGTGTTTCCACTCTTAGCGGGGGTGTGACACTATACCAGACATCTTTATGAGGATTCTAGGACATGGTGAACCTCAGATGATGTTCCAACATGCTATTCAGCAAGAACCAATCATTCAACAAGTCCCTATCATACAAGAAGAGCAAGTTGCACCTGAACCTGCACCCATCATACATGATCTTATTAGATCTGAACCATAACCATTCATTCAAGCACAAGAGCATGTTAATGAAGAAGCACAACAGATGGAACAATTCTAGTTTGAGCATCATTTGCCTTCACCACCACACAGCCCAACCCAATCAGATCAACAAACACTATCTTCTCTTTTAAGAGACATTGATGGATCATTGCAAGAACATGCCAGTGATCAAGAAGAAGTTGGCACATCTTCACAACATGAGCATACTCAAGAAGAACAAAGTGCTCATGTTGAACATATGGAAACTGAAGAACAAGGAAGTGAGATTCTGACTGAGGAAGTGATTAAAAACTCAAAGGTGTTCTTATTCACTGAGTATAACAAACTGATTGAAAAGTCAAACAACAGAGCAAGAAAGCTTAAAGATAAGCTGAAAAGTAAAGATGAAGAGATAGAAAAGCTTAAGGTAGATCAAATAGCTCAAACGTTGATTGTTCAATTTCTAGAACAACTTAAACAAGCAAAAGGAGAGCTGAAGGTGAAAGACCAAGATTTAAGTAGTGCAAGACTTGATATTGTATGCTTAATAGAACAAACAGATTCAAAGTATTTGGAGATAGTTGAGCTTAAAAGCACAATTTCTACTCAAAATGAAGAAATTGAAAGGCTAAATAGAGAATTAGAGTATACAAACACTCTACTGAATGAGGAAGAACATTCAGAAGGTCAAGAACAAGACAGGAGTGATGAGTTTGAAGAGCAAATTATGTCTCAAGCTGAAGAAACAACCACTAAAGAGTCTGAAAAGGCAATCATCATTTATGAGGAACCTTATTCTATGGATCAGCTCTTTGAAGAATCAAATCCATTTGAAAGCATGCATTATTCTCCAATCCTAAGACAACATTTTCATACACCTAACACACAAACAATAGAAACTAGCATTGTCCCTGTGAACACAATGTTAGAAAAACAAAAGGAATTGATCAAATAATTTGCTAAATATTTAAAAGAACAATCCAAATCATCCATGGATCAAGCTTCAACATCATCTGAGCCTCAGCTTAGAACTTATGAAAGAAAGAGGAAGAGGTTATATCCAGTATCCTTGATTAAGAGAAACAACAAGTGGTAGAACAAGAAGAACCAAAATCTCCTCCACTCAAATTTTTAAATTCAAAATGAACTAGTTGATTTAGATGAACCACAACAAACATCTAAAGTAACTACACTTGAAGAAGGAGAGATAGATCAATCTCTTGACTAACAACAAGCTTCCATCATTATCCTAAGTGATTCTGATGATGAAAAAGAAGAAAGAGAGATGAAGATGAGGTGATGCTGAACATACAAGCACTTTTCTTTGATGATCCTAAAACCATGATGGGGATTGAATTAACAACAAGAGGTTTCTTTATGAATCATTCATACATCTTAACCTGTCTGAGGTTAAAGACTTGCTCAAATACTTTCAAGAAGTCGTGAAAGATGAAAAAGATCAAACATACAAGAAATATGAGGAAATCAATGACAAGCAAGAACTTGAAAAGAATCTTCCAAAAGACCCTTAAATAGAGAAGACGACCTACTCCCACGTTAAAAGTTGTTGAGTCATACAAGAATACCATATAGGTTATATGCAGGGAGATCTATATCTTAAATGAAAGAAATGGCTAAAGATATATACAAGAATAAGCCAGCAAATGCTCTTAAGCCACATATCTTCAGACCTCATCCTACATCTTCTATATCCACTTATCATCATGCTCCACCTAAACTTCATGCTATAGAGGAGCATAGACAATTCATGCCTCATAGGCTATGGCTTGAAGGTAATGAGATGGTAAATGAGAAACAAATTTTGTCAAGCTCTATGACAAAAATTACACTCACAGTACATACTAATGAAAGAAAGATTGTGGCATGGAAATATGATGAAATCTGGGATGCAGTTCAGATCAAGAGAGTATCTGGACTTGTCCAGTACTTATCATACATATCCTAATTAGGATCTTTAAGCTACGAAGATAGATTGGACCTGATTCAATTGAGAATGGTCAATCACACAAACAATCCTAGGGGAGTAGATTTCTATCATATCTTAATAGCATACATGAATAGACAAAATCATGAGATGAAAGCTAAAGCTGATAGAGAAGATAAGTTACACATTAAAAAGCTTAGAAGAGAGCAAAAGTCAGCTAGCAAACAAAAGCAAGTCAGTGAAGAATCATCTTCTCAGATTGATTCTGACATCATGGCCATCGGACTTAAAGTTGATTATGAAAAAGATAGATGGTAATCAATATCAACATCCAATCATAAGATGGTATTATGATGAGACCCACTTTAAGTGGTGTTAGAGAGAAAGCTAGAACGCAAAGTAGCAGCTTACATAATGCTCTTTGACCCTGTGGAGATAAAGCTACTCCATCCAGCTTATGTCTCTTTCTTAAAGACCAAGACATTCCCTGCAATAGAAGATGTGTTGTACAAGGGAGATTGCTGCTATTTCATACACATGCTAAGGATTTTGGGCACTGTGCATGTAAATGCTGCTCTCAAACAAACACTAGAAACCAAACAGCAACCATTAACACACATAGAGGGAGTAACAGGCATGAGAATCTTAGAAGACATCAATCTTGAGATCTTAAAGGGTAATCATGTTGTAACCACACTAGTTAGCAACATTGATGTGCAAAGCCTAGACAAATCTACTTTGAAGCAACTTGTTCATCTGACAATAGAGAGCAATTATGATGATTAGAAAGCTGTTGTTGACTATTTTATGGAACATATAGTCAACTGCAGGAATGATTTATAGATCACTCCACTGTCTGAGCAAGTCAAAGAAGCTCAACAAGATCAAGCAACAAAAAAGGATGTTAAAGAGTCTCTAAAAGCATCTGAAGAAATTCAGAAGAATGCAGAAGAAGTTGGACCTTCTTATTCTTAAGAGGTTTCTAACATACAAACAGACAAATCAAACAATCAAACATGCCTAACCAAACAAACAACTATGACAAATATAGTCAAATAAAAACATTCATATTATCATACAAACATACATATTATCATACAAACATACATATTATCATACAATACATACATTTTATCATACAAACATATATGTCAACATACAATTAACTATGTAATCAGACAATCAAACAATCATGCATAACATACAAACATGCAATCAAACATCACAAGTCAAACACATAATCATTTGAAACCATACATAACAAACACAAACACAAACACACACACGCATTATTACTAATAATAAAACAATAACAAGCAAACTTAAAGAGAGGACAGCATTATTGTTAGGGAGTATTGTTGGACTCAACAAGGGCATTAAAGGAATAATGCATATAAAGGATAATGCTTGCCATGAACAAACATAATGTGTTTTAACATTTAAACAATCATTAACTAACACATTAACATCATTAACATTCACAACATACACTAATTAAGTTTAAATTTCTTTTTTAGGTTTGTATACAAAAGAAATTTTGACAAGTGTCGGCAGCGGATGAAGAACTACCCACAGCGGATGAATAAGATGATGCAGCGGATGAAGATCAAGTCCAAGTGTCCATAGGGGATGAAGACATCCCACAGAGGATGAACAACACACATAACATATACCAAGTCCATAGCAGATGAACTCCCCACAGCGGATGTTCATCCACAGCGGATGAAAATTTCACAGCAGACAACATACAAAGCACCAAGTGTTCACAGCGGACATTATCCAAGACACAACAGATAAGTTATCTGACTCCACAGCGGACATCTGAACATCCATAGCGGACAACTAATCATCCATAATGGACAGCTTTTAAACAAGATTTTTATGTAATTTTTGTTTACATAAGGGTATTTTTGTAATTGTATATGGCTATCTGTATAGGCTATAAATAGCACAATACCCTAATTCTTTGTAAGATTTTTGAAAAATCAGTACAAACAAGCAGTTATTATCATTCAAACATTCAATCACTAGTTATCATACACACACACGCACAATCACACTGATATCATAAGTATTGATCATGGGTTTCTGTACCTTGATTAATGTTTGTTGAACATTGATATAACAAATTTTTGTTCTATCATTTGAGAGATTAGAAAAAGATCCTTAGGGAAATCAATCATCACCAACAACAGTATCATCCTACTATCTATTGTTGCTGCCACACATTTGATTTCATCGTTAAAAATAAAAAAAATCAGTTTTTGGACTCGATCTGGTTTGGAACTGTAACACCCGTATATTTTAAGAAGTTATAAAAAGAAGAAAAAAAGTGGAAAATGCAATTTAACCCAAGTTGAGGGGTTAAATGTGTCAAAAGTACAAAATAATATATTATATTTTGCACAAAAGGAGTATGGCCGCCATACACCTTGCACATCACCTTTTTGCATTCGGTTTTAGAGAGAGAAAGTAGAAGCTTAGGGTATATAGAAGAAGAACAAGAAGAAACAAAATTTTTGGTAAGATTTCGTGCTTTTAAGTTGTTCTTGGCTAGTTCTAGCCTCGGTCTTATGCTTATGTGTTTGTTTGTGTTCGGGTGTGTGTTTTGGTGGGCATCTAGGTGGTCGAACTCAATTGCATTTGAGTTTTGAAGGAGTCATACATGAAAGTTGCATAAGGTGAGTTCTAGAACCCCTTTTTAACATGTTTTAACTAATTTTGGGGCTGGAAATACATGTATGTATGTTTTTAAAAATGGGTTTTTATTACCCGTATGTGTATGTATGAATGTGTATGTGGGTGGGTGTAAGTTTGGGATTGATATGTGGTTATATTCGTATTATGATGCTTAGAATATTAGTACTAAGCTTAGAACATGATGCATGTTGGTTGGGGACTGAATTAGGTCGATTAGGTGTAAGTTGGTTACCCATGCGCCTAAATAGTGGCCCATGCACCAAATGGCCAGAACCACCCAAGTGTTTCCCATGTGCCCAAAACCCCATGCACCTAAATAGTAGCCAAGCGCCTGGAAATTTTCCTAGAATGACTAAGTGTTAACCCATGCACCCTAATAGTGCCCATACGCCTAGAACCTTCCCATGCGCCTAAGTGTTCCCATGCACCCAGAAGGCCATACGCCTACATAGTGCCCATGCGCCTACATAGTGCCCATGCACCCAAACACTTAGAAACTATTCAGAATTTTAGGAAAAACCAGAATTGTAGGTTTGACCCTGATTTGACCCGTGGGCTATGACTACCCATTTTAAGTATGATTTTGTGATGGTCTAGGGTTATAGTATGTACGATTGATGTATAGTATGCATAATGTGTTATCTTTTAATGGTATTCAAACATATTTATACTATATTATAAAATACATTAAATATTATGTTATTACTTTAGGTAGTATGACAAATGTATGAAAGAACGTAAAGAATAAAGTAACGAAGTGAAAGATAACAAAGATGAAAAGTAAAACCTAATGAATGAAAGAATGGCTTGCAAGCAAATAGAAAGGAGGTGCACGACCACGTTATCGTTAGCTCAACTGTGTGTGGTTTTAATAACCCGAAGGATGCATGCCAATCATTAAGATTGACAAGACCTTCGTGGTATGCCCTAGGTGATTGGGTCAGCTTCGTGCACAATGTTCATGAGTTAATTACCACAAGCCCAGCATCAACTTTGTGCACAATGTTCGGGTATTGCCAATTGGTCTGAATGAAAGGGAGAGATGACTTGCCTAGGTGACTGGGTCAGCTTCATGTATAATGTTCGTGATTTAATTACAACAGGCCCAATATCAGCTTCGCACACAATGTTCGGGGTATTGTTCATCGATCCGTATGAAAGTAAAAGAATGACGTAACATACGAAAGAAAGTAAGAAAGTAAGAAAGTAAAAGAATGATGTAAAGTACGATATGAAAGTATGAGAATGAAATAAGAGATAGTGAAACGTACGAAACTAAAGAATGTATACGAAAGAGAATGTAAATGAAAAGAATGGAATGAAAGTACGAATAAGATGATGAAAGATAACGACTGATAATGGAAAATAATAACCATATTATCTATTTGTACGTATGATGCATGATCGCATATGAAAGCAAGAAGGCTTTTAACGAAAGTAAAGTATGTTATATTTTAATAAAACTATAACTCGATCAGCAACGCTGAATTTTACATAGTTTTTAGTTGGCAGGTGATTGTTGATGAGGATGGCACATGGCAGCTACTTGGCATTTTTGGGATGGCATCCATTTGTATAACAATGATGTTTTTATGATGTAATGCAAATTATGATATTTTGTAACAGTTAACTACATTGTATTATTTTGCAAAAGCGTTCATTAATATATGAAATGGTTTTAGTTAGTTTCCGTTGCGAAGTTTTAAATAAATGTATGGTATATGTGCGATGAATGACCAACTATGAGGTGCTCGGGAACGGGGCCTTACAAGTTGGTATCAAAGCCAAAGTTTAAGTGAATTGGGTAAATATTTTCAAAAGAAACTTAAACTTAAATTGAGAATGGGACAAAGGGAAGGGATGCCAGTCCGAGTAGCTACGTACCATCAGGTATTTTCTTTAATGTTAACCGACATTATGTGTGCATGTTATTTGATCTGTTTGCCCTTAGTAGATTTCAATACTGATATAGTCAGGATAGGAAATGCTTGGGGTATGAAGAGTAAAGTAGGTGGCTAATCATAACTCACCACTGTAATTAGGAACTTACTATACTTGACATAGGGTGAGCTATTACCTGGAACGACTGCGTTGGTGTTTGAATCTTATAGAGTATTAAGGGATGGATAGAAGTAGAACTTCTAAGGCTTTACGAGGCGGAGTACATGGTGGACGTGGTGCTGGACCACGGGTTATAAGAGGAAGGCCTAAAGCTGAAGAAACGACTCATGAGGAGCCCTAGACCCCTCATCCGGAGGGTGGTGATGAGAGTGATAATTTTAGAGCCTCAGTGAAAGAGGTCATGGTGGAGGAGGTTCATCAGGTCATGCAGACGATCTTGCCATCTGTGATGATCGAAGTGATTAAAGTTGTTAGGGAAGGAGAACGGAAGGAAAGAAGAAGGCCCGCGGGGGACGGGGAGCAACTCGAGATCGAGACGGTTATCCCTACTGATGAGGAGGAGGAAGAAGAGCCTGTGCCGGAGGCAGCACAAGGCTGTAACTATAGGGCATTTCAAATATGCAAGCCCCCAACTTTTGATAGCAACGACACCACTGCTGCTGCACATCGATGGGTAAGAGAGATGGAAGCTGTGATCGACATCAACGAGTGTAGGGAAGACTAGAAGGTGAAGTTTTCCACTCACTCATTTATGGACTTGGCCTTATGCTGGTGGGGCAATATTATCCAGGCCAAGGTAGTAGAGCGATTGGCAGGATGAGGTAGAGTGAGCTGAAGAATGTCACACCCTCAATTTCCACGAACGGGGTTTTACCGTTAGGCGTGTGACATACCAGGATCTCAGACACAGTCATATCGAACGACACTATATGAATTTAAAATAAACATTTGACTTCATTCAAAAGAACATAAACAAAGTTTACAATAGTGCAGAAGCGAGTACATAATTAGTAAATCCATTACAATACAGTTACAATAGCCATGTTTAGACAAAATGTTCAATGCTGAAAATATAATAGATGAATGCATGTCCTGAATGCATTTCCTTAGCGTGCATCTTGAGCTTATGCATTCCTGTGACCTGAGAAAACATGCTAAAGTGTGTCAACATAAAGTTGGTGAGTTCACAGGTTTATTCAACAATAAATGTGTTCGTAAGCGTTCAGTAGTTTGCGTTTCAATAGTTTAGTATATAGAGCATATCATTAGGTAGCTAGCCTATGTTCTTGTTACTTAGCATTTCGAACCGAAGCTGACTGTTTACGTCCTATATGTGTTTGTTGTATCCCCGTCACGTCTCGCAAGACCTTGACAAATGTTAGGTCAATCAAGCACCCGTTTGACCTCTAATCAAGCTAGCGCGACTAGCCCGGGCGGGGTTTGTCAGTCCCAGTAGTACTACTCAAAATTACCTCGCTAATCCCATTACTAACGGTTCGAGTGTGTCAGGACATGTTGTGTGTTTGCACTAACGTAACAAGCGATATCAATAATACTACAACCATTTATGTAAGTCTGTTTTGCATGTCTTCTCCCCCAAAAGGAAAGAGAGTAAAATAGGGGCCGTGAAACTCACAGATGATGTAATAAGTATGTAGGATGAAGGTCTCCCAAGTGTTGTTTACAATGCGCTGTCAAACACCTATTGACAGTTATGTTAAGCGTTAATGTTGTGTTTAGCGTTAATAGGCATGTTTAGTCGGGTCGGGTCGCATGGGTTCGGTCGTGGGTGACACACACACAAGCAGGCATACACGTATCAGACTTTGTGTAGATTCCCAAATGGGTTGTCGATATTTTGTAAATGGTTTGGTTCTGTTATGTTGAAAAAGTACGTGCTTGTTGATTGCGTTGACTTTAATCTTTGTGATAAAGAAATGACACTTTATTGATTGTTATCATGTCATCACACGATAGGCACTTCGCACACCAGAAGAATTAGCTAGCAATGACTCCAATCGCATAACAAGGCTAGACGCACGACTAGACACTTCATTCGCACGAATGGGCCTTCAATCGTACGAATCAACCTCATTCGTACGGTTGAACCCTCACTCGTACGACTTGGCACTCAGTCGTACCACACATCACCCATTCGCCCGACTCAACAACAATCATATGACTGAACCTTCATTCGTACGATTAGACCTTCAGTCGGGTGGTATTCAGTCGCACACATTTCATCCGGTTGACTCAATCGCAAACACTCTTAATCGCATGCATTCATTCGTACATCACGCACACACGCATGGACTCAATCGCACGATCCAACCCAGTCGCCCCACTTAGTCGTACGATGGACCCAGTCGCATGGCTCAGTCGCATGGCTGGCCCAGTCGCGTACTGCAGCAGGTCGCGACTGCTGGACGGGTTGAACAGCCTTCGGATATCCCGTGCTCGATTTTCACACAATCAGGACTTCCAGAAACACTCTCCTAACATGTCTAAGTGAAATGCACACACTGATTGACCTCACACGCTGGTTGAACAGCATTCGGGTTGAACCCTAACACCCGAACCCCATACTTGCAGCAGTGAAACGAGCGATAAAACGGATGAATCAAGGTCGCCTACCTGCTGGGAACATGATTTCTCAGCTATTGTGTGGTCTAATCCGACGAAAAAGAGCTCAATCGGGTGGAATTTGGTGCTAGAATGAAGAAATGGAGGTGCAGAGAGCGTAGGAGAGAAAGAGAGCAGAATGGGGTGTTTGGCTGGTGGATGGGTATTTATACCCAGCCCCAGTTTGGCAATTGTCAGGTTTGGTCCCTGTACTTAGGTCCCGTGTTCCCGAATTCGTTCCGGTTGATAACGACGTGATTGGACGTGCTATATAAATTAAGAGGATTCCTTAGGTAATCTCGTTTATGTGAATCCTCTACAAACACCCGCATTAGTATTTTATCATAATTTGTTTAACGATGTCGGTGGCGGTGTTTGTATACGTTTCGAGTATTAGCGAGTACGGGTCAATGTTAACGACAATGGTTTTGAAAAATGTTAACCTGAAATTACGAGGTGTCACATCATCCCCTTGTTGCAGGAATTTTCGTCCCGAAAATTAGTACATCATGTTACGTGGTGTTTACGGGGAAGTACAAGGCTCAACGGTTTGTGACGCATGTTGAATAGAGTACCTGCGTATCTAAGAGGTAGATGCCTGATTTTGGAACAGTTGAGGGTATTTCTTCTTCATCTGATCTTCGCGTTCCCAGGTAAATTCAGGTCCATGCTTTGAGTTCCAACTGATTTTGACGATGGGGATACGACTATGTTTGAGCGTTTTGACCTCTCGATCCATGACTTCCGCTGGTTCCTCGACGAAATGTAGTTGTTCGTCCACATGTATCTCGTCTAACGGAACGATAAGAGTCTCGTCTGCAAGGCATTTCCTCAAGTTGGAGACATGGAACACATCGTGTACTCCACGGAGTTCTTCGGGTAGGTTCAATTGGTAGGCCACGGGGCCAACCCGTTTGACAACCTCAAACGGTCCCACGTACCTAGGGCTTAGTTTCCCGCGTTTCCCGAAACGAATCACACCCTTCCAAGGTGACACTTTCAAAAGCACCTTGTCACCTATTTGGAATTCCAACGGTCGGCGACGCTTATCAGCGTAACTTTTCTGTCGGTCACGGGCTGCTGCCATACGTTTACGGATCTGCACGATCTTCTCAGTTGTCTCGTGCAGTAGTTCAGGGCCGGTGAGTTGACTTTCTCCAACTTCCGCCTAACAGATAGGTGATCGGCACTTACGCCCATACGGTGCCTCAAATGGGGCAGCTTTAATCGATGTGTGATAGCTATTATTGTAAGAAAACTCAACTAGCGGTAAGTGAGTTTCCTAACTGCTGCCGAAATCTATGACGCAGGCACGTAACATGTCTTCTAGGGTCTGGATCGTACGCTCACTTTGGCCATCGGTTTGAGGGTGATACGCGGTGCTCATATCCAACCGCGTCCCCAGTGCTCGTTGCAAAGACTGCAAGAAGTGTGAAGTGAATCGAGCGTCACGATCAGTGATAATGCAAATCGGTACACCATGCCGAGAGACTACTTCCCATAGGTAGATACGAGTTAACTTTTCCATACGATCAGTCTCCCAGATCGCCAAGAAGTGTGCGGATTTCGTCAAGCGATCCACGATCACCCAAATGGTGTCGCATCCGCTGGGAGTTCGAGGGAGTTTTGTGATGAAGTCCATAGATATCTGCTCCTACTTCCATACTGGTATTTCAGGCTGTTGGAGTAGACCAGACGGTCGTTGATACTCTACCTTAACCTTAGAACAGGTCAAACATCTGCTCACATAGGTGGCGATATTCGCTTTCATGTTTGGCCACCAGTAAAGAACCTTCAGGTCGTGGTACATCTTGTCTGAACCTGGGTGGATTGAGTAGCGCGATTTGTGGGCTTCGTCCATTACCAGTTCTCGTAGGTTTCCATACGAGGGAATCCATGTTTGATCCATGAAATAGCGAATTCCGTCAGGCTTGGTTTCCAATTGCTTCTCCATGCCTCGTAGGGACTCGGCTTTCAGGTTCTTGTCTTTTAACGCCTCAAGTTGAGCATTGCGGATCTGGTCGGGTAAACCAGTATGAATGGTGAATTGCAATGCTCGAACTCGTCTTGGCTTGAGAGTTTCCTTCCGACTTAGAGCGTCTGCTACTACATTGGCCATGCCCGGATGATACTTGATCGTACAGTCATAGTCGTTTAACAACTCGACCTAACGACGTTGTCTAATATTTAGCTCCTTCTGTTCGAAGATGTACTGGAGACTCTTGTGATCGGTGTAAATGGTGCACTTGGTACTGTACAAGTAGTGTCTCCATATCTTGAGTGCAAACACTACTGCTCCAAGCTCTAGGTCGTGTGTCGTGTAGTTTTTCTAATGTATCTTCAGTTGTTGTGATGCATAGGCAATCACCTTATTGCGTTGCATTAGTACACAACCGAGGCCTTGTATAGAAGCATCACAGTAAACTACAAAATCATTGGTTCCCTCCGGCAGGGATAGAATCGGCGCTGTACAGAGTTTTTGCTTCAGAATCTGGAATGCAGATTCTTGTTTATCACCCCAATCGTACGTAGTGCCTTTATGAGTCAATGCGGTGAGAGGTTGAGCAATCTTCGAGAACCCTTCGATGAACCATCAATAATAGCCAGCCAACCCAAGAAACTGTCGTACGTCGGTCGGAGTCTTAGGCGTAGCCCAGTTCTTGATAGCTGCTATCTTTGCCGGGTCAACGTGTATCCCATTCTCATTGACCACATGGCCCAAGAAATGGACCTCTCGTATCCAGAAGTCGCACTTTGAAAATTTTGCATACAACTGTTCTCGTCTCAACAGCTCCAGAATCAGTCTAAGGTGCTCTTCGTGTTCTTCCTTATTCCTTGAGTAAATAAGGATATGATCGATGAAGACAATGACGAACTTGTCTAGATAGGGTTTGCACACTTGGTTCATTAGGTCCATGAAAACCGCTGGTGCATTGGTCAACCCGAACGGCATAACCAAGAACTCGTAGTGGCCATACCTCGTTCTGAAGGCAGTCTTTGAAATGTCTTCTTCTCGTATCCTTAGTTGATGATAACCCGATCGTAGGTCTATCTTGGAATAGTAACTCGACCCTTGTAGTTGATCGAACAGATCATCAATGCGCGAGAGAGGATAACGATTCTTTATTGTTGCCTTGTTCAATTCCCTGTAGTCTATACACATGCGGAAAGTTCCGTCCTTCTTCTTGACAAACAGAACTGGGGCTCCCCACGGTGATGAGCTAGGTCTGATAAAGCCCTTATCCAATAGTTCCTGCAATTGCGTAGACAGCTCTTGCAGTTCCCTTGGAGCTAATCTGTACGGTGCTCTAGCGATAGGGGTAGCTTCTGGTACCAAATCGATTTGGAACTCGACTTGGCGATGCGGTGGGAGACCGGGTAGGTCTTCAGGGAAAACCTCAGGATAATCACGTACAACAGGGATGTCTTCAATTTTCTTTTCCTTAGTTTCTTTATCTGTGACCATGGCTAGGAAAGCGGTGTGACCCTTACGCAAACACTTCTGAGCTTTCATGTAGGAGATGATTCCAGAGACCATGCCACTCCTTTCGCCCTGTACTGATAGAATTTCACCACTAGGAAGTGGTATGCGAACGATTTTCTCCCCACAGATGATCTCAGCTTGATTCTTAGATAGCCAGTCCATACCCACAACTACGTCAAAACTACCAAGTGTGACAGGCATCAGGTTTATATCTATCTCATGACCACATAATCCTAGTCGGCACCCCTTAACGATATGAGTAGCCTCAATTAGTTTTCCGTCAGCTAATTCTACAACATAACTAGGTTCCATGACAGCTAGGGTTACATCTAAGAACTTAATGAACTGGTTGGAAACGAAGCTCCTATCAGCTCCAGTATCAAATAGTATAGAAGCGAAACAACCATTCAGGGGAAACGTACCAGTAACCACATTCTGGTCATCCCTTGCCTCGCCGGAACCGATCACGAATGCACGACCCTTGGCATTGCCCCCATTATTGCCCTTGTTTCCTCCCTTCAGCTGTGGGCAATCCTTCCTGTAGTGACCCTCCATACCACATTCATAACAGGCTCTAGTCACTCCACCCTGGCGTTGTTGTTGAGGTTGTTGTTGGTGAGTCATTATTTGACCCCTGCAGTCTTTGGCTACGTGACCCATCTTTCCACATCTCTGACAACGGAGTCGATCACACGGGCCATGATGGTGGAAGTTGCATCGGTTACACTTAGGATTCTTGCCCGCGTAGCTACTCGATCCCTGGCCATAGTTGTTGTTGTTCTGATTGTTGAAGCTTCTTGAAGGGTCAAACTTTTTGGTCTATTGTTGCTGGGTGTTGTTGGAGCTTTAAGACTTGTTGTTGTTATTGCCGTCCCATTTCCTTTTGTGATCAGAAGAACCAGAAGCTGCGCCACGTTTTGGCAAGGTGCCCTATGTCACTGCCTGGTCGGTGAGTTTATGAGCCAGTCGGATGGCCTGCTGAATAGTGACAGGATCAGCAGCCATCAAAATAGCCTGGATCTGAGGGGCTAGACCATCAATGTATTTTTCGATTCGTTTGTAGGCCGGAGTCACCATCTGAGGACATAATGCAGCCAACTCGTGCGGACGAGTTGTGTACTCCTCAATGTCAGAACCAACCATCTTTAAATTCCAAAATTCTGCCTCCAGTTTCTGGACATCGCTCCTGGGGTAGTACTCTTCTTTCATCAGAACTTTGAAGTCATCCCATGGTATACCATTTGCAGCACCAAGCCCTAAGGTTTGGACTTGTGAGTTCCACCACGTCAGGGCTGGTCCCTCCAATGTGCCGGAGGCGTACTTAACGCGATTTCCATCGGGACAGTTGCACATGGCAAACACTGACTCAAGTTTCTCCAGCCAGCGAAGCAATGTGACAGCACCCTCGGAACCGCTGAAAGAATGAGGCTTGCAATCCATAAACATCTTGAAGGTACAGACTGTAGGACTTCCTTGATTTGGATTCTGGTCGTTCTGGTCCTGATTGCGGGCCTGCTTATAAGCTGCCAACGCATCAGCCACGCGCTCATTGACGATAGCATTCAGCTCGGCTTGAGTCAGGGTGATATTTCCTCGTCCACCCGCCCGTCCCGCTCTTCTTCCAGACATGATTTCTTCAATTCACAACACATATTAATCAATAACCAGATAATAATTATTGACAATAATAAATTGTATCATGCTAGTAAGAATGAAGGGTTTGTCTGCATATCGATAGTGAAGCTATATGAGGATCCGAGGCCTTATGCCTCCAAATATGAAATCGAGGATTTGTACTGACCATAACCGTTATCACCAAATAGAGTTTCCAGAATTCTCATGCACGACAAATTACAATTACGTGTGCACCCGTGATTCTAATTTGCTTTGCATGGTCACACATGGTTCCCCCTATTCGGGATAGCGTACCTTGTCCAGTACCGAATGTTATCAATGATAGAAGTGTCAAAGATATATTTGTTACACCAAGAGTCGAATAACTGAAGTTGTACTAAGGTTGTACAAGTGATTTGGTTAGGATAACAACGGGAATCAAGACAATTGTGAGAGAGTTGGGAGAGTGAGGTATTGTTCTTTTTGTTTGTCATCGTTAAGCTTATCGTGTGTGCTAGGAAAGAGTTTAGTGTTCCAATCGTGGAAATGTTTGGTTCAATTCGTTGTTGCTTCCACTCTGAGAGTGAAGGATCAAGTGTAATTGTTAGTAGTGAGCGAGTGGGATTCTCCACCCCTCTGTCAGCCGGTAATGACACACATGTCATACCCATAATGTTACGTTTGCTCAGCAGCGTACTGTCAGTACACCAGAAGGTTGTTTGCACAACAGTGGTAACCATGTAAAAGTGTCTGTGCAATACTAGTGTTGTGTCTAAGGCTATAGTCTAGATGCAATGCAATCCTAGTTCTCTATAACCTGTAGCTCTGATACCAATCTGTCACACCCTCAATTTCCACGAACGGGGTTTTACCGTTAGGCGTGTGACATACCAGGATCTCAGACACAGTCATATCGAACGACACTATATGAATTTAAAATAAACATTTGACTTCATTCAAAAGAACATAAACAAAGTTTACAATAGCGCGGAAGCGAGTACATAATTAGTAAATCCATTACAATACAGTTACAATAGCCATGTTTAGACAAAATGTTCAATGCTGAAAATATAATAGATGAATGCATGTCCTGAGTGCGTTTCCTTAGCATGCATCTTGAGCTTATGCATTCCTGTGACCTGAGAAAACATGGTAAAGTGTGTCAACATAAAGTTGGTGAGTTCACAGGTTTATTCAACAATAAATGTGTTCGTAAGCGTTCAGTAGTTTGTGTTTCAATGGTTTAGTATATAGAGCATATCGTTAGGTAGCTAGCCTATGTTCTTGTTACTTAGCGTTTCGAACCGAAGCTGACTGTTTACGTCCTATATGTGTTTGTTGTATCCCCGTCACGTCTCGCAAGATCGTGACAAATGTTAGGTCAATCAAGCACCCATTTAACCTCCAATCAAGCTAGCGCGACCAGCCCGGGCGGGGTTTGTCAGACCCAGTAGTACTACTCAAAATTACCTCGCTAATCCCATTACTAACGGTTCAAGTGTGTCAGGACATGTTGTGTGTTTGCACTAACGTAACAAGTGATATCAATAATACTACAACCATTTATGTAAGTCTGTTTTGCATGTCTTCTCCCCCAAAAAGGAAAGAGAGTAAACTAGGGGCCGTGAAACTCACAGATGATGTAATAAATATGTAGGATGAAGGTCTCGCAAGTGTTGTTTACAATGCGCTATCAAACACCTATTGACAGTTATGTTAAGCGTTAATGTTGTGTTCAGCGTTAATAGGCATGTTTAGTCGGGTCGGGTCGCATGGGTTCTGTCGTGGGTGACACACACACACAAGCAGGCATACACGTATCAGACTTTGTGTAGATTCCCAAATGGGTTGTCGATATTTTGTAAATGGTTTGGTTCTGTTATGTTGAAAAAGTATGTGCTTGTTGATTGCGTTGACTTTAATCTTTGTGGTAAAGAAATGACACTTTATTGATTGTTACCATGTCATCACACGATAGGCACTTCGCACACCAGAAGAATTCGCTAGCAATGACTCCAATCGCATAACAAGGCTAGACGCACGACTGGACACTTCATTCGCACGAATGGGCCTTCAATCGTACGAATCAACCTCATTCGTACGGTTGAACCCTCACTCGTACCACTTGGCACTCAGTCGTACCACACATCACCCATTCGCCCGACTCAACAACCAATCGTATGACTGAACCTTCATTCGTACGATTGGACCTTCAGTCGGGTGGTATTCAGTCGCACACATTTCATCCGGTTGACTCAATCACACACACTCTCAATCGCATGCATTCATTCGTACGTCATGCACACACGTATGGACTCAATCGCACGATCCAACCCAGTCACCCCACTTAGTCGTACGATGGACCCAGTCGCATGGCTGGCCCAGTCGCGTACTGCAGCAGGTCGCGACTGCTAGACGGGCTGAACAGCCTTCGGCTATCCCGTGCTCGATTTTCACACAATCCAGAGTTCCAGAAGCACTCTCCTAACATGTCTAAGTGAAATGCACACGCTGATTGACCTCACACGCACCCCCCCGACCACATGCATTCGGGTTGAACCCTAACACCCGAACCCCATACTTGCAGTAGTGAAACGAGCGATAAAACGGATGAATCAAGGTCGCCTACCTGCTGGGAACGTGATTTCTCAGCTGTTGTGTGGTCTAATCCGACGAAAACGAGCTCAATCGGGTGGAATTTGGTGCTAGAATGAAGAAACGGAGGTGCAGAGAGCGTAGGAGAGAAAGAGAGCAGAATGGGGTGTGTTTGGCTGGTGGATGGGTATTTATACCCAGCCCCAGTTTGGCAATTGTCAGGTTTGGTCCCTGTACTTAGGTCCCGTGTTCCCGAATTCGTTCCGGTTGATAACGACGTGATTGGACGTGCTATATAAATTAAGAGGATTCCTTAGGTAATCTCATTTATGTGAATCCTCTACAAACACCCGCGTTAGTATTTTATCGTAATTTGTTTAACGATGTCGGTGGCGGTGTTTGTATACGTTTCGAGTATTAGCGAGTACGGGTCAATGTTAACGACAATGGTTTTGAAAAATGTTAACCTGAAATTATGGGGTGTCACAAAGAAGTTGGTGATCGAGGAGTTCTGTCATCATCGGGTGTTGAATAAGGTGGAGAGAGAATTCCTGCAGCTGGAGGCTGGAAGCATGACACATCAATAGTACACCACCAAGTTTAACGAGATGGCATGGCTGGTGCCGGATCAGGTGACGCCCCTGTCACGGAAGATCAAAAGATACATTAAGGGCTTGCTGGTGGATATCCGTAGGCACATGATTGCCGCCCGACCGAGTTCGTTTAAGTTGGTGGTTAATTTGGCTGGAAGATTGTATGATAAGAAGGAGGTGATGGTGGTTGAAGGGAAGAAGACTGGTGGTGATGACCAGAACTAGAACAGGAAACGGTTTGTGCGTGGCGGCTTTACCCCAAATAACTAGAAAGCGACGGTGGATGATCGATGGGTGGTTACAACATGCTCACGAACGAAGAAGTGCGGTAAGTATGGGAAGGAGCACGCTGGTGAATACAGGCTGGGGCTTAATGTTTGTTTCAAATGCGGGAAGCCCGACCACATCACTAGAGATTGCAGAGTAGTGAGGTGCTACAACTGTGGTGAAGTAGGCTACCTAAGTAAGGAGTGCAAGAAGCCAAGGGCAGAGAGTTTTGAAGCAGGGAAAAAGACCCGAACTGTAGAGCAAAGAGCGAGCGCCAGGGCCAGGGAGGAGGCTAGGACGGACACCGATGTGGTGTCAGGTAGGTTTCTAGTAAATCAAATTTGTGCATCTGTATTATTTGACTCTGGTGCTAGTAGGCGTTTTATTTCTACTTCTTTTTGTGATAAGCTCTCCGTTAGTAGTAGAAGTATTAGTGAGGCTTTCGATGTAGAAACCGCTATTGGTAAGTCCACTAGAATTACTGATGTGATAGAGGACTGCGTCATAGAACTAGAAGGTCATAGGTTTTCTGCTAAATTGCATGTGATGCCCCTAGGTAGATTTGATGTAGTATTAGGGATGGATTAGTTAGCAACCTATGAAGCAAACATCATGTGTCGCAAGAAGATGATTAGACTGACAACGCCCGATGGGAGTTCGGTCACGATATACGGTGATCGAGTTATGATGGTTCCGAATGTTATTTCGATGGCGGTGGAGGGAAAGTGCATGAGGCGTGTTTGTAGTGCTTATTTGGCCTACGTGAAGGATGTGGACACGTCAACACCACAATTGTCCAATGTAACAGTGGTGTGTGACTTTCCCGGTGTGTTTCCAGAGGATTTATCAGGTGTGCCACCAGACTGCGAAATCAAATTTCAGATTGACTTGATACCCGGTGCTCAGCCTGTAGCTAAGGCATTGTATCAGTTGGCTCCTACTAAGATGAAGGAATTGATGGAGCAACTGCAAGAGTTGCTGGATAAGGGTTTCATTAGACCGAGTATCTCTCCTTGGGGTGCTCCGGTCTTATTTGTGAAGAAGGACGAGCATAAGGATGTGTGTCGACTACCACGAGTTGAATAAGTTGACGGTGAATAATCGGTATCCATTATCGAGGATTGACAACTTGTTTGATCAGCTGCAATGTGCCAGTCGGTTCTCGAGGATAGATCTTTGATCTAGTTATCATCAGCTGAAGGTGAAGGAGAAAGATATCCCTAAGACAGCTTTTCATACGCGTTATGGACACTATGAGTTTCTCGTTATGTCTTTCGGCTTGACCAATACGCCAGCTGCCTTTATGGATTTGATGAATCGAGTATGTCGGCCGATGTGAGATAAATCAGTAATTGTGTTTATTGATGATATCCTGATTTATTCAAGGAGCGAAGAAGAGCATGCCGGTCACATTCGAGAAGTGTTGGGGACATTGAGAAAGGAGAAGCTGTACGCTAAGTTATCCAAGTGCGTGTTCTGGTTATGTGAAGTTTAGTTCTTAGGTCACATGGTAAATCCAGAGGGGATTATGGTAGACCCGACAAAGGTGGAGGCGGTGATGCAAAGGAAGTCTCCAAAGACGCCATCCGAGATTCGTAGCTTCTTAGGATTGGCGGGCTACTACAGGAGATTTATTCAAGACTTTTTCAAGATAGCCTCACCTTTGACCAAATTGACTCGCAAGGATGTGAAGTTCGTGTGGGGTCGAGAACAGGAGGATGCTTTCGAGGAGTTAAAGGTGAGATTAATACAAGCTCCTGTCTTGACATTACCTGAAGGGAGTGAAGACTTAGTGGTATATTCGGATGCCTCTTATTCGGGACTAGGATGCGTGTTAATGCAACGTGGAAGGGTGATAGCTACGCATCCCGACAGTTGAAAACCCATGAAGTCAACTATCCCACGCACGATCTAGAACTAGCTGCTGTGGTTTTCGCGTTGTAGATTTGGAGGCACTACTTATACGGGACAAAGTGCACAATCTTCACCGATGATAAGAGCTTAAAGTACTTCTTCAAGCATAAAAATTTGAATATGAGGCAGAGGTGATGGTTGGAGCTCATAAAGGATTACGATTGTGAGATCCATTACCATTCAAGCAAGGCCAACATGGTGGCAGAAGCCCTTTGCCAAAAGGAGACTCGAGTCGATTCGGGTGAAGGCTTATTAGTTGATTATGACCTCTGATGTGATGATGTAGGTTAAGGAGTTTCAGATGAGGCGTTGAAAGAAGATTGCCTCAACTCTGAACGAATGAGAGGTTTAGTCGTGGGACTGGGAGAAAACACCCACAGGGCTAGAACCCGCTTTGGACGAATGTGGAACCCTCGTTATGGAGATTTACGAGGGTGAATAATGGATGAAGCTCACAAGACTCGATTTTCCATTAATCCTGGTGTGACCAAGATGTATCAAGACATGAAGAAAGACTACTAGTGGCCGGGTATGAAACGTGACGTGGTGGAGTATGTGAGTAAGTGCCTTACTTGCTTGCAAGTGAAGGTAGAGCATCAGAAGCCTTATGGGAAGATCCAACCATTGGATATACCTGAGTGGAAGTGGGAGCACATCACCATGGACTTCATTACAAAGTTACCCCGCATGGCGGGGGGGGGGTACGATACCATTTGTGTGATTGTTGACCGTCTAACCAAGAGTGCTCACTTCCTACTGATCCGTGAGATGTATTCCTCCAAGAGATTAGCGGATTTATTCATCAAGGAGATTGTAGCTCTTCATAGCCTACCGGTGTCTATTGTATCTGATCGTGACACTCGGTTTACATCTATGTTTTGGAAGAGATTCCACGATACGATGGGGATGACGCTACACATCAGTACAACTTATCATCCTCAAACGGATGGTCAGTCTGAGCAGACGATCCAGACACTCGAGGATATTCTTCGAGCGTGTGTGATCGATTTTGGAGGAAGTTGGGATGATCACTTACCGTTAGCTGAATTCTCGTACAATGACAGTTATCTTGCCAGCATTGTTATGCCACCTTACGAGATGCTATACGGTATAAGATGTAGAACGCCCGTGTGTTAGGGAAATATTGGGCAGAAAGAGTTAGGAAGTATTAAGGTGATTGAGGCTATGACTGAGAAGCTTGAAAAGGTTAAAGCCTTTATGAAGGTGGCCAAAGACAAGCAGGAGTCGTACGCTGATAAGAGATGCCTACCGATTGAGTTCAAGGTGGGCGATAGAGTTATGTTGAAAGTCTCACCTTGGAAGGGTATCATTAGGTTTAGGAAGCGTGGCAAGTTGAGCCTGAGGTACATAGGGTCTTTTTGAATCATTGCTGGAGTAGGAGATGTGGCCTATAGGTTAGAACTACCCAATGAGTTAAGTGGAATTCACCCGACATTCCATGTATCTCATCTACGGAAGTGTTTAGCAGACGAGGATATGGTGGTACCACTGGAAGATATAGAAGTAGATGAACGGCTCAACTATGTGGAGCAACCAGTGGCGATCATCGATCGTAAAGAGAAAAGGTTAAGGAATAAAGTGGTCCCCCTTGTGCGTGTATAGTGGAAGCACAGGAAGGGATCTGAGCAAATGTAGGAGACTGAAGAAGAGATGATGCATCATTACCCACATCTATTTTAACGAATAATAGGTAGCGGGGACAAAACCTTTATAAGGGTGGTGGACTTGTAACACCCGGATATTTTAAGAAATTGTAAAAAAAAAGAATAAAAGTGGAAAATGCAATTTAACCCAAGTTGAGGGGTTAAATGTGTCAATAGTACAAACTAATATATTATATTTTGTACAAAAGGAGTATGGCCGCCCATACACCTTGCACATCACCTTTTTTGCATTCGGTTTTAGAGAGAGAAAGCAGAAGCTTCGGGTTTCTTGAAGAAGAACAAGAAGAAACCAAATTTAAGGTAAGATTTAGCGTTTTTAAGTTGTTATTGGCTAGTTCTAGCCTCGGTCTTATGCTTATGTGTTTGTTTTTGTTTGGGTGTGTGTTTTGGTGTGCGTCTAGGTGGTCGAACTCAATTGCATTCGAGTTTTGAAGGAGTCATACACAAAAGTTGCATAAGGTGAGTTCTAAAACCCCTTTTTAACATGTTTTAACTAATTTTGGGGCTCGAAATACATGTACGTATGTTTTTATAAAATGGGTTTTTATTACCCGTATGTGTATGTATGAATGTGTATGTGGGTGGGTGTAAGTTTGGGATTGATATGTGGTTATGATCGTATTATGATTTTTAGAATATTGGTACTAAGCTTAGAACATGATGCATGTTGGTTAGGGACTGAATTAGGTCGATTAGGTGTAAGTTGGTTGCCCATGCGCCTAAACAGTGACCCATGCGCCCAACGGTCAGAACCGCCCAAGTGTTTCCCATGTGCCCAAAACCCCATGCACCTAAATAGTAGCCAAATGCCTGGAAATTTTCCCAGAATGACTAGGTGTTAACCCATGCGCCCCAATAGTGCCCATGCGCCCAGAACCTTCCCATGCACCAAGTGTTCCCATGCGCCCAGAAGGCCATGCGCCTGCATAGTGCCCATGCGTGCAAACACTTAGAGAATATTCAGAATTTTAGGAAAAACCAGAATTGTAGGGTTTGACCCCGATTTGACCCATGGGCTATGACTACCCATTTTAAGTATGATTATGTGATGGTCTAGGGTTACAGTATGTACGATTGATGTATGGTATGCATAATGTGTTATGTTTTAATGGTATTCAAACGTATTTATACTATAGTATAAAATACGTTAAATATTATGTTATTACTTTACATAGTATGACAAATGTATGAAATAACGTAAAGAATAACATAACGAAGTGAAAGATAACAAAGATGAAAAGTAAAACCTAATGGATAAAAGAATGGCTTGCTAGCAAATAGAAAGGAGGTGCACGACTACGTTGTCGGTAGCTCAACTTTGTGCGGTTTTAATAACCCGAAGGATGCATGCGGGTCAATCATTAAGATTGACAAGACCTTTGTGGTATGCCCTAGGTGACTGGGTCAGCTTCATGGATAATGTTCGTGAGTTAATTACCATAGGCCCAGCATCAGCTTCGTGCACAATGTTCGGGGTATTGCCAATTGGTCTGAATGAAAGGGAGAGATGAGTTGCCTAGGCGACTAGGTTAGCTTCGTGCACAATGTTCATGATTTAATTACCACAGGCCCAACATCAGCTTCGTGCATAATGTTTGGGGTATTGTTTATCGATCCATATGAAAGTAAAAGAATGACATAACGTACGAAAGAAAGTAAGGAAGTAAGAATGTAAAAGAATGATGTGAAGTATGAGAATGAAAATAGGAGATAGTGAAACGTACAAAACGAAAGAATGTATACGAAAGAGAATGTAAATGAAAAGAATGGAATGAAAGTACGAATAAGATGATGAAAGATAACGATTGATAATGGAAAATAATAACGATATTATCTATTTGTACGTATGACGCATGATCGCGTATGAAAGCAAGAAGGGTTTTAATGAAAGTAAAGTATGTTATTTTTTATAAAACTATAACTCGCTCGGCAACGCTAACTTTTATGTATTTTCCAGTTGGCAGGTGATTGTTGCTGAGGATGGCACATGGCACCTATTTGGCATTTTTGGGATGACATCCATTTGTGTAACAATGACGTTTTTGTGATGTAATGAAAATTATGATATTTTGTAAAAATAAACTACATTGTATTATTTTGCAAAAGCGTTCATTAATATATGAAATGGTTTTAATTAGTTTCCACTATGAAGTTTTAAATAAATGTATGGTTTATATGTAATGAATGGCTAACTGTGAGGTTCCCGGAAACGGGGCCTTACAGGAACCGACCCGGACCATTTCCAACCAGGTTGGGTTTTATTGGTCCGAAACCGGTTCCAAACCCGTCCTTGTTCTTGTTCAAACCCAGTTCAGAAATTGTTGACCTGAACCCGGTTTTGTTTGAACCCGAACGGTTCAGGTAAAAAAACCGATTTAAGCACCTCTATTTACATATGCATTACATAATTAAAATAATCCTTAACAATCGTTATCAAGAATATGGATAATAGTCCCCCTCAAGCGAAGGGCTTGCAGCCTTGCAGGCCCGGGTTATAGGCCCACACATAGCTTGGCACAAAATGCTCAACTAAAGACGCGACAAACTCTTAACAAAATGTCTGTAATTTGAAGCTTGGTAGTAATATACTGTGTATGAAGTTTACAAGACATGACAAGTTCCTTTATAAGGATATTATATCTATATCTATATGTTTAGCACACCTGTGGGCCATCAAATTTTGTGTGAGAAATAGGACACTCTGATTATCACATAATAATGTACAATGATCTGGGGGAACAATGTGCAGTTCACGAAGGAGATGAGTAATCTAAATAATCTCTATTACCATGTTAGTCATTTCATGATACTCAGATTCACAACTTAATCATGAAATAATAGGTTGTTTTTTGTCACTCCAAGAAACTGGATTTCCATCTAGAAAGATAGAATAGCCATAGGTGGAGCGTATCAACATCAAAATAACAAATAATAGAAGACGAAAGTGGTCGGTTCAAATAAGTTCCATATTCAATAGTGACTTTAACTTACCTTAAATTCTTTTAAGTGCCCGAAAGTGTACCATACATGAAGCTTGCAAGATTTGACTTACCAGATTCATGGTATACGCAATATTAGGATGACTTATCATAAGATATTGCAAAGGACAATAATAGACCGACGAAGCGTATGATTAGCCAATGGTGGTCCTGAAGAGTGCAATGACTCATGGGTCAAAAGTGGAGCGGAGACCTGCTTGGCATCAAGTAAAGAGGCACCCGTGAGAATGTCGTGAGTAGCGGTGCAGATGAGTCGAGCTGTTTGCGAGCTAGTTGAGATTAGGTCGATATAAATCTCAAACTAGCCAAGCTTTATTGAGGCCAAGCCGAGCTCGAGCCTAAAAAAAGCTCATTAACTATCGAGCACCCGAGCCTATGCTTCGCGTATCGAGCTCGAGCTGCCTCGCGAGTCTAAACGAGCTTTTAACTTATACATTTTTTATTTAATTTATTATATAAATAATAATTATTATATATAAAATTATGATAAAAAATTTAATAATAGAGTTAATTACGCGAAAAGTCCCTGTAGGGATGGTGAGGGTTGTTTTCACTTTCGATCCCTAGGTTTGGAAAATTACAAGGCAAGTCCAAACGTTTGACAAAACTTATCACAAAAGGTCCAAGCTTGAATGAGCGTTAACTTTTTCTGTTAATTTTTTATATATAATAAAAAAACTAACCGTCCAACCCCCACCCCACCCCTAGCCTCACTCTCTTTCTTGTTCTTCTCATTTCCTTCCCCGTATTGACCAATCAATGATGACCGCCAGACCACCATTTCACCGACCACCATTGCCACTAGATTACTTCACCATCTCCGCAAGGCCACTTCAATGTCACCACAAACCATCTCACCATTGCTACTAGACCATGTCACCATCCCCACTAGACTACCAAACCAAACCACCACTACCTGTAACAAGCTGATTCAATTGATAAGTAAACAAAGACAACCACCGACCACCAAAGAATAGCCGATTCATTCAATTCTTTGCTCACAGATCGACTATGGAAGATTTCGATTCATCACCAATGGTGAAAAGTGATTTAAACGATGGTGGAGGTGGTCGATTCTTGTTTGGTGGTGGTGCAGGCTGATTCAATCGATGGTCGGGCGAGATTTATTTAGTCGCTGATTCCGGATGATTCAACTGATGGTGTCATCAATCGATTAAAAAAGAGGGAAATAGAAGGGTGGTGTGGATGTGGTGATCGATACATGTCCTGTGGAGGAGGGTGACGTCGATCGATGGCTTCCAGTGGAGGAAGGTGGCTGCGGCAGGGCAGTGGTTGGGGAATAGTGGTGTGAGGAAAGGGGAGGGGAATATAAATATTATTTTATATTTATGTTTTATTATTTATTAAATGGGTAGTTTAGGTATTTAAAAAAACTAGCAGAAAAATTAACCCCCCATCCAAGTTGGGGACTAATTATGTTACGTTTTATTAAACCATTGGGTCAACCCTTAATTATTAAAAGCCAGGGACAAAAAGTGAAAACAGGCGTAAGCACAAGGACCTTAAATGTAATTAACTCTAAATAATATGTATAATGTTATATATATATTGTAACATCCACCTCATAGGGCATACACTAGGGAGTGTTATGCATAGGATATACAGAAAACCTATAAATAGAGAATATGCAGTTGAAGTATAAATATAATTATACATCATAACATATTGGATTTGTCTTCTAATACAATATTAATATTATATCATTTAAACTATACTAGAAATCAAAATCTCCAGCAGCACTCTAGAACCATAATATATTATAAGCAAGCCTGAAATCTCTAATTCCTTCAATCACTTGGCACCTAGGATGTGTATCCATAAAAAGAAAACATTTGGGTGTCAACATAAAGCTTGTGAGTTTAAAAACATAACATTGCTCAAAATTCAAACAATTATTATTAACAACGGGATCAAGCAGATATAGTCATGGCAAACAGATGGAAACAGTAAACACAATATAAATTCATATAACTAGGGTATGTGTACAAACTCCATTGGCTAAACCAAAATCATATAAGCAACCCTCGTGCTCATGCCAACTCTCGGGACCAGCAGCATCACCAACACCACCAATAAAAGAACAAATAGTTGTATAACTATAACCATAACCATAACCATAAAAAATAACAAATAATAGTAATAGAATAACAATAAAAATAACAACTATAATAATAATAACTATGATAATAAAAATAGCTAAAATATAATTGTAACACCCGAAATTTTGTCAAGTTAAAGATAAGAAATAGTAGAGGAAAAATAAAAAAGTATCTTGCAAGAAAAGGGAAGGAGCAAAAGTGGAGGGGGGCCAAAGTGTAAAGGTACAAAACTCAAATATTTTAATATTTCTTTGAGTATGGCCGCTCATATATACATACCTGACCTGCTTTTCGACTGAAAGAAGAAAGAAGAAGAAGCAGAAACTTTTTCTCGGTTTCAAGAAGAAGAAGAAGCTGATTTCAGTTGTGGTATGTGTTTCTTGGTATAATGGTTCGGTTTTGTTAGGATTTCAACTATAAAAATGATTTTTATGTGTTTTATGTGTTTAGTTGCTTGTTGTTTGTTTTAGGTGTTTAAACTCTTGGTAACTTCAAGTTTGGTGAAATTTTGCTTAAAGAGTACTTTAGGTGAGTTCTAGACCTCGTTTTATGTTTTTTTAAACTTCTGGGGGCTGAAAATGCATGTTTAAAAGGTTTTACAACTGTTTTATGTTATCCTTATGTATATGTGTATATATGTTTGTGATTTATGATTGTTTATGGCTTGTTGTTGTTTAGAATGATAGAAATAAGCTTCAAACAGGTTAGTATGATGATTGGGTTTGGAAATATTGCTGAAATGTAAACAACAGTTGGTCATGCACACAAACAGGGCCCATGCGCCTGAAATTTGCCATAGAAAAATATAAGTGTAGTTAGGCGCCCCAATAGTCCTCTTGCGCCCAGGAATTTGTCTAAAAAATATTAAGTGTTAGCCTATGCACCCAAATAGTACCCCATGCACCCAAATAGTACCCCATGCGCTGAAACATTTTGCTCACGCGCCTAAGTGTAGGTCATGCGCCTGAACAGTACCTCATGCACTCAAGTTCCATTGCTCCCAATGCTCAAACACCTAAGTGTTAGGCTCATGCGCCCAAGCAGTACCCATGCGCCTGGAATTTCCCATACGCCTAACTTTCCCATGCACCTAAGTATCCATGCGCCTGCATAGTGCTCAGGCACCTACATAGTGCTCATGCGCCTAGAACACTTAGAAAAATTTCTGAATTTTTGGAAAAAATAGAAATTTTAGGATTTGACCCTATATTGTTTTAAAGTTTATATTTGTTTATTTCATGCATGTTCTAGGCCTGTTTTATGTTCCCTATTATATATATATTGTATGAATTTATGTGGTGTTATTATACTCGTATACATAAAGTATTATCATTAAAGAAAGTGAAAGATTAATTATTAATACAAAGTGGAACATAATAAATGAATGGAAAGTCTTGCAAGCAAATTTAAGGTTTTTCACGCCCATGGGGGTTGTCAGCTTAACTGTGTGTCTTATAGCGTGCGATCTTGGTTGACCCATGAAGGTTCACACACAGGAGGATCAGTCTTGGTGATTGATCCACAGTATGAAACAGGATCCTTGTTGCTTAAGCCCAAGGCTGAGGTGTCTTTGTGACCAACGATGGGGTATGGTTATGACAATATCTAGAAATAGTGAATGATAATGAAAAAGTATGAAACGAACGAATGAGTACGATAATGAAAGATAATAAGTTTATACATTGATGCATGTATGATGAATGCTCACGTACGAATGTAAAGGAACTATGTTATTGAAAAGGTATTTTCATATATAAATTATGCAATGTATTTAAACGCTTTAAAACTAGAACTCACTCAGTGACACTGACTTTTACGTATTTTCAGTTGGTAGGTAATTGTTGCTGAGGGTGGCACGCAGGTGAAGCTACTCGGCAGGACAAGACTAGTATCCGTCCATGCTTAATGATTTTGTTGTATTGTAATGCAACTAATTTATTATTTTGTAACTCTAACTTACAATGATATATTATTTTTCAACACTAATTATAGCATGAATGGTTTTTGTTAACTTAATTCCGCTACAATGTTTTATGAAATGTGTATTGTTTTATATAATAATGCTATGATTGTCCAACTGTGTGGTCTCCGTGAATGGGGCCTTACAATAATTAAACAAAAACATGCCTGAAAACTATCTTACGGTAATTGGTGTATCGTCTCCTTTACTCGCGCTCCTACTCGAGCACCAGTAACACCAAATGGGGCATTGAAAACTTGGAATTCTCTTTCAATTAAATGGTTATATTCTAAAATTTAAAAGGTTCCCTTTAAAAGTAAGTAGACAGGTAGGTAAAAGATGTGCACATGCTATATGGGATGAAATTAAACAGCTAGTCTGCCTTCTTTCTTACTTATATAATTAATTCAACTGCTTAGTTTGTTTTTCATTATAACTTTTAAATATAGCACTTTATTAAATATTAAATATGTCATTATGATGTGCTTAGTTTTCTAAATGAGTCAATCTATGTTTTGTTAAAAAATGAGCAGGTTCAAATATAATATACTATTGTTATATTTAAACAGTCTATTATAACACTTGAGTTAATCTAAAAACTTCAAATTTCAAAGTCATTTTAACTCTTACTTACTCGTCTGCCAATATATAAAATATGAAGTTCATATTTCATGTATTTCAACTATTATATACGATCTGGATGCTCGGAATGTTACATTCTCCCCTCTCCCCCTAGAAGAATTTCGTCCTCAAAATTTGGAGGTTTCTCGAATAGTTGAGAATATTTGACTTTCATTTTTACCAATTCCCAATTCTTGTCTGGCATTTTCTAACATTACCACTGTGTAACATTCCACCCCGTAACCCAGTGGGTGTGCACAATTGATATAACTTATACTGAAAACAAACTTAGTTTTCATTCAAAATTTTACAAAATTCTGGTATAATACACTATTCAATTACAATATCAAACAACTAGAAACTTTTATTGCTCTAGGTTCCACTGTCTCCTCATTGTTCCTGGAGTAGTCTCACTTATTACATGTGGTAGATATACTCAATAAGACATCAACCATATGGTGGTAAGCTCATGTTATGCAGTTTTCAAAACCAACACAATACAATTGACAAGCATGCAACATAGGTTGTGATAATTTGGGCCAGGGATAACATGTGCCAACCATGACTTTTTCACAACCACTAGTAATGGGCTTGTCAGACCCCTCGACCATCGCATAGCTATAGTGGTGTCGTAATGCATACGAGGAACCCTCTCCTCTTTTAGCCATTTCAACACATCCCTTTTTCAATCATATAAGGATCCAAGCATACCCTATGGATTATTGAATATTAACAACATTCTTGTATATTACCAGTTTAAACAAAACAAGTATACAATCACAATTTTATTAATAAACATGATAACTTACCTGTTTAATAATTGGTCAACAGTTGATAACAGTTCCTAGTACATTATGGTGATATCTCAAGATACTGATATAGTTAAGTCATCCTAGGTTAGGTAATGGTATGACTAACTAATCACTATCACGGTTGGATATTGGCTAACACTAAATTTCTTAAGCATGGGTGATCAGTCCTGCCTAACTAAGGCTACGCTACCCAAAACCCAATCCTAACCATAACCTTAACATCTAAGAATAACAATACTATACTAATAATACTCCTAATAATAATACTAAATAGATATAATTAACTTGACATCACTTGAACGAGAAAGTAGCTTAAGTCTGTCTACAAAAGTTAGCATAAAGTCTCCCTACTTGTGCTCCTACTCGAGCTTCAAAAATGACTATTAACAACACCCAGTGAGATATACAGTACTCAAGATTCTCTTTATAATAGAGCATTTTTATGAAAACCTATACTTTAAAGAAACCCTATAAGCTTCTATTCATAACAAGCGAGCTGGCAGCTGAATTATTTGCTTTTGTTGATGTGGGAGGAAAGTGAGCAGCTTAGCTGCTTGCTTGTTTATTGACCAGTCTACTTGTTTGCTTATAAATAATTCAGCTACTTTGTTCTCTCATAACTTTTAAAATATAGTATTCTACAAAATTTTGAATATGTCTTTGGAAAGAGCTCATTTTAATCTACGAATCGACCTAAGTTTCGCTAAAAATGAAGTAAGGTTGAATATAGTATTTTTTTATTATTATTAGATTCTTTCTTAAAAATAATAAACTCTTTACGTCACAACTCATCTTTCAAATTGTCATCTTAGTCGTTACTTACTCATATGACAATATGTGAAAGAAAATATTCGTATTTCACGTATTTACAACTATTATATTAAGGTATTTACATCTTAGTCGTTACAACTCTTTACGTGCTTTTGTTTATCGAGTCAGGGGTCTCTTTGGAAGCGGTCTCTCTACCTACCTAGATAGAGGAAAGACTTGCCACTATCTACCCCCCAGACCCTGCACTTGAGTGGGATATACTGGGTTTGTTTGTTTGTTTATTTGTTTGTATTACATACTGGACCAATACTGGTGGAATTACCTTCTCTGTTAATTTTTGTTCTTGAGAACCAAGAATATTTAATGAGTTTTCAGGGAAGTCTAATAAATCTAATCTACGTGCACGTCCTCCAATGGCATTGATTGAGTTCGATCTGCAAAAAATTCTGTAGGTTCAATACATGTAAAGTATCATGAATACCTTTCAAGGTTTCAGATAATTCTAGCTTGTATGATTTTGAACGGTCCAATATACCTAGGACTTAACTTCCTGTGTTTACCGAATCGCATCGCTCATTTGTATGGTGAGACATATAGCATTACGTAGTCTCGTTTTAGATTCTTTTGTTATCTTCATAAATCTTCTGTCTATATTAAGCATCCTGATGTCGTCTGAGTTGTTGGATCTTTTAGGTTGTCTAATGAAAATTTTAGTTTTGGTCAACTAATCATCCTTTATTTCTGTCCAACATATAGGAGTTCTGCATGTCCAAGATAATGGTGTAGCCCTAATGCTAGTATAGTAGTTGTTATTATAAAAAAACATTCCATCAAAGGCAAATAATCATCCCAGCCACCTCCAAAATCTATCACGCAATCACATAACATGTCTCTTAAATTCTAAATTGTTCGCTCAATCTGGCCATCGGTCTAAGAATGATACGAAGTGCTTAAGCTGATATTGATTCCAAGTTTCTTCTGGAAAGTTTTCTAGAATCTAAATGTAAATCGGCTATCTCCATCGGTGATAATGGATAAAGGCACTCCGTGTTTACTTATTATTTCATCTATCTTGTCCAGTTCTTCTATTGCATATCTTTCGCTTATGTGTAGAAAATATGTTGACTTGGTTAGCCTATCAATCATGACCCAAATTGCATTATATCCTTTTCTTGTTCTTGAAAGTTTCATGACAAAATCTATCATCAATCTATCCCATTTCTATACTGGCAACTCTAATTGTTGTAACGTCTGGCTGGTTTTTGATGTTCGATCTTAACTTGCAAACATGTTAAACATTTTTCAACATATTGTGCTATGGATCTTCTCATATTAGGCCACCATATTGATTCAAATGTTTGTATATATTGTTTTCTCTAGGATACATTGTGTATTTGGACTTTTGGGCTTCGTCTAATACTTTGCCTAAATATCTTCAAATTTCAGGATCTAAATTTTCTAATCAAATAATGGGATTCCATCAGCTATTTGAGTCGGTATTTTCTTCTTTTCTAAGATTCTTTCAACCTTGATATTCTCGTATTTCAATGCTTCAATTTAAGCATTCTTGATTTGGTCTTTCCATCAAGCTTGACATCTATCTTCAATGCCTTTATCCTAATTGGTTTAAATCTTTCTTTATGGCTTAGGGCATCCGCGACTATGTTAGTCTTTCCTAGATGGTACTTGATTTCACAACCATTATCATTGATGAGATTATTCCATCTTTTTTGCCTCTTTTTTAAAATCTTTGATTATATTTGAGTAGATTACACACTTACTACCATAAAAGTAATGTCATCAAATCTTTAAGGAAACATTATGGCACCTAATTCAAGGTCGTGCGTAGTATAGTTCTCTTCGTGAACTTTTAGTTGCCGTGATGCATAGACTATAACCTTAACTGGTTGCATCAACATATCACTTAAACCATTATATAAGACATCACAGTATATTACATAGTCTTTATTAGCATCTGGTAATGCAAGTGTGGATTCACTACTAAGCTTTTGTTTTAGAAGGTTAAAAATTTCATAATGTTTTGGTCCCTAGTCAAACTTCATATTCTTTCGAGTCAAACTTGTTAACGGTATAGCAATATTAGAATGTTCTTGAATGAACACTTGATAGTATCCTACTAAACCCAAAAACTTCTAATCTCACTGGGTTCTTCGGTGCTTTCTATTTCATCACAGCTTCTATCTTGGCTGGATCCACTTGTGTTCCCCTATTATTTATCACATGACCAAGGAATTGAACTTCTCTCTTTCAAATGTCATATTTAGAGAATTTTGCATATAGCTTTTCTTTCTGAAGGGTTTCTAGAACCATTTTCAAATGTCTAGCGTGATCATCTTGGTTCTTTGAACAAATAAGTATGTCAACGATGAAAACAATGATACACTTGTTCAAGTATGGATTGCAGACTATATTCATCAGATCTATGAATATTGCAGGGGCATTGATTAGTCCAAAAGACATAACTAAAAATTCATAATGCCCATAACATATCCTTAAGGTTGTCTTCTGAATGTTTTCCTCGCGAACTTTCAAATGATGGTAACCTGACCAAAGATAGATTTTGAAAAGCAGTTGGCTCCTTGAAGTTGATCAAAAAAATAATCTCTTCTTGGTAAGGGATACTTAATTATGATAGTTAAATTGTTTAGTTCCCGATAATAAATGCACATACGCATTGAACCATCTTTCTTTTTGACGATCAATACGACCGTTTCTCAAGGAGAGGAACTCGGTCTTATAAACTCTTTGTCTAATAGTTTATTAATTTGCAACATAAGTTCTTTCTTCTCTGACTGGGCTAGACGGTAAGAAGCCTTCGTTACTAGTATAGCACCAGGTATTAAATGAGTACATAATTCTATTTGCCGATCAGGTGGAAGTCCTGGTAGATTTTATGGAATCATGTCTGGATAGTTTCACACTACTTCGATTCCATTTATCTCTCTCCTAATCATCTATCACGCATATAATAAATGCAATACACCCTTTCTTCCTTTTTTTGAATGGCTAGTTGGATCATTAACGGGCCATTGGCCCACCCGATCATCTCCATTACTCTAGTAAAAATCCAGAGACAACCCTCAGGAGGAAACTCACATTAGATGAGAAATCCACATGGCCTACCTAGAACCACCTTTTATATTCGTCATATGTGGTACTTGAACCCAAGACCTCCACCTATTGTTATAAGATCTTGGGGTAACTCATTTTAACCGCTTGAGCTAAGTCTTACTGGTAAACACATCATTGCTGAGGCATTTCATTGCTTTTATTGTTAAGGTAACTATAGTCTTGGGATTTGAAACATTTCCATGAACTAATAGCTTTTCCCCATCTAGCTTGTGTACCGTCATCATCTTATGTCCCAATTGAGGTGAGCAGAATGCTTACTTAACCAACTCATCCCAAGAACAATATCACATTCACTTATAATGGTTGGTATTAAGTTTATAGGGAATTAAATGTTAACTAGAGTAATAACATAATCCTTAAAGATTTAAGTTATCTTATTTTGCTCACCACTGATAATTTCAACTACATATGCACATTTTAAAGTTTGTGGTATCAAATTCAAGTAACATACTAATTGAGTTGAAATGAAGCTTCCTTTTTGCTCTAGTGTCAAATAAAAGTCTAGCATATATGTTCTTAACGATAAACATACCAGCTATTTTTTCCTGTCCAGCCTCCTTTAACATGTACATTCGGCGCGTAGCCTTGTTTCGATTCTTCATAGGTTATGGTTGTCATAGGTTTTTGCAATCACTTTAGAAATGTCCATACTCCCAATCGGTTTGTTACACCTGTACATTGTAAGAAGTTGTAAAAAAAGAAAGTATAAAAGAGGCAAATGCCATTTAACCCAAGTTGAGGGGTTAAAAATGTCCAAAGTACCAAATATTATATAATTTTGTACAAAAGTAGCATGGCCGCCCATGCCATGCTACTTTTCATCATTTTGTCGAATTCTAGAGAGAGAAAGATGAGATCTCTCGGATTTCGTAAGAAGAACAAGAAGAAAATAGGATTTAAGGTAAGATTTAGTGTTTTTAATGTTCTTGGCTAGAATTAGCCTCGGTTATATGTTCTTATATTTAAATGTGTTCGGGTTTGTATGTTTTAGACATATATAGTTGTTCAAATCCTTTGGAAAGTTCAAGACTTGGAGTAGAGACTTGAGGGTAGCAAAGGTGAGTTCTAGACCCCATATTTTTACTTATTTTAACTCTTTTAGGGCTGAAAATGTATTAAAATTGATTTTTATAGTTTCTATATGTGTAATCGTATGTAATTGTGCATGTATAGTGATGATTTATGGTTGTTTAGGTGATAAGCATGTAGGACAAGTGTTAATAAACATAGATTAGGATGTTATGATGTTTGGGACTGGAAATAATATGGAAATATGCTAAACAGGTTGCCCAACTGCCTAAACAATGACCCAACAGTCTAGAATATGCCTTAGATATTCCAAGTGTAAGCCCCTGCGTCTGAACAGTAGCCCATGTGTCTAAGATTTAGACTCAGACGCCTAAGTATGGACCAAACGTCCAAATAGTGCCCATGTGTCAGAGATATTCTAAACGCCTAAGTGATGAAATGCCCAAATAGTGCCCATGTGCCTAGACAGGGCTCATGCGCCTGCATAGTGCTCATGTGCCTAGAACACTTAGAACATTTTTTTGAAATTTTGAGAAAAACAGAATCATTAGAGTTTGACCCAAGTTTGACTTAGGGCGTTTAATTGCTATTATATTTGCATTATTATAAGTTATGCCTATGGTCATAGTGATTATTATTGTGTGACTTATGTGGTGTGTCTATGATAATAAATGCAAGTATTATCCTTAACAAAGGGAAAGAATAATGATAAAGAGAAGTGGAACATAATTAAAATGTTAAAAGTCTTGCAACCATATAGGAGATGTTCGACCATGTTGGCGTTAGCTCAACTGTGATGCAGGTTAGCTACCCCAACGGATGCACACAAGGGCAATCAATTGAGATTGATGGACCTTTGCAACATACCCTAGGTGACTGTGCCAGCCTTGTATATAGTAATCAGAGCCCATTGAGAGACCAGAGGCCCAATACCAGTTTCCCCGCACATATAGTTTAGGGTATTGCTCATTGTTCCACAGAGACAATGAAAGATAAAGTTAAAAGAGCACGAAATAAACAAAGGCATGCAGTAAAGAAAGAAAGCGTTACCTTGTTGTATAGTTAATGCGTGTTCACGTACAAGAGTAAGAGATGTATTTTTATAGACAGAGTATTTTCATATATATACATTACACAAGGTATTTTATTACTTTTAAAACTAGAACTCACTCAGCAACGCTGACTTTTATACATTTTCAGTTGGCAGGTAATCGTTGCTGAGGATGGCATGAGGTGAAGCTACTCGGCAGGAAAAGACTGACATCCATTCCTATGTTATGATATTGTTGTTTTATAATGCAAATAAAAAATATTTTCTAACTTGAATCTTATTGTATTGCTTAACAACACTATCTTTTAATAATAGAGAATTGTTCGAGCATATATTGTCATATATAGTGTGTCCTTCGCTTGACGAATAGTCTAGGCTTAATGTTATACACCTTGAAAACACATGAAACTGAATCATTTGTATGAGCATATGTGAATGGGACTCGGTCGTATGGCTGAGCCATGTTAATGGACCAGCCGTGCGACTGAGAAATGCAATTGGGCCATTCGTAAGACTGAACCATAAGTATGGTCCAGTCATACAATTGAACCATACGCATGGTTCGGTCGTACGATTGAACCATAGGCATGGTCCAATCGCACGAATGGGCCCAGTCGCATCCGATATGGGCTGAAGCCTATATATACCAGTTTCATTGTGTAGAAACCTAAGCGTTTTCATAGAGTGCCCGGCGCCCAGGTGCTGCCGGTTGAGAGGGAAGATCATGCTTGATCTCCCCTTGCCAAAAGTCATGATTTTTCTGTTTAACGAGCTTGTAATCATTCGGTTTTATCAATGAAATCATTCGATTATTCTTCGTACTATTATTTGTCTTTTGGTTTATCACCTTCCGTCAAGAACACGCTCGGATGTCAACCGATCCAGCGACTTCACAAGAATGGCTTTTGCTAATGAAATTCCACTGTCTATTTTATGGAATATATATATTATTATGTTTTATGTGCAATGAATGACCAACTGTGAGATGCCCGGGAACGGGGCCTTACAAGTTGGTATCAGAGCCATAGTTTAAGTGAAATGGGTAAATATTTTCAAAAGAAACCTAAACTTAAACTGAAAATGAAACAAATAGAGGGATGTCAGCCCGAGTAGCTACATGCCATCAGGTATGTCTTTTATAAATGTTAACCGGTATTATGTGCGTGTGCTATTTGACTTATGTGTTCTTAGTAGATTTAGATGCTGATGTAGTCAGGATAGGAGATGCTTGGGGTGTGAAGAGTAAAGTAAGTGGCAAATCACAACTGGCCGCTGTAATTAGGGACTTACTATACTTGACACAAACTGAGTTGTTCCCTTGAATGACTGTGTTAGTGTTTGAATCTTATAGCATTTAGGAAATGGCTGGACAAAAATCTTCTAAGGCTTCAGGGCTGTGAGGAGTGAGGAGATAAAGGAGAAGGAAGAATAGGAATGGATCCACGGGAAGGGAAGCAAAGGGGAGGAGGAACAACCGGAACCTGAGACCGTATTGTCCGATGGAGAGGATGATGATTTAGTAGGGGCGACGGCCAATGGGTGTAGTTATGGGGCATTGCAGAGGTGTAAGCCTCCAACTTTCGATGGCAATGGTAATGCTGCTGCCGCTCACCGCTGGGTGAGGGAGATGGAGGCAGTACTGTAGATCAGTGAGCGTCGTGAAGACCAAAAGGTGAAGTTCGCTACCCACTCTTTTGTCAACTCAGTGTTATGTTGGTAGGACAACATTGTCCAAGCTGAGGGTGCCAGATCCATCGGGAAGATGCGATGGAAGAAGTTGAAGCAGTTAGTGATCGAGGAATTTTGTCCTCATAGGGAATTCGAAAGGATCGTGAGGGAGTTCCTCCAACTTGAGGCGGGAGCCATAACCCACCAGTAGTACCCCACCAAATTTAACGAAATGGCAAGGCTGGTGCCGAATCAGGTGACGCTGGTGTTAAGGAAGATCAAGAGGTACATCTAAGGATTACCGGCTGATATTCACAGGCATTTGATCGCTGCTCAGGCAGGCACCTTCGATTGGCGGTGGACTTGGCGGGCAGGTTGTACGATGAGCGAGAGGAGACGGTGGTGGAGGTGAAGAAGACGGATAGTGGTGATAAAAGCTGGAATGGGAAAAGGTTTGGACGTGGTGGTTTCACTCAAAATAATAAGAGGATGAAGGTGGATGACCGTTGGGTGTCGTCAAGCTCCGGGGTGAAGAAGTGTGGTAAATGTTGGAGGGAGCATACCGACGAGTGTAGGTTAGGACTGAATGTATGCTTCAGGTGTGGCAACCCTGACCACATCGCTAGAGACTGTAGGGTGCTGAAGTGTTATAACTGTGGAGAGCAGGGCCACACGAGCAAGGATTGCAAGAAGCCGAGGGCGGGGAGCACTAGGGCGAAGAAGAAGACGGAGGAAGGAGGATAGAGGGCAAGTGCTAAAGCTTACTCCATGACCCGGGAGGAGGCCAGAGTGGATCCCAATGTCGTGTCAGGTATGTTTCTAGTAAATCAAACTTGTGCCTCTGTATTATTTGACTCTGGTGCTAGTAGGAGTTTTATTTCTACTACTTTTTATGCTAAGTTGTCTGCTAGTAGTAGAAGTATTAGCGAGCCATTCGATGTAGAAACTGCTATTAGTAAGTCCACTAGAATTACTGACATGATAGAGGACTGTGCCATAGAACTAGGAGGTCATAGGTTTGCTGCTAAGTTACATGTGATGCTCCTAGGTGGATTCGATGTAGTACTAGGGATAGATTGGTTAGCAACCTATGAAGCGAAAATCATATGTCGCAAGAAGATGATTCGACTAGTCACGCCCGATGGAAGTTTGGTGATGATTTATGGAGATCGCGTTACCACGATCCCAAAGGTGATTTCGATGGCGGTGGCGGGTATATACATGCGACGTGGATGTAGGGCCTATTTGGCCTACGTAAAAGATGTGGATGCGTCGGTACCGCAATTACCCGATGTACCAATGGTGTGCGACTTCCCATATGTATTCCCGGAAGATTTACGCAGCGTGCCACCGGATCGCGAGATTGAGTTTGAAATCGATTTGATACCTGGTGCTCAACCCGTTGCCAAAGCACCATATTGGTTAGCTCCGACTGAGATGAAGGAACTCATGGAACAATTGTAGGAGTTAATGGATAAGGGATTCATTCGACCGAGTATCTCTCCGTCGCATGCTCCAGTATTGTTTGTAAAGAAAAAGGATGGTAGTGTGCGGATGTGCATCGACTACCAAGAGCTGAACAAGTTGACGGTGAAGAATCGATATCCGTTTCCGAGGATTGATGACTTGTTCGATCAGCTCCAAGGTGCCAGTTGGTTCTCGAGGATAGATCTTCTATGTGGCTACCATCAATTCAAGGTGAAGGATCGGGATATTCGTAAGACAACTTTTCATACGTGTTTTAGACACTACGAGTTTCTCGTTATGTCTTTTGGGTTGACTAATGCGCCAGCTGCCTTTAGATAAGCCAGTGATAGTGTTTATTAATGATATCCTGATTTATTCTAAAAGCGAGAAAGAACATGCCGGCCAGATACGCAAGGTTTTGGAGACACTTAGAATAGAGAAGTTGTATGCTAAATTCTCCAAGTGTGCCTTTTGGTTACGCGAGGTTCAATTTTGGGTCAGGTTGTTAATGCTGAAGGAATCATGGTGGACCCAGCAAAGGTTGAGGCAGTGATGCAGTGGATGTCTCCAAAGATGCCAACCGAGATCCGTAGTTTCTTGGGTTTGGCAGGCTAGTATAGAAGGTTCATCCAAGACTTCTCCAAGATAGCCTCCCTTTTGACCAAACTGACTCGTAATGATGTGAAGTTCGTGCGGGGTCAAGAACAGGAGTGTGCTTTTGAGGGAAGTGAAGACTTAGTGGTGTATTAGGTTGCGTGTTAATGCAACGTGGAAGGGTAATAGCCTACGCATCCTGACAGTTGAAGACCCACGAAGGCAACTACCCTACACATGATTTGGAGTTAGCAGCTGTGGTTTTTGCGTTGAAGATTTGGAGGCACTACCTATACGGGACGAAGTGCACCATCTTCACCGACCACAAGAGCTTAAAGTAGTTCTTTAAGCAGAAGGATCTCAACATGAGACAGAGAATGTGGTTAGAGCTCATCAATGATTATGATTGTCAGATCCACTACCATCCGGGCAAGGCCAATATAATGGCCGATGCCCTGAGCCAAAAGGAGACACCCGAGCCGGTTCGGGTGAAGGCGTATCAGTTAGTGATGACCTCGGACGTGATGACTCAAATGAAAGAATTTCAGAATGAGGCGTTGAAAGAAGATCGACTCAACTCTGAACGAATGAGAGGTCTAGTCACGGAACTGGGAGAAAATACCCACGGGGTTAGAACCCACTTTGGACGAATGTTGATCCCTCAGCATGGAGATCTATGAGGGAGAATCATGGAGGAAGCTCATAATACTTGATAATTCACTCGTCCTGGTGCCACCAAGATTTATCAAGACATGAAGAAGGACTACTGGTGGCCGTGTATGAAACGTGACGTGGTTGAGTATGTGAGTAAGTGCCTTGGATGCAAGTGAAGGCAGAGTATCAGAAACCTTACGGGAAAATCCAACCATTGGATATACACGAGAGGAAGTGGGACATATCACCATGGATTTCATTACGAAGTTACCCAGTACGGCGAGGGGGTACGATGCCATCTGGGTGATTGTTGATCATCTAACCAGGGGTGCTCACTTCCTGCCGATCCGCGAGACGTATTCATCCGAGAGACTGGCGGATCTATTCATCAGGGAGATTGTAGCTCGTCATGATATGCCGGTGTCTATCGTGTCGGATCGGGACACTCGACTCAAATCAAAGTTTTGGAAGAGATTCCATGACGCGATGGGGATGATGCTACACATTAGCACGACTTATCATCCTCAGACAGATGGTCAGTCTGAGAGGACGATTCAGACACTCGAAGACATGCTTTGGGCATGTGTGATCGATTTTGGAGGGAGTTGGGACGATAACCTATCGTTAGCAGAATTCTCATATAAAAACAGTTATCATGCCAGTATTGGCATGCCACCATATGAGATGTTATATGGTAGGAGATGTAGGATGCCCGTATGTTGGGGAGACATTGGGCAGAAAGATCTGGGAGGTGTTGAGGTGATCGGGGCTACGACTGAGAAGTTTGAAAAGATCAAGGGCTTCATGAAGGCGGCGAAAGATAGGCAAAAGTCATATGCTGACAAAAGCCATAGACCGATAGAATTCAAGGTTGGTGACCGAGTTATGTTGAAGGTCTCACCTTAGAAGGGGATCATCCGATTCAGGAAAAGAGGTATGCTAAGCCCGAGATACATAGGGCCTTTCCAAATCATCGCACGAGTAGGGGAGGTGGCCTATCGACTTGAATTGCCAGATGAGTTAAGTGGAATTCATCCCACATTCCATGTATCTCATCTGCAAAAGTGCTTAGCTGATGAAGATATGGTTGTATCATTGGCGGACATCGAGGTGGATGAACGACTCAACTATGTGGAGCAACCAGTGGCGATCGTCGATCGAAAGGAGAAGAGGCTAAGGAATAAAGTGGTTCCACTAGTACGAGTGCAGTGGAAGCACCGGAAGGGTTCCGAGTCTACATGGGAGACTGAGGAGAAAATGAGGCAACATTACGCATGACTATTTGAAGAATAACAGGTTTCGGGGACGAAACCTATATAGGGGGTGGACTTGTAACACCGGATATTGTAAGAAGTAAAAAAGAAAGTATAAAAGAGGCAACTGCAATTTAACCCATGCAATGTCCAAATTATAAAATATTATATAATTTTGTACAAAAGTAGCATGGCCGCCCACGCCATTCTACTTTTCACCTATCTGTCGAACTCTAGAGAGAGAGAAAGAGCTGAGAGCTCTCGGATCTTTGAAGAAGAACAAGAAGAAAACCGGATTTAAGGTAAGATTTAGTGTTTTTAATGTTCTTCTTCACTAGAATTAGCCTCGGTTATATGTTCTTATATGTAAATGTGTTCAGGTATGTATGTTTTAGACACATCTACTTGTTCAAATCCTTTGTAAAGTTTAAGACTTGGAGTTGAGACTTGAGGGTTGCAAAGGTGAGTTCTAGACCCTGTATTTTTACTTGTTTTAATTCTTTTGGGGCTGAAAATATCTTAAAAATGATTTTTATAGTTTCTATATGTGTAACCGTATGTAATAGTGCATGTATAGTGATGATTTTATGGTTGTTTAAGTGATAAGCATGTAGGACAAGTGTTAATAACCTTAGATTAGGATGTTATGATGTTTGGGACTAGAAATAATATGAAAATATGCTAAACAGGTTGCCCACCCGCCTAAACAGTGCCCCAACTGTCTAGAATATGCCTTAGAAATTCCAAGTGTAGGCCCATGCGTCTGAACAGTAGCCCATGCGTCTAAGATTTAGACTTAGATGCCTAAGTATGGACCAAACGTCCAAATAATGCCCATGTGTCAGAGATATTCCAAACGCCTAATTGATGAAACGCCCAAATAGTGCCCATGCTCCTAAACAGGCCTCATGTGTCTGCATAGTGCTCATGTGCCTAGAACACTTAGAACATTGTTTGAAATTTTGAGAAAAAGAGAATCATTAGATTTTGAACCAAGTTTGACTTAGGGTCTTTAATTACTATTATATTTGCATTATTATAAGTTATGCCTATTGTCATAGTGATTATTATTGTGTGACTTATGTGGTGTGCCTATGATCATAAGTGCAAGCATTATCCTTAACAAAGTGAATGAGTAATGATAAAGAGAAGTGGAACATAATTAAAATGTTAAAAGTCTTGCAAGCATATAGGAGGTGCACGACCATGTTGTCGTTAGCACACCTGTGATGCAGGTTAGCTACTCCAAAGGATGCACACAGGGCCAATCAATTGTGATTGGCGGACCTTTGTTGCATACCCTAGGTGACTGGGCCAGCCTTGTGTACAGTAATTAGAGCCCATTGAGACACCAGAGGCCTAGCACCAGTTTCCCCGTGCATATAATTTAGGGTATTGCTCATTGGTCCACATAGACAGTGAAAGATAAAGTTAAAAGAGTATGAAATAAACAAAGGCATGCTGTAAAGAAAGAAAACATTACCTTGTATAGTTAATGCGTGCTCATGTACAAGAGTAAGAGATGTATTTTTACAGACAGAGCATTTTCATATATATACATTACACAATGTATTTTAATACTTTAAAACTAAAACTCACTCAGCAATGCTGACTTTTATATATTTTTAGTTGGCAGGTAATCGTTGCTGAGGATGACACGAGGGTGATGCAACTCAGTATGGAAAGACTGACATCCATTCCTATCTTATGATATTGTTGTTTTGTAATGCAAATAAATAATCTTTTGTAACTTTAACATTATTGTATTGCTTAACAACAGTATCTTTTAATAATAGAGAATGGCTTTTGCTAACGTAATTCCGCTGTCTATTTTTTGAAATATATATATTATTATGTTTTATGTGCAATGAATGACTAACTGTGAGGTGCCCAGGAACGGGGCCTTACACGGTTGAAGTATCTAACTTTTTGGCAGTTCTTTCACCGTGTGGACATTTAAGACATTTGGAATCTTGGTACATTCTTCAAGACTCGCTTCTATTATTTATCCATGGTTTGTTAATACGATTCCCTTCATTTCGTGTGATCTTTTCTTCTTTTCTTGGCATTGGTTTTCAGCCTCAATTCTCTATCTTTTATTGCAGCCTCATTTCTCTTCCTTTTATTGTTATAATTTATTATGTCTTTTTCTACATATGTAATAGCACTTAATGCAATTTCTAATTCATATATTTTGGGGGCAGATATCTTGACTAACTGTCAGATATAAGGAGTAACCCCTGCGTGTATCTTTTTACCCACTTTGCTTTAGGTTTTAAATGTTTAGGAAGTAGACAAGACATTTCATTAAATTTGTTTGTATACTGATGATGTGTCATGGTCCCGACTTGTAGTTGTTAAAATTCTCTTTCCGTTTTGTCTCTTTCAACTTTAGGACAATTTTTTCATCCCAAGCTCTTTTAGTTCATTCCACGTCAAACTCGCAACAATTCCAGGTACTTTAGCCTGTTTCAAATTGTTCTACCAAAACAATGCCTCAAACCTAAATGAATGAGTGCCATACATGATAGCATATGTGGTTGTGCATCCATGAATTTCAATAACAACTTCCATCTCATGGATCCACTAAAAAGTTGCCATGACATATCTTTCACTGTCAAAAATTAGGGTTCACATCCCTTTAAAGTTTAGGAAGAACAACCTGCTTAGGTTCAAATTCTAAAGCATCATCTATTTTACCATCAGTACAACAACAACAATTGTAATTTTTTTAGGGTCCAAGGTTTTCTACAGTGAGTTAGTTTATGGTGTAGGATTTGTCATGTTAAAGATAATCCAACTCTAACACGAAAAAATAACAGATTCATTAATAAACTCAGGTACAATTGACGTAAACAATAATTGTATTAAATGAATCAAGTATTACAAAGAAAAACAAATGAACTTTCCAAAATCCTAGTCATAAAGTATAATTTGGGTAAGGCGTATATTATATGGAGGTATTGTATTATCCAGCGCTTTAGGAATGCATTTAACCTGTCTTTCTATTGTCGATTGTAAATTGTATAGGATTCTAATCAATTTATGTGAACATAAGACAATGTAGAAAAAAACTATGTATGACAGTAAGTTAGCAAACCACATAGAATAGTGATATAACAAAAACTATGTTGGAGTTAGAAGGAATTAGGATAGAAGACAACCGATAACATACACATACCATGAAAGACAAAAATCTTATGATGTACGTGGAAGCACAAGATAACAAATTGAACATGTTGATTCACAAGAATTTAAGGAACAATTCTTGTAACTATCATTGATTCTAACTGAATGCTGATAATTAGGATAATCACACACTAACACACACTTTGGACAGGGAGAAAATTGATTTTTTCATAAACTTTATAAGTGATCATCTCCCAATGTTTACATGAGTATAAAAAAGAAGCCAAAAGTTTAATGGGCCTCAAGATATAAACGAGTCATAAACTGGGCGATAAACAACGTCTAACAAAATGTAGAAATAAGACTAATTTTTTTAAAAAAACTCATAAACTAAGTCATTTTTTTAGGTTGAAATGATAACCCACGGTGGTTTGTAGAAACGTGCTGCTCGATCCAACGGTCATTTTGACTTGTCACAGTCCCGAAACGGAGACTTGTAGCACAAGTTATGGTCATTTGTGAGCCCCCTTGGACAAGCGGTCATGGGCTTCCAAAAACAATATAGCTTGCTACTCCACATCTGGGCATACACCAGCTTACCTTGATTTTCACCCTCGGACACCCAACTCAACTCCCCTAATTGGCCTCTAGTATTTCTATAAAATAATTTTACAGATCAAAAACATGTAAATATATCATAACTATTAAAAAATAAAACAAATAGTGATGCAAAATGACAATTAAAAAGATTACTTTGGATCATACTTGGCATATGCCAAAAAAGGTTTTTGAAACTTATATATCTCTTTTAGATAAGTATATGAAAAATCATGGTTGTTCATGACGGGGATATCATGAGGCTTTTTTCAATCGTTTATTAGGTTCTTTAGATTTCCAGATGTAAGAAATTAATTAAGATCAATTGAGTTATGAAAGATCAGTATATGACTAAACTATAGCCAATAAGCTAACTGACATTATGACCAAAATTCAGTAAAAATGACAACTGACTTTATGACAAACTTAACCACATGAGCTCAAGTCTAAGTGAAGTGTTGTCTTCTTTTAAAGGTGTATGCTGAGGGAACATAAGATTAAGTTATCTAACAGCCAACTAAAGTAACATTTAAGGAAGAAAACTGTTGGACCAAGAACCAATGAGCCAGATCAGAAAAATATTTAAGTCCCACAGACATCACAACAACTGCTGAAGACTTCATCAGCTGATGATGACAACAACTGAAGATAACAGCTGATGTACAAAGACTGAAGACATAAGCTGAAGTACAAAGACTGAGGACAACAACTGAAGACATCAGCTGAAGACATCAGCTGATGACAACAGCTGAAGTTCAAGTCTGAAGTTCAAGTACTGAAGACTTCAGAGGTTGTCACAACAGCTGAAGAAGTATTCTTCAGTTGTTGTGATGGTTTTCTTTTTCAGTAGTTTCCTTTCATTTGTTTCCTTTCAGTAGTTTCTTATCAGTAGTTTTCTTTTATGTTTCAGTACTTTGTAAAACGTCTGAAGAGCATGTTCTTCAGACGTTGTAGTTTCAGTAGTTTCTTTCAGTAGTTGTAACAGTTTACACTTGTCTTTTGTAAGAAGATGTCAGCTGTTAGACATCTTCAGTAGTTTAGTCTACTTTCAGTAGTTTGTTGTAATAACGGTTAGATGTCACGGTCAAGTGACATCAGCTAACGTCATCTTTCCTATAAAAGGAAAGATAACCTAATTGTAAATGCGCCGAAGCGTGTGTTGAATGAAAATATACCTTTTGGCAGAATTTCTCTCTCTCTCTCTCTCTCTCTCTCTCTCGATAATCATATTGTTTCATTGATACATCTTGTGTGTTCTTGCTATAATTTGTTCTAATTCGTACACTATTCCGTTGCAAATCAAATCTAATTGATCAAACTAGATGTTTAGATCCTTTCAAATGGTTTCAGAGCAGGTTAATCATTTATCGATTTAACAATTGATCATTGAAACTGCTCTTTAGACATCTACGTTTGATCGAATTAGCAAATTTGCAAGAATCGGTTATAGAGATTGTGTTTTGTTGGACCAAAAGAACCAATGAGCCAGATCAAAAAAACCTTTAAGTCCCACAAGACATCACAACAACTGCTAAAAGCATCATCAGCTGTTTCACAAAGCCTGAAGACTTCAACAGCTGAAGATCAAAGTAATAAAGAACAACAGCTGAAGACTTCAAGTACTGAAGATCAACAGCTAATGTACAAAGACTGATGACAAAGACTGAAGACATCAGCTGATGACAACTACTGAAGTCATCAGCTGATGAAACATCTAAAGTTAAAGTCTGAAGACAAGTACTGAAGCTTCAGAGTTTGTCACAACAGCTGAAGAAGTATTCTTCAGTTGTTGTGATGGTTTACCTTTCAGCTTTTTCTTATCAGTAGTTGTATTTTCTATTTAAGTAGTTTGTAAAACGACTGAAGAGTATGTTCTTCAGTCATTGTAGTTTTCAGTAGTTTCTTTTCATTACATGTAATGAGTTAACACTTAGGCTTTTTGTAAGAAGATGTCAGCTGTTTGACATCTTTAGTAGTTATGTTAACTCTTCAGTAGTTAAGTTAGTTTCAGTAGTTTTTTAAAATAACGGTTTGATGTCACTGTTCAATGACATCACTGACGTCATTTCTCCTATAAAAGGAAGATGACCTAATTGTAATCCAAGCCGAAGTGTGTGATCTAATAGAAAACGTCTTTTGCAGATTTCTCTCTCTCTCTTATAACTTATTGTTACATGCAAAATTTCTTGTGTTCTTGCTTTAATTTCTAATTCTTGTGCTAAATCCGCTGCTAATCAAACCTAATAGATCAAACTAGATGCTGAGAACCTTTCAAGTTTCTGCTGCTTCTGGTCATTCAATTTGAGGTTCTACGTGGTTTTAAGCTAGATTTACTGAAATTACTTTGAATTTACCTGAATTTGTGAAATGGCGACACCAACCAATGATCCTCACAATAATGGCTCCTCAACAAAGCCTCTGATGCTTGTTAGGAGTGAGTATAACATATGGCAACGACGTATGCTCCATCACTTGTCTATCAACAGCGCAGTTTGATAGAAATCTGTGGTGCATGGACCATACAAGCCTATGGTGAGTACTCCAGAAACAAATGAGAGGGTTCCGAAGAACCTGATCAGTATTCGGATGAAGATCTAAACATGTTTGAAATTGATGCTAAAGCCCATGGAATTCTGGCCATGGCACTGCCTAATGAAATCTATTCAGGGCTGATGCATCATGAAACTGCTCATGACCTCTGGGTTGCTTTGAAAGAACAATTTGGAGGAACCGATGAGGTCTTGGAAAATACTTAGGAATCCTCGCCCAAAAATATGAGACATTCTCTCATAGGAAGGATGAGTCTCTGACTCAACAGTTTGAGCTATTTTCTTGTTTGATTTCTGAGCTGAAAATGGTCAAACAAGAATATACAAACAGCCAGATGAACAACCGATTCCTCAGATCCCTGCCTGAGAGATGGGACACATACACTATTGTCCTACGCTCTAGTGCAAATCTGAGCACTCTATCTCTCACCCAACTTCATGGGAAACTACTTACTTTTGAGAGAGAGATAGAACAGAAAAGGAAGTTGTCATCATCTGGCAAGCTCACTGATGACTTTGTATCAGGCAATGCTGCCTTGATAGGTCAAGAGGCAGAATATGCTGCATCAGAGAGTGCCTATGATGAGCATATTGTTTTCTCTACCAATTCTGAACATGCTTTTGTTGGTGTTGATAGTAGTTCAGGAGGTAGCAGTGATAACTTGTGCTTTCTGATGGAGGACTTGAAGGGCATTCCAGATGATGATTTGGAAGAGATGGATATTTTGAGTTAGATGGCAATAATAAATATCAGATCTCAAAAGTTCTACAAGAGAACTGGCAGGAAATTTCCTGGTCTCTCTGGCAAAACCAAAGTTGGTTTTGACAAGAGCAAGTTGAGGTGTCACAAGTGCCATAGGCTTGGACACTTTGCTAGAGAGTGTAGATCATCTGGATCTAACTCCTCTGCACCCTTTGTGACTTTTCCAAGTAATAGCTCACAGAACAAAGGGCAACATTCCACCAGTTCTGGTCATCCATCACCAGCTCAGGCATCACCTGCATACTTTGTGCCTCAGGGTCATATGTCATACCCATACCCCTGATACTACATGCCTTAGCCAAGTCAAGTTCAAGCACCCACATCTCAGCAACCACATGCTCTCCCTGAGCCTCAACCTCCCAATCTCATCATCAAACCCAACCTCAACAACACAACTTCTTCACCCCAGGAGTTGTTGACTGGAGCAGTTTACCAGATGATTTATCTGGTCATGAACAACTGTTTCCTGGTGCTGGTCAACTTGGTGGTGATCATCCTTTTGGGAACCTTGCTCTCATGGCCCTAGAGTCTGCTGATGGTTCATCCTCCAATGCTTCATCACAGGTATCTTCTGAGGCCAAAGCCAAGCTATGTTCTAAATCTTGCATAGCTGTATTTGCATCTATTAGAGAAGCAAATGTCGCTTTAATTGATAAAAATCTTGAGCTAGAGCAAACCCTTTCCAAAAGAAAAGCTGAATTTGAGTCTGTGCTTAAAGATAAAAATGATGAGATTTATAAGCTAAAATGCCAAATCAAAGATGATAAGTCTAGGGAGAGGTACTTCTAGACAAGTACAAAGACCTCAAGGAAATACTTTCATCTACCCAGGTAGAGTGTGATCGCTGGGTACAATCCTGCAAGGGTTTTGAAATGCTTCTAAGTAAGCAATCAGCTTCCAATGTTAAGTTTGGCATTGGTTATAATCACACTGCTCCTCCTATAGATTTTACTTCAAGAGCAGAAGTAGAATCTGATGGAGAAAGCAATAACCAATCCTTCTCATCATGTGACCTACTATCTGATACAATATCATCAGAAGTTGAAGTCAGCATTAACTCCTCACAAAACCAATCAGCTGATGCTAAAATAGCTGATGGTTCAAATGCTGACTGTCACATGATCAAAAAGTTGAACTCAGGTGTTGTCTCTAAAAGTACTAAAGTACTGGAGAGCAAGTGATAACACTTGAAGTTCAAACCCCAACTACTGCAAGTACTGAAGGGAAGAAAACTGCAAGTAGAAAGGGTTTGAAGACTACTGTAGATATCAGGAAAGCAAGTACTGCAAGGAAGAAAACTGCAAGTACTGATAGCAAATTGCTGAAGAACAAGTCTTCTGTAGTTTCATCTTCTTCAGTAGATGATCAACTAAAGATGAAGAAGAAGCCATGTGAAGTATGTGGCTTGTTCAATCATCTTACTGATGATTGCTGGTACAAAAGGGGCTCCAAACTCAAAGAAAAGGAGAAAATTAAAGAGAAAATGAACGTAATAAAAACTGCGTTTGAAACCAAGTTTGTAACAGCAACATCAAAACCTGAAACCCCTAAGTCCAAAAAGAAATCCAAAAGAAGGAAGGGGTTAATCAGGCAACAGCTGAGGTTGCTCAAAAGAAGATGGTGCAACACAAGAATCCATCACAAGCAAGCACTATTGTGTCTGATGAGCTGAAGGCTTTATCACAAACTCAGACACAACTTGTTATGATGGTTCAACATCTAATGGGAAGAGTCAACCAATTAGATGCTCCTGTGTTGAAACCATAGAAAAGGAAATCCAAGCCAAAGAATTCCTCTTCTACACCATCTCCTTCACCTCAGGCTGTCACGTATAACAAACCTGTTAGTATCACATCTGTTGATGAGAACAGACCCAAAACAAAAAAGGTTTGGGTCTCAAAAACTAACTAACTTGTTGTAATGATTGCAGGGTTCTTCAACATGCCAAAGAAGCATCTGGTATGTAGACAGTGGAGGATCCATGCATATGACAGGAAGCAGCTCACTTCTTAATGACTACTCTCAAGGAAAGAGGGGGTTTGTTTCCTTTGGCAATGATGCAAAAGGTTACATCATCGGCAAAGACTTTGTTTCCAATAGGGAAATAAGATTTGATGATGTTAACCATGTGGAGAATCTCAAGTACAATCTCTTGAGTGTCAGTCAAATGTGTGATGAAAGCCATGTTGCCCTTTTCACCAGCCAGAACTGTTGGATTCTGTCATTCAAAGTTCTGAGTTTGATTGACAAGGTGTTGGATGAATATACTCTCCTGAAGGCCAACAGGACAGGAAGAGTATGTGCCTTAGATCTTTCAAAGAAAATTGATCTAAAAGGCCATCCTTGCCTATTCTCCAAGGCTTCTTCTCAAGCATCTACTCTATGGCATAGAAGGCTGGGTCATGTGAATCTCAAAAACATGAATCAGCTGATACACCATGGATTAGTAAGAGGGTTGCCTTGAAGGAGTTCAAATGTGAAGACAACTGCACTGCTTGTTTAAAGGGGAAACAACACAAAGTCTCATTCCCTCCACTAGAAGAACAAAAGTCCAATGCCTGCTTGCAACTCCTGCACATGGATCTCTTTGGTCCTGTCAGAGTGATGAGCATGGCAAAGAAGAAATATTGTCTGGTAATTGTGGGTGATTACTCCAGATTTGTATGGACTTTCTTCTTGCACTCCAAAGATGAAGCTGCAAAAGCTATTATGAACTTTGTGTTATATGTGGAGAAGCAGTATTCCCTTCCAGTCAAGTGTGTAAGGAGTGACAATGGCATAGAGTTTAGAAATCACACACTTGATGACTTCTATCTGTCAAAGGGAATCAAAAGGCAGCTCAGCATTCCAAGAACTCCTAAACAAAATGGAGTGGTTGAGAGAAAGAACAGACTCTTATTGAAGCAGCAAGGTCAATGCTGGCTGACTCAGGATTGCTACTGACCTTTTGGGCTGAAGCTGTCAACACAGGTTGCTATGTGCAGAATAGAGTATTAGTGAATCAGAGGTTGATGAAGACTCTGTATGAAGTACTACATCATTTGGCTCCTTTGATTTCCTTCTTTAGAGCCTTTGGGTGTCCTTGTTTTATTCTCAACATAAGCAATCCACTCCAGAAGTTTGCATCAAAGGTGGATGCAGGGTATTTTGTTGGTTATTCATCAACTTGCAAGGCATACAGAGTTTTCAACTACAGAACAAAGATGGTTGAAGAGACTTTGCATGTGAAGTTCAATGAATCTCCAAAGGACAAGATTCCACAAAACCCTATGGAGTTATTTGATCTGGACAGTTCAATGAATCTCCAAAGGACAAGACTTTGCAATACGTTCCTCATCAACCTCCAGTTGTTGTTCCCGTCAGTAGTTCTCTACCTGGTGGTACTGATGATGATGTAGCAAGTACTCACATTTTCAGGTTTAGTGACCAACTGCCTGAGTCATCTAAACCTGATGCTCCTATAGCTTCAGCAGCTCCATCCACAACAAATACTGATGAGATTTCTGAATCCTCTACTTCATTTGAGTTGCCATCTCCTACTTGGTTTCAAGAATCTGCATCACCATCTGTGGCTACTGAAGGTCCTACAAACACTTGCCAAGATCTCATTGTTTATCAAGAGCTGAAGAATCACCCAATGTCTCAAATCATTGGTGATATCAATGCTGGAGTCTCAACCAGAAGTCAATTATCTAATTTATGCTTCTATGCTCTCTTCATCAGTCAGCAAGAGCCAAAGAATGTCATGTTGCCTTAAGAGACAATGGATGGGTTGAAGCAATGCAGCTTGAGCTTCTTCAGTTCAAAAAGCAGCAAGTGTGGGAGCTTGTTCCTTTACCCTATGGTAAGTGTGCAATAGGCACTAAATGGGTGTTTAGGAATAAAACTGATGAAAAGGGCCAAATTGTTAAGAACAAGGCCAGGCTGGTTGTACAGCGGTTTGCACAAGAAGAAGGTATTGATTATGATGAAACCTTTGCCCCTGTAGCCAGACTGGAGGCAATTTGATTGTTTTTAGCTTATGCTGCTTTTCATAATCTTAAAGTTTTTCAAATGGATGTCAAAAGTGCCTTTTTATATGGTAAAATAAAAGAGGAAGTTTATGTGTGTCAACCACCAGGTTTTGAGGATAATAAACATCCTGATTGGGTATATAACTTGATAAGGCTCTTTATGGGCTGAAACAAGCTCCTAGAGCCTGGTATGAAACATTATCTAACTTTCTTCTTCAAAATAATTTCACTAGAGGCTCCATTGATAAAACTTTATTTATAAAGAATATGGATAGCATAAGCACCTTGTTCAAATTTATGTTGATGATATAATTTTTGCATCCTCTGATCCTCAGTTGTGTGATGAATTTACTAAGCTCATGAAGCAAAAGTTTGAAATGAGTGCCATGGGGGAATTACAGTTCTATCTAGGTTTGCAAATCAAACAAAGGGCTGATGGAACCTTTATTCATCAGTCCAAATATACAAAAGATTTGTTAAACAAGTTTGATTTACAAAAGTGTAAGCCCTGTTCTACTCCTAAAGCAGCACCACACAACTGGATGTTGATCAGAAAGGTAAAGCGGTCGATGAAACCCTTTACAGATGTATGATTGGGTCCTTGATGTACCTTACAGCTTCTAGACCAGACATTATGTTTGTAACATGTGCCTGTGCTAGATTTCAGGCTGCACCTAAAGAATCCCATTTGATTGCAGTCAAAAGGATCTTTAGATATTTGCAAGTTACCCAATCACTAGGTCTTTGGTATTCTACTGGGCATTCTTGCAAATTAGTTGCTTTCTCTGATAGTGACTATGCAGGATGCAAAGTCACCAGAAAATCCACTTCTGGTGGTTGCCAATTCCTAGGCAATTGTTTAGTTTCTTGGCAGAGTAAGAAACAAACTTCAATTGTTACATCCACTGCTGAAGCTGAGTACATTGCTGCTGCAAGTTGTACATCTCAGGTACTCTGGCTTCAGAATCAACTTTTGGATTATGGCATTACAGAGACTAAGACTCCATTACTAATGGATAGTGCTTCAGCTCTTTGTATTGTTAAAATTCCAGTCCAACACTCTAGGACCAAACATATTGAGATCAGACATCATTTTATTAGGGATTGCTATGAAAAAGGTCTGATTGATCCAAAGTTTATGCCTAGTGCTGATGAGCTTGCAGACATATTTACTAAGCCTTTAGATAGTGCCACATTTCAAAATGTGGTACTAAGGCTTGGTATGCTGCAGCTAGAATAATTTGACTACAACTGATGTTCTCAGCTCACAAGTACTGATGAGCATTAGTATGCAAAAGTCAAAAAAGTACTGATGAGTAATTTAGTCTTCAGCATTTTCATAACTACTGAAGACTAAAATGCTTCAAAGTACTGAAGTACATTATTTGTTGGAAACAACTAAGTAGTTACAATTACTGATGTGGTTATAACTACTGATGTATATTTTTCAACAAATATGTACTGAACAACAAATTTTGTTCATAAGTACTGTGTAATATTACACATAAGTACTGAAGGCAAAATTTGTTCACAAGCTCTGAAGAATAATTTATTTCATCAGATCTTCTGCACATTTGTTCACAAGAGCTGAAGAATAAATTTCACAAGAGCTGAAGGCCAATGAAACATCTGAAAGTCAGCCAAAGAGCTGATGAGTAAATGTTGAGGTCAGAATGAAACAACTGAATTGATGACAACAGCTGATGAGTAAATTTACTCTTCAGCTGATTCCAACATCTGATGTTTCATAACCAAACAACTGAAGGACAAAACCATGTCTTCAGTAGTTTTACAACTACTGATGACTAACACCAAGTCTTCAGTTGTTTACAACGTCTGAAGATGAAAACCATGTCTTCAGTAGTTTATAACTACTGATGACTAACAACAAGTCTTCAGTCGTTTGCAACATCTGAAGGACAAAACCAAGGTCTCAGTAGTTTTGAACTACTGATGACTAACACCAAGTCCTCAGATGTTTACAACCTCTGAAGGTTAAAACCATGTCATCAGTCGTTTCAACAACTGATGATTAACACCAAAGCCTTCAGTCGTTTTCTTTCAGCCGTTTCCAAACCCTATAAATACCCAACCCTACCTTCAGAGTTTTTCATTCTCTCATAACCTAAAATTTCAAAAACTCTAAACCTTTCTCATGCCATTAATGGCGACCATGCAGCTCAAGTCAAGACACAACTGCGTTGCCTACCTTGAAAAATCACCATTTTGGACAAATTTCATAACGCCATAGATCTTATGGTCGATTCACCTTACCAAACGGCCTTTCTGTTAAATCCTACCATATATGCCGATTCCCTATCCCAGTTTTGGACGAACGTCACCCTGCAAATTGGAGAGAACGACACCGAGGTCTCTCTCCAGTCTTTCGTCAACAACCAGAAGGTGGTTACTAATCCATCAATCATCCGCCAAACCCTAAAATTGGATGATGCCATCTTCCCAACCGAATATCCAAAAGGCACCACTGATCTTTCTTTTGCACACCATGACTATCAGGGTGACCTTCATGCCTCCACCCTGCTCAAGAAACATTTCCATGATCCCGAACGCCTTATATTCCACATGGTAAATGTTTGCTTAGCCCCAAAGACCTCCTCATGGGACGAAATGTCATCAAGGTAGCAGCAGGTATTATTCTCTATCCTTGAGAAACAAAACTTAAATTTTTCTGAAATACTCTTTTTGGAACTTAAGGATATGGCCACAAAACCTTTTTCTAACCGCTGGATTTTATATCCACGGTTCATAATGGCCATAATAGAGAACCAGCTACAAGCTGAGGGACTTGTTGGCCTTGGAGTCCCTGCCATGGCTGTATTGCCTGAGGTATACTCCGGCACAACACTGACCTAACGTTGAAAAAGGCTGCCAAGCTACGAAAACCCACGCAGCTGGAACCCACAGCCTCCACCTCCAAATCCAAAGTCCCCACCAAACCCAAATCCAAGAAAACCAAAAAGGCTACTCAGGGAGATGAGTCCCCTGAGGATGCCCCTGCACAACAAAGGCAGGAAGTAATTGCTGGCACGATTCTCCAGCGATTACCATGACTCCACCAACCACAACCGCTCAGGCATCCTCTCATAGGAGCCTGATGCAACCATATCAGGGGCACCTACAAATCTGGAACCTTTCTCTCTTGAAGAGGTTGCCATTGAAACATACCAATCTCCCTAGGTGCATACTGCTTCTACCCCATCTCCCACTGCAACCGTCCCTCAAAGCCCTACATTAATAATTGCAAAAGTGCTGACTCATCTTAACACTCCACCCTCTCCGCAGGAACCAATCACAACTGGGAAAACTCCAACCACAGAGAGGGTGGATACAAGTGTTGATGAGAGCCCATAACACAGGGAATCTAATGTCTCATCTCCAAGTGTGGCAAAGGAGACAGGACAATCTGGTGTGGCTGCCACTTCCCTGCTTCAGCATATGAGCAGGATGAAGCTAGTAACATAGCTAAGTCCTCACTAGAGGCAACTGCCGATGATGGATCCAATCCGGAGGCTGGAAGTCCCCAGTACCAAGAACAAGGGGCACATGTGATAACTGAGCCACACTCAGCACATGTACATCCTGATTCAATCAGGAGGTCAGGTGATTCAGTTCCAACTGATGATGACCTGAGCTTTTTCTATAATGTAGTAGCTCAAAACACAATTCTTGAGGAAGAGCTGAGTAGACTCAAAGAGCTACTTGCCAAATTCTCCTAAGAAGAAAGTCCATCTGCCACCATTAACCCACAGATGGCACCTTCACCTGAAGGTCTCACAAACACTCAGCCACTCCCCAAACTCAGCCACCTGCCCTTGCTTCTGGCACTAGTTCTCAGGGACAGATCCCCCCTGAGCAATTAGCTGCTATCTTTCAAAATTCCTTGCCTCTCATCACACCCATTATCACTGATATTGTGATAAAAACCCTTGATGAGAGGCTTCCCTCTACTATACAGCCTTTGGTGGAAGCTATTGTGATGAAGAAGCTTTCTGACAGTCAACCCCTTGCAACCAATGCAACCAAAAAGGGGGAGAATTTAGTGAAAGCTAAGAGAAAGAGAGTGGAGGAGGAAGTGAAAAGAGAAAGAAGTTGAGGATGAGGTAGTTTATGAGAGGGAGTTGGTGGTGGAGACTGAGAAGGGGAGGGAGAAGGAGAAGGAAGCTGAATTGGAGAAAGTGGTTGAAAGTCAAAAAGACTTTCATTTCACATACATGAAAAGAAGGGAGAGAAGGAGAAGGAGAAGGAGAAAGATCTAGCTGTCCTTGTCAAGGTGGTTGATGCTGAACATAGCAGGTCAATGGATAACATCATTGATCAGCTGTTCAGGCAAGGCTTTGACACTGACACTACTGAGCTAGATCAGGAGATAAGGAAGTTGGAGGTGAAAGAGATTGAGTATCGATGGTCATGTTATAGCCAAGAGGAAAAGAGAGACTTGAGGCTATGACAAGATTCATTTCGAAGTATCTAGGGAGAGCAGTCCTGGAGATAAAATCATGGACCAGGGATAGCATCTTGGCAATAACCACCAAGATCTGTTCGTCTGAAGCATTTACAAAAGGGCTGGTCATAGAAGCCCTCAGTGAAGCCGGTGCTGGGAACAGGACTGAGTTAGCCAAACAAACCAAATGATCTCTCACATCCAAACTACTAGCTCAGCCTGCCCAATTTCCCACACCAAAAACCAAACCACCACCCACAAAGACAACCCCCTTTCCATCAAAACCCATAGCCGATGATGCACCCTTGAAGAGGAAGAGAAGGGTGTTGAGGCTAGAGAAGAAGAAGAAGAGGATGATGAGGAAGAAGATAGACTGCCTCTCTCTACAGTTCTATCTTTGCCTAAAGCCAAACCTTTACCATCACCCACCTCACAGATGGAAACTATGTGAGGGTAAAGATTGAAGAAGAACAGTAGCAAAAGCTACATGATGATGAGCTGTTAAAAAGAGTACATAAAGCTTATGCTACCTCCTCATCAATAGTAAACATGAGGAAACAAGCTCTGAGACTATACATTTTAAGGCATACATTTCAATATGAAAAGGATAAAGTGAGAATTTGGCCTGATCCCAGGGTGTCTCATAGGATCATTAAGAAAGACATTCCACTGAGATACAAAGGCCAAGTAAAGAAGATTGTAGATGAAGTGATCACCTTGGCCATTGTAGTATCACCCTGGGAGATTATTGAAGATTTCAAGAAGGCCTATCAGGCTAACCAGCCACCACAAGATGTTGGGAATAGGGTGGTTAAAAAGGGGTTAGTCTACAAGAGGCTTGAGAATATTAGGAAAAATGAGCTCCAGTTGTTCTTAGAGGGTTATCACCCTGATGAGTTCGCCTATGGGTTATAACAACAGTGGAGCTCAAAAATGGAAAACAGGCCAAATTCATCTCAGAGTTCTATGGGCCTGAAGGATTATTTGAGGGTGAGGCAGAGGAGCTTACCATGGAGGAACAAGTTATATTTCTTGAAGCCTACACCAGAGAATCCTACAAGCTCATACATGGGAAGTAGGTCTCATGGATGGGAAACAACCATGTGTCAAGTTCCCCAAGACAGGGTTCCCATCCATCCTTTGCTAATCAGATTCTTGAGACCTCTTCCCAGGCCAGTGCTTATATTGGTCAACTTCTAAGCTGATCCAAAAGGAAACAGACCAATCATTCTTCCACAATAAGTGGGACCAACAATAAGCTTAGAGGTTTGGCTGCATTGGTTCAGGGGGAGTTTGTTGGACCAAAAGAACCAATGAGCCAGATCAGAAAACCTTAAGTCCCACAAGACATCACAACAACTACTGAAAGCATTATCAGCTGTTTGACAAAGCCTGAAACTTCAACAGCTAAAGATCAAATTATTAAAGAACAACAGCTGAAGACTTCAAGTACTGAAGATCAACAGCTGATGTACAAAGACTGATGACAAAGACTGAAACATCAGCTGATGACAACTACTGAAGTCATCAGCTGATGAAACATCTGAAGTTAAGGTCTGAAGACAAGTACTGAAGCTTCAGAGTTTGTCACAACAGCTAAAGAAGTATTCTTCAGTGTTGTGATGGTTTACCTTTCAGCTTTTTCTATCAGTAGTTGTATTTTCTATTTAAGTAGTTTGTAAAATGACTGAAGAGTATGTTCTTCAGTCGTTGTAGTTTTTCAGTAGTTTCTTTTCATTACTTGTAATGAGTTAACACTTAGGCTTTTTGTAAGAAGATGTCGGCTGTTTGACATTCAGTAGTTGTGTTAACTCTTCAGTAGTTAAGTTAGTTTCAGTAGTTGTTAAAATAACGGTTTGATGTCACTGTCAAGTGACATCAGCGACGTCATTCTCCTATAAAAGGAAGATGACCTAATTGTAATCCAAGCTGAAGCGTGTGATCTAATAGAAAAATCTTTTTGCAGAATTCTCTCTCTCTCTCTCTAACTTAGTTACATGCAAAATTTCTTGTGTTCTTGCTTTAATTTCTAATTCTTGTGCTAAACATGCTAATCAAACCTAATAGATCAAATTACATGCTGAGATCCTTTCAGTTTCTGCTGCTTCTGGTCATTCAATTTGAGGTTCTACGTGGTTTTGATCTAGATTTACTGAAATTACTTTGAATTACCTGAATTTGTGAAATGGCGACACCAACCAATGATCCTCACAATACTGGCTCTCAACAAAGCCTCTGATGCTTGTTAGGAGTGAGTATAACATATGGCAACGACGTATGCTCCATCACTTGTCTATTAACAGCGCAGGTTGTTGGAAATCTGTGGTGCATGGACCATACAAGCCTATGGTGATTACTCCGGAAACAAATGAGAGGGTTCCGAAGAAACCTGATCAGTATTCGGATGAAGATCTAAATATGTTTGAAATTGATGCTAAACCCATGGAATTCTGGCCATGGCACTGCCTAATGAAATCTATTCAGGGCTTATGCATCATGAAACTGCTCATGACCTCTGGGTTGCTTTGAAAGAACAATTTGGAGGAACCGATGAGGTCTTGGAAAATACTTGGGAAATCCTTGCCCAACAATATGAGACATTCTCTCATAGGAAGGGTGAGTCTCTGACTCAACAGTTTGAGCTATTTCTTGTTTGATTTCTGAGCTGAAAATGGTCAAATAAGAATATACAAACAGCCAGATGAACAACCGATTCCTCAGATCCCTGCCTGAGAGATGGGACACATACACTATTGTCCTACGCTCTAGTGCAAATCAAGCACTCTATCTCTCACCCAACTTCATGGGAAACTGCTGACATTTGAAAGAGAGATAGAACAGAAAAGGAAGTTGTCCTCATCTGGAAAGCTCACTGATGACTTTGTATCAGGCAATACTGCACTGATAGGTCAGGAGTCAGAGTATGCTGCATCAAAAAGTGCCTATGATGAGCATATTGATTTCTCTACTAATGTAGAACATGCTTTTATTGGTGTGGATGGTAGTTCAGGTGGCAGCAGTGATAACGGTTCTTTTTGATGGAAGATTTGAAGGGTATTCCAGATGATGATCTGGAAGAGATGGATATTTTGAGCCAAATGGCAATGATCAATATCAGATCTCAAAAGTTCTACAAAAGAACTGGAGGAAATTCCCTGGTCTCTCTGGCAAAACCAAAGTTGTTTTGACAAGAGCAAGTTGAGGTGTCACAAGTGCCATAGGCTTGGACACTTTGCTAGAGAGTGTAGATCATCTGGATCTAACTCATCTGCACCCTTTATGACCTTCCCAAGCAATAGCTCACAAAACAAAGGGCAACATTCCACCAGTTCTGGTAATCCATCACAAGCTCAGTCATCACCTGCATATTTTGTCCCTCAAGGTAATATGCCATATCCTTACCCCTGCTATTACATGCCTCAGCTAAACCAAGTTCAAGCACCCATTGCTCAACAACCACATGCCCTTCCTGAGCCTCAACCATCACAATCTCATCAACAATCTCAACCTCAACAACACAATTTTCACCCCAGGAGTTGTTGACTGGAGCAGTTTACCAGATGATGTCTGGTCATGAACAACTGTTTCCTGGTGCTGGTCAACATGGTGGTGACAATACCTTTGGAAACCTTGCTCTCATGGCCCTGGAGTCTACTGATGGTTCAACTTCAAATGCTCCAACATCACAGGTATCTTTAGAGGCCAAGGCCAAGTTATGTTCTGAATCATGCATAGCCACATTTTCATCTATTAGAGAAGCAAATGTAGCTTTAATTAAAAAAATAATAAGCTAGAGAACATAACTTCCAAAAGAAAAGCTGAGTTTGAGTCTGTGCTAAATGAAAAGAATGATGAGATTTACAAATTAAAATGTCAAATCACTAATGATAAGGCTAAGAAAGAGGCACTTTTAGAGAAGTATAAGGACCTCAAAGAAACACTTGCAACTACCGAAGTAGAGTGTGAACGCTTAGGTTGAAATGCTTCTCAGCAAGCAATCAGCTTCAAATGTGAAGTTTGGAATTGGTTATAATCACACCGCTCCTCCTATAGATTTTACTCCCAAGGTAGAAGTAGAATTTGAAGGAGAAAGAAATAACCAATCCACCTCATCATGTGATTCATCTTTTGATAAAGCACCAAAGTCAGAGGATGAAGTCAGCATTAATTCCTCAAAAACCAATCAGCTAATGCTGAAACAACTGATGGTTAAATGCTGACAGTCACATGATCAAAGAGTTGATCACTTCAGGTGTTGTCTCACAAAGTACTGAAAGTACTGAAGCACAAGTTACAACACCTGAAGAACAAACCCAAACTACTGCAAGTACTGAAGGGAAGAAAACTGCAAGTAGAAAGGTTTGAAAACTACTGAAGAATATATCAGGAAAGCAAGTACTGAAAGGAAGAAAACTGCAAGTACTGATAGAAAACGGCTGAAGAACAAATCTTCAGTAGTTTCATCTTCTTCAGTAGATGATCAACTAAAGATGAAGAAGAAGCCATGTGAAATATGTGGCTTATTCAATCATCTTACTGATGATTGCTGGTATAGAAAGGGTTCCAAACTCAATCAAAATCAGAACATTAAAAAGAAGATTAATAAAATGAAAGATGAGTTTGAAACCAAGTTTGTACCAGCAACATCTCAACCTAAAACCCCAAAGTCCTTAAAGAAATCCAAAAAGAAGGAAGGGTTCATCAGGCAACAGCTGAGGTTGCTCAAAGGAAGATGGTGCAACACAGGAACCCATCACAGCCAAAAGCTGATGTGTCTGATGAGCTGAAAGCTTTAGCAAAAATCAGACACAACTTGTCATGATGGTTCAACATCTATTGGGGAGAGTCAACCAATTAGATGCTCCTGTGCTGAAACCACAGAAAAGGAAACCAAGCCAAAGGAATCCTTTTCTACACCATCCACCACCTCAGACTGTCAATCATAACAAACAAGTTAGTATTAAATCTGTTGATGAGAACAGACCCAAAACCAAAAGGTTTGGGTCTCAAAAACTAACTAATTTGTTATGATGAATGCAGGGTTCTTCAGCAAGCCAAAGAAGCATCTGGTATGTAGACAGTGGAGGATCCATGCATATGACAGGGAGCAGCTCTCTCTTAATGACTACTCTCAAGGAAAGAAGGGGTTTGTCTCTTTTGGCAATGATGCAAAAGGTTACATCATCGGCAAAGGCTTTGTTTCCAATGGTGAAATAAGGTTTGATGATGTTAACCATGTGGAGAATCTCAAGTACAACCTCTTGAGTGTCAGTCAAATGTGTGATAAAGGCCATGTTGCACTCTTCACCAGCCAGAACTATAGGATTCTGTCATCCAAAGTTCTGAGTTTGATTGACAAGGTGTTGGATGAACATACTCTCCTGAAGGCCAACAGGACAGGAAGAGTATATGCCTTAGATCTTTCAAAGAAAATTATCTAAAAGGCCATCCTTGCCTATTCTCCAAGGCTTCTCCTCAGGAATCTGAACTATGGCATAGAAGGCTTGGTCATGTGAATCTCAAAAACATGAACCAGCTGATTCATCATGGTTTAGTAAGAGGGTTGCCTATGAAGGAGTTCAAATGTGATGACAACTGCACTGCCTGCTTAAAAGGGAAGCAACAACAAGTATCATTCCCTCAAATAGAAGAGCCAAAGTCCACTGCCTGCTTGCAATTATTGCATATGGGTTTTTGGTCCTGTCAGAGTGATGAGCATGGCAAAGAAGAAATACTGTCTGGTAATGTGGATGATTACTCCAGATTTGTATGGACTTTCTTCTTGCACTCCAAAGATGAAGCTGCACAAGCTATTATGAACTTTGTGGTGTATGTTGAGAAACAATATCCCTTCCAGTCAAGTGTGTGAGGAGTGACAATGGCACAGAATTTAGAAATCACACACTTGATGAATTCTACTTGTCAAAGGGAATCAAGCGGCAGTTCAGCATTCCAAGAACTCCTGAGCAAAATGGAGTAGTGGAGAGAAAGAACAGGACACTGGTTGAAGCTGCCAGGTCAATGTTGGCTGATTCAGGCTTGCATTGACATTTTGGGCTGAAGCTATCAACACAGCTTGCTATGTGCAAAATAGAGTATTAGTAAATCAGAGGTTGATGAAGACTCCTTATGAAGTGCTACATCATTGGCCCTTTGATTTCATTCTTTAGAGCATTTGGGTGTCCCTGTTACATTCTCAACACAAAGAATCCACTCCAGAAGTTTGAATCAAAGGTGGATGCAGGGTATTTTGTTGGTTATTCATCTACTTGCAAGGCATACAGAGTTTTCAACTGCAAAACAAAGATGGTTGAAGAGACTTTGCATGTGAAGTTTAATGAATCTCCAAAGGACAAGATTCCACAAAACCCTGTGGAGTTATTTGATTTGGACATACTGCAATATGTTCCTTATCAGTCTCCAGCTGTTGTTCCTGTCAATAGTTCTCCACCGGTGGTACTGATGATGATGTAGTAGTACTCACCTTTTCAGATTTAGTGACCACTGCCTGAGTCATCTAAACTGATGCTCCTGTAGCTTCAGCAGCTCCATCCACAACAAATGCTGATGAGATTTCTGAATCCTCTACTTCATTTGAGTTGCCATCACCAACATGGTTTCAAGAATCTTCATCAACATCTGTTGCTGCTGAAGGTCCTACAAACACTTGCACAGACCTCATTGTTTATCAAGAGCTGAAGGATCATCCAATGTCTCAAATCATTGGTGATATCAATGCTGGAGTCTAAACAGAAGTCAATTGTCCAATTTCTTCTCTGCTCTCTTCATCAGTCAGCAAGAGCCAAAGAACTATCATGTTGCATTAAGAGACAATGGATGGTTGAAGCAATGCAGTGAGCTTCTTCAGTTCAAAAAGCAGCAAGTGTGGGAGCTTGTTCCTTTACCCCAAGGTAAGTGTGCAATAGGCACTAAATGGGTGTTTAGGAATAACAGATGAAAAGGGCCAAATTGTTAAGAACAAGGCCAGACTGGTTGTACAGGGGTTGCACAAGAAGAAGGTATTGATTATGATGAAACCTTTGCCCCTGTAGCCAGACTGGAGGCAATTAGATTGTTCTTAGCTTATGCTGCTTTCATAATTTAAAGTTTTTCAAATGGATGTCAAAAGTGCATTTTTATATGGTAAAATAAAAGAAGAGGTTTATGTGTGTCAACCACCAGGTTTTGAGGATAATAAACATCCAGATTGGGTGTATAAGCTTGATAAGGCTCTATATGGGTTGAAACAAGCTCCTAGAGCCTGGTATGAAACATTGTCTAACTTTCTTCTTCAAAATAATTTCACTAGAGGCTCCATAGATAAAACTTTATTCATTAAGAAAGTAGGGCAGCATAAGCTACTTGTTCAAATTTATGTTGATGATATATTTTTGCATCCTCTGATCCACAGTTGTGTGATGAATTTACAAAGTTAATGCAAAAGAAGTTTGAAATGAGTGCCATGGGAGAATTACAGTTCTTTCTGGGTTTGCAAATCAAACAAAGGACTGATGGAACCTTCATTCATCAGTCAAAATATACAAAAGATTTTGAATAAGTTTGATTTACAAAACTGTAAGCCCTGTTCTACTCCCATGAGCAGCACCACACAACTGGATGTTGATCAGAAAGGTAAAGCGGTTGATGAAACCCTTTACAGATGTATGATTGGGTCCTTGATGTACCTTACAGCTTCTAGACCAGACATTATGTTTGCAACATGTGTCTGTGCTAGATTTCAGGCTGCACCTAAAGAATCCCATTTGATTGCAGTCAAAAGGATCTTTAGATACTTGCAAGGTACTCAATCTCTAGGACTTTGGTATTCTACTGGGCATTCTTGCAAATTAGTTGCTTTCTCAGATAGTGACTATGCAGGGTGCAAAGTCACCAGAAAATCAACTTCTGGTGGATGCCAATTTCTAGGCAATTGTTTAGTTTCTTGGCAGAGTAAGAAACAAACTTCAATTGCTACATCAACTGCTGAAGCAGAGTACATTGCTGCTGCAAGTTGTACATCCCAGGTACTCTGGCTTCAGAATCAATTATTGGATTATGGCATTACAGAGACTAAGACACCATTACTCATGGATAGTGCTTCAGCTCTTTGTATTGTTAAGAATCCAGTCCAGCATTCTAGGACCAAACATATTGAGATCAGACATCATTTATTAGGGATTGTTATGAAAAAGGTCTGATTGATCCAAAGTTTGTTCCTAGTGCTGATGAGCTTGCAGATATCTTTACTAAGCCTTTAGACAGTGCATTTTCAAAATCTGGTGCTAAGGCTTGGTATGCTGCAGCTGGGAAATTGACTAATACTGATGCTCTCAGGTCACAAGTACTGATGAGCATTAGTATACAAAAGTCAAAAATAAGTACTGATGAGTTATTTTGTCTTCAGTATTTTTCATATCTACTGATGTGTTATAACTACTGAAGGCTAAAATACTTCAAAGTACTGAAGTACATTATTTGTTGAAAAGAACTGATGAAGTTACAACTACTGATGTGGTTATAACTACTGATGTCTATTTCTAACAAATAAGTACTGAAGAACAAATTTGTCCACAAGTACTGATGTGTAATCTTACACATAAGTACTGAAGACAACATTTGTTCACAAGCTCTGAAGAATAATTTATTTCATCAGACCTTCTAAGCATCTGGTCACAAGAGCTGAAGAATTAATATTCACAAGAGCTGATGACCAATGAAACATCTGAAAAATCAGAGTCTGATGAGTAAGTGTTGAGGTCAGAATGAAACAACTGAATTGACGACAACAGCTGATGAGTAACTTTATCTTTAGCTGATTCAGACAACTGATGTTTCATTTCAAAACATCTGAAGGACCAAAACCATGTCTTCAGTAGTTTCAACTACTGATGACTAACACCAAGTCCTCAGACGTTTACAACAACTGAAGCCAAAACCATGTCTTCAGTAGTTTATAACTACTGATGACTAATACCAAGTCTTCAGTTGTTTACAACCTCTGAAGGTTAAAACCATGTCATCAGTCGTTTAAAACAACTGATGACTAACACCAAAACCTTCAGTCGTTTTCTTTCCGTTTCATACCCATACCCTATAAATACCTAACCCTAACTTCAGAGTTTTTCATTCTCTCACAAACCTAACGTTCAAAAACTCTGAAACCTCTCTCCTCACATTAATGGCGACCATGCAGCTCAAACCAAGACACAACTGTGTTGCCTACCTTACCAAATCACCCTTTGGACCAAGTTTGATAATGCCATTGATCTAATGTCCATTCTCCATACAAAACGGCTTTTCTTCTTAATCGAACCATTTATGCCGAATCCCTAAACCAGTTCTGGACGAACGTCACCCTTACCACTGGGGAGAATGACACGAGGTCTCTCTCCAGTCGTTCGTCAACAACCAAAAGGTGGTCATCACTTCTGCAATCATTCGCCAAACCCTAAATTTGAATGATGCCACCTTCATCACTGAGTATCCAAAGGGCACAACCGATCTATCTTTTGCCCACCATGGATACCAGGGTGACCTTCGTGCTTCTACCATCCTCAAGAAGCACTTCCATGATCTGAACGATTGATCTTTCACATGGTCAATGTCTGTCTTGCCCCTAAAACTTCTTCATGGGATCAAATGTCATCCAGGTGGCAACAGGTATTGTATTCCATCCTAGAGCAACAAAGTTTAAATTTTTCTGAAATAATATTTTAGAACTTAAAGATATGGCTGTGAAACCTTTGGCTAACCGATGGATATTATATCCAAGGTTCATCATGGCCATCATTGAAAACCAGCTTCAAGCTGAGGGACTTGTTGGCCTTGGAGTCCCTGCTCTGGCAGTATTGGCTGAAGTATACTCCAGGCACAACTCAGACCAACATCTCAAACAGGCTGCCCAGCTGCTAAAACCAAGCAGCGGGAACCCACAGCCTCCACCTCAAATCCAAAGTCCCCACCAAACCAAGAGCCAAAAAGCCCAAAAAGGCTACTCAGGGAGTTGAGTCCCCTGAGGATGCCCCTGCACCATAAGGCAGGCAGGAAGTAGCTACTGGAATTAATCCCCAGTAGTTACAAGGACTCTACCAGCCTAACCGCTCAGGCATCCTCTCAACAGGATCCTGAAGCAACACTTCCGGGGGCAGCCACATCTCTGGAACCTATCTCACTTGAGAAGGTTACCATTGAAGAGCACCACTCTCCCAGGTGCAAACAGATTCACCCCAATCTCCCATTGCAACCGCCCCAAAAAGCCCACATTTATCATAGCAGAAGTGCTGACTCAGCTCACACTCCACCCTTCCCCAGGAACCTATCACAACTGGGAAAACCCCAACCAATGAGAGGGAGGAATCAAGTGTTGCTGAGAACCCCCAGCACAGGATTACCATGTTTTATCTTCCAGTGTGGCAAAGGAGATAAGAACATCTGGTGAGGCTGCCACTCTTCCTGATTCAGCACATGAACAGGATGCAGCTGGTAACATCTCTAAGTCCTCACCAGAGGCAACTGCCGATGAAGGATCCTCTCCTGAGGCAGGAAGTCCCCAGTACCAAGACAAAGGGGCACATGTGATTACTGAGCCACACTCAGCACATGTACATCCTGATCTAATCAGGAGGTCAGGATTCTGATTCAACTACAACTGATGATGACCTGAGCTTCTTCTATGATGTTTTAGCTCAAAACCATTCTTGAGGATGAGGTGAGTAGACTCAAAGAGCTACTTGCCAAAATGACTCAAGAATCAAGTCCATCTGCCACCATTCACCCACAGATGGCACCTTCTCCTGAAGGTCTCACAAACACAGAGCCACTCCCAAAATCTAGCCACCAGCCCCTGCTTCTAGCACTATTTCTCAGGGACAGAACCCCCTGAGCAAATGGTTGCTATCTTTCAAAATTCCCGCCTCTCATCACACCCATCATCACTGACATAGTGAATAAAACCCTTGATGAGAGGCTTGCCTCAAACATACAAACCCTGGTGGATGATGCTGTGACTAAAAGGCTTTCTGACAGTCAAACCCTGCAACCAATGCAACCAAAAAGGGGGAGACTCAGTCAGTGAAAGCAATCAAGAGGAAGAGAATGGAGGAGAAGAAAGAGAAAGAGAAAGAAGTAGAGAAGGAGGAGAAATTGAGAGGGAGATGGTAGAGGAGACTGAGAGAAAGAGAAGGAGAGAGAAGGGAAAAGAAATAGAAAAGGTGACTGAAAGTGAAAAAGACTTTCATGTCACATATAAAAAGAAGAAGGGTGGAGAAAAGGAGAAGGAAAAGGAGCTAGCAGTCCTTGTCAAGGAAGCTGATGCCCAACACAGCAGTCAATGGATAAAATCATTGATCAGTTGTTTAGGCAAGGCTTTGACACTGCTGAGCTAGATAGAGATAAGGAAGTTGGAAGTACAAGAGATTGAAAGCCGATGGTCTGGTCATAGTGAACAAGAAAAGGAGAGATTAGAAGCTATGACCAGATTCATTTCGAAGTATCTGGGGAGATCAGTCCTGGAAGTCAAATCATGGTCCAGGGACAGCATCTTGGAAATAACACCAAGATCTGTTCGTCTGAGGTATTCACCAAGGGGCTGATCATAGAAGCCCTAAGTGAAGCTGGTGCTGGGAGCAGGACTGAACTAGCCAAGCACACCAAAGCCTCACTTCATCCAAATTGCTAGAACAGCCTGCCCAATCTCCCACACCAAAACAATCCACATCACAACACACAAAACCAACTCCCTTACCCACAAAACCAATAGCCGATGATGCACCCTAGAAGAGGAAGAGAAGGGTGTTGAGGCTTGAAGAAGAAGAAGAAGATGATGAAGATGAGGACAGGCTGCCAATTTCAGCTGTCATTCCATTGCCGAAGGCCAAAAGTCACCCTCCAATAATTACTCCTGAGATCCAAAGGCAAATTGTTAAAGTGAAGCTAGAAGAAGAAGAGCTTCACAAACAGCATGATGAGGAATTGTTGAGAAGGGTTGACAAAGCTTATGCTGCCACTTCATATCATAATATGAAGAAACATGCTCAGAGATTATACATAAACATTTCAATATCAAAAAGAGAGAGTGAAAATTTGGCCTGATCCCAGGGTGTCTCATAGGATTCATAAGAAAGATTCCTCAGAGAGATACAAGGGCCAGTAAAGAAGATCGTAGATGAAGTGATCACACTGGCCATTGTAGTATCACCCTGGGAGATCCTTAATGACTTCAAGAAAGCCTATAAAGCTAATCAGCCCCCACAAAAGATGCTGGAGAATAAAGTGGTCAAAAAGGGGTTAGTGTATAAGAGGCTTGAGGAAGTTAGGAAGAATGAGCTCCAGTTGTTTCTAGAGGGTAATCACCCTGATGAATTTGCCTACAGAGCAATAACAACTGTGGAGCTCAAGAATGGGAAACAGGTCAAATACCTCTCTGAGTACTATGGGCCTGAGTCACTTTTTGAGGGAGAAGCAGAAGAGCTCACCATGGAGGAACAAATAGTCTTCCTTGAGGCCTACACAAGAGAGTCTTACAGACTCATAGTTGGGAAGTAGGTTTCATGGATGGGGTAACAGCTCTGTGTCCATTCCCCAAGACAGAGTTCCCATCCATCCTTTGATAATCATACTTTTTGAAACCTCTTCCCAGGCCTGTGCTGATCTGGGTCATTTCTGAGCTGATCCAGAAGAAAAAGACCAATCTTTCTGCCAAATAAGTGGGACATCAAATAAGCTTAAAGGTTTTGGCTGCATTGGTTCAAGGGGAGTTTGTTGGACCAAAGAACCAATGAGCCAGATCAGAAAAACCTTTAAGTCCCACAGACATCACAACAACTCTGAAGACTTCATCAGCTGATGATGACAACAACTGAAGACATCAGCTGATGTACAAAGACTAATGACGTCAGCTGAAGTAGAAAACTGAAGACAACAACTGAAGACATCAGCTGAAGACATCAGCTGATGACAACAGCTAAAGTTCAAGTCTGAAGTTCAAGTACTGAAGACTTTAGAGGTTGTCACAATAGCGGAAGAAGTATTCTTCAGTTGTTGTGATGGTTTTCTTTTTCAGTAGTTTCCTTTTAGTTGTTTCCTTTCAGTAGTTTCTTATCAGTAGTTTTCTTTTATGTTTTAGTACTTTGGAAAACGTCTGAAGAGCATGTTCTTCAGACATTGTAGTTTCAGTAGTTTCTTTTAGTAGTTGTAACAGTTTACACTTGTCTTTTGTAAGAAGATGTCAGCTGTTAGACATCTTCAGTAGTTTAGTCTACTTTCAGTAGTTTGTTGTAATAACGGTTAGATGTCACTGTCAAGTGACATCAGCTGCGTCATCTTTCCTATAAAACGAAAGATGACCTAATTGTAAATGTGCCGAAGCGTGTGTTCAATGAAAATATACCTTTTGGTAGAATTTCTCTCTCACTCTATAATCATACTGTTTCATTGATACATCTTGTGTGTTCTTCTATATTTGTTCTAATTCGTACGCTATTCCACTGCAAATCCAATCTAATTGATCAAAGTAGATGCTTAGATCCTTTCAAAAACCAACATACATTATGTCAAAGACAAACTGCCCGTGATTGTAGATTAGCAAACGACACAAAACAATATATTTATTTAGACCAACTGTAACTAATACATACTAAATGTGTAACTTATAAGACTACTAACAACAAAAACACAACATTAGAAACAAAAGATAACCTTAGATTTTCACTCACACCAACAAATCATTTTCTATTGATCTACAAGAGGATGAAGCTATCAAAAAACTCAAGATTTCAGCACTGGCTGCCAACTGCCGAATTAAGCCAAGTGCTAAAATACTATCGAACTACATATGCTGAATGACTACAGATCAGCATATGCTAAAAATCTACCGATCAGCATATCCTAAAAAACTGCTGATCAGCATTCAACAGAAGAGCTACTGATCTACTGCTGATGATCAGCACTAAACTCCATGAGTTACTAATCAACTGCTACTCAGAACAAGACCATTTGTACCGTGGCTGCTGTGTTTCAAATTTTGGAGACAACGTATTGCTAAATGTGCCAACTCTGATTCACAGATTATCCGTTTTGCTATAGATTCTGTATAGAATAGTTTATTCTTTTGTTAGATTTCATAGTATAAAAGTCCTCAAACTTGTATAGTAGAGGCAAGCTTTAAAGTCACTTGGTTTTATCTGTCGATTGTATCACTTGTACTCAAACGATTAATCAAGTGAATACTTTAAAATAATTACTTGTGTATTTAAAATTCCTTAAAGTATTTGTGTATTGTTAGTATGTAGTTAACTTAGATTCCTAGTTGATTAACTATTGATCAAGGAATAAGTTCTTGTTAATTTATAACCAATCCAACAAGTGGTATCAGAGCTTTGGCTCTTGATTTTCTTGAAATTATCTTTCAACAAATCACTTGTTTCTTCCTTTGATTACATTACAAAACACCACGTTTCTTCATATCTCTTGACCCTCTCAAAATGACATTGTAGCCATTTCTAGTAAGCATGATTTGGAGAATGAAACACAGACCAAACCTCCCATGTTCACACCAAATGACTATGATACCTGGAAAATTTGAATGGAGGGTTTTATAAGGAATCAAAACATAATACTTTGGCTCTCTATTCTGAATGGACCATATGTCCCCATGGTCCAAGTTGATGGTGAAGGGTCATGATCCCCAAAGATCCTACAAAGTACTTTAATAAATATATGAAAAAGATAGATGTGGATTCAAAGTTTCTATGGATGGTCAAAATGAGCATACCCAACAACATCATGCATGGCCTCAAGAAATTCACAAGTGCCCAAAAGTTGTGGGAAGCATTAAATGCTAGATTGAAGGAAAGAAGGATATGAAAGAAAACAAAAGAGATGTCTTAAAACAAAAGTTTGAGAACTTTGGTTTCACAAGGGAGAAACCATGACTGCTACATATCTTTGATATGTATAACTTTAAAACTCTCTTAATAAAGAAGGAGAGAAGATGGAGAATAGTGATGTTCTCATAATGTTATGAGGTCTTTACCAAAGACATGGACAGTTTATACTATGTCTATCAAAAGAACTGAATATCTGAAGACAATGACTATTGAGGAGTTATACGACATGCTTAGTGCTTACCACATGGAGATGGATGCAAATGAAGAATCACTAGGTAGATCTTTAAATCCCTTAAAGTTAGCAGCTCCCATGGCCCCCATTCATGAGCCAGTTCATTATGACTTCCATGACCAAGTCTATCAAACTCCTATGGTGACTCATCAAATACCAATGATTACCTACCCTGAATATTCAACTGTTGAATCTCAATCATCACCATGATTCAACAGATGGAATCAACCAGCCTCACCATCTTTTCACAATCATATTCCTGGAACTATGCCTTTGTCAATGACCAAACCAACTTATTTCAACTCTCTGAAGAAGATCTAGAATGCATTCATCCAGATGACATTGAGGAAATGGATATAACGTACTAGATATCCATGATATCCTTCAAGGCCAGCAGTTTTGATAAAGAACAGAAGAAAACTTCTAAGATAGAGGATATCAGGATTTGGGTTTGACAAAAGCAACGTAAATGTTTCAACTACAAACAGTTAGGACACTTTGCCACGGAATTCAAAGCACCAATGTCACACCCATCTCCTCCAGGTTTATCAAATCCTAAATAACACTCAACTCATCAAGGTCTTTCCCCTTCATTCAGCCAAAGATATATAGCAGCTGTAGCCTTAGGAGAGGTGGTGATTGACTAGAGTTTCCAAATGAATGATGTTATATCCATCAACAATATATTGATGGTTAGAAGGTCAATCTTCTCATCTCAGGTAACTTCTGAACCCTACTATACAACTGAATGCATAGCTAAGGCTAAATTGTATACAAACAATAATTTGGATCTCATAAAGGATGTTGATTCAGTCAATCTTCTTAAAACTAGTTTTAAGAAAAATGATCAAGCTCAAAAATAACTAGCTTTAAGAAAAATGATCAAGCTCAAAAAGAAAAGATAATGGTGCTAGAAAAGAATGTTTCACAATTAAAACATGAACGAACCAAACTAGAGACCCAAATTGATGATCTCTTGAGCAGATTACAATCAGCATAATATGATTTAACCATAGCCAAAATATATGCTGATAAATATAGTGTTCAAACTAAAAAGTTTAAAATTTTACTTGCTTTAATTGAAAACTCCTAAAGGTTATATCAAACCAAGACAGGTTTACGGTATAATTTTGCGGAACCACCAACAACATACACTCCCACATATACCCCTAAGTGCAACCTTTAGGTAAGGAAGCAAGTATCTGCCAAACCCATCTGTACAAGGACATTTCTTGAAGAGATTGAGACAACTGAGAAGGAGGAGAATAGCTGAGGAAGTAAATGAAGAGGAGGATAAAAGAGAAAAGGAGGAGGAGAACACAGAGGAGGAGGAGGAGGAAGAAGGAGAAAAGTTCTCAAGGCAAAAACTAAGAAGGCTATGATTCGAAAGATGGATTTGTAAAAGAAAAACCATTTTCCGAAGCCAACTAGTTGTCTACCAAGTCAAATCCCTCCCCCAAGACAAGCTTCATTCAAAACACAGTTGTAACAAGAAGAATCATAACAAAAGCTGTTGTGCTAGAACCTCAAACTATACAAAAATGATACCCTACCATATATTCAAAAGCCCATTTTAAAGCAACTAAAATCCACAACAAAAGGTTCTAAAGAAGAAGATAGAGTTGACCACCCACACTGACCATAATCTAAATCTGAAGATGGGTAGAGCTTAGGGAGGCAAAAATTAGAATATGAGGAAGGAGCTATAAGAGATCAGGAAGATGATGAAGTTAGCAAAGGAGCAGCTGAAAAACACATGCATAATAGGTAGGAAAGACAGGCACTTTGCAAAAGACTGTCAAATACAATCCCCTAGTCTAGTCCATCAAACTTACCAACAAACCTAAATCCACAATTCAGCACATTTGAAAGATCTGCCGAATAAGTCAACAACTGGAATCCAAATGAAGTAGAAGACATTGAAGAAATCTTCACCATCTTCAAAAGCTTCAAAGGGTAGTAACAAGAAGGATGATGTCAAATCAACAGGATAAGCCAAATGAAAAGCCTGTAATTCAAAGACATATGTTGAATCATTAGATGACCTAAAATCAATAGTCAAGCTCTCAACACTTTCCATTGATATAAAAACTGTTGAAAACTGGAAGACCTAATACTAAACAGGCCTGGATCCCCATTCATCACTAACCAAATTGTCTATGTGTAGGAATATCCATAGACCAAACTAACTTATGAATTGTGGATAGTGGATGCTCTCGTCACATGATAGGTGATAGGTGATAAATCATGCCTGCTAAATCTTGAACAATATTATGGTGGATTTGTTACCTTTGAAAGTGTTACAAAATAAGGATAAATTACTCGTAATGAACGTCAAAGTCCAGTTAATTTAATTAACTGGCGTTTACGAACTATATCGAGTACTAATAATTTATAATAGTTGTATATTAGTTACTTAAATTTTTTTTATTACACGTTATAAGTTACGGTTTAAGTTTATAATTGTGTGCTACATTGATCTGACCGGACCCAGTGCCCATTAGAGATTAATTAACAATATTAAGGGAACACTAGGGTTCTTTAACCCTTCACACTTTTTTTAGCTTTGGGGTCGAGAGAAACAAAAAAATCAAAAGGAATACGCCCTTTTGATTTATAACCCAAAGCAGCCCCATATCCAAATATTCCTAGTTTCACAGCCACCTAAAACCATACGCCAGCACCACCGCATATAGCCGCGTGTTGCCGTTTACTAGTGAGAAATACCAAAAACCAAGACCGTTTTCACACATTTTTTCGGTTCATTTATCTAGTATTGTTCGTTGAACCTCAGTGTCTCAAACAGTAAATTATTAACCAACAATATATATTCTTTCTCATTAGTAGGTTAAATGTAATCTGTGTTTGCATTGTTTGTAACCTGGATATCGGGTTCAATTCTGGTATTTAATTATTACTCTGCTCTGTTATATATATTATTAATCTTATTATTTATTATCAACATCAGTTTAATAAAATAAATATAACCAAGATACCACTAAACCTAACAACCTAAATTGAAAATTAGTCGGCATCCAATGTACAAATGTTATATGGGAGAGAATACTAAACAAATGAAGGAGAAACTTAATCAAAACATAAGATGAATGCAAAACAAATGAAAGGCACATGCAAGAACAATCGGATCCCAAATAATAAAAGAAAGTTGAAGGGATTTCATATAGAACCTAAAACAAAACACATGCTACAAGCAATGCGACTCGGTCTCAAGCAAGAGACTAAAACGCATAGATAGTGCAACAACAGATGCTCCCTATCCGTGTTAACTTCACAAGTGATACAACCATGATACACAATCAAATACAGGAGAAACACACACTTATCTCTGAAGAAAACTTGGATAAAATGTTCATACGAAAAAACAAGAACTATGTACTATAATTGAAATACTGAAAGGAAACCATAATTTCCCACTACTAGCACTACATACTATCCAACCACTACTAGAACATGTAGAATAAAACAAAAATAAAAACACCACAAATTAACAATTAAACTAAATTAGTGACAACGTGGACCACATCGACACCAAGCATCCAGCGTATCAATTTCAGTGATCATCAAAAGTCGATGTTGCCACTTCATCAAACTCCCTGTCAATATTGACTTTGTGCATTCTCATCTTGTACATGAAACTCAACATCTTATCCCTTGAAAAGCCTTTAGTAAAGATATCTACTACTTGAGTCAGAGTGTCATCATGAACAAGATCTATCTATCACTTCAAACCTTCTCACGGATATAATGGTAATGAACCTTAATGTGCTTCTTACGTGCACGAAACGTCAGGTTCTCGACCAACTAAGTTGGAGGCTTATTATCACAAAACAAGACACTCTTCCCGTCGTATTTTACTTCACTTTTGTTCGTCCAGATGATAGTTTGAACATGCTTTTGATAAAGATTTCCACCAGAATCCTCAGTTATCACTATGTCTAATAACTTAAAGATCAATTAATGAAAGAAAAGTGAACACAAATCTAACACAACCTATTTGCAAAAGGATTTGTAAAGATGAAGAATAATAACGCTAAAAATACCACAGATAAGCTCCTAGTAATACACAATCAATCAGTGAACTCAAATTAGAAATTTTATTAAAGTTCCAAGAGTTATAAAATGATCAACAAAGAAACATATTTATACAGGACCTAGTTTCGTATACTGTGAAACTGTCATGCACTGTGACATGTGAAACTACCGGGAGAAACTGCAGTTTTGCATGCAGTTTCGCATGCACTTTTGCATGCCACGGAGTACAAAATAAGACTAAACTAAACTACATCCTATTATGAAAATATATAAGGTATAACTAAACTATGAATAAGCAATAACTAACAGCAAGGTGAATACCACCCTATACTTGATCATCAATACTACCCCTAGGGGGTATTCACCTGCCAGTTCATCAGGTTAGCTCCAACCATCGCTTTCTCTATCATCCTAGCCAAATCTGTTACTTTTGTATCTAGATCGTCATGTTCATGCATGCTTTTTTGAGTGGCTTAATCTCCAATCTCACTCCCTAAGCTTTGTTTGCTACCTTCCCAAACAAGCTGACCTCAATCTTAGTCCTTCTCCTGCCCCAAACTTGATTTGATTCTCACATAACACCTTCAGATGATCATCACTGAATGAGAATACCTCTATAGGATCAAACAACTTATTTCATCTCCATCCTTCACCCTTACCACTGCCTCACTTGTTTGGTTATCTTAATACCATTCCCGAACTTCTACAGTCTAGATGGTTGTTAATCCAGTATTCTCACCCTGTCGACGGTCTTAGCAGGCTTTAACTTTAACATAATCTTTCCTTTTTTCTCCCTGTCCAAATCCTTCTTTGACCTCCACCTCTCAGGCTTCATGAATCCAAAAGCAATAGAGTTATCTTGAACACCTAATGGATCTCATGTTCTAGCATACTGGTGCATTTGCTCAAACCAAAATCATGGAGGGGGATCTCTACCAGTCTTCTCAAATCCTACTTAGGAAGGGTTTTAAACGCCTTCCTTTTATGCAGATATGAGATCCTTCCTCCACACCTTTTGATCATGAACATCTTTAGCTTTGAATTGTACATCCAGCTTATAATCTTCTTAAAAATTTCTTCCTCCTTATTCTTTAATGTTATGGAAGATTGGGGTTAGTTTCTTTGGCTCTTCCTCCACAGAGAACAAGTCCTCTTTATACATCTTAATTATATCACCTTCAGCAAAATTCCTTTGAGCCACACATGTCATCGGTCTCTTATCCAGTACATAAAATTCCAGCTCAGAATCATAGTCCACCAGTTGATCTTTCACCTCTTTTTATTTATCTATCTAGTTCAGCTTATCATTCCCCTTTTCACCTTCTAGTCTCTCCTCCCTTATCACCTCGTTCCCAGTAAGATCAGCATCCATATCAAACCCTAGATCAATAAATCCAGCCTCAATCACCTTATCAACTCCTTCACTACTACTTGCACCAGCCTCAAATCTAATGCTACTACCACCGGCATCAAATCCTACACCACTACCACTAGCATCACCAACACCAACTTCAAATCCACCTATAGCACTGCCACCAGCTCCTAATGCTTCTACACCACTACCAGCAGCTCCTGATGCCTTGTCAATAAATGGATATATAGATGTACGAGTCATTTCCCTAATCTGCTCAACAGTTGGAACATCAGCTGCACCAGCATTTCCCTTAACTCACTCACCTCTTCCAACAATCTCCTTATCAAATCACATTGACTTTGCATCATTTTCTTCATCTTATCAATCTCCCTATCCCTCAGCTTCTCTCTCTCCCCTCAGTTTATAACTTCGTCTTTGTCATGCTTAGCTCATTTGATAGGGATGTGTGACAATCCTGATCACACCCTCATCGAGCTTGATCTTATATCCCTCTTAGGCCTCTCAGTTTCTCTTGTAGACCTAGTCTTAGGAATGACTGGCTACTTACTTTTGCTCCCCTTCTTCCGTGTGGGAGAATCAGCTCCATCATCGGAAGATGATCTCTCTACACCCTTCTTCTTCTTCTTTTTCCTCTGCTTCTCCTCTATCTCATCCAATTGTTCTTCAAATGACATATCTATCTCTTTCGTGTACTTCTTTTCTTCTTGATTTCCTCTACATTTCCTCCAGTGGTATAAGGCCCTGTTCCCGGGCACCTAACAGTTGGTCATTCATCACACATAAATCATACATTTATTTTAAACATCGCAGCGAAAATAACTCAAAACCATTTCATCTATTAATGACAGCTTTTGCAAAATAATACAGCGTAGTTAACTATTACAAAATATAACAATTTGCATTACATCACAAAAACATCATTGCTATACAAATGGATGCCATCCAAAAAATGCCAAGTAGCTGCCTCCCATGCCATCCTCGGCAACAATAACCTGCCAACTAGAAAATGCATAAAAGTCAGCGTTACTGAGTGAGTTCTACATTTATAAAATACAAGTTGTCTTTCGCTCATTTAAAACATATCTTTACTATAGCGCATGGTCACACATCATTTATTTCGTTCTTATCGCACGTTTCATACTTATCGCACGTTTAATTCATTTCGTTCATATTGCACATCTCATACGTTTTGCACTTTTTGCACTTTTATTATTATCTTTCACTGAATATCAATCCTGTCAAGCTTTACCCTCTTCATGGCACGCAGCCATGATTTCTGAGGTCGAATGACAAGGATCCCATGTCGCACGTATAGAATAGTCACTAAGACTGACTCCCCTGTGTGTGAACTCTCATGAGGTAGCCAAGATCGCACGCTACATAACACATAGTTAATACCACATCGCACATATGGAGCAGCCACCAAGACTGACTCCCACTGTCTGTGAACCCTCCTGAATTAGCCAAAATCGCATGCTATTTCACACACAATTGTTCTGACAAGTCACCTGGAGTTGTGAACCTTTTTCCATTTTGCTTGAAAGGATTTCATTCGTTCATTAAGTTCCACTTCTCATTATCTTAGTTCTTTCGTTTTGTTAAGATAATACTTTACGTATATTAACATAATCACACTACGTGAAGCCACGTAAATAGTACGTATTAAGAAACAGAACTTACATTAGACATCATCACACAACATCATGCATCATCACACATCATCATTTAGACAACACACATCATCATCTTGTCATCACACATCATCATCAAGTCACCACACATCATCATCTAGCACCCTTATCTAATCACACATCATGCATCACCAAAAGTCAACTTACATGACCCCAGGAACATCCCAAGTCAAAGCCTACATTTTACATTTTTACCAAATTCAGAAAAATATTCTAAGTCTTAGGTGCATGGGCACTATGCAGGCGCATGGCCTTCTGGGCGCATGGGAACACTTAGGCGCATAGGAAGGTTTTGGGCGCATGGGCACTATGAGGTGCATGGGCACTATTGGGGCACATGGCCCAACACTTAGTCATGCTGGGCAAATTCCAGGCGCATGGGCAATCAACTTACACTAAACAACATAATTCAGTCTCCAAACTAACATATATCATGATCTAAGCTTAGCACTAAATTCTAAGCCACAGAAGCATATTCATCACATGATTATAACATCATAACCACCCAAATCATACCCCCTGTGAATACATACAAATACACATACGGGTATGAATACCCATTTTATAAAAATGTTCATACATGCATTTCTAACCCCAAAATCAGTTAAAACATGTAAAAATAAGGTTCTAGAACTCACCTTTAACAACTTTCAGGCAATACTTCTTCAAACCCAAATGCAAAAAGGAGTTAAGTTACCTGAAAACCCACCAATACACACAACCGAACATACCATCATGAATAAGCATGTAGCCGAGACTAAAACCCGACAAGAACACTTAAAACTTTGAATTTCTTACCTTGAATTCGAGTTCCTTGTTCTTCTTCTTCAAAAACCTGAATTCTGCTCTTTCTCTCTCTAAAAATCGTATAAAAAGAAGAGTGCAGAAGATTGTGGGCGGCCATACCACCTTACCAACTTTTCATACTTTTGTCCTTTTGACACTTTTAACCCCTCATCTTTGGGTTAAATTATATTTCCTTCTTTTATTCACGTTTATTATTTCTTTCTCGTCTATTAAAAATATCCAGGTGTTACAAGTCCACCCCCCTTATATAGGATTTGTCCCCGAAACCTGTTATTCCTCAAACGGATATGGGTAATGTTTCATCATCTCTTCTTCAGTCTCCCACGTAAACTCGGATCCCTTCCTATGCTTTCACTGTACACGCACAAGAAAAACCACTTTATTCCTTAACCTTTTCTTTTTACGATCAATGATCACCACTAGTTGCTCCACGTAGTTGATCCGTTCATCTATTTCAATATCTTCCAGTGGTACAACCATATCTTCATCTGCCAAACACTTCCGCAGATGAGATATATGGAATGTTGGGTGAATTCAACTTAACTCATCGGGTAGTTCCAACCGGGCCACCTCTCCTACTCAAGCAATGATTTGGAAAGGCCCTATGTACCTCGGGCTTAACTTACCCCGCTTTCTAAACCGAATGATACCCTTCCAAGGTGATACTTTCAACATGATTCTATCACCCACCTTGAACTCACTTGGTTTACACCTCTTATCGGCGTACGACTTTTGTCTATCTTTAGCTGCCAAATAAAGGCTTTGATCTTTTCTAGCTTTTTGGTCATAGCCTCGATCACTTCGATACCTCCTAACTCCTACTGACTAATATCACCCCAACACACAGGCGTTCTACATCTCCTATCGTATAGCATCTCATAAGGTGGCATACCATTGTTATATGAGAACTCAACTAACGGTAAGTGGCCATCCTAACTCCCTCTAAAGTCAATAACACATGCTCGGAGCATATCCTCAAGCGTCTGTATCGTCCTCTCAGATTTTCCATCTGTTTGAGGAAGATAAGTCATGCTAATGTGTAGCCTTGTCCCCATCACATCATGGAATCTCTTCCAAACATGGATGTAAACTGAGGGTCACGATTAGACCCAATGGACACTGGTACACCATGACGGGATACAATGTCCTTGATGAATAAATACGGTAATCTTTCAGAGAAATACGTCTCTGAGGTCGGTAGGAAGTGAGCTCTCTTTGTCAAACGATCAACTATCACCCATATGGCATCATACCCTCTCAGGGTACGCAGTAACTTCGTAATAAAGTGCATGGTGATATGGTCCCACTTCCACTCAGGTATATCCAATGGTTGGATCTTCCTGTATGGCTTCTGGTGTTCTGGCTTCATTTGCAAGCAAGTAAGGCACTTGCTCACGTACTCTACTAAGTCGAGCATCATACCCGGCCACCAATAATCCTTCTTCATATCATGATACATCTTCGTGGCACCGGGATGAATCGAGTATCGAGTTTTATGAGCCTCGTCCATGATCTTTCCACGTAGATCCCCATAACGAGGAATCCACATCCGTCCAGATCGGGTTCTAACACCGAGAGTGTTCTCACCGAATTCCACGACTAGACCTTTCATCCTTTTAGTTCTAAGACGGTCCTGTTTCAAGGCTTCATCTTGAAACTCCTTGACCTGCGTCATCACTTCAGAGGTCATAATCAACTGATATGCCTTCACCCGAATCGGCTAGGGTCTTTTCATTCGGCTAAGGGCGTCGGCCATAATGTTGGCCTTGCCCGGATGGTAGTGGATCTCACAATCATAATCATTGATCAACTCTAACCACCTCCTTTGCCACATATTGAGATCCTTCTGCTCTAAGAAGTACTTTAAGCTCTTATGGTTGCTGAAGATTGTGCACTTTGTCCTGTATAAGTAGTGCCTCCAAATCTTCAATGTGAAAACCACAACAGCTAGTTCTAGATCGTGTGTGGCATAGTTGACTTCATGGGTCTTTAGCTGTCAGGATGCATAGGCTAGTACCCATCCTCATTGCATCAACACACAACCTAGCCCAGAATAAGAAGCATCCGAATATACCACTAAGTCTTCACTCCCCTCGGGTAATATCAAGACAAGTGCTTGAGTTAATCTCGCTTTTAACTCCTCGAAGGCATCCTCCTGTTCCCGACCCCACACGAACTTCACATCCTTGCGAGTCAATTTGGTCAAAGGTGAGGCTATCTTAGAAAAGTCTTGAATAAATCTCGAATGGCGTCTTTGGAGACTTCCATTTCATCACCGCCTCAACCTTCGCTGGGTCCACCATGATTCCTTAAGCATTCACTACGTGACCCAGAAATTGTACTTCACGTAACCAGGACGCACACTTATAGAATTTGGCATACAACTTCTGTCTCCTAAGTGTGTCCAATACCTCGCGTATGTGGTCGGCATGTTCTTCCTTGCTCATAGAATAAATCAGGATATCATCAATAAACATGATCACTGATTTATCTAACATTGTCCGACACACTAGGTTCATCAAATCTATAAAGGCAGCTGGTGAGTTAGTTAAACTGAAAGACATAACGAGAAACTCATAGTGTCCATAACGCGAACGAAAAGCTGTGTTAGGGATATCTTGCTCCTTCACCTTCAACTGATGGTAACCAGATCGAAGATCTATCCTCGAGAACCAACTAGCAACTTGCAGCTGATCAAACAAGTCGTCAATCCTTGGCAATGGATACCGATTCTTCACCGTCAACTTGTTGAACTCACAGTAGTCTATACACATCCTCATGCTACCGTCCTTCTTCTTTACAAACAAGACCGAAGCACCCCAAGGAGAGATACTCGGTCTGATGAAACCCTTATCAAGCAAATCTTGTAGTTGCTCCATCAATTCCTTCAACTTTGAGGGAGCCAAACAATACGGAGCATTAGCAACAGACTGAGCACTTAGTACCAAGTCAATCAAAAATTTGATTTCATGATTCGGTGGCACACCTGATAAATCCTCTGGGAACACAACGGAAAAGTCACACACCACCGGTACATCGGATAACTGTGGTGTTGACGTGTTCACATCCTTCACGTAGGCCAAATAGGCACTACATCCATGCCTCATGCACTTTCCCACCACCACCATCAAAATGACCTTCGGAATTGTCATAACTCGATCACCGTACATCGTCACCGATCTCCCATCAGGTGCTGTCAGTCTAATCATCTTCTTACGACACACAATGTCCGCCTCGTAGTCTGCTAACCAATCCATTCCTAGGACTACATCAAACCCGCATTATCACAAACAGTTTAGCAGGAAACTTATGACCTTCTAGTTCTATATCGTAGCCATCAATCAAGTCAGAAAACTTAGTAGACTTACCTATGGTAGTTTCTACATCAAAGGGCTCGTCAATACATCTACTACTAATAGGCAAATTAGCACAGAAAGCAGCAGAAATAAAACTACTACTAGCACCAGTGTGTGTTCAAGGTTTGAACATGAACATGAGCTTGGATCTTAGGATTCATATTGATGAAAACAGGAATCGAATGATTAGATGCTAAAATATATATAAATGATGAACATGATGAAGAACACAAACGTGTTTAATGTTTGATGTTTATTGATATAATTGTTGAAATCATCATACCAAAGAATGATCATATAATGTTGAATTCATCATCCATGAGGGATGATGATATATTGTTATTGGTGAGAAACCCTAATTCACCCTAACATGTGGTGAATTAGTCACCCTTTACAAAGATGACATAGGTTAATATATATACTAGTCTAGTAATTAAAATAATTACAAAACAAACCCTAGACTAATATTTTGTTGCTATTGTTCTTCAAATCATCAATTTCAACAATGTTGGAAGTCTTCAATTTCTTCAAAGGTAGAATACCCAACAATACTCCCCCTAAATTGTAGATTTCCAATGTGAATTGAAGTTTGATGTTGATTTTGTTGAATAGTTGTTCAAAGCTAAGAACTTTTTCGTTGATGCGGAAGCGAGGTCTTCAAAACTTTGGAACTTTTTTTTGTTTTTGATTTTGATGTTGGAGGCCCAAGCAATTAAGTCCAAGTCCACCTTTTCTTTTTGATTTAATGATGGAGCCCAAGAAACAAAACCAATGATGTTCATGAGCCCATTTGCAACACAAGGTTGCAAACCCTTGTTTATCCAAGAAACCGTAATTAGGGCAGCCACCATTCGATTTTTGGCAGCCATAATCCGATTTTGCAATCCTAATTGGTAGCCACATTCGGCAGCCTCAAACTCGGTTCGCAAGAGCTACCTTCGGTAGCACCTTTTATTCGCAAAAGACACCTAATTTGCAGCCTCTTCCATACGCAAACCCTAGCGACGGCAGCCTCTTTTATTCGGTTGCAAACCTTGGTTCACAAACTGCTTTTGGCAGCCTGTTTTGCGGCCGCAAGAGCTGCCTTCGGCAGCCTCTTTTGCAGCCCTTTTTCTTCGATTTCTTGCATTGTATGCATCGGATCTTGTATTGTTGAATGATTGTTGAATAGCCTTCTTTATATCTTCAATGTTTTTAGCAATCTAACCAAGAAATCTCATCAAAATCAATATGAATCCACAACTCCAGCTCTGATACCAATTGTGTGTTCAAGGTTTGAACATGAACATAAGCTTGGATCTTAGGATTCATATTGATGATAACAGGAATCGAATGAGTAAATGCTAAAATACATATAAATGATGAACATGATGAAGAACACAAACATGTTTAATGTTTGATGTTTATTGATATAATTGTTGAAATCATCATACAAAAGAATGATGATATAATATTGAATTCATCATCCATGAGGGATGATGATATATTGTTGTTGGTGAGAAACCCTAATTCACCCTAACATGTGGTCAATTAGTCACCCTTTACAAAGATGACATAGGTTAATATATATACTAGTCTAATAATTAAAATGATTACAAAACAACCCTAGACTAATATTTTGTTGCTATTGTTCTTCAAATCTTCAATTTCAACAATGTTGGAAATCTTCAATTTCTTCAAAGGTAGAATACCTAACAACCAGAATCAAATAACACAGAAGCAAGAGTTTGGTTTACTAGAAACATACCTGACACCATATCTAGGTCCGTCCTATCCTCCTCCCTGGTCATTGTGAAAGCTCTGGTGCTTGCCCTCTGCCCTTCAGTTCCAGCTTTCTTCTTTCCTCCGGAACACTCAGCCCTTGGCCTCTTGCAATCCTGGCTTATGGGACCCTCCTCATTGCAGTTATAACACCTTATAGCCCCGCACTCTTTCGCCACGTGACCTGGCTTCCCATATTTGAAACACATGTTCCATCCTAACATACACTCCCCCGAATGTTCCTTCGCGCATTTACCACATCTCTTTGACCCTGCACCGAGTGTGACCACACGTCGATCATCCACCCTCGCAACCTTATTGTTTGGAGTGGCACCGCCACGTCTAAACTGTTTCCCATTCCAATTCCGGTCACCACCACCTTTCGTGCTCACCTCAGCTATCACCACCTTTCGCTCATCATAAAGCCTTCTGGCCAAATCAACCACTGACCTGAACGTACCTGGCCGGGTGGCGATCATGTGCCTACGGATATCCGCGGGCAAACCCTGAACATGCCACTTAATCTTTCATGACATAGGTGTCACCTAGTCCGGCACCAATCATGCCATCTTGTTGAATTTGGTGGTGTACTGTTTGTGTGTCATGGTTCTCGTTTCCAAGTGCAGAAACTCCCTCTCAACCTTATCAAGTTCTCTGTGAGGACAAAATTCCTCGATCACCAACTTCTTTAACTCGCTCCAGCTCATTCTTCCAATCGCTCTACTACCCTCAGCTTGGACAATATTGTCCCACCAGCACAAAGCTGAGTTCACAAATAAGTGGGCGACAAACTTAACCTTCTGATCCTCTCGGCAGTCGCTGATATTAAGTACAACCTCTATTTCTGTCACCCATCAGTGGGAAGTAGCAGCAGTGCCATTACCATTAAAGGTAGGGGTCTTGCACCTTTGAAATGCCCCATAGTTATAGCCTCGAGCTGCTTCGGGCACAACCCCCTCCTCCTCCTCATCATCAGAGACAACCGCATCGGTCTCGGGTTGCTCCACCTCCCTCGCGGGTCTTTTTCTTTCCTTCCTCATTATCGGAGACAACCACATCGGTCTTGGGTTAAATTATATTTCCTTCTTTTATTCACGTTTATTATTTCTCTCTCGTCTATTAAAAATATCCGGGTGTTACAAGTGGCTGCTGCTCTCTGTTCCTCCAGAGGGATCAAAGTATTAATATAGATCCATCGCTCCTCGGTATATATGTTCTCCAGCAGATATTTGATCTTTCCTGAAAAATCATGCCTGGAGGCAGCACAGTTAGCAAAAATTCATTAGGGTCGGCTTAGTTCATCTTCGAGCTTGGGTTACTTTGGCTTTAAATAGTCTAGAATAAACAGAATGAATCTTGGATATAGCCGCCATTTGTCCTTCTTCAATGCCATGATGTTCTCCAACAAGTAATTGTGGATAATCTGGGCTATGTTTGCCTTCTCACCTATAGTAAATATAATCATAGTTGTGGACCACCTCAGATTCAATCCATCTGATCCTCTCTTCCTATGATCTAGACAGCTTATAAAGACATGAGCAATAAACCTCCACTCCTTCAAAAGATATGTCATCTTAATCTCCTTTCGCTTCTTGAAATCTGTTCCCTTATATCCAATAGATTTGAATGTTGTAATAACCTCTCAGTCAGTCATCTCTACACACTCCCCGATATCATTCTCCAGTCTCAAGGCCTTGGGCACAGTCTCAGCTAATATCTGAAGTACTTCTTCCTGAAAACTTTCTTACGGTAATTGTTGTATTGTCTCCTTTACTCGCGCTCCTATTCGAGCACCAGTAACACCTAATGGGGCATTGAGAACTTGGAATTCTCTTTAAATTAAATGGTTATATTCTAAAATTTGAAAGGTTCCCTTTAAAAGTAAGTATACAGGCAGGTAAAAACTTGCACATGCTATATGGGATGAAATTGAACAGCTAGTCTGCCTGCTTTCTTACTTATATAATTAATTCAACTTCTGGTATTTTTTTCATTATAACTTTTAAAATATAACACTTTATTAAATATTAAATATGTCATTATGATGTGCTTAGTTTTCTAAATGAGTCAATCTAAGTTTGTTAAAAAATGAGTAGGTTCAAATATAATATACTATTGTTATATTTAAACAGTCTATTATAACACTAGAGTTAATCTAAAAACATGAAATTCCAAAGTCATTTTAACTCTTACTTACTCTTCTGGCAATATATATAATATGAAGTTCATATTTCTTGTATTTCAATTATTATATATGATCTGGATGCTCGGGATGTTACATTCTCCCCTCTCCCCCTAGAAGAATTTCGTCCTCAAAATTTGGAGGTTTCTCGAATAGTTGACGATATTTGACTTTAATTTTTCTACCAATTCCCAATTCTTCTCTGGTATTTTCTGACATTACCACTGTGTAACATTGCACCCGTAACCCAGTGGGTGTGCACAATTGATATAACCTATAGTGAAAACAAACTTAATTTTCATTCAAAATTTTACAAAATTTTGGGATAATACATTATTTAATTACAATATCAAACAACTTGAAACTTTTATTGCACTAGGTTCCACTGTCTCCTCACTGTTCCTGGAGTAGTCTCACTTATTACATGTGATAGATATACTCAAAAAGACATCAACTATATGCTGGTAAGCTCATGTTATGCAGTTTTCAAAACCAACACAATACAATTGACATGCATGCAACATGGGTTGTGATAATTTGGGCCAGGGATAACACGTGCCGACCATGACCTTTTCATAACCACTAGTAATGGGCTTGTCAGACCCCTCGACCATCGTATAGCTATAGTGGTGTCGTAATGCATACGAGGTATCCTATCCTCTTTTAGCCATTTCAACACATCCCTTTTTTAAACATATAAGGATCCAAGCATACCCTATGGATTATTGAATATTAACAACATTCTTGTATAAAACCAGTTTAGACAAAACGAGTATACAATCATAATTTTATTAATAAACATGATAACTTGCCTGTTTAATAATTGCTCAACAGTTGATAACAGTTCCTAGTATAATATGGTGATATCTCAAGGTACTGATACAGTTAAGTCATCCAAGGTTAGGTAATGGTACAACTAACTAATCACTATCACAGTTGGATCTTGGCTAACACTGAATTGCTTAAGCATGGGTGATCAGTCCATGCCTAACTAAGGCTACGCTACCCAAAACCCAATCTTAACCATAACCTTAACATCTAAGAATAATAATACTATACTAATAATACTCCTAATAATAATACTAAAATAGATATAATTAACTTGACATCACTTAAACAAGAACGTAGCTTAAGTCTACCTACAACAAGTTAGCGTAAAGTCTCCCTATTTGTGCTCCTACTCGAGCTTCAAAAATGACTATTAACAACACCCAGTGGGATATAGAGTACTCAAGATTCTCTTTATAATAGAGCATTTGGAAGAAAACTTATACTTTAAAGAAACCCTATAAGCTTCTATTTATAACAAGCAAGCTGGCAGCTGAATTATTTGCTTTTGTTGATGTGGGAGGAAAGTGAGCAGCTTGGCTGCTTGCTTGTTTATTGACCAGTCTGCTTGCTTGCTTATAACTAATTCAGCTACTTTGTTCTCTCATAAATTTTAAATATATAGTATTCTACAAAATTTTGAATACGTTTTCGGAAAGAGCTCATTTTAGTCTATGAATCGACCTAAGTTTCGCTAAAAATGGAGTAAGGTTGAATATAATATTTCAGTATTATTATTAGATTCTTTGTGAAAATTAATAAACTCTTTACGTCACAACTCATCTTTCAAATTGTCATCTTAGTTGTTACCTACTAATATGACAATATATGAAAGAAAATATTCATATTTCACGTATTTACAACTATTATATTAAGGTGTAAGGTATTACATACTGGATCAATAATGGTGGAATTACCTTCTCAGTTAATTTTCATTGTTGAGAACCAAGAATATTTAACGAGTTTTCAGGGAAGTTTAATAAATCTAATCTACGTGCACGTCCACCAATAGCATTAATTGAGTTTGATCTACAAAACAATTCTGTAGGTTCAATACATGCAAAGTATCATGAATACCTTTCAAGGTTTCAGATAATTCTAGCTTGTATGATTTTGAACGGTCCAATATACCTAGGACTTAACTTCCTGTTTTTACCGAATCGCATCGCTCATTTCTATGGTAAGACATTTAGCATTATGTAGTCTCCTTTTAGAAATTCCAAAGACCTTATTTTGTTATCTTCATAAATCTTCTGTCTATATTGAGCATCCTGATGTCATTGTTTGATTTGTTGGATCTTTTAGGTTGTCTAACGAAAATTTTAGTTTTGGTCAACTAATCATCCTTTATTTCTTTCCAACATATAGGAGTTCTGCATGTCCAAGATAATTGTGTAGTCTTAATGCTAAAATAGTAGTTGTTATTATAAAAAACATACCATCAAAGGCAAATAATCAACCTAGCCACCTCCAAAATCAATCACGCAAGCACACAACATGTCTCTTAATTCTAAATTTTTCGCTCAATCTCGCCATCGGTCTAAGAATGATACGAAGTGCTTAAGGTGATATTGATTCCAAGTTTCTTTTGTAAAGTTTTCTAGAATCTGGATGTAAATCGGCTATCTCTATCAGTGATAATGGATAAAGGCATTCCGTGTTTACTTATTATTTCATCTATCTTGGCCAGTTATTCTATTGGATATCTTTCACTTATGTGTAGAAAATATGTTGACTTGGTTAGCCTATCAATCATGATCCAAATTGCATTATATCCTTGTCTTGTTCTTTAAAGTTTCATGACATGTTAAACTTTTTCAACGTATTGTGCTATGGATATTCTATACTGGCAACTTTAATTGTTGTAGCGTTTGGCTGGTTTTTAATGTTTGATCTTAACTTGCAAAAACATGTTAAACATTTTTCAACGTATTGTGCTATGGATCTTCTTATATTATGCCACCATTATTGATTCAAATGTTTGTATATATTTGTTTGCTCTAGGATGAATTGTGTATTTGGAGTTGTGGGCTTCATCTAATACTTTGCCTAAATATATTCAAATTTCAGGATCTAAATTTTCTAACCAAATAGTGGGATTCCATCAGCTCTTTGAGTTGGTATTTTTTTCTTTTCTAACATTTTGTCAACCTAGATATTCTCGTATTTCAATGCTTCAATATATGCATTCTTGATTTGGTCTTTCCATCAAGCTTGACATCTATCTTCAATGCCTTTATCCTAATTGGTTTAACTCTTTCTTTATGGCTTAGGGTATTCGCGACTACATTAGTCTTTCCTGGATGGTACTTGATTTCACAACCATTATCATTGATGAGATTCTTCCATCTTTTTTGCCTCTTGTTTAAAATCTTTGATTATATTTGAGTAGACTACACACTTAGTACCATAAAAGTAATGTCATCAAATCTTTAAGGAAAACATTATGGCACCTAATTCAAGGTCGTGCGTAGTATAATTCTCTTCATGAACTTTTAGTCTGGTTGTATCAACATATCACTTAAACCATTATATAAGGCGTCACAGTATATTACAAAGTCTTCATTAGCATCTGCTAATGCAAGTGTGGACTCACTACTAAGCTTTTGTTTTAGAAGGTTAAAAATTTCTTATTGTTTTAGTCCCTAGTCAAACATCATATTATTTCGAGTCAAAATTGTTAAGGGTATAGCAATATTAGAAAATTCTTGAATGAACACTTGATAGTATCCTGCTAAACCCAAAAACTTCTAATCTCACTGGGTTCTTCAGTGCTTTCTATTTCATCCCAGCTTCTTCTTGGCTGGATCCACTTGTATTCCCCTATTATTTATCACATGACTAAAGAATTGAACTTCTCTCTTTTAAATGTCATATTTATAGAATTTTTGATATAGCTTTTCTTTCTGAAGGGTTTCTAGAACCATTTTCAAATGTCTAGCATGATCATCTTGGTTCTTTGAACAAATAAGTATGTCAATGATGAAAACAATGATAGACTTGTTCAAGTATGGATTGCAGACTATATTCATCATATCTATGAATATTGCAGGGGCATTGATTAGTCCAAAAGACATAACGAAAAATTCATAATGCCCGTAACACGTCCTCAAGGCTGCCTTCAGAATGTTTTCCTCGCGTACTTTCAAATGATGGTAACCTGATCAAAGATCAATTTTTGAAAAGCAGTTGGCTCCTTAAAGTTGATCAAATAAATAATCTAATCTTGGTAAGGGATACTTAATTATGATAGTTAAATTGTTTAGTTACCGATAATCAATGCATATACGCATTAAACCATCTTCATTTTTGATGAACAATACGGTCGTTCCTCAAGGAGAGGAACTCGGTCTTATAAACCCTTTGTCCAATAGTTTGTTAATTTGCTTCATAAGTTCTTTCTTCTCTGAATGGGTTAGACGGTAAGAAGCCTTCGCTGCTAGTTTAGCACCAGGTATTAAATGAATACATAATTGTATTTGCCGATCAGGTGGAAGTTTTGGTAGATTTTGTGGAAACACGTCTGGAAAGTTTCACACTACTTCGATTCCATTTATCTCTCTCCTTGTCATCTATCACGCATATAAGAAATGCAATACACCCTTTCTTTCTTTTTTTGAACGGCTAGTTGGATCATTGACGGGCCATTGGCCAACTCGATCATCTCCATTGCTCAAGTACAAATCCTGAGACAACCCTTAGGAGGAAACTCACATTAGGTGAAAAAGCCATATGGCCTACCTAGAACCACCTTTTATATTCATCATATGTGGGACTTGAACCTAAGACCTCCACCTATTTTTATGAGATCTTGGGCAACTCATTTTGAACGCTTAAGCTAAGTCTTACTGGTAAACACGTCATTGCTGAGACATTTCATTGCTTTTATTGTTAAGGTAACTCTAGTCTTGGGATTGGAAACATTTCCATGAACTAATAGTTTTGCCCAATCTAGCTTGCGTACCGTCATCATCTTATGTTCCCAATCGAGGCGAGCATAATGCTTACTCAACCAACTCATCCCAAGAACAATATCACATTCACTTATAATGGTTGGTTTTAAGTTTATAGGGAATTAAATGTTAACTAAAGTAATAACACAATCCTTAAAGATCTGAGTTATGTTATTTTGCTCACCACTGATAATTTGTACTATATATGCACATTTTAAAGTTTGTGCTATCAAATTAAAGTAAGATACTAATGGAGTTGAAATGAAGCTTCCTTTTTGCTCTAGTGTCAAATAAAAGTCTAGCATATATCTTGTTAACGATAAACATACCAGCTATTGTTTCATGTCCAGCTTCCTTTAACACATACATTCGGCGCTTAGCCTTGTTTCGATTCTTCATAGGTTATGGTTGTCATAGGTTTTTGCAATCACTTTAGAAATGTCCATACTCCCATCCGGTTGAAGTATCTAACTTTTGGGCAGTTCTTTCACCTTGTGGACATTTAAGACATTTAGAATCTTGGTACTTTCTTCTTCAAGACTCACTGCTATTATTTCTCCATGGTTTGTTAATATGATTCCCTTCATTTTGTGTGATCTTTTCTTCTTTTCTTGGCATTGGTTTTCAGCCTCATTTCTCAATCTTTTATTGCAGCCTCATTTCTCTTTCTTTTATTGTTATAATTTATTAAGTCTTTTTCTACGTATGCAATAGCACTTAATGCAATTTCTAATTCATATGTTTTGGGGGCAGATATCTTGACTAACTGTCAGATATAAGGAGTAACCCCTACGTGTATCTTTTTACCCACTTTGCTTTAGGTGTTAAATATTTAGGAAGTAGACAAGCCATTTCATTAAATTTGTTTGTATACCGATGATGTGTCATGGTACTGGCTTGTAGTTGTTAAAATTCTCTTTCCGCTATGTCTCTTTCAACTTTAGGACAATTTTTTCATCCCAAGCTCTTTTAGTTCATTCCACGTCAAACTAGCAACAATTCTAGGCACTTTAGCTTGTTTCACATTGTTCTACCAAAACAATGCCTCAAACCTAAATGAATGAGTGGCATACATGATAGCCTATGTGGTTGTGTATCCATGAATTTCAATAACAACTTCCATCTCATGGATCCACTAAAAAGTTGCCATGACATATCTTTTACTGTCAAAAATTGGGGTTCATGTCCCTTTAAAGTTTTGGAAGAACAACCCTGCTTAGGTTCAAATTCCAAAGCATCGTCTATTTTACCATCAGTACAACAACAACAATTGTAATTTTTTAGGGTCCAAGGTTTTCTAGAGTGAGTTAGTTTATGGTGTAGGATTTGTCATGTTAAAGATTATCCAACTCTAACATGAAAGAATAACAGATTTAATTAATAAACTCAGTTACAATTGACGTCACCAATAATTTTATTAAATGAATCAAGTATTACAAAAAAAAACAAATGAACTTACTAAAATCCTAGTCATAAAGTACAATTTGGGTAAGGCGTATATTATGTGGAGGTATTGTATTATCCAGCGCTTTAGGAATGCATTTAACCTGTCTTTCTATTGTTGATTGTAAATTGTATAGGATTCTAATAAATGTATGTGAACATAAGACAATGTAGAAAAAAACTATGTATGACAGTAAGTTAGCAAACCACATAGAACAGTGATATAACAAAAACTATGTTGGAGTAAGAAGGAATTAGGATAGAAGACAACCGATAACATACACTTAGCATGAAAGACAAAAAGCTTATGATGTAGGTGGAAGCACAAGATAACAAATTGAACATGTCGATTCACAAAGAATGCAAGGAACAATTCTTCTAACTATCATTGATTCTAACTGAATACTGATAATTAGGATAATCACACCCTAACACACACTTTGGTCAGGGAGAAAATTGATTTTTTCATAAACTTTATAAGTGATCCTCTCCCCATGTTTTTATAAATAAGAAGCCAAAAGTCTATTGGGCCTCAACATATAAACGAGTCATAAACTGGGCCATAAACAACGTCCAACAAAATGTAGAAATAAGACAAATTTTTTATTAAAAAAACTCATAAACTAAGTCATTTTATGGGTTGAAATGATAACCCACGGTGGTTTGTAGAAACGTGCTGCTTGATCCAACGGTCATTTTGAATAGTCACAGTCCCGAAACGGAGACTTCTAGCACAAGTTATGGTCATTTTGTGAGGCCCCTTGGACAAGCGGTCATGGTCCTCCAAAAGAGATATAGCTTGCTACTCCACATCTGGGCATGCACCAGTTTACCTTGATTTTCCCTCTCGGACACCCAACTCAGCTCCCCTAATTGGCCTCTAGCATTTCTATAAAATAATTTTACAGATCAAAAACTTGTAAATAAATCATAACTGTTAAAAAATAAAGCAAATAGTGATGCAAAATGACAATTAAAAATTACTTGGGATCATACTTGGCATATGCCAAAAAAGTTTTCTGAAACTTCTATATCTCTTTTAGATAAGTATATGAAAAATCATGGTTGTTCATGATGGGGATATCATGAGGCTTTTTTAGTCGTTTATTAGGTTCTTAAGATTTCCAGATGTAAGAAATTAATTAAGATCAATTGAGTTATGAAAGATCAGTATATGACTAAACTATAGTCAATAAGCTAACTGACATTATGACCAAAATTCAGTAAAAATGGCAACTGACTTTATGACAAACTTAACCACATGAGCTCAAGTCTAAGTGAAGTGTTGTCCTGTTTTCAAGGTGTATGCTAAGGGAACATAAGATTAAGTTATCTAACAGCAAACTAAAGGAACATTTAAGGAAGAAAACCACCGTACATTATGTCAAATAGACAAACTGCCCGTGATTGTAGATTAGCAAATGACACAGAACAGTAATATCTTGTTTTAGACCAACTGTAACTAATACATACTAAATGTGCAACTTATAAGACTACTGAAAACAAACACATAACATTAGAAACAAAAAGATAACCTTAGATTTTCACTCACACGAACAAATCATTTTCTATTTATCAAGAAGAGGATGAAGCTATAGAAAACTCAGGTTTTCAGCACTGGCTGCCAACTGCCGAATTAAGCCAAGTGCTAAAATACTATGAAACTACATATGCTGAATGACTATCGATCAGCATATGCTAAAAATCTACCGATCAAAATATGCTAAAAACTGCCGATCAGCATTTGACAGAAGAGCTACTGATCGACTGCTGATGATCAGCACTAAACTCCATGAGTTGCTTATCAACTGCTACTCAGAACAAGACCATCTGTACCGTTGGCTGCTGTGTTTCAAATTTTGGAGACAACGTAGTGGTAAATGTGCCAACTCTGGTTCATAGATTATCTGTTTTGCTATAGATTCTGTATAGAATAGTTTATTCTTATTGTTAGAATTCATAGTATAAAAGTCCTCACACTTGTATAGTAGAGGCAAGCTTTTACGTAACTTGGTTTTATCTGTGATTGTATTATGTGTACTGAAATGATTAATCAAGTGAATACTTTAAAATAATTACTTGTGTATTTAGCATTCCTTAAAGTATTTGTGTATTGTTAGTAAGTAGTTAACTTAGATTCCTCATTGGTTTACTATACAAAAGCCCATTTCTAAAGCAACTAAAATCCACAACAAAAGATTCCTAATGAAGAAGATAGAGTTGACCACCCACACTGACCATAATATAAATCTGAAGATGGGTAGAGCTTAGGGAGTCAAAAATTAGAATATGAAGAAGGAGCTATATGAGATCAGGAAGATGATCAAGTTAGCAAAGAAGTAGCTGAATATCACATGCATAATAGGTAGGAAAGACATGCACTTTGCAAAAGACTATCAAATACAATCCCCTAGTCCAGTCCATCGAACTTACTAACAAACCTAAACCCTCAAGGAAATCTGCAGCTGCCAAACAACCATTTAAAAGAAAAGACGATGGTCAAAGAACTGTTTGGCAGTCAATCATTAAAGTGCTGATTTCAAGAAAAATTCTGCATATTTGAAAGATCTGCCGAATAAGTCAACAACTGCAATCCAAATGAAGAAGAAGACTTTGAAGAAATCTTAACCATCTTCAAAAGCTTCAAAGGGTAGTAACAAGAAGGATGTGTCAAATCAGTAGGATAAGCCAAAAGAAAAGCCTGTAACTCAAAGACATATGTTGAATCATTAGATGACCCAAATCAATAGTCAACCTCTCAACACTTTCCATTGATATAAAACTGTTGAAAACTGGAAGACCCAATACTAAACAGGCTTGGATCCCCATTCATCACTAACCAAATTGTCTATGTGTAGGAATATCCGTAGACCAAACTAACTTATGAATTGTGGATAGTGGATGCTCTCGTCACATGATAGGTGATAGGTGATAAATCATGCCTGCTAAATCTTGAACAATATTATGGTGGATTTGTTGCCTTCGAAATGATACAAAATAAGGATAAATTACTCGTAACGAATGTCAAAGTCCAGTTAATTTAATTAACTGGCGTTTACGAACTATATTGAGTACTAATAATTATTGATATGCTTAAACTCAGTGTGTAGTCCCGCCTGACCTGGGGTCGCGATCGAGCATTGCTTGGATTCTTGGATATGGAAATGGATTTAGGCATGGTTTCTTTTGAGATCCTCATTTATGCCTTTGTTTAGCGTTATTAGTTACTTAAATATTTTATTATTACACGATATAAGTTGCGGTTTAAGTTTATAATTGTGTGCTAGATTGATCTGACCAGACCCAGTGCCCATTAGAGATTACTTAACAATATTTAAGGGAACATTAGGGTTCTTTAACCCTTCACCCTTTTTTGTTTAGCTTCGGGGTCGAGAGAAACAAAAAATCAAAAGGAATACGCCCTTTTGATTTATAACCCCAAAGTAACCCCATATCCAAATATTCCTAGTTTCACAGCCACCTAAAACCACATGCCAGCACCACTGTATATAGCCGCGTGCTGCTGTTTACTAGTGAGAAGTACCAAAAACCAAGACCGTTTTTCACACATTGGTTCGGTTCATTAATATAGAAATTGTTCGTTGAACCTCGGTGTCTCAAACTGTAAATTATTAACCAACAATTTATATTATATCTCATCAGTAGGTTAAATATAATCTGTGTTTACATTGTTTGTAACCTGGATATCAGGTGGCTCAATTTTGGTGTTTAATTATTACTCTGCTCCGTTATATATATTATTAATCTTATTATTTATTATCAACATCATTTTCATAAAATAAATATAACCAAGATACCACTGAACCCAACAACTCGAATTGAAAATTAGTCGGCATCCAATGTACAAATGTTATATGGTAGAGAATACTAAACAAATGAAGAAGAAACTTAATCAAATACATAAACAGATGAATGCAAAAACAAATGAAAGGCACATGCAAGAACAATCAGATCCCAAATAATAAAAGAAAGTTGAAGGAATTTCATATAGAACCAAAAACAAAGCACATGCTACCAGCAATGCGACTCGGTCACAAGCAAGAGACTGAACCTCATAAGATAGTGCAACAACAGATGCTCCCTATCCATGTTAACTTTCACAAGTGATACAACCATGATGTAAGGCCCCGTTCCCGGGAAACCTCACAGTTGGTTAATCATAGCATAAAAATCAGTTTAATAATAAAACATTGCAGCGGAAAATAATTAAACATTCATTTAAAACTTAAAGACCCCATTGTACTCATACATTTATCCTTTAAATGTAGACAAAACATATTCCTTGTTCATTAATTACAATAAAGACTTCATTAACAGGAATGCCATCCATATCTCCCCAAGTAGCTTCGTGGTGCCATCCTCAGCATCAGCGCTTACCTGCCCACTATTATGCATAAAAGTCAGCTATGCTGAGTGAGTTCTAGTTTTATATAAATAAGAAAATATAAGCTTTTATCCTCCATATAATGAACACACATACATCATACTTCAAAACATTACTTGCATCATATTAAGCACGTTCATTATCTTCCATTCTTTCATTATGTTTTCACTTCATCATAAGCGAGATTGCACAAAGCAAGACTCCAAGTTGATTGACAACGAATGTCAATCCCCATCGGTACACGTTATCCATGGTCGCTACCCCCGACGGTTGATCGATCCCCGTCGGTACACATCTTCATGGTAGCTTCCCCCGACAGTTGATCCACACTGCTAGGCACATAGCCCGCTCATGAATACGGATCCATCATCATACATCAGACTCACATAAGTGAAGTCTACCATAGTGCTTGCAAGACTTTTCATCATCAAACGGGCCCGGGGTAACATTCGTTAAGTTCCACTTCTCATTAATATTATCTTCATTAATATATAATATGTAACTTATTAAGTACACAACATACCAAGTACTAGTCATCATAACACGTAACCGACCCTCCGCGGGACAGCGGGGGTTCGGGGGCGGCAGCCCCTGACAGCGGGGTCCTAGGGGCAGCAGCCCTAGTGGGGTCCAAGGGGCAACGCCCCTGGCAGCAACGGATCTAGAAATCACCTGAACTTAGCAAATAGCTTAAATCCTAAGTTACTTAAGCTATGGTCCGAATGCTCTGGCTGCACGAAAGTTAATACACAAAAACGTCATTTTTTCATAATTTCGCCCACAGTTTCGCTGGCAGTTTCGCTGCCAGTTTCGCTGCCAATTTCGCTGGGCAGCACTTCTGCCAGTTTCGCTAGACATATTCGTTGTGTTAAGCGCCCAACCTTCGTTGGAATTTCCTAGTTTCGCAATGTCTATGGGTCCATAGTTTCGCTCGAACGAAACTATAGTTTCGCCCCAGCGAAACTGTAATTTTGCTGGAGATGCTCTTAGTTTCACTGGATGATTATGCAAATTCGCTGGATGCATATACAGTTTCGCAGATCGCATAAAAATCACGAACCAGTTCGTTTTTAACCCAAAATCACAACTTTTTACGTCCAACCTTTTAGTTTATCATCCATGAGGCTAAATCTAAGCTTTATACATGTTTTCATACGTAAAAATGTGACCTTTATGCGATTCTTTGCAACTTTTCAAAACCCAAAACCCTAGAATCCGGATTTGATCTACAGAAGGGTTTAGGGGTCATTCTTACCTTGTTTTGTTGCTCCTTTCTTGAGATTTGTTGCCCAAACACCCAGATCTTCAATCCTTTGACATTAGAAGCTCCAAAACTTGAGTTTCTTTCACTTTCTCTCTCTACTTTCTCTCTCTACAGATTTTGGAGTTAGGGTTGAAATGAAGAAGATGGTGGCTGCCTTGGGTAGGATAAGGGCTGATTATGGGCCTCAATTACTCAAGCTCTTGTCCATAAACCCAAATTAGCCTATAACCCTTTTTCCTTTTTCTATTAAATACCCATTAATAAGCCCCTAATCCTTTATGACTCGTTTTGACTTTTCGGGGTGTTACAAGTCTCCCCCACTTATTTAGGTTTCGTCATCGAAACCTGTCAGTCATCAAACAATTGAGGATAAATTTCCTCATCTCCTCCTCGGCCTCCACGTAGATTCTGATCCTTTTCGCGAGTAGTGGACCTACTTTATTACGTAAGCGCTTCTCCTTCCAATCCAGGATGGCCACCGGCTGCTCTACGTAGTTTAGTCGTTCGTCGACTTCAATGTCTTCTAATGGTACAAATGCATCATCGTCTGCTAGACATTTCCTAAGATGAGATACATGGAACGTGGGATGAATTCCACTTAACTCATCATGTAATTCTAGCCTGTAGGCCACTTCCCCTACCCTTGCGATAATACGGAATGGCCCTATAAATCTTGGGCTTAACTTCCCCCTTTTTCGAAACCTGATGATCCCTTTCCAAGGCGATACCTTGAGCATAACCTTGTCACCAACCTCAAACTCTATCGGCCTACGCCTCTTATCAGCATAAGACTTCTGGCGGTCCTTTGCTGCTTTCATGAATGCCTTAATTTTATCTAACTTCTCGGTTGTGACCTCAATCACTTTAAGGCTTCCCAATTCCTTTTGCCCGATGTCACCCCAACACACGGGCGTTCTGCACTTCCTACCATACAACATTTCGTAAGGGGCATACAATGCTGGTATGGTAACTATTATTATATGAGAATTCCGCCAACGGTAAGTGCTCATCCCAACTTCCTCCAAATCGATACACATGCTCGCAACATGTCTTCTAACGTTTGAATCGTTCTTTCCACTGACCATCCGTTAGGGGTGGTAAGCCGTACTAATATGCAGTCTAGTCCCCATTGAGTCGTGAAACCTCTTCCAGAACTTGGACGTAAATCGCGTGTCCCTATCCGAAACGATAGACACTGGCACGTCGTGACGAGCCACGATCTCCTTGATAAATAGCTCTTCCAATCTCTCAGAGGAATACGTCTCACGAATTGGTAGGAAATGGGCGCTCTTTGTTAGACGGTCAACAATCACCCAGATCGCGTCGCTCCCTCTCGCTGTGCGAGGTAGCTTCGTGATGAAGTCCATTGTGATGTGTTCCCATTTCCATTCGGGGATATCCAAAGGCTGGATCTTTCCATATGGCTTTTGGTGCTCTGCCTTTACTTGCAGACAAGTCAAGCACTTGAGACAAGTCAAGCACTTGCTTACGTACTTAGCCACATCTCGCTTCATTCCTGGCCACCAGTAATCTTTCTTCAGATCTTGGTACATTTTCGTGGCACCAGATGAATGGAATAGCGGGTTTTGTGAGCCTCATCCATGATCTTCCCCCTCAAATCCCCATAGAGAGGGATCCACACCCGCCCAGATCGGGTTCTAACACCCAGGGTGTTTCCCCCAAATCTGAAACCTGCCCTTTCATTCTTTCAGAGTTGACTCTGTCTTCTCTTAATGCTTCAACTGAAATGCCCTCACTTGTTTCATAACATCAGGCGTCATGATTATCTGGCAAGCCCTCACCCGAATTGGTTCGGGTCGTCCTTTTGGCTAAGGGCGTCAGCAACCACATTAGCCTTGCCTGGGTGATAGTGAATTTCGCAGTCATAGTCCTTGATCAGTTCTAACCACCTCCTCTGCCTCATGTGAGTTCCTTTTGTTTGAAGAAATACTTCAGACTTTTATGATCAGTGAAGATGGTGCACTTCACCCCATACAGGTAGTGCCTCCAAATCTTCAATGCAAACACCACCGCTGCCAACTCCAAATCATGTGTAGGATAATTGGCCTCGTGGGCTTTTAGTTGTCTAGAAGCATAGGCTATCACCTTCCCTCGTTGCATCAACACGCAACCCAATCCTGCATATGAGGAATCCGAGTAGACTACCAGGTCCTCGTTACCTCAGGTAGCGTCAGGACAGGGCTTGCGTTAACCTCATTTTTAGTTCTAGGAAGGCGTTCTCCTGATCAGGACCCCATTCATACTTCACATCCTTCCGGGTCAGCTTATTCAAAGGAGAAGCTATCTTAGAGAAATCCTGGATAAACCTCCTATAGTAACCTGCCAGACCTAAGAAACTGCGAATCTAGGTTGGCGTCTTTGGAGATTCCCATTGCATTACCGCTTCAACCTTCGCAGGATCCACCCTGATCCCCTCGGGATTAACCACATGACCCAGAAACTGTACTTCTCGAAGCCAAAATGCACATTTGGAGAACTTAGCATATAACTTCTCGCTTCTGAGTGTCTCCAATACTTCTCGAATATGATCGGCATGTTCTTCTTCACTCTTTGAATAGATCAAAATGTCATCGATGAACACTATTACCGATCTATCCAACATAGGCCGACATACCCGATTCATAAGGTCCATAAAAGCAGCTGGCGCGTTAGTTAAACCAAAGGACATGAGGAGAAATTCGTAATGTCCATAACGTGTCTGGAACGCTTTTTAGGAATGTCTTGTTCTTTCACCTTCAGTTGGTGGTAACCAGACCGCAGGTCTATCCTTGAAAACCAGCTGGCACCCTGAAGTTGATCGAACAAGTCGTCAATCCTTGGTAGCGGGTATCGATTCTTTACGGTCAGCTTATTGAGCTCGCGATAGTCAATGCACATCCGCATGCTACCATCCTTCTTCTTGACGAATAAAACTGGAGCACCCCATGGTGAGATACTCGGCCGGATGAAGCCCTTATCCAGTAAATCTTGCAACTGGTCCCTCAATTCCACCATCTCTGAAGGAGCCCATCGATATGGTGCCTTAGCGACGGGCTGCGCTCCCGGTAGCAAATCAATTTGAAATTCGATTTCACGGTCAGGCTGCACACCAGTCAGGTCTTCAGGAAAGACGTCAGGAAACTCGCGTACTACTGGCACGTCTGATAATTGTGGCTCTGGCGTGCCTACATCTTTTACGTAGGCCAAGTAAGCGCTACACCATGTCTCATGTACTTTTCAGCTGTGATCATCGACACGACCTTCGGCACACAACACACCTTATCCCCACGAACCGTAACAGAACAACCATCGGGCGCTGTTAGACGAATCATTTTCTTGCTACATACAATATTGGCTTCATAGCTAGCTAACCAATCCATGCCTAACACCACATCGAAACCTGCAATGGCCATAACATGCAACCTAGCAGGGAACTTACAATCTTCTAACTCAATCAGGCAATCCTCAATCACTTCAGTTATCATAGTGGACTTACCAATGGCTGTTTCTACAAAAAGGGCTCGTCTATCTTCCTACTCTTATCATGCAATAAACGACAAAAGGCAGTAGACACAAAACTCCTACTTGCACCGGAATCAAAGAGCACCGAAGCATATTCGTGATCCACTAGAAACATACCTGAAACTACTTCTGGATCTGCCCTGGCCTCCTCCCGAGTTATGTTGAACGCCCTCGCCTTTGCCTTTAAACGTCACCCTTCCCTTTGTCTCCAGCTTTAACCGTTCCTCGTCCTCCTGATTTTCCTTTCTTGCAGTCCTTCTCCGCATGCCCTATCTCACCACACTGGTAGCACTTCACCGCCTTGCACTCTCTAGCATAGTGACCCTCGCCCCCACATTTAAAACACTTTCCAGTCCCAACTCTACACTCCCAAAATGGTGTTTTCCACATTTTCTACAGGCACCCCCTTCACCTGCATTTCCCTGCCTACCTGATTGATCCTCAGCTTTCATCCTCTTCTCTCCACCCCTGAAGTTATCACCTCCGAACCTCTTCCCACTTCCATTCTTGTTTCCACTCCACTTCTCCACCTTCTTCTGCACAGGTATTGGGTCTCTCTCATCGTACAACCTTCCAGCTAAATCCACCACAGACCTAAACGTGCCTGGTCTCGCTGTAATCATGTGTCTCCTGATGTCCAGGGCAAACCCTGCATGTATCTTTTGATCTTCTTGATGCAGGTGTTACCATGTCTGGCACAAGTCTTGCAAGTTCATTAAACTTGGAGGTATACTCTTGATGAGTCATATTCCCAGCCTCCAAATACAAGAACTCCTTCTCAATCTTGTCTAATTCCCGATAGGGACAATACTCTTCCAGCACCAACTCCTTCAACTCAGACCACCTCAGTTTGGCTATCGATCGCTTTCCTTCAGCCTGGACAATATTGTCCCACCAGCACAGCGCTGTGTCGACGAAAGAATGAGTGGCAAACTTAACTTTCTGATCTTCACGGCATTCACTAATTTCCAATACCGCTTCCATCTCTCTGATCCAACGATGAGCCAGTAGCATTGCTGTTACCGTCAATGGTTGGGGCTTGCACCTCTGAAATGCCCCATAGTTGCACCCCTAGTCGTCTCTCTCTCAGCCTCCTCCTCACTGTCATCATCATGGATTACCACCTTAGGGTTTGATGGCTCCTCTTCAGATTCCTCCGTCCTCCCAGTGGACCTTCCAGAATTCTTCTCATTTTCCTTCTCCTTCTTATCAGCTTTCTCTCCATCCTTAACTGCTTTGAGCACCTCATTCACCACCGAGGGTAAGACACCTTGCATGACATTGTAGACTTCATCGGCAATAGCCTCCTTCACAGTGGATTTGAGGGTGGCTGATCCCTCACCCTCTGGTTGACTATGGAGGTCTGACTCCTCGTGAACAGTCTCGGGAGCCTTAGCTTTGCTCGGGTGACGCGTGGTGTAGTAGTACGACCACCTCGAGGACGTCCACGTGTAGCCTTCCCAGTTTTCCTACCCGCCATATCTAATTCCTATAAGATTTAAACACCGAAATAGTCATTCAAGTTAATTGCTTAGATCATTACAAGTATGGTAAGTCCTTAATTACAGTGGCCAAGTGTGATTAACTACATACCTTACCCTCCTATCCCAAGCAATCACTATCCTAACACATGTCAGCATTCAAATCTACACGTATATAAAACAAATAGCACACGCACATATTGCCAGTTTACTTAAATATTTTACCTGATGGCTCGTAGCTACTCAGATTGGCATTCCTTCCCTTTCCGTCCCATTTTCAGTTTAAGTTAAGGTTATTTTGAAAAAAAATTAACCATTTCACTTAAACTTTGGCTCTGATACCAACTTGTAAGGCCCCGTTCCGGGAAACCTCACAGTTGGTTAATCATAGCATAAAAATCAGTTTAATAATAAAACATTGCAGCGGAAATAATTAAACATTCATTTAAAACTTAAAGACCCCATTGTACTCATATATTTATCCTTTAAATGTAGAAAAAACATATTCCTTGTTCATAATTACAATAAAGACTTCATTAACAGGAATGCCATCCATATCTCCCCAAGTAGCTTCGTGGTGCCATCCTCAGCATCAGCGCTTACCTGCCCACTATTATGTATAAAAAGTCAGCTACGCTGAGTGAGTTCTAGTTTTATATAAATAAGAAAATATAAGCTTTTATCCTCCATATAATGAACACGCATACATCATACTTCAAAACATTACTTGCATCATATTAAGCACGTTCATTATCTTCCATTCTTTCATTATGTTTTCACTTCATCATAAGCGAGATTGCACAAAGCAAGATCTCCAAGTTGATTGACAACGAATGTCAATCCCGTCGGTACCGTTATCCATGGTCGCTACCCCCGACGGTTGATCGATCCCCGTCGGTACACATCTTCATGGTAGCTTCCCCCGACAGTTGATCCACACTGCTAGGCACATAGCCCGCTCATGAATACGGATCCATCATCATACATCAGACTCACATAAGTGAAGTCTACCATAGTGCTTGCAAGACTTTTCATCATCAAACGGGCCCGGGGTAACATTCGTTAAGTTCCACTTCTCATTAATATTATCTTCCATTTATATATAATATGTAACTTATTAAGTACACAACATACCAAGTACTAGTCATCATAACACGTAACCGACCCTCCGCGGGACAGCGGGGGTTCGGGGGCGCCAGCCCCTGACAGCGGGGTCCTAGGGGCAGCAGCCCCTAGTGGGTCCAAGGGGCAACGCCCCTGGCTGGGGCCGGGCTACCAGGTCAGCGCGCCCGAAAATTATTTTGAGCTATTTAATGTCACATTTTACTTTAGAAAAATGTATTCCTTGTTAAAACACCTTGAAATCCTTATCTTGAAAACCTTATGTTTACTATGCATAATAGCCCCCAAAAACAAGGAAAAATTTAAATAAGGGGATCTAGAACTCACCTGAACTTAGCAAATAAATAAGGGGATCTAGAACTCACCTGAATTAGCAAATAGCTTAAATCCTAGTTTCGCTGGGCAGCACTTCTGCCAGTTTCGCTAGACAGATTCGCTGTCTTAAGCGCCCAACTTTCGTTGGAATTTCCTAGTTTCGTAATGTCTATAGGTGCACAGTTTCGCTTGAACGAAAACTGTAGTTTCGCCCCAGTGAAACTATAATTTCGCTAGAAATGCTCTTAGTTTCGCTGGATGATTATGCAAATTCGCTGGATGCATATACAGTTTCGCAGATCGCATAAAAATCACGAACCAGTCCGTTTTTAACCCAAAATCACAACTTTTTACATCCAACCTCTTAGTTTATCATCCATGAGGCTAAATCTAAGCTTTATACATGTTTTCATACGTAAAAATGTGACCTTTATGCGATTCTTTGCAACTTTTCAAAACCCAAAACCTAGAATCCGGGTTTGATCTACAGAAGGGTTTAGGGGTCAATTCTTACCTTGTTTTGTTGCTCCTTTCTTGAGATTTGTTGCCCAAACACCCAGATCTTCAATCCCTAGACCTTAGAAGCTCCAAAACTTGAGTTTCTTGCACTTTCTCTCTCTACTTTCTCTCTCTACGGATTTTTCAAGTTAGGGTTGAAATGAAGAAGATGGTGGCTACCTTGGATGGGTTAAGGGCTGATTATGGGCCTCAATTACTCAAGCTCTTGTCCATAAACCCAAATTAGCCCATAACCCTTTTTTCTTTTTCTATTAAATACCCATTAATAAGCCCCTAATCCTTTATGACTCGTTTTGACTTTTCGGGGTGTTACACATGATACACAATCAAATACAGGAGAAAACACACACTTATCTCTGAAGAAAACTTGGATAAAATGTTCATACGAAAAACAAGAACTATGTACATAATTGATATACTAAAAGGAAACCAAAATTTCCCACTACTAGCACTACATACTATCCAACCACTACTAGAACATGTAGAATAGAACAAAAATAAAACACCACAAATTAACAAAACAACTAATTAGTGACAACGTGGACCATATCGACACCAAGCATCCAGCGTATCACTTTCAATGATCATCATAAGTCGATGTGCCACTTCATCAAACTCCCTCTCAACATTGACTTTGTGCATTCTCATCTTGTACATGAAACTCAACATCTTATCCCTTGACAAGCCTTTAGGAAAGATATCTACTACTTGAGTCAGAGTGTCAACATGAACAAGATCTATCTCTCACTTCAAAACCTTCTCACGGATATAATGGTAATGAATGTTAATGTGCTTCTTACGTGCATAAAACGTCAGGTTCTCAACCAACTGAATTGCAGGCTTATTATCACAAAAAGACCACTCTTCCCATCACATTTTGCTTCGCTTCCTGTTGGTCCAAATGATAGTTTGAACATGCTTTTGATGATGATTTCACACCAGAATCCTCAAGTTATCACTATGTCTAATAACTTAAGGATCAAGAGTTATAAAACGATCAACAAAGAAACATATTTATACAGGACCTAGTTTCGCATACTGTGAAACTGTCATGCACTGTGACATGTGAAACTACCGGGAGAAACTGCAGTTTTGCATACAGTTTCGCATGCACTTTTGCATGCCACAGAGTACAAAATAAGAAAAACTAAACTAGATCCTATTATGAAAATATCTAAGGTATAACTAAACTATGAATAAGCAATAACTAACAGCAATATAAATACCACCCTATACTTGATCATCAATACTACCCCTAGGGGGTATTCACCTGCCAGTTCTTCAGGTTAGCTCCAACCTTCGCTTTATCCATCATCCTAGCCAAATCTATTACTTTTGTCTCTAGATCATCATGTTCATACATGCTTTTTTGAGTGGCTTAATCTCTAATCTCACTCCCTAAGCTTTGTTTGCTACCTTCCCAAACAAGATAACCTCAATCTTAGTCCTTTCTCCTGCCCCAAACTTAATTTGATTCTTAGACAACACCTTCAGATGATCATCACTGAATGAGAATACCTTTATAGGATCAAACAACTTATTTCATCTCCATCCTTCACCCTTACTACTGCCTCACTTGTGTGGTTATCTTAAAACCATTCCCAAACTTCTATCGTCTAGATGGTTGTTAATCCGGTATTCTCACCCTGTTAATGGTCTTAACAGGCTTTAACTTCAGCATAATCTTTCCTTTTTCTATCTCCCAGTACAAATCCTTCTTTGACCTCCTCCTCTCAGGCTTCATGAATACAAAAGCAACAAAGTTATCTTGAACGCCTAACGGATCTCATGTTCTAGCATAGTGGTGCATTCCCTCAAATCAAAATCTAGGAGGGGGATCTCTACTATCGTCTCAAATCCTACTTAGGAAGGGTTTTAAACGCCTTCCTTTTGTGCAGATATGAGATCCCTCCTCCACACCTTTTGATCATGAACATCTTCAGCATTGAATTGTACATCCAGCTTACAATCTTCTTAACAGTCTTCTTCCTCCTTAGTTCTTTAATGTTTTAGAAGATTGGGGTTAGTTTCTCTGGCTCTTCCTCCTTAGAGAACAAGTCCTCTTTATACATCTTAATTATATCACCTTCTGTAAAATTCCTCTGAGCCACATATGTCATTAGTCTCTTATCCACTACATAGAATTCCAGCTCAGAATCATAGTCCACCGGCTGTTCTTTCACCTCTTTGTACTTATCTATCAAGTTCAGCTTATCATTCCCCTTTTCACCTTCCAGTCTCTCCTCCCTTATCACCTCATTCCCAGTAAGATCAGCATCCATATCAAACCCTAGATCAATAAATCTAGCCTCAATCACCTCATCAGCATTCTCTCTAGCAGCAACTCCTTCACTACTACCTGCACCAGGCTCAAATCTAATGCTACTACCACCGGCATCAAATCCAACACCACTACCACATCACCAACACCAGCCACCAGCTCCTGATGCCTCTACGCCACTACCAGCAGCTCCTGATGCCTTGTGAATAAATGGATATATAGATGTACGAGTCATTTCCCTAATCAGCTCAACAGTTGGAACATCAGCTGCACCAGCATTTCCCTTTAACTCACTCACCTCTTCCAACAATCTCCTTATCAAATCACATTGACTTTGCATCATTTTCTTCATATCATCAATTACCCTTTCCCTCAGCTTCTCTCTCTCCTCTGAGTTTATTAACTTTGTATTTATCATGCTTAGCTCATTTGATAGGGATGTGTTGACATTCCTGATCATATCCTCATCGAGCTTGATCTTATATCCCTCTTAGGCCTCTCAGTTGATGTTGTAGACCTAGTCTTAGGAATGACTGGCTGCTTGCTTTTGCTCCTCTTCTCCTGTGTATGAGAATCAGCTCTATCATAGGAAGATGGTCTCTCTACTTCCTTCTTCTTCCTCCTTTTTCCTCTGCTTCTCCTCTATCTCATCCAATTGTTCTTCAAATGACATATCTATATCTTTCGTTTACTTATTTTCTTCTTGATTTCCTCTACATTTCCTCCAGTGGTGTAAGGCCCCGTTCCTAGGCACCTCATAGTTGGTCATTCATCGCACATAATCATACATTTATTAAAAACATCGCAGCGGAAATAAATCAAAACCATTTCATATATAATGACAACTTTTGCAAAACAATACAATGTAGTTAACTGTTACAAAATATAATAATTTGCATTACATCACAAACACGTCATTGTTATACAAATGGATGCCATCCTAAAAATGCTATGTAGCTGGCTCCCGTGCCATCCTCAGCAACAATCACCTGCCAACTGGAAAATGCATAAAAGTCAGCGTTGCTGAGTGAGTTCTAGTTTTATAAAATAAGTTGTCTTTCGCTCGTTTAAAACATTTTATTTACTATCGCATATGGTCACACATCATACATTTTCTTCTTATCGCACGTTTCATACTTATCGCACGTTTCATTCATTTCGTTCATATCACACATCTTATACGTTTCGCACTTTTCGCACTTTTATTATTATCTTTAACTGAATATCAATCCTGTCAAGCTTTACCCTCTTCATGGCACGCAGCCATGATTTCTGAGGCCGAATGACAAGGATCACATGTCGCACGTATGGAACAGTCACTAAGACTGACTCCCCTGTGTGTGAACTCTCATGAGGTAGCCAAGATCGCACGCTACATAACACATAGTTAATACCATATCGCATATATGGAGCACCTACCAAGACTGACTCCCACTGTGTGTGAACCCTCATGAGTTAACCAAAATCGCACGCTATTCCACACACAGTTGTTTTGACAACTCACCTAGTGTTGTGAACCTTTTTCCATTTTGCTTGCAAGGATTTCATTTGTTCATTAAGTTCCACTTCTCATTATCTTAATCCTTTCATTTCGTTAAGATAATACTTTATGTATATTAGCATAATCGCACTACGTGAAGCCACATAAATAATACGGATTAAGAAACAAACTTACATCACACATCATCATGCATCATCACACATCATCATCTAGTCAACACACATCATCATTTAGTCATCACACATCATCATCTAGTCATCACACATCATCATCTAGCACCCTTATCTATTCACACATCATGCATCACCAAAAGTCAACTTACATCACCCCCGAGAACATCCCAAGTCAAAGCCTACACTTTACATTTTTCCCAAAATTCAAAAAAAATATTCTCTGTCCTAGGCGCATGGGCACTATGCAGGAACATGTCCTTCTGTGTGGATGGGAACACTTAGGCGCATGAGAAGGTTCTAGGCGCATGGGCACTATTGGAGTGCATGGGCACTATTGGGGTGCATGGCCCAACACTTTAGTCATTCTGGGCAAATTCCAGGCGCCTGGGCAACCAACTTACACTAAACACATAATTCAGTCCCTAACTAATATATATCATGATCTAAGCTTAGGACTAAATTCTAAGCCACAGAAGCACATTCGTCACTTGATTATAACATCATAACCACCCAAATCATACCCCCTTACGAACACATACAAATACACATACGAGTATGAATACCCATTTTATAAAAATGTTCATACATGCATTTCTAACCCCAAAATAAGTTAAAACATGTAAAAAAGGTTCTAGAACTCACCTTTAACAACTTTTAGGTGACAGGATCTCAGCCTCTCGTTTGATCAATCAGATTATGTTTGCAGCGGATTTAGCACATTAATTAGCGATTAATGCAAGAACATAAAAGATATTGCATGTAAAAGCACAAGCATAGAGAGAGAAAAGAGTTCTGTGAAATAATAAATGTTCTATTGCTTCGCACGTTTCGGCAATTAAAACAGTATGGTTCACCATCCTTTTATAGGCGGCAAAAGGATGGGTTGATGTCCTTTTTCTGACATCAACTAAATATTAAAATTACAACTGACAAAACATAAACTACTGAAGATGTCAACAGCTGACATCTTCTTACAAAAGTTTCCTAAGTACTGACAAAAGTAAAACTACTGAAATCCTACAACGAATGAAGAACAAACTCTTCAGTCGTTTATAACTACTGATACTATAACCACTGAAGAACATGCTCTTCAGTTGTTGTACAACTACTGAAACAAAATAAACTACTGAAAAGGAAAAACCATCACAACGACTGAAGAGGACTTCTTCAGCTGTTGTGACAAACTCTGAGTCTTCAGTACTTGGTCTTCAGACTTGGCTTCAGATGATGTGACAACTGATGACTTCAGTAGATATCATCAGTTGTTGTCTTCAGTCTTTGTCTTCAGACTTTGTGCTCAGTAGAAGGTCTTCAATTCTTTAGTTCTTCAGCTTTTGATTCTTCAGTACTTGTCTGAAGTATTTGAAGTCTTCAGTACTTGTAAGATCAGTACTTCAGACTTCAGTACTTGGTCCTCAGTACTTTGGAGTCTTCTTCAGCTGTTGTTCTTCAGTTCTTTTATCTTCATACTTTGTTCTTCAGACTTTGTCAGAACAGCTGATGGGAGTCTTCAGCAGTTGTTGCAGTGACATGTGGGACTTAGAGGTTTTCCTGATCTTGGCTCATTGGTTCTTTTGGTCCAACATTAGGCAAGACTTCTTCAAACTCGAATGCAAAAAGGAGTTGAGTCACCTGAAAACCGACCAATACACATAGTCCGAACATACCATCATGAATAAGCATGTAGCCGAGACTAAAACCGAACGAGAACACTTAAAAATTTGAATTTCTTACCTTGAATTCGACTTCCTCCTTCTTCTTCTTCAAAAACCCAAATTCTGCTCTTTCTCTCTCTAAAAACTGTATAAAAGAATAGTGCAGAAGATTATAGGCGGTCATACCACCTTTATGCACCAAATTTTGATACTTTTGTCCTTTTGACACTTTTAACCCCTCAACTTTGGGTTAAATTATATTTCCTTCTTTTATTTACGTTTATTATTTCATTCTCGTCTGTTAAAAATATTCAGGTGTTAAAAGTCCACCGCCCTCATATAGGATTCGTCCCCGAAACTGTTATTCCTCAAACAGATGTGGGTAATGTTGCCTCATCTCTTCTTTAGTCTCCCACGTAGACTCGGATCCTGTTGGTACACATGTCCCCAGTTCTAGTCTAGTGAGCTTAAATGTAGTAGAACTTCTTCTTGTAACACATATGTAATGTTTAATCAATATAATGAGAATCTCTTCTATATATGTTTGTTGGTTGTTTAATGTATATCAATTTATATTATTTATTGTTACACGCATATATGACAATGTTATATGGGTTTACAGTCGTTAGACATAGTTCTGAACAGTTAAAGGTTTAAGAATGTGTTTAACTAAGTATCCTGATTCAGTCGCACGACTGGACCATGCGAATGGCCCAATCGCACGACTGAACCAGGTGATTGAGTCAATCGCACGGTTGAGTCATAAGACTGACTCACTCGTACGAATGAACCATTTGTATGACTCAGTTGCACGACTGAGCCAGTCGCACGACTGAGCCAGTCGCTTGGCTCAGTCATACGAATGAGAGCTGTAACCTGTAAATACCACTTAATTCATGGAAAAACATAACACTTCGAATATTCTCAACCCTAGTCGTACTTGTTCGTCCAGAGAGTCTCTTCCAACTACATAGAACGTTTCTAATCATTGCTAATCAACTCTTAACGTTTTCTAATCGTTAGTTTTGATCCGGATTACGTTCTCCCTGATTGGAACGCCAATCAAATAGGATTCCGCACTATTTGATCTGGTTTCACGTTTGAATCAGTTACTACTCTCATACACGGTCCTAACAAGTGGTATCAGAGCTGTGGCTCTTGATTCTTCGTGGATTCAATCGTTTTTATGAAAAAGTCAACGTTTTTAGCGAAAAGATCCTTTCTTTCTGCTCAAAATCAAGTCTTTACGTGTGCATACCTTGAAAAACTTAGTCTTTTTCGAGTTTCAGCCGACTAGGGTATTCAAAACAGTTTTTTTAGGTTGAATTGTGTGAAAAAGGTTAAAAATTTCAAAGTCAACAGTCTCAGTCACCCGATTGACTTGTAAGGCCCCGCTCCCGGGCACCTCACAGTTGGTCGTCATCACACATAAAACATATATTCGATATAAACTAAATAAAATAATGCAGCGGAATTGATAAAAAGGGGTCATTCTAATTTCATCATAAAGCTTTTACAATGCATTACATCATGATTTAAATACAAAATACAAGCCTTCTTTACAATGACTAACTTTTACTATGATTGTTGCTGAAGCATATGAAACGGACAATTTCTTAAGTAATCCCGTTTATGTGAATCCTCAACAATCATAGAGTCATATACAGTGACCTCTAGTATATAAATATAAAATTTTTCATCATAAAGGAGATTTCCTTAAGTAGTCCCGTACATCGGAACCCTAAGGAATCTCCTAATGGCATGCAACATAATGTGTTGCGTGCATTATAGGCCCACAACACATTGCATGGCAGCATTATCAAAAGGAGAATGCCATCCTAAAAGAGCTGAGTAGTCGCCTCGTGCCATCCCCAGCAACACTACCTGCCAACTGGAAACACATAAAAAATCAGCGTTGCTGAGTGAGTTCTAGTTTTATAATAAACATACTTTTACTTATTTTCATTAAAACCATTCTTTTCTTTAAACGTGATCATACATCATACCTACATGTAGATAATATCTTTATCTTTCACTTCTTATCTAGGTCCTGTCAGGCTTTACCCACTTCATGGCACGCAGCCATGATTACTGTGGTCAAATGACAAGGATCCCGTTACGTTTACTCGTCTTACGTTTCATTCATGGACATTCATCATACACATATTCAGATAACATTTATTATTATCTGCATCATTCATTCGTTACATCTTTAGCGTTCACTTCTCATATGAATCCTGTCAGGCTTTACCCACTTCATGACACATAGTCATGATTACTGTGGTCGAATGACAAGGATCCCGTTACATCTTTTCTTGCACATTGGATATCTTTTGTACCACTACCATATGCTATACCTCGATCAGTCTTAGCTACCGGGCCGAAGTCATTAAATGAACAGCAAAATGTATGCCACGGTACTAGAGGTAAGCGGTAGGGGAACCATACATATGCTCAATCACCAAGAAGGACCCGTTTACCTTATCCAATGCTTGCAAGACTTCTTTCGTTCGTTCGTTAATGCATGTATTCATCATCATTTTACACATTCATTCATTCATTAATACATGCATTCATCGTCATGTTCCTCTTTCTTTATCTTTCACTTTACATTACATAATACTTCGTTCATTCATTGTCATAATACATGAGTCGTGAAAGATATACATAAGTCATCACAAGGAACATAAATATTTACAAACCATCAGCATTACCATCATATAAGACAACATCATAACTGTCATACTTTCGTCCTACATACACTTCCCTTCTTATTCACATCAACCCTATTTGGGCGATTGAACATACTGCAGTCGCATGGCCTCCATGCGACTGGGTCGTGCGATTGGGCAGCTATGCGAATGGGCATACAATCGTGCGAATGGATCTCCTATCGTACGAATGAACACTATACGAATGGACTATTAGGCGATTAACCCTCATACGTGCGACTGAACTATCATGCGAATGGACCTATGCGACCGAATCCATCTGGATGTCTGCCTTCTAGTAACAAGTTGAGCTCATCTTTGCGGAAGTTCTCAAGCTTCTTATAAACTAAGCCTTTCCTCACCATCCTGTTCTCCAACATCATTTCAGGAGGTAGCTTAGCTTTATAAGCTTTCTCGAACTCATCCACAATTTCCCAGGGTGTTACTACAAGAGCCACTGTGATTACTTCATCTACAATCCTTTTCATCTGGCTCTTGTATCTCACAGGAATATCATTCTTTGTGATCCTGTGAGCCACCCTAGGATCAGGCCAAGTCCTCACTCTCTCTTTGTTATATTGGAAGGTTTGTTTGAGAGTGAAGAGTCTCAGAGCTTCTTTCTTCATATTCATGACAGAGGTAGAGGCAACATATGCTTGGTCAATAGACATAAGCATCTCAGCATCATGAAGCTGCTATGCCTCTTCCTCTATCTTCACCCTCACAGTTTCCATCTGTGAGGTGGGGGTGATGGTTTGGGTTTAGCCTTTGGTAGAGGAATGACTGCTGAAAGAGGCAGTCTATCCTCCTCATCACCCTCTTCTTCTTCTTCTTGCAGCCTCAACACCCTTCTCTTCTTCTTCAAGGGTGGATCATTGGCTGCGGGTTTTGATGGTGAAGGGGTTGGTTTAATGGGTTGGGGTTGGGTTGTTGGTGTGGGAATGTTGGCAGGCACTGCTAGTAACCTAGAGATAAGGGCTAGTTTGGTCTGTTTTACTAGCAGTGTCCTGTTCCCAGCACCTGCTTCAGAGAGGGCCTCTGCGACCAGTCCCTTAGTGAAATCACCAGCCGAACAGATCATGGTGGTTATTGCCAAGAGTCTGTCCCTGGTCCATGCTTTAACATAAAGGACTGGCCTGCCCAGATACTTCGAAATGAATCTACTCATAGCCTCGAGTTTCTTTTGATCCTCTTGGCTATAAGTAGACCATCGGTATTCTATCTCCCTAGTTTCCATTTTCCTGATCTCCTGATCTAGCAAGGCAGTGTCTTTGTCAAAGCCTTGCCTGAACAGCTGAGCAATGGCAGAATCCATTGATTTGCTGTGTTCAGCATCAGCCTCCTTGTCAAGGGCTGCTAGATCAGAGTCAGCCACCATATTTCCCTCCTCTCCCTTTTTCTTATCAGTGAAAATGAAATCCTTTTGGATGTCAGCCACTTCTATTTGCTCAACCTCCCTCTCTTTCCTCTTCCCTTTCTCCCTCGCCTTCCTAGTCTCCTCAACCAACTCCCTCTCAACCACCACCTCTTTCTCTGCCTCTACCTCCTCCTCACCCCTCTACCTCTTGTCTTGCACTGATGTCTTCCCCTTTTTGGGTGCATTGGTTGGGGTTTGACTATCAGCAAGTGCCTTAGAAATGGCAACCTCCACCATGGGTTGTATGTATGTGGGAAGCCTCTCATCAAAGGTTTGAATGACTAAGTCTTTAAGCATGGGTGTGATGAGAGGTAGGGATTTCTGGAGGATAACATCCAGCTGCTCAGGGGGTTCTAACCCTGAAAGCTAGTGCCAGAAGCAGGGGCTGGTGGCCGAGTTTGTGGGAGTGGCTCAGTGTTTATGAGACCTTCGAGTGAAGGTGCCATCTGTGGGGTAGTGGTGGCAGATGGACTTCTATCCTGAGTCATTTGAGCAAGCAGCTCTTTGAGTCTGCTTATCTCATCCTCTAGGATAGTGTTTTGAGCTACTACATCATAGAAGAAGCTCAGGTCATCATCAGCATGAGCTGAATCACCTGACCTCCTGACAATGTCAGGATGTACATGCCCTGAGTGTGGCTCAGTAATGGCATGTGCCCCTTGTTCATGGTACTGGGGACTTCTAGCCTCCGGATTGGATCCATCATCGGTAGTTGCCTCTGGTGAGGTCTTAGTGATGTTACCAGCTGCACCCTGCTCAGATGTTGATGCAGGGGAAGTGGCAGCCTCACCAGATTGTCCTATCTCCCTAGCCACATTGGGAGATTAGACTGATTCTTTGTGCTGTGGGCTCCCACCGGCACTTGTATCCACCCCCTCTTTGGTTGGAGTCTCCCCAGTTGTAATAGGTTTCTGGGGAGAGGGTGGAGTGCTCAGATGGGTCAGCACTTTGGCGATAACCAATGTAGGGCTTTGTGGGGCGGTCTCATCAAGAGATGGGCTTGAAGCAGTGTGCACATGGGGAGGACTGTGCTCTTTAATGGCAGTCTTCTCAAGTGAGAAAGACCCCAGTAATGTGGTTGCCCCAAAATTGGTTGCATCAGGCTCCTGTTGAGAGGAAGCCTGTGCGGTTGTGGTGGGTGGAGTCGTGGTACCTGCTGGGAGAATCGAACCAGCAGGCACATCCTGCCTTTGTGTTGCAGGGGCATCCTTAGGGGACTCAACTCCCTTAGTAGCCTTTTTAGGCTTCTTTTTGGCTTTTGGTTTGGTGGGGACTTTGGATTTGGAGGTGGAGGCTGTGGGTTCTTGCTGCGTGGGTTTTCGCAGCCGGCCAGCCTGTTTGAGTGTTTGGTCAGTGTTGTGCCTGGAGTATACCTCTGCTAGAACAGCCATGGCAGGGACCCCAGTGCCAACTAGTCCCTCAGCCTGAAGCTGGTTCTCTATTATGGCCATAATGAACCTAGGATACAAGATCCATCAGTTAGAAATTGGTTTTGTGGCCATATCCTTTATTTCCAAAAATAGTATATCAGTTAAGTTTAATGGTTGTTTTTCAAGGATAGAGAACAATACATGTTGCCACCTTGTGGACATCTGGTCCCACGAAGAGGTTTTGGGAGCCAGACACACGTTCACCATGTGGAAGATCAGTCGTTGAGGGTCAGGAAAGTGTTTCTTCAACAAGGTGGAGGCGGAGAGGTTACCCTGGTAGTCGTGGGATGTGAATGAGAGATCCAGGGCACCTTTGGGGTAGGAAGTTGGGTGGGTGGCATCCTCCAGCTCTAGGGTTTGGCGTAAGGTAGCTGGAGTGATAACCACGGGGTGGCCGTTGACGGAGGACTGGAGAGAGACCTCGCCATCCTGCTCTCCGGTTTGGACGGTTACATTTGTCCAAAACTCCGCCAAGGAGTCGGTGTATATAGTAGGGTTCAGGAGAAAAGCCGTTTTGTAGGGTGAGTCGTTCATAAGATCGACGGATTGGTGAAACTTAGGCCATAATGGTGACTTTGTATGATGGGCGACACAGTTGTGTCGAGGTTTCAGTTGCATGGTCGCTATTAATGGTGTATGGGAATTTCAGAGGTTTGGAAGAATTAGGTCAAGTGAGGAGTAAATGCTCTGAAAGTGGGGTACTTATAGGGTAGGTCAAAGGTTGAAAGAAAACTACAGAAGGTTTTGGTGTTAGTTATCAGTTGTTGTAACAGCTGATGACGTGGTTTTAACCTTCAGTGGTTATAACATCTGAGGACTTGGTGTTGGTCTTCAGTAGTTGAAACTACTGAGACTTTGGTTTTGTCCTTCAGATATTGTAAACGTCTGAAGAGTTACTGTCAGTCTTCAGTAGTTATGAACTACTGATGACCTAATATTTTTCTTCAGACTTTGTAACAGCTGAAGACTTGGTGTTAGTCTTCAGTAGTTGTGAACTACTGATATCAGTAGTTATGAACTACTGAAGACATGGTATTGCTTCAGTTGTTGTAAACAACTGAGGACTTGGTGTTAGCCATCAGTAGTTGTGAAACTACTGAAGACATGCTTCAGTTGTTGTTTGGGTATGAAAGAGCAGCTGTTGTCATCAGCTGATGAGAAATTACTCATCAGCTGTTTCCGTCAAATCAGTTGTTTCATACTAGCCTCCACACTTACTCGTCAGCTCTTTGGCTGACTTTCAGATGTTTCATTGACCCTTCAGCTCTTGTGAATATTTATGCCTTCAGCTTTTGTGATCAGATGTTCACAAGTGCTGATGAAATATTCTTCAGAGCTGGTGAACAAATTTTGTCTTCAGTACTTGTGTAAGATCACACATCAGTACTTGTGAACAAAATTTGTTCTTCAGTACTTATTTATTTGAAAATCATACATCAGTAGTTGTAATCCACCTCACTACTTCAGTTGTTTTCAATAAATAATGTACATCAGTACTTTGAGTCATTTTAGTCTTCAGTAATTGTGAAAGAGCTGAAGACTAAATTACTCATCAGTACTTGTATTTGACCTAATGCTCATCAGTAGTTGTGAAGTAAAAGCATCAGCAAAGGTCAAATCAGTCAAGCTGCAGCATACCAAGCCTTAGTACCAAATTTTGGAATGTGGCACTATCCAAAGGCTTAGTAAAAATGTCTGCAAGCTCATCAGCACTAGGCACAAACTTAGGATCAATCAGACCTTTCTCATAGCAATCTCTAATAAAATGATGTCTGATCTCAATATGTTTGGTCCTAGAGTACTGGACTGGATTCTTAACAATACAAAGAGCTGAAGCACTATCCATTAATAATGGAGTCTTAGTCTCAGTATTCCATAATCCAGAAGTTGGTTCTGAAGCCAGAGTATTTGAGAGGTACAACTTACAGCAGCAATATACTCAGCTTCAGCAGTGGATGTAGCAATGGATGTTTGTTTCTTACTCTGCCAAGAAACTAAACAATTGCCTAGGAATTGGCAACCACCAGAAGTCGATTTTCTGGTGACTTTGCATCCTGCATAGTCACTATCAGAGAAAGCAACTAATTTTCAAGAATGCCCAGTTGAATACCAAAGACCTAGTGATTGGGTACCTTGCAGGTATCTAAAAATCCTTTTGACTGCAATCAAATGGGATTCTTTAGGTGCAGCCTGAAATCTTGCACAGGCACATGTTGCAAACATGATGTCTGGTCTAGAGGCTGTAAGGTACATCAAGGACCCAATCATACATCTGTAAAGGGTTTCATCAACCGCTTTACCTTTCTGATCTACATCTAGTTGTGTGATGCTGCTCATGGGGGTAGAACAGGGCTTACAGGTTTGTAAATCAAACTTATTCAAGAACACTTTGGTATACTTGGACTAATGGATGAAGATTCCATCATCCTGTTGTTTGATTTGCAAACCCAGAAAGTACTGTAATTCTCCCATAGCACTCATTTCAAATCGTAGCTTCATAAGCTTTGTAAATTCATCACACAACTTTGGATCAGAGGATGCTAAGATGATGTCATCAACATAAATCTGAACAAGGAGCTTATGTTGTCCTACAGTCTTGATGAATAAGGTTTTATCAATGGTGCCTCTAGTGAACTTATTCTCTAGAAGAAAGGTTGAGAGTGTCTCATACCAGGCTCTAGGTGCTTGCTTCAGCCCATAGAGAGCCTCATCAAGCTTGTACACCCAATCAGGATGTTTATTGTCCTCAAAGCCTGGTGGTTGACACACATAAATCTCTTCTTTTATTTTTCCATATAGGAAGGCACTTTTGACATCCGTTTGATAAACCTTAAGACTGTGAAAGGCAGCATAAGCTAAAAACAGTCTGATTGCTTCCAGTCTAGCCATAGGTGCAAAGGTCTCATCGTAATCGATGCCTTCCTCCTGTGCAAACCCTTAGACAACCAGTCTGGCCTTGTTCTTGACAATTTGGCCCTTCTCATCTGTTTTGTTCCTGAATACCCACTTGGTGCCTATAGCACACTTATCTTTAGGTAATGGAACAAGCTCCCACACTTGCTGTTTCTTGAATTGAAGAAGCTCAAGCTGCATAGCTTCCACCCATCCATTGTCTCTTAAAGCAATATGATAGTTCTTTGGCTCTTGCTGACTGATGAAGAGAGCATCGAAGCAGAAGTTGGACAATTGATTCCCGGTTGAAACTCCAGCATGAATATCACCAATGATCTGTGATGTGGGGTTATTCTTGAGCTCTTGATAGACTATGATATCTGTGCAAGTGTTTGTAGACCCATCAGCAGCAACAGATGGTGATGGAGATTCATGAAACCATGTAGAGGATGGCAGCTCAAACGAAGTAGAGCAAGCAGAAATCTCATCAGCATTTGTAGTGGATGGAGCTGCTGAGGCTACAGGAGCATCAGGTTCAGTGGACTCAGGCAGGTTGTCACTGATCCTGAAGAGGTGAGTACTGACTACATCATCATCAGTACCACCAGGTGGAGATCTGCTGACAGGCTCAACAGATGGAGGTTGATAAGGAACATATTGCAGTATGTCCAGATCAAACAACTCCACAGGGTTTTGTGGAATCTTGTCCTTTGGAGATTCATTAAACTTAACATGCAGAGTTTCTTCAACCCCCTTAGTTCTACAGTTGAAGACTCTGTATGCCTTGCAAGTTGATGAATAACCAACAAAATACCCTACATCCACCTTACTAGCAAACTTCTGGAGTGGGTTGCTAGTGTTGAGAATAAAACAAGGACACTCAAAGGCTCTAAAGAATGAAATAAGAGGGGCCAAATGATAAAGAACTTCATATGGAGTCTTCATCAATCTCTTATTCACTAAAGCTCTATTCTGTACATAGTAAGCTGTATTGACAGCTTCAGCCCAAAAGGTCAGTGGCAACCCTGAGTCAGCCAACATTGACCTTGCTGCTTCAATGAGGGTCCTGTTCTTTCTCTCCACCACTCCATTCTGCTCAGGAGTTCTAGGAATGCTAAACTGCCTTCTAATTCCCTTGGACAGGTAGAAGTCATCAAGTGTGTGGTTTCTAAACTCTGCTCCATTGTCACTCCTCACACACTTGACCTGTAGGGAATACTGCTTTTCTACATGTAACACAAAGTTCATTATTGTCTTTGCTGTTTCATCCTTGGAGTGCAAGAAGAAAGTTCATACAAACCTGGAATAATCATCCATAATTACCAGGCAGTATTTCTTCTTTGCCATGCTCATTACTCTGACAGGACCAAAGAGATCCATGTGTAGAAGCTGTAAGCAGGCAGTGGACTTTGGTTCTTCTATTGAAGGGAATGAAACTTTGTGTTGTTTTCCTTTCACGCAAGCAGTGCAGTCATCTTCACACTTGAACTTCTTCTGAGGCAATCCTCTTACTAAACCATGGCTTATAAGCTGATTCATGTTCTTGAAATTAACATGACCCAGCCTTCTATGCCATAGTGTAGACTCTTGAGGAGATGCCTTGGAGAATAGGCAAGGATGGCCTTTTAGATCCATCTTTTTGGAAAGATCTAAGGCATACACTCTTCCTGTCCTGTTGGCCTTCAGGAGAGTGTGTTCATCCAATACCTTGTTAATCAAACTCAGAACTTTGGATGACAGAATCCGACAGTTCTGGCTTGTGAAAAGGGCAACATGGCCTTTGTCACACATTTGACTGACACTCAAGAGGTTGTACTTGAGATTCTCCACATGGTTAACATCATCAAACCTTATTTCCCCATTAGAAACAAAGCCTTTACCAATGATGTAACCCTTTGCATCATTGCCAAAGGAAACAAATCCCTTCTTTCCTTGAGAGTAGTCATTAAGAAGGGAGCTGCTTCCTGTCATGTGCATGGATCCTCCACTGTCTACATACCAGATGCTTCTATGGCATGTTGAAGAACCCTGCAAACACAACCATGTGTTAGTTTGTCTTGGAGACCCAAACCTGCTTGGTTTTGGGTCTGTTCTCAGCTACAGGTGCAGCACTAACAGGTGTGTTATGTGTGACAGCTTGAGGTGAAGAAGATGGTACAGAAGAGGAACCCTTTGGCTTGGACTTCCTTTTCTGTGGTTTCAACACAGGGGCATCTAAGTGGTTGACTCTTCCCACTAGCTGCTGAACCATCATCACCAATTATGTCTAATTCTGTGATAAGGCCTTCAGCTCTTCAGACACATTGGAGTTTGCTGATGATGAGTTCCTATGTTGTACCATCTTTTTCTAAGCAACCTCAGCTGTTGCCTGAGTAATCCCTACCTTCTTTTTAGATTTAGCTTTGGGCTTAGGGATTTCAGGCTTGGATGTTGCTAGTACAAACTTGGTTTCAAACTCATTCTTCATTTTATTGATGCTCTCATTAATTTTCTCCTTCTGTTTGAGTTTGGAACCCCTTTTGTACCAGCAATCATCAGTAAGATGATTGAACAAGCCACATATCTCACATGGCTTTTTCTTCATCTTATGCTGATCATCAGCTGAAGAGGATTTAACTGCTGAAGACTTGTTCTTCAGCTGTTTGTCATCAGTACTAGCAGTTTTCTTCCTAGTGCCTGCTTTCCTGGTATCCTCTCTAGTCTTCAAACCTTTCCTACTGTTAGTTTTCTTCTCTTTAGTGCTAACAGTATTTGAGGTTTGAACTTCAGATGTTGTCACTTGCTCTCTAGTACCTTCAGTACTTCTAGTGACACCATCTGAGTTGATCAGCCTTTTGGTCATGTGACAGTTAGCATTTGAACCATCAGCTGTTGTAGCATCAGCTGATTGGTTTTGGCAGGATTAAATGCTGACATCTATCTCTGATGATGCTGATTCAGAGGATAGTAAGTCACATGATGAGAAGGATTGGTTATTGCTCTCCCCATCAGATTCAACTTCTGCTCTTGAAGTGAAATCTGTGGGAGGAGCAGTGTGATTATAACCAATGCCAAACTTCACATTGGAAGCTGACTGCTTGCTAAGAAGCATTTCAAAGCCCTTGCATGATTGCACCTATCGATCACACTCAACTTGGGTGGTTGCAAGAGTTTCTTTGAGGTCTTTGTACTTCTCTAGAAGTACATCTTCCCTAGCTTTATCATCTTTGATTTGGCATTTAAGCTTGTAAATCTCATCATTTTTATCTTTTAGAACAACCTCAAAATCAGCTTTTCTTTTGGAAATTGTTTGCTCAAGCTCAAGATTTTTATCTATTAAAGCTACATTTGCTTCTCTAATAGAAGCAAATGCTGCTATGCATGATTCTGAACAAAGCTTGGCTTTTGCCTCAGTGGATACCTGAGATGAGGCATTGGATGATGACCCTTCAGCAGAATCAAGGGCCATTAGAGCAAGATTTCCAAAAGGTTGGTCACCACCATGTTGACCAGCACCTTGAAGTAGTTGATCCTGACCAGATAGCTCTTCTGGTAGACTACTCCAGTCAACAACAGTTGGGGTGAAAAAGCTTTGTTGTTGAGGTTGTGTGTGGTGATGAGATTGGGAAGATTGAGGCTCTGGAAGAGCATGAGGTGGTTGAGCCGGGGGTGCTTGAGTTTGACTAGGCTGAGGCATGTAGTAACAGGGGTAAGGATATGGCATATGACCCTGTGGCACAAAATAAGCAGGTGGTGCATGTGCCTGAGATGGATAGCTAGAACTGGAGGAAGGTTGCCCTTTGTGCTGTGAGCTATTGCTGGGAAAAGTCACAAAGGGTTCAGATGAGTTAGATCCAGATGATCTACACTCTCTTGCAAAGTGTCCAAGCCTTTGGCACTTGTGACACCTCAACTTGCTCTTGTCAAAACCAACTTTGGTTTTGCCAGAGAGTCCTGGGAATTTCCTACCAGTTCTCTTGTAGAACTTTTGAGAGCGGATATTTATCATTGCCATTTGGTTCAAAATATCCATCTCTTCCAGATCATCATCTGGAATGCCCTTCAAGTCCTCCATCAGAAAACACAAGTTGTCACCACCACCTCCTGAACTACTAACACCAACAAAAGCTTGTTCTGAGTTGGTAGAGAAATCAATATGCTCATCATAAGAACTTTCTGATGAAGCATATTCTGACTCATGACTTATCAAGGCAGCATTACCTTGGACAAAGTCATCAGCAAGTTTGCCAGAAGATGATAACTTCCTCTTTTGCTCTACCTCTCTCTCAAAAGTGAGCAATTTCCATGAAGTTGGGTGAGAGATAGAGTGTCCAGGTCAGCACTGGAGCGTAGGACAATGGTATATGTGTCCCATCTCTCAGGCAATGACCTGAGGAACCTGTTGTTGATCTGGCTTTTAGAGTACTCTTGTTTGACCATCTTCAGCTCAGAGATCAAACAAGAGAACCGCTCAAACTGCTGGGTCAGAGTCTCACCCTTTCTATATGAGAATGTCTCATATTGTTGGGCGAGGATTTCCCTATTGTTTGCTAAGACCGAATCAGTTCCTCCAAATTGTTCCTTTAGAGCAACCCATAGGCCATGAGCAGACTCATGATGCAAGAGCCCTGAATATATCTCATTAGGAATGGCCATGGCTAGAATTCCATGGGCTCTAGCATCAATTTCGAACAGCTTTAGATCTTCGTCCGAATATTGTTCAGGTTTCTTCGCACCTGTTCATTAGATTCCGGGACGCTCACCATAGGCTTGTATGGCCCATGCACCACTGACTTCCAACAACCAGCACTGTTGACAGCCAAGTGGTGTAGCATACGTCTTTGCCATATGTTATACTCGTTCCTAACCAGCATCGGAGGCTTGGTTGCGGAACCAGTGTTGTGAGGATCATTAGTTGGTGTAGTCATCTCAGGTTTTAGTCAAAAACAAGTTTAAACACGACAAACGTAACTCGAAACCACCAAAAGACCTCAAGATTTTGGCCAGAAACAGCAGAAACTCACTCTCTATGGCTAATTCTTGCAAATTTCTAATTCGGTCAAACAGAGAGATCAAAAGAGCAGTTTCAAATAATCAATAGTGAAATTGATCAATGATTAACCTGCTCTGATACCATTTGACAGGATCTCAGCCTCTCGTTTGATCAATCAGATTATGTTTGCAGTGGATTTAGCACATTAATTAGCAATTAATGCAAGAACATAAAAGATATTGCATGTAAAAGCACAAGCATAGAGAGAGAAAAGAGTTCTGCGAAATAAAAATGTTCTATTGCTTCGCACGTTTCGGCAATTAAAACAGTATGGTTCACCATCCTTTTATAGGCGGCAAAGGATGGGTTGATGTCCTTTTTCTGACATCAACTAAATATTAAAATTACAACAGACAAAACATAAAACTACTGAAGATGTCAACAGCTGACATCTTCTTACAAAAGTTTCCTAAGTACTGACAAAACTAAAACTACTAAAATCCTACAACGACTGAAGAACAAACTCTTCAGTCGTTTATAACTACTGATACTATAACAACTGAAGAACATGCTCTTCAGTTGTTGTACAACTACTGAAACGAAATAAACTACTGAAAAGGAAAAACCATCACAACGACTGAAGAGGACTTCTTCAGCTGTTGTGACAAACTCTGAGTCTTCAGTACTTGGCCTTCAGACTTGGCTTCAGATGATGTAACAACTGATGACTTCAGTAGATATCATCAGTTGTTGTCTTCAGTCTTTGTCTTCAGACTTTGTGCTTCAGTAGAAGGTCTTCAGTTCTTCAGTTCTTCAGCTTTTGATTCTTCAGTACTTGTCTTCAGTACTTGAAGTCTTCAGTACTTGTAAGATCAGTACTTCAGACTTCAATACCTGGTCCTCAGTACTTTGGAGTCTTCTTCAGCTGTTGTTCTTCAGTTCTTTGATCTTCATACTTTGTTCTTCAGACTTTGTCAGAACAGCTGATGGAGTCTTCAGCAGTTGTTGCAGTGACATGTGGGACTTAGCGGTTTTCCTGATCTTGGCTCATTGGTTCTTTTGGTCCAACATTAGGCAAGACTTCTTCAACTCGAATGCAAAAAGGAGTTGAGTCACCTGAAAACCGACCAATACACACAACCCGAACATACCATCATGAATAAGCATGTAGCCGAGACTAAAACCCAACGAGAACACTTAAAAATTTGAATTTCTTACCTTGAATTCGACTTCCTCGTTCTTCTTCTTCAAAAACCCGAATTCTGCTCTTCTCTCTCTAAAAACTGTATAAAAAGAAGAGTGTAGAAGATTATGGGCGGCCATACCACCTTTATGCACCAACTTTTGATACTTTTGTCCTTTTGACACTTTTAACCCCTCAACTTTGGGTTAAATAATATTTCCTTCTTTTATTCATGTTTATTATTTCATTCTCGTCTGTTAAAAATATTCAGGTGTTAAAAGTCCACCACCCTCATATAGGATTCGTCCCCGAAACTGTTATTCCTCAAACAGATGTGGGTAATGTTGCCTCATCTCTTCTTTAGTCTCCCACGTAGACTCGGATCCTGTTGGTACACATGTCCCCAGTTCTAGTCTAGTGAGCTTAAATGTAATAGAACTTCTTCTTGTAACACATATGTAATGTTTAATCAATATAATGAGAATCTCTTCTATATATGTTTGTTGGTTGTTTAATGTATATCAATTTATATTATTTATTGTTACATGCATATATGATAATGTTATATAGGTTTACAGTCGTTAGACATAGTTCTGAACAGTTAAAGGTTCAAGAATATGTTTAACTAAGTATCCTGATTCAGTCGCACGACTGGACCATGCGAATGGCCCAATCGCACGACTGAACCAGGTGATTGAGTCAATCGCACGGTTGAGTCATAAGACTGACTCACTCGTACGAATGAACCATTTGTATGACTCAGTTGCACGACTGAGCCAGTCGCTTGGCTCAGTCGTACGAATGAGAGCTGTAACCTATAAATACCACTTAATTCATGGAAAAACATAACACTTCGAATATTCTCAACCCTAGTCGTACTTGTTCGTCCAGAGAGTCCCTTCCAACTACATAGAACGTTTCTAATCATTGCTAATCAACTCTTAACGTTTTCTAATCATTAGTTTTGATCCGGATTACGTTCTCCCTGATTGGAACGTCAATCAAATAGGATTCCGCACTATTTGATCTGGTTTCACGTTTGAATCAGTTACTACTCCGTCATACACGGTCCTAACAAGTGGTATCAGAGCTGTGGCTCTTGATTCTTCGTGGATTCAATCGTTTTTGTGAAAAAGTCAACGTTTTTAGCGAAAAGATCCTTTCTTTCTGCTCAAAATCAAGTCTTTACGTGTGCATAGCTTGAAAAACTTAGTCTTTTTCAATATAAACTAAATAAAATAATGCAGCGGAATTGATAAAAGGGTCATTCTCATTTCATCATAAAAGCTTTTACAATGCATTACATCATGATTTAAATACAAAATACAAGCCTTCTTTACAATGCCTAACTTTTACTATGATTGTTGCTGAAGCATATGAAACCGACGATTTCTTAAGTAATCCTGTTTATGTGAATCCTCAACAATCATAGGGTCATATACAGTGACCTCTAGTATATAAATATAAAATTTTTCATCATAAAGGAGATTTCCTTAAGTAGTCCCGTACATCGGAACCCTAAGGAATCTCCTAATGGCATGCAACATAATGTGTTGCGTGCATTATAGGCCCACAACACATTGCATGGCAGCATTATCAAAAGGAGAATGCCATCCCAAAGAGCTGAGTAGTCGCCTCGTGCCATCCCCAGCAACACTACCTGCCAACTGGAAACACATAAAAAATCAGCGTTGCTGAGTGAGTTCTAGTTTTATAATAAAACATACTTTTACTTATTTTAATTAAAACCATTCTTTTCTTTAAACGTGATCATATATCATACCTACATGTAGATAATATCTTTATCTTTCACTTCTTATCTAGGTCCTGTCAGGCTTTACCCACTTCATGGCACGCAGCCATGATTACTGTGGTCGAATGACAAGGATCCCGTTACGTTTACTCGTCTTACGTTTCATTCATGGACATTCATCATACACATATTCAGATAACATTTATTATTATCTGCATCATTCATTCGTTACATCTTTAGCGTTCAGTTCTCATATGAATCCTGTCAGGCTTTACCCACTTCATGACACATAGTCATGATTACTGTGGTTGAATGACAAGGATCCCGTTACATCTTTCTTGCACATTGGATATCTTTTGTACCACTACCATATGCTATTCCTCGATCAGTCTTAGCTACCGGGCCGAAGTCATTAAATGAACAGCAAAATGTATGCCACGGTACTAGAGGTAAGCGGTAGGGGAACCATACATATGGTTAATCACCAAGAAGGACCCGTTTACCTTATCCAATGCTTGCAAGACTTCTTTCGTTCGTTCGTTAATGCATGTATTCATCATCATTTTACACATACATTCATTCATAAATACATGCATTCGTCGTCATGTTCCTCTTTCTTTATCTTTCACTTTACATTACATAATACTTTGTTCATTCATTGTCATAATACATGAGTCGTGAAAGATATACATAAGTCATCATAAGGAACATAAATATTTACAAACCATCAGCATTACCATCATATAAGACAACATCATAACTGTCATACTTTCGTCCTACATACACTTCTCTTCTTATTCACATCAACCCTATTTGGGCGATTGAACATACTGCAGTCGCATGGCCTCCATGCGACTGGGTCGTGCGATTGGGCAGCTATGCGAATGGGCATACAATAGTGCGAATGGATGTCCTATCGTACGAACAAACACTATACGAATGGACTATTAGGCGATTAACCCTCATACGTGCGACTGAACTATCATGCGAATGGACCTATGCGACCGAATCCCTCAATTGCATGGCCTATCGGGCGATTGAGCCCCATCCGTATGACTGAGCCTCAATCGTACGATTGAACATCAGTTTTCCCTCAGTCGTGCGACTGGCCCTTCAGTCGCATAGCCCTAACTGGGCGGCGACTGGAGTTCATCACGAACAGCAGCCGCGACCTAACTCCTCTAAACTCATTTGCAGCCCAAATTAGCCCTCCTAAACCTCAGGGGTTCATACTAGAACATCACACAAGCTTATACAAATCTAAATTCGTACATTTAACTTACTAAACTCGATTTCACCCAAATGGGTTAAATATGTGGCCAGCCCCAAATTCGTAAGAAAACATGAAAATGAGGGGTTCTAGAACTCACATTATCAAGGAGAAGATGAAGAGCTTCGATTTGGCTAGCCACTTGACAAATCTTGAGCCCGAATCACCACTCTCTCTTTCTTTCTCTTCTTTCTCTGCCCTCTCTCTTTCTGCTCTTTCTTCCCGACTGAGTGTGTAAGTGTGAGGAAGAAGAGGGCTGCCCCTCTTTTATAGTTACAGCTCAGTCGCCCGAGGTCCAGGCGACTGGACATTCAGTCGCACGAACACCATGCGACTGGACCTCCTTTCGCATGAGCTCCATGCGCATGGTCCTTCATTCTTCCCTGCATCATACGATTGGGCCTCCAGTCGCATGAATTCCATGCGGCTGAGACTCAGTCGCATATTACCCCAAAAGGTCAAACTTCCGGGTGTTACAAAGTCCACCCCCCTTATTTAGGTTTCGCCCCGAAACCTGTTATTCCTCGAACAATCGTGGGTAAAGCTGCCTCATTTCCTCTTCAGTTTCCCATGTTGACTCGGATCCCTTCCTGTGCCGCCACTGTACACGCACCAGAGGAACCTCTTTATTTCTTAACCTCTTCTCTTTGCGATCGACGATCACCACTGGTTGCTCTACATAGTTGAGCCGTTCGTCTATTTCAATATCTTCCAGTGGAACGATCAGATCTTCATCGGCCAAACATTTTCTCAGATGAGATACGTGGAAGGTGGGGTGAATTCCACTTAGCTCATCTGGTAGGTCCAATCTATAGGCCACCTCTCCTACTCGAACAATGATTCGGAAAGGGCCTATATACCGCGGGCTCAGCTTGCCCCGCTTTCGGAACCGAATGATTCCTTTCCAAGGTGAGACCTTTAACATAACTCGATCTCCCACCTGGAACTCAATCGGCCTGCGTCGTTTGTCGGCGTACGACTTCTGTCTGTCTTGGCTGCCTTCATGTAGGCCTTGATCCTTTCAATCTTTTCAGTCGTAGCCTCGATCACTTCGACGCCCCCTAATTCCTTTCGACCAATTTCACCCCAACAAACGGGTGTCCTGCATCTCCTACCGTATAGCATCTCATAGGGCGGCATGCCAATACTGGCGTGATAGCTGTTATTGTATGAGAATTCAGCTAACGGCAAGTGGTCATCCCAACTTCCCCCGAAATCAATAACACATGCCCGGAGCATGTCATCTAAGGTCTGAATGGTCCTTTCCGACTGACCATCAGTTTGAGGGTGATAAGCCGCGCTGATATGTAGTCTCGTCCCCATCGCATCATGGAATCACTTCCAGAATTTCGATGTAAAATGGGTGTCACGATCCGACACAATCGACACCGGTACACGATGACGAGTCACAATCTTTTTGATGAAAAGATCAGCCAACCTTTCGGATGAATATGTCTCGCGCATCGGTAGGAAGTGAGCGCTCTTCGTCAGACGATCCACAATCACCCATATAGTATCATACCCTTTCGGGGTACGTGGCAGCTTTGTAATGAAATCCATGGTGATGTGCTCCCACTTCCATTCCGGTATATCCAAAGGTTGAATCTTTCCTTACGGGTTCTGGTGCTCGGCCTTCACTTGCAGACAAGTAAGGCACTTACTCACATACTCCACCACATCACGTTTCATACCCGGCCACCAATAATCTTTCTTCATGTCTTGGTACATCTTGGTAGCAGCGGGATGAATGGAGTACCGAGTCTTGTGAGCTTCATTCATAATCCTCATTCGCAGATCCCCAAGACAAGGAATCCACATACGCCCAAAACGGGTTCTAACGCCCATTGTGTTTTCACCCAACTCCGCAACTAGACCTCTCATTCTTTCAGAGTTAAGATGATCTTCTTTCAACGCCTCATCTTGGAACTCTTTCACTTGCTTCATCACGTCAGAGGTCATGATCAATTGGTACGCCTTCACCCGAATTGGTTCGGGCCTCTCTTTTGGCTAAGGGCGTCCGCCACCACGTTGGCTTTGCCGGATGGTAGTGGATTTCACAATCATAGTCCTTTATAAGTTCCAACCACCGCCTCTGCCTCATATTCAAATCTTTTTGCTCTAAGAAGTACTTCAAGCTCTTGTGGTCGGTAAAGATGGTGCACTTCGTCCCGTAGAGATAGTGCCTCCAAATCTTCAATGCAAAGACCATGGCTGCTAGCTCCAAGTCATGAGTAGGGTAATTAACCTCACGAACTTTCAGCTGTCGGGATGCATAGGCTATAACTTTTCCCCTCTGCATTAACACGCACCCCAACCCCGAATAGGAAGCATCAGAATAAACCACCAGATCTTCACTTCCTTCGGGTAACGACGGGACAGGAGCTTGGGTCAACCTCTTCTTTAATTCCTCAAACGCCTTTTCCTGAGCTTGACCCCATACAAACTTCACATCCTTCCGAGTCAACTTGGTCAGTGGAGAAGCAATCTTGGAGAAGTCTTGGATGAATCTTCTGTAATAGCCCGCCAGACACAAGAAACTACGGATCTCGGATGGCGTTCTTGGAGACTTCCATTGCATTACTGCCTCCACCTTTGCCGGATCGACCATAATTCCTTCCGGATTAACCACATGACCCAAGAACTGAACTTCACACAGCCAAAATGCGCACTTGGAGAACTTGACATACAATTTCTCCCTTCTCAACGTCTCTAGTACTTCTCGAATGTGACCGGCATGCTCCGTTTCGCTCCTCGAATAAATCAGGATATCGTCAATAAATACAATCACTGATTTATCCAACATCGGCCGACACACTTGGTTCATCAAATCCATAAAAGTAGCTGGCGCGTTGGTCAAACCAAAAGACATGACAAGGAACTCGTAATGACCGCAGCGCGTACGAAAAGCCGTTTTAGGGACATCCTGCTCTTTCACTTTCAGTTGATGGTAGCCCGATCGAAGATCTATCCTTGAAAACCAACTGGCACCTGAAGTTGATTAAACAAGTCGTCGATCCTCGGCAAGGGGTATCTGTTCTTCACCGTCAACTTGTTCAGCTCGCTGTAGTCATGCACATTCTCATACTACCATCTTTCTTCTTTACGAACAGAACCGGAGCACCCCAAGGTGAGATACTCGGTCTAATGAACCCCTTATCCAATAGCTCTTGCAACTGCTCCATCAACTCTTTCATTTTCGTCGGGGCCAATCGATACGGTGCCTTGGCGACAGGTTGAGCACCCGGTATCAGGTCAATCTGGAACTCGATCTCTCTGTCAGGTGGCAATCCCGATAAGTCTTCCGGGAACACGTCAGGAAAATCACGCACAACCGGAACATCCGATAATTGTGGTGTTGGCGTTTCCACATCTTTCACATAACATAAGTAGGCGCTGCACCCACGCCTCATACATTTTCCCGCCACAGCCATTGAGATCACCTTCGGAATCGTAGTAACCCGATCACCATAAACTGTCACTGAACTACCGCCGGGCGCTGTCAATTGAATCATCTTCTTGCGACACACTATGTTCGCCTCATAGTCCGCCAACCAATCCATCCCAAGTACCAAATCGAAACCACCCAAAGTCATCGCAAACGGTCTAACCGGAAATTTATGGCCCTCCAATTCAACATCACAACCCTCTATTACCTCAGAGATCCTAGTAGACTTACCTATGGCAGTTTCTACATCAAAGGGCACATCAACACGTCTACTACTAACAGGCAGCTTAGCACAGAAGGCAGCAGAATGAAACTCCTACTGGCACCCGAATCAAATAATACAGAGGCTAAAGTTTGGTTCACCAGAAACATACCGGACACAACATCAGGGTCAGTCCTGGCTTCCTCCTGCGTCATCATGAATGCCCTGGCCCTTGCCCTCGGTTCTTCACCTCCCGTCTTCTTCACCCCTGAGCCCTCAGCCCTTGGCTTCTTGCAGTCTCTGCTCATATGACCACTTTCTCCACAGTTAAAACACTTGCCCATCCGACAATCCTTGGCCATATGCCCTGTCTTCCCATATTTAAAGCAGATATTTGATCCCCACTTGCACTCCCCCGAGTGCTCTCTTCCACATTGGCCACACTTCCTCATCCCAGCTCCAGACATGACTACACGGCGGTCATCTACCCTTGCCTTCTTGTTACTCGTCGAAGTATCACCTCGACCAAACCTCTTCCCCTGCCAATTTCTCTCACCACCTCCCTTCTTACAAGTCTCATTCTTCACCACCACAGCCCGTTCATCGTATAATCTCCCAGCCAAATCCACAGCCGACCTAAAGGTGCTCGGTCGAGCAGTAATCAAATGCCTGCGGATGTCAGCTGGCAGCCCCTGAATATACCAGTTGATCTTCCAAGACACCGGCGTCACCTGATCCGGCACCATTCTCGCCATCTCATTAAATTTGGTGGTGTATTGTTGGTGGGTCATCGTCCCCGCCTCCAGCTGCAGGAACTCTCTCTCAACTTTGTCCATTTCTCGACGAGGACTGAACTCATCGATCACCATCCTTTTCAGCTCGGCCCACTTCATCTTCCCTATGGCCCTGCTACCCTCGGCCTGGACTATATTATCCTACCAGCACAAGGCCGACCCTATGAAAGAGTGGGTAGCAAACTTCACCTTTTTGTCCTCCTGGCAATTACTAATATCGAGGACAGCCTCCATTTCCCTCACCTATTGGTGAGCATCGGTAGCAGTGCCAGTACCGTCAAAAGTAGGGGGCTTGCACCTCATGAATGCCCCATAATTACAACCCCTTGTTGCCTCTCGTACCGGTTCCTCCCCTTTTCCTCTTCATTATCCGATAGAACCGTTTCCGCCTCTTGTTGCTCCTGTCTTCCTGAGGACCTATTCCTCTCCTTTCTTTCACCTTCCCTGACAGCCTTAATTACCTCGGTCACCACAGACGGTAAGATCGTCTGCATGACCTGATGTACTTGCTCGACCACTGCCTCTTTTACTGAGGCTCTCAAGTTAGCGCTCTCATCTACCCCCTCTAGATGAGGGTCTCAGTTTCCTCGTGAACCACTTTCTCTACTCTAGGTCTTCCTCTCGTGGCTCGTGGTTCAGCACCACGTCCGCCACCGCCTCCACCCCAGGAAGCTTTGGAAGATCTACCACCAACCATTCTCTACCACACACTGAAAGATTCAAACACCAACACAGTCATTCAAATAGCTCAGTTTATGTCAAGTATAGCAAGTTCCTAATTACAGTGGCCAGTTGTGATTAGCCACTTACTTTACTCTTCGTACCCCGAGCATTACCTGTCCTGACTACGTTAGTATCTAACTCTAATAGTAACACATACATCACATAACATGCGCACGTGATACTGGTTAACTTTAATAAAAATACCTGATGGCACGTAACTACTCAAATGGCATTCTCTTCCTTTCTGTCCCATTTTCAGTTCAAGTTTAGGTTTATTTTGAAAATTTACCCGTTTCACTTAAACTTTGGCTCTGATACCAACTTGTAAGGCCCCGCTCCCGGGCACCTCACAGTTGGTCGTCATCACACATAAAACATATATTCGATATAAACTTAATAAAATAATGCAGCGGAATTGATAAAAATGGGTCATTCTCATTTCATCATAAAAGCTTTTACAATGCATTACATCGTGATTTAAATACAAAATACAAGCCTTCTTTACAATGCCTAACTTTTACTATGATTGTTGCTGAAGCATATGAAACCGAGGATTTCATAAGTAATCCCGTTTATGTGAATCCTCAACAATCATAGGGTCATATACAGTGACCTCTAGTATATAATATAAAATTTTTCATTATAAAGGAGATTTCCTTAAGTAGTCCCGTACATCGGAACCCTAAGGTATCTCCTAATGGCATGCAACATAATGTGTTGCATGCATTATGGGCCCACAACACATTACGTGGCAGCATTATCAAAAGGAGAATGCCATCCCAAAAGAGCTGAGTAGTCGCCTCGTGCCATCCCCAGCAACACTACCTGCCAACTGGAAACACATAAAAAGTCAGCGTTGCTGAGTGAGTTCTAGTTTTATAATAAAACATACTTTTACTTGTTTTCATTAAAACCATTCTTTTCTTTAAACGTGATCATACATCATACCTACATGTTGATAATATCTTTATTATCTCTTTCATTCATTCGTTCATTCATTATACATCATTATCTTTCACTTCTTATCTAGATCCTGTCAGGCTTTACCCACTTCATGGCACGCAGCCATGATTACTGTGGTCGAATGACAAGGATCCCATTACATTTACTCGTCTTACGTTTCATTCATGGACATTCATCATACACATATTCAGATAACATTTATTATTATCTGCATCATTCATTCATTACATCTTTAGCGTTCAGTTCTCATATGAATCCTGTCAGGCTTTACCCACTTCATGACACATAGTCATGATTACTGTGGTCGAATGATAAGGATCCCGTTACATCTTTTCTTGCACATTGGATATCTTTTGTACCACTACCATATGCTATACCTCGATCAGTCTTAGCTACCTGGCAAAAGTCATTAAATGAACAGCAAAACGTATGCCACGGTACTAGAGGTAAGCGGTAGGGGCACCATACATATGGTCAATCACCAAGAAGGACCCGTTTACCTTATCCAATGCTTGCAAGACTTCTTTCGTTCGATCGTTAATGCATGTATTCATCATCGTTTTACACATTCATTCATTCATTAATACATGCATTCATCGTCATGTTCCTCTTTCTTTATCTTTCACTTTACATTACATAATACTTCGTTCATTCATTGTCATAATACATGAGTCGTGAAAGATATACATAAGTCATCACAAGGACATTAACTATTTACAAACTATCAGCATTACCTTCATATAAGACAACATCATAATTGTCATACTTTCGTCCTACATACACTTCTCTTCTTATTCACATCAACCCTATTTGGGCGATTGAACATACTGCAGTCGCATGGCCTCCATGAGACTGGGTAGTGCGATTGGGCAGCTATGCGAATGGGCATTCAATCGTGCGAATGGATCTCCTATCGTACGAATGAACACGATATGAATGGACTATTAGGCGATTAACCCTCATACGTGCGACTAAACTATCATGCGAAGGGACCTATGCGACCGAATCCCTCAATCGCGTGGCCTGTCGGGCGATTGAGCCCCATCCGTACGACTGAGCCTCAATCGTACGATTGAAAATCAGTTTTCCCTCAGTCGTGCGACTGGCCCTTCAGTCGCATAGCCCTAACTAGGCGGCGACTGGAGTTCATCACGAACAGCAGCCGCGACCTAACTCCTCTAAACTCATTTCCGCCCAAATTAGCCCTCCTAAACCTCAGCGGTTCATACTAGAACATCACACAAGCTTATACAAGTCTAAATTCGTACATTTAACTTACTAAACTCGATTTCACCCAAATGGGTTAAACATATACTTTACAAAATAGGGTTTATATGTGGTCCAACCCCAAAATCATAAGAAAACATGAAAATGAGGGGTTCTAGAACTCACATTATCAAGGAGAAGATGAAGAGATTCGATTTGGCTAGCCACTTGACAAATCTTGAGCCCGAATCACCACTCTCTCTTTCTTTCTCTTCTTTCTCTGCTCTCTCTCTTTCTGCTCTTTCTTCCCGACTGAGTGTGTAAGTGTGGGGAAGAAGAGGGCTGCCCCTCTTTTATATTTACAGCTTAGTCGCCCGAGGTCCAGGCGACTGGACTTTCAGTCGCACGAACACCATTCGACTGGACCTCCAGTCGCATGAGCTCCATGCGCATGGTCCTTCATTCGTCCCTGCATCATGCGATTGGGCCTCCAGTCGCATGAATTCCATGCGGCTGAGACTCAGTCGCATATTACCCCAAAAGGTCAAACTTCCGGGTGTTACAATTCGTGGATTCCATCGTTTTTGTGAAAAAGTCAACGTTTTTAGCGAAATGATCCTTTCTTTATGCTCAAAATCAAGTCTTTACGTGTGCATGCCTTGAAAAACTTAGTGTTTTTCGAGTTTTAGCCGACTAGGGTATTCAAAACAGTGTTTTTAGGTTGAATTGTGTGAAAAAGGTTAAAAATTTCGAAGTCAGCATTCTCAGTCGCCCGATTGACTCAATCGCATGACTGAACTCCAATCGTTCCTTTCAATCGCACGATTGGATCAATTGTTCGTTTAATCACATGACTGGTCCATCCATCTCTGTTCATTCGCACAGCTACCTAAATCACCTGCACAGTCATACGACTAAGCTCAATCACACGATTGTGTCTCAGTCGTTCCCTAGTCGTCCTTCCAGTCGCATACTTAGTGTGTGTTTTCAAGTTTAAGTTAAATTCATCATGGACTTAGAGAATTTTGCATTCTCAGCAGGGAAAGACTCCAGCATACAGAACTTACATCTACTGGAGAATGAGATTGGTAACCACAATAAGCCACCTAAGCTTCTTTCGATTGATGAGTTTGATAATTTCTTGAAGGCCAAAGCATTAAAGGAGTTTGATAATTTCTCAGCCATCGGTAAAGAAAGCTTGGATGACATTATTGACTGCTTCTATCATCTGATGAGTGAACTTCACACTCATGGTGTTACAACGTCTAAAGAAGAAAAGGTGTCAAGTTTGGCTGACGGGCTTCCAGAGAAGTGGGATTCTTTTGTTTCCACCTTGAGATACAATTCAGTTCTTGAGACATTGGATATAAATGACTTCATCCTAAAACTGAGAGAAGAAGAAGTGAGACATAAATACAAGGCAAAGAAGGGTTCATATGCTCAGGATCCGACCCTCTACAATGTGACTCCAACTCCTATTGCAAAATCTTCCAATGCTCCTCTGCAGACTGCTTTTGTTTCTAATACTTCTACATCAAGACAAAGCTCATCGTCTATTGGTGTGTCAATGGTCTCTTCAGGGGTTCAACACAGTGGTACTGAAGCTCAATCGACAAAGTTAGAAACAGAGAACTTGGGAAAAGTAAGTGTTGAAGTGGCCAAGGAACACATGGACCTGCTTGCTGCTGTGGTTCATTCCTATGATGGTTTGGTTGCTGGGAAGATAGGGAACTGCCACTTGGCTGATGAAGATTATGAGTAGGTGGATGAGAATGAGTTAGAGAGGATGGATATTATGTGGGCTCTCGCGAGTGCTGTGCGACGAGCAAAGAAATTTATGAAGAAAACAGGTCAGAATCTGGTGGCTACAAACGATACTAGTTTTGGTTTCGACAAGTCAAAAGTCACCTGTTTCAACTGTGGGGAGAAAGGACACTTCAAGGGGGAATGTGTCAAACCAAAGAAGACTGGAAATGGAAATCCATTCTCCTCCTTCACAAAACAAAAGAGAGAGAAAAAGCCTACTTCAACAAGCAGTGACTCAAAGGCTATGGTGGCGCAAGGTGATGAAGGACAGGACTGGTCCTTCCGATTCTTATCTGATAGTGAAACCAACATAGCATCTGTTGATGATCTTAATGAAGACTCAGCGAGTGAGGGGGAGAACTCAGCGGAGCTTGACACTGCTGATTTGGATGAAGACATAGCTGTTGTTGATCAACTTGTTGAGGATGAACTGAATGTTGAATCTGAAGCACAATCTGAACCCCAAATTGCTTTCATTGCTAGAACATCTACATCTACACAGGTAGAATCAAAGGATGAATTATTTACTAAACATGCTTATGTAGAATGTGAAAAATTTAAGGAAAGCATTGACCTGAATATTGCTAGGTTATTAGATCATAATGATAACCTAGTAAATGACTTAAAATTGTGCACTGAGGCAAACAGAATCTTAAAACAAAATGAAAACAGCTATATAGAAAAAGTTGAAGCATTAAAGAAACAGTTAAAAGAAACTGAGGTTGTTTTATTTAACCAAGAAAATGATATCAAGTTTTACTTAAAGACAATCGAAGAAACTAAAAAGGAACGAGCAGTTTTACAAGTTGAAAACGAGACTTTGAAACAAAAACTCCACAGTCTAGCTAGTTCCTCACATATTTTGAAAAACTTGGTTAAAGAACGCAACAACGGGAAAGGTTGGGATACAAAGTTGTGCCTCCACCACATGAGATCCTTTTGAACACCAAACAACGTCCAATTAATAATACCCAATAAAGGATCATTTGGTGACAACTCCTCTGGTCAGCGATCCGGATATAGCAGTTAAATCTACCCCTCTGGCTACTGACCAGAAAGCTTCAACATCAGGCACAACTGGTATAAAATTCACTGAAAACCGGGTGGAAGAGAATGTTCAAGCATCTCTTGGGTTGGGTCCAAAATCAACTACCACACAACCTAAGATTTCCAAAACCACTCAAGCTAAACCGGTTAAGCAAGATAACCACCATCTTCTAAGACAAAACATACATAATGTTAAACAAGTTAAATTTGTCAAGGAAGGTGAAAATCTTAGAAGTGAGAACAAAAAGGATGTACCTGAAGTTTACTCAACGCCCCACAAGAGATCTTCTAGTCCTGTTGAAAGGAGGTCCTGCTATACTTGTGGACAGCGCGGTCACATCTCTTCAAATTCTCGTCGCTATCAGACACCAAAGATTAAAATTGAACTAGACAATGAAGTTAAACAAGTTTCAAAACAAAGATCTAAGACTACTATTAGATCAAAAACTCCTATTAGGTCTAAAACACCTTCTATGGTGTTTCCATCTCCTCGGCGCCAAAGGCAACAAGACAAGTCACTGGCAAGTCTGTGATGCCAGTGGTAAAACCTGTTTTTGAAACTAAACCAAAAGTTCAAACTGTAAATCAGGCTACGGTTTACCACAAACAATCCTTTCACAGGGATGGTTTGTGGAAAGCCAAAGCAATTAATGTGTCTGAAAGCAAGGACAAGTTGAAAGTCGATGTACCACCCACTGATAAAGGACAGTGGGTCAAGTTCATAATGGTTGATGCCTCTGGGAAACCCAAGCCAGTCAAGGCTTGGGTCCCCCTCCTTAACTAATCATTTTCTATTGTGTGTAGGGTGTCCGCTATAATGCTTCTACCAATACTTGGATAGTAGATAGTAGAGCTTCCAGGCACATGACGAGAAACCAGTCCCTCCTTTACAATGTCAAACAAATTTAAGGGGGGCACGTTTCTTTTGCTGGAAACAAAGGAGGATACATTACCGCTTAGGGAGACGTAGGTAATGCAAAGGTAAGGTTCGATAAAGTAAATTTTGTTCAGCAATTAGAAAACAATCTGCTTTCAGTGTCTCAGATTTGTGACAAGGGCTTCAAAGTTATGTTTGACAATCGGAAATGTTACATTCTGAAGAAAGAGATAGAAATTCCAGAAGAGCAGGTATTAATGTCAGCATCTAGATATAATGACTTGTATGTTCTAGATATGTCTAATGCTTCTACTACTGCTTCTACTATTCAATGTTTCTTGTGTAAAGCTACAAAGATGGACTCCATTTTATGGCATAGGAGAATGGGACACATTAATCATAGGAAGATGAATCATTTGATTCATAACAACTTAGTTGATGGAGTTCCTGTAAAGAACTTCAAACTTCCTGATTTTTGTGTCTCATGCAAGAAGGGAAAGCAGACCAGGAAATCTCACATGACCAAGCACGTCAATTCTATCGAGATGCCCCAGGAGCTATTGCACATGGATCTATTCGGTCCAGTCAGCATGAAGAGTATCGCCAGAGACTGGTACTGCTTCGTAGTCACTGATGACTACTCACGATTCTCCTGGGTGATGTTTTTGAAGGCAAAGTCAGAAACCTTTGAATCATTCAAAGTGCTGGTTACTACACTGGAGTCGCTTTACAAGCTGAAGGTTAGGAAGATTCGCTCAGACAATGGAACAGAGTTTAAGAATCAGTGGATGGATGCTTTCTGCAAAGAAAAAGGAATTGTTCATCAATTCACCTCTTCATACACACCACATATGAATGGAGTTGCTGAGCGAAAGAACAGGAGCCTAATCGAGACCGCCAGGACTATGTTGGCATATTTAAAGCTGCCAGTGCAGTTCTGGAACGAAGCTATTGCCAACGCATGCTACACACTCAATCGTGTGTCAGTAGTGAAGCGGCATGTGAAGACTAGCTATGAGTTGCTTCAGAAGCGTAAACCTAACCTGGAGTATCTAGAACCATTCGGTGCTCCTTGTACGCTACTGAAGAAAACTCAAGAGGGCAAGTTTAATGAAAAGGCAGATCAGGGGATCTTTCTAGGATTCATCATACCAGACAAACGAGTTTACAACAACTCTACTGGTCAGGTAGAATTATGGTGCAACGTTGACGTTCAACGCTTCACCATCCCCCCTACTGGAAAAGGTCCATTGTCATTCTTTGACTACGATGGATTTTTCAAATCATTCATTCTTACTCAGATAGATTCGGATGAAGATATTGCTACTCAGATGATGCACGATGTTCTAAACACACCGAATCTGGATACTAGCAATACAACATCCGCGAGTGGTTCATCAGGATCTGCCACAGCTGATCAGGATGAAAGTGATGACTCATCAGAGGATGAAGAAGCAACTGAAACAGGCCAGGCACCAAATGTTGATCAAGAAGGAAGCTCTTCAGCTGCTGAACATGCATCTGGAAATACAGATTTTGAACCTCCAGTTGCAAATCTGGACTCTGAAGTTGTTGTCTCTACAACACCCATGACTAGGATCAGTACGAATCATCCGCCAGATGATATCATTGGTGATCTACACTCCGGCATGCAGATAAGAAATCGGTTGTATACTGCTGATTACGCTGAAGTTATGGAAAAGGGCTACGTGAATGATAGGGCTTTCAGATGTTTCGTTTCTCAAATTGAACCAAAGATGTAAGCGATGCCCTGATGGATAAGGTCTGGGTCAACGCTATGCAAGAGGAGCTACTACAGTTCAAGAAGCTTGGAGTGTGGACACTGGTTGATAGGCCAAAAGGCGTGAAAGTGATTGGTACCAAATGGGTACTGAAATGCAAGAAAGACGACCAAGGTGTTGTTATCAGAAACAAGGAACGCTTGGTTGTTCAAGGATTTTGACAAGTCGAGGGCGTCGACTAGAATGAAGTGTTTGCACCAGTGGCACGAATAGAAGCAATTCGGATATTTCTTGCCTACGCATTATACATGAAGATCAAAGTTTATCAACTAGACGTGAAGAGTGCATTCCTTCATGGGGAAATCTGCGAGGAAGTATACGTCAGTCAACCCGAGGGATTCGAGGATCCTTATCATTAGGACAGAGTCTATAAGTTAGACAAGGCTCTATATAGGCTACATCATGCTCCTCGAGCCTGGTATGAGAAGCTCTCCACCCATCTGGTGAAACACGGCTTTCGCAGGGGTGTGATTGACTGCATGTTGTTCATTAATGAAAAGGATGGTGATTTGCTTATGGTGCAGATCTATGTGGATGACATCATCTTCAGTTCCAAAAACGAAGAGTTATGCGAAGAATTCAAATTTGTGATGAAGGCAGAGTTTGAAATGAGTGCCACGGGAGAAATGAAGTTCTTCTTGGGATTACAGGTGGATCAGACACCTACCGGTATCTTTCTGCATCGGTTTGATATGGAAAACGTCACTGTTTCTGGTACCCCACTCACCACAAATCATGATGTGGCTCCTGATGAGAATGGGGATTTGGTGGATGCCACTATGTATCGTGGGATGATCGGATCTCTCATGTACCTCACTGCCTCCCGTCCAGATATCATGTACGCCACATGTCTATGCTCCAGATATCAAGCAAAACCGAAAGTAAATCATCTGATCGGGGTGAGAAGAATCTTCTGTTATCTGGAGGGTACACCAACACTGGGGTTGTGGTATCCTTATGATGATGACTTTGAGCTTAGTGTGTATAGTGATTCAGACTATGGTGGCCGCAAAATGAATTTCAAGTCAACATCAGCAGGGTGTCACTTTTTTGGAAGGCGTTTAGTCACGTGGCAATGCAAGAAGCAGACCTCGGTTGCCTTATCAACCTGCGAAGCTGAATACGTTGCTGCTGCAAGCTGCTGCTCTCAGATTATCTGGATCCAACAGCAAATGCGAGACTACGGTTTGCAATTCTCTAACACCCCTATCTATGTTTATAACTCTGCTGCCATAGCTGTAACAAAAAATCCGGTTCAACACCCTAAAACTAAACATATCGGCATAAAGTATCATTTCATACGCGACTACTATGAAAAACAATTAATTGATATGGTAAAAATAAACACGGATTTTCAACGCGCTGACCTCTACACTAAACCGTTTGATAAACCCAGATTTTTCTACCTGCTAGAGGTCAACGGCGTAAAAAAGAAAAGTGACATTATTTTTGACGACACAGACGCATAGTCCGACACTAGTTCTGTCTTTCTTTTATTTTTATTTTTTTTTTTATTTTAATTTCCTTATCTTATAAAATCCAAAAACATAAAAAGATTTTCTGTTTTAAAATTTTAGGGTGAGATTAGATTACTTTCAGTAATTAGTTACTCAAAAAAGCAGGGAGGGGGAAGGGCAGATAAGCTAAAGGTAAAAACAACAATGACAAGGCAGTAATTCTACACAAATGGAAAGTGATAGTACACAGGCGTCCAGTTACTTGGAACACCAAAAAGATTTTACATTTTTTTATAATTTTAGTTTCATTAAATCACAGAAAATTGTTAGTCAGAGGATTCTAAGTCTAACAAGATTGGGAAAATGATAGTACACTTGAGTGTTAATGTAGTTACACAGAGAAAGTTAATCTCGGGAGGGGCTAATCCACTATACGATGTGTCGGTAGATTCAACACAATAGATGAGTAGACGTCATTGGTGAACTCATTCTGAACTAAATGGTTCAACCGACTGTGGGGTCCCATCTTATCACTAGTTAACACAATCAGTTATTTCCAATAAGGGATAACGAGCAAATAAACGCCGCCAAAGGTGTGGGATTGACCACAAAAAGAGCAAAGCATGAAAATGAATACAAGCGCAATCAAATTGATAACTTATGTTGTTGGTGCATTATGGGAAAAAGAAAAAAGAAATGCTCTAACAAGGTAATAGGTTGTGTGCCTCTCTACTGTGCGATGGCACTGACCTGAGGATAAGCATAACCTAAATATTCTAGAATTCATTGTTGTTTGCCGCCTCTCTGCTGTGCGATGGCACTGACCCGAGGCTTGGCTTCTCTTTGAAAGTTCTAAGAATAGTTTCTTCTTGTCAAATACCCATAGACTGCTCAAAAGTCTCCTGATGAATGTTGATTACCATATAAGCGTGCGATCCACAGATGTTGGTTGAAATAATATAACTTAACTCATCACCAGTGTGCGTCAAAAGTCTGTGTATGGATTTAATCAACGTGCGTTACATGTCATATCAAGCATGATTCCCAGTTAGAACTTAGAAGTCTCAGATGAATGAAAAACTGTGATATGTAAATATGTTAGTTTCCTTTTCGATAAATATAAAAGGATCCAAGTAATTGAGTGCATGCCTGTCATATTCCATATGAATCCGTCTTGAAAATATTGTTAATGCTAATAGGATTATCTACCCAAACCTAACAAAATCACAAAAACATTTTCTTTTGTTATTTAGCTTAGTCTTTTATTTTATTTGTTAAGTGTGTCAGTGTCGGACTGTGCTATACTATTCATTGCAGATAACGTCACAAAATGAACTTAACGTTTAATCTATTATAACTTGTTTCTGAAGAGTTAAATGGATCATGTCTGAGATGATCAGGTGGTTAAATGGATCATGTCTGAAATGATCAGGTGGTTAAATGGATCATGTCTTAAATGATCAGGTGGTTAAATGGATCATGTCGGAGATGATCAGGTGGTTAAATGGATCATGTTTGAGATGATCAGATGGTTAAATGGATCTTGTCTGAGATGATCAGGTGGATAAATGGATCACATCTGAGGTGATCAAACTGTTTTATTAAAATGGTCATGTCTAAGATGATCAAATTGCTCATAATGTTTATCCATTGTTAAACCTAACTAAGGGACGAGATGGTAAAATGGTCAAAATGTCACAAGTATGTCCCATTCGCACGACTGCACCATAAGTATGGTCCAGTCGTACGATTGGAGCATACGAATGAGTCAAACCGTACGAATAGATAATGCGAATGAGTCGAATCAAATGATTGGAGGGGACCGACTGTGACAGTCTTTCGAATGAACCTAAATCGTACGATTGGAGGTGAACGATTGGATGAATCGCACGATTGAGACTCAGTCGCTTGACATACTCATGCGACTAGGCTCAGTCGCATGACTAACCTAAGCGACTAGGCTCATTCGCATGACTGGGATTTGCCCTAGTATAAATACAGGTCTAATCGGCATCAGTCGCTCATTCAACCAAATCGCCTCTCTATACGTACGACCTAACGAACCGCTGCCAAAATTTTGTTTGATTCATATTTACCATCTATTTGTGTGTTCTGACATTCATTTGTGCTTATACAGGTAATATTCGTGGTGTTTCATCAATAAAACCGATCAATGACATCACAAATCACTCAAATTTTGACCCAACAGTAACCAAAGACAAAAAGCACAAATAAACCACACAAACTGAGCAATAAGTTCAAACAAAACTCAAAAATTTGCTTAATCGGTCGCTTCTGAGTGTAATGAGCCTAAGTTCGACGTTTAACATCAATTACAGCTCAAAACACGAATTTGAATAGACAACCAGTCGACTGAACGACTGGACACACTGATGAACTTCAATTGCCCAACTGAGCAGATGACTGAACCATACGACTAAGCTCAATCGCACGACTAAGTCCAATCGCTTGACTTAGTCGCATGTATGAACTTATTCGCATGAATAGAGCTCAGTCATCCAACTCAGTCGCACGACTAAATTCAATCGTGTGCTCAGTCGCACGACTATACCAAAGTGTAAAGTTCATTGACTTTAATTAGCTATCTTCAACATGCACTAACATTTATTTATGTTGTGTAACAGATGGTGAGTCGTTGGATTATGAGCACAAAGCACAATATTTGCGCTCATCTGGATCTGACCTCCAGAAACACAGCGGAGTTCGCGGGCATCATTTCATTCTGACGGAGATCGAGGATCTTCAGAGCTATATCTACTCCCTGCACTCTGTATCACTCCTTACAGCAGGCATTCTAGGAGAATGCTGCTGTAGACAGATCTGTCGAGCCCTACCGTATCAGGAGCTCTATCCTCGGTCAGGCCATAGAGATCAGCGAGGAAGATCTCAGGACAGTCCTCAGTTTGGGGATGACAGTGACTGTCCCACATGACTACACCCGCTGACGGTTTGAGGGTGTTTTCTACGGGCGAAGTACGCTAGGGATATCAATGCAGGTATGCTTAACAAGATCAACCTGTGCCCCCAGTTCAAGTACTTAGCCCACGTGCTGCTCAGATGCATTGCTTCAAGGAAAGGAGGCTTTGATGAGTTATCGGAGCAGATACAGAACGCATATGTTACGTTGGTGCTGAACCACCTGTTCAGCTTCTCGTGGATGATCTTAACTTACTTAGTGGAGAACATAGAGGCGAAGGGCAAGGAGAGCTTCTACATGTACCCTCGCTTCATGCAGATGATCATTTACCAGAAGCTCCCGATGCTGCCCAAGGAGAAGGAGGACACTGTAGTGCTTGAGGTGATGGATGATACCACCTTGGGCAGGATGAGGGTGTACAGGGGGAAGCAGGTAAAACCCCTGTCAGGCAAATATTTGGGCATCTGGCCCGGGATGATTATGTGGCGCCAGCAAAAAGGAAGTGGCGCCACGAGGACAACGATTCGGATGTAGAGCAGGTTGCTCTACCCTCCGATGACTCCGATGATGATCATGATTCTGATCAGGGAGGGGATGGTCAGGAAGAACCGAAACCAGCTCCGATACACCCTGATTTTCATATGAAGGAGGAGGAGGAGTCCGATGAAGAGCCGCTTACCCGGACTGTGGGAAGTCAGGAAATGGCAACTGAGCAGGGAATAAGGGCGGTTGGTGGACGCCCGGGAGAGTCTGGGTGCTCTACAGTTGATCCATCTTACACCCTAGCCTCTCCTAGCAGTCAAGGGGGAACTTCTGTGTCCAGGGGGACACAGAGGAAACGTATGGCTCAGCCACATGGCCTGAAGCTCAAACGTAAGAGGATCACTCTTATCACTATCTCCTCAGCTACCACCACACCACCTACTACCACAACACCACCCCCAATCTTCACCACCACCACCAATCTTCACCACCACACCACCTACTACCACAACACCAACCCCAATCTTCACCGCCACACCATCTACTACCACAACACCAACCCTAATCTTCACCACCACAACAACCCCCCAATTTTCACTACTATACCACCTACCACCACAACACCAACCCCAATCTTCACCACTACACCACCTACCACCGCTACCCAAGCCGGCCCATCCTCCATCTCAACAGGTTCATCCCTCCCTCCGATTGGAGTGGAGGAACAGCTGGCAGCACTAAACGGAATGGTGCTGAAGCTGTGGGCTGCGGATGAGGAGAAGACAGTAAAACTTCTTCAGCTTGAGGAGAAGAAAGCAAGACTTCTTCAGCTTGAGGAGCAAAATGCTTCTCAAGCACAACAGATTGCCCAACTCCAAGAACAAAACATCCTGTCGACTCAAAAGATTGAGGAGTTGGAGTCTGCGAACAAGAAGATCACGCTAAAGTTAAAGGGGTCCCAAGCTGATCTGTTGAAGATAAAGGAAGAAGACGGTGATGATGGTGATGATGATGATGAGGAGGATGATGAAGATGATGATAGTGATGAGGATGATGTGGGAGGGGATAATGAAGATAAAGGAAAAGATGATGATGAAGATGAAGGAGATACGGCTGCATCTGCCCCTGGTCATGAGCAGTGAATGAAAAGAAGACAAGACCAGGGAGCATCAGCTGATGCCCCGTCTACTTCCTAATCGACTGAAGATCCAGCAACGATTCAAGGCAAAGTTCAAGATTAGATGTCTTTTTATTATTTAAACTTTGTACTTGAAATCTTGTATCAAATTTTATGCTATAAATATAAAATTAAAAGGATAAATCATCATCTGTTATGTGCTTAATGTATACTTACTTGCTCTGTATTTGATTGTTGAACAGGTTCAGCTAAACAAGTTGATAAGCACGATGTTGTGCCCCTTCGTCAAATCGACTCAAAATTGACGATGATTCTCGATTTGCAAGGGATCGTACAACAACCTGTCAGTTACACAGCTGAAGAGGGGGAGATAATACATGATTTAACAGAAGAATAGATTGCTGAACTGTTTAGTCTGAATCCTGATAAGCTGGTAAAAGATGCTCCGGAGGTCGATGTAGTCAGTGATGAAGAACTACAAGATGTCGACGAGGTGGTAATTGAAGATGTGACTGCTGATCACTATCCCCAGTACACTAACGCCGACGGCGAGGTGCTACCAGATCTGGGTGATACATTTGACAGCAGTACACTTGATAAAGTTGAGAAGATGACTGCTGCAAAAGAGACAACAGCCGAGGATCCTCAGGTAGATGATGCTAATCTAGCATCTAAAAAGGCTGAGTGGGCAGCCTGCCTGGAGGAAATGAAGAAGCAATGAGCGCCTACAAAGACTAACGCCTACACCAAGCTCTACAAGGTGAAGAAAAATCAAAAGGTGTCATGCAAGATTATTAGCTGGGCATACTTTGATGATCTCAAAGTATATGCCGTGAAGAGAGAGAAGGGAATAGAGTATTTCAGATTCCCACACGATCTGAAAACTCTCCCTGGTTTTGAGCTTAATCGTTTAGCCAACTTGAGCCTCATGTACGCTATCCCTGGGAAGATATCGGGATGGTTCGAGAAGGCACTGAAGAAGGCGTACCTTACGAGGTGGGTCAATTTTAAATCTCAACAGCCCAAAAGGTTGATACATAAGATAGAGGTTGACCCCACCTCCGGAAGACCGAAGGTAGTTTTGAGATGGCACCCTCCGCGCACAATGTCGCGTATTCCATTGAGGGAAATGCCACAAGATTTTGCACCCCATTTTAAATGGTGGTATTATGACTGGCGCACTGGTGAGGCCGTCATAGTCTTGGATAAAGAGGGGATAATAGAGACAATTAGGGTATATGACCCTATGTGGCTAACTAACTTTTCTGCTTCAGATGTATACATCTTGTACAAGTGGCCACTATTTTTTGACACTCAAGATATCGTGCAAGCACTTCAGTTTCAACACGTTATACGTTTATGCTTCGCACTCGATATTCATTCTGGGGTTTCTAGAGAAGATCGGAAGAAGAGATATGAAGAGTTCAAGAAAGAGGTCAAAGTCTAGATAGAACTAGGTCCAAGGGGGAGTTTGTTGGTACACATGTCCCCAGTTCTAGTCTAGTGAGCTTAAATGTAATAGAACTTCTTCTTGTAACACATATGTAATGTTTAATCAATATAATGAGAATCTCTTCTATATATGTTTGTTGGTTGTTTAATGTTATATCTATTTATATTATTTATTGTTACATGCATATATGACAATGTTATATAGGTTTACAGTCGTTAGACATAGTTCTGAACTGGTAAAGGTTCAAGAATGTGTTTAACTAAGTATCCTGATTCAGTCGCACGACTGGACCATACGAATGGGCCAATCGCACGACTGAACCAGGTGATTGAGTCAATCGCACGGTTGAGTCTTAAGACTGACTCACTCGTACGAATGAACCAATCGTATGACTCAGTCGCACGACTGAGCCAGTCGCTTGGCTCAGTCGTACGAATGAGAGCTGTAACCTATAAATACCACTTAATTCGTGGAAAAACCTAACACTTCGAATATTCTCAACCCTAGCCGTGCTTGTTCGTCCGGAGAGTCCCTTCCAACTTCATAGAACGTTTCTGATCATTGCTAATCAATTCTTAACGTTTTCTAATCGTTAGTTTTGATCCGGATTACGTTCTCCCTGACTGGATCGCCAATCAAATAGGATTCCGCACTATTTGATCTGGTTTCACGTTTGAATCAGTTAGTACTCCGTCGTACACAGTCCTAACAAGTGGTATCAAAGCTGTGGCTCTTGATTCTTCGTGGATTCAATCGTTTTTGTGAAAAAGTCAACGTTTTTAGCGAAAAGATCCTTTCTTTCCTTAACCTTTTCTCTTTACGATCAATGATCGCCACTGGTTGCTCCGCGTTGTTGATCCGTTCATCTACTTCAATATCTTCCAGTGGTACAACCATATCTTCGTCTATCAAACACTTCGACAGATGAGATATATGGAATGTCGGGTGAATTCCACTTAACTCATCGGGTAGTTCCAACCTATAGGCCACCTCTCCTACTCGAGCAATGATTCGGAAATGCCCTATGTACCTCGGGCTTAACTTACCCCGCTTTCTAAACCGAATGATAACCTTTCAAGGTGAGACTTTCAACATGACTCTATCTCCCACCTTGAACTCAATCGGTCTACACCTCTTATCAGCGTACGACTTTTGTCTATCTTTAGCTGCCTAATAAAGTCTTTGATCTTTTCTATCTTTTCGGTCATAGCCTCGATCACTTCGATACCTCCTAACTCCTTCTGACCAATATCACCCTAACACACGGGCGTTCTACATCTCCTACCGTATAGCATCTCATAAGGTGGCATGTCAATGCTGGCATGATAACTATTGTTATATAAGAACTCAGCTAACGGTAAGTGGTCATCCCAACTCCCTCTAAAGTCATTAACACATGCTCGGAGCATATCCTCAAGCTTCTATATTGTCCTCTCAGATTGTCCATCTGTTTGAGGATGATAAGCCGTACTAATATGTAGCCTCATCCCCATCAAATTGTGGAATCTCTACCAAAACTTGGATGTAAACCGAGGGTCACGATCAGACACAATGGACACTGGTACACCATGACGGGATACAATCTCCTTGATGAATAAATCCAGTAATCTTCCAGAAGAATACGTCTCTCGGGTCGGTAGGAAGTGAGCACTCTTCGTCAAACGATCAACTATCACCCATATGGCATCATACCCTCTCGGGTACGCAGTAACTTCATAATAAAGTCCATGGTGATGTGCTCCTACTTCCACTCGGGTATATCCAATGGTTGGATCTTCCCGTATGGCTTCTGGTGTTCTGCCTTCACTTGCAAACAAGTAAGGCACTTGCTCACGTACTTTACTAAGTCGCGCTTCATACCCGGCCACCGTAATCCTTCTTTATATCCTGATACATCTTCGTGGCACCGGGATGAATCGAGTATCGAGTTTTATAAGCCTCGTCCATGATCTTTCCACGTAGATCCCCATAACGAGGAATCCATATCCGTCCAGATCGGGTTCTAACACCGAGAGTGTTCTCACCTAATTCTGCGACTAGACCTTTCATCCTTTTAGAGCTAAGACGGTCCTCTTTCAATGCTTCATCTTGAAACTCCTTGACCAGCGTCATCATGTCAGTGGTCATAATCAACTGATATGCCTTCACCCGAATCGGCTCAGGTCTTTCCTTTCAGCTAAGGGCGTTGGCCACAATGTTGGCCTTGCCCGGATGGTAGTGGATCTCACAATCATAATCATTGGTCAACTCTAACCACCTCCTTTGCCTCATATTGAGATCCTTCTGCTCTAAGAAGTACTTTAAGCTCTTATGGTCGGTGAAGATTGTGCATTTTGTCCCGTATAAGTAGTGCCTCCAAATCTTCAACGTGAAAACCACAATAGCTAGTTCTAGATTGTGTGTGGGATAGTTGACTTTGTGGGTCTTCAGTTGTCGGGACGCATAGGCTATTACTCATCCTCATTGCATCAACACGCAACCTAGCCCAGAATAAGAAGCATCCGAATATACCACTAAGTCTTCACTCCCCTCGGGTAATGTCAAGACAGGAGCTTAAGTTAATCTCACTTTTAACTCCTCGAAGGCATCCTCCTATTCCCGACCCCACATGAACTTCACATCCTTGCGAGTCAATTTGGTCAAAGGTGAGGCTATCTTGGAAAAGTCTTGAATAAATCTCCTGTAGTAGCCCGCCAACCCCAAGAAGCTATGAATCTCGGATGGCGTCTTTGGAGACTTCCATTGCATCACCGCCTCAACCTTCACTGGGTCTACCATGATTCCTTCAGCATTCACTACGTGACCTAGAAATTGTACTTCACGTAACCAGGAAGCATAATTAGAGAATTTGGCATACAACTTTTCTCTCCTAAGTGTCTCTAATGCCTCGCGTATGTGGTCGGCATGTTCCTCCTCGCTCTTAGAATAAATCAGGATATCATCAATAATCATGATCACTGATTTATCTAACATTGGCCGACACACTCGGTTCATCAAATCCATAAAGGCAGCTGGCACGTTAGTTAAACTGAAAGACATAACGAAAAACTCATAGTGCCATAATGCGTATGAAAAGCTATCTTAGGGATATCTTGCTCGTTCACCTTCAACTGATGGTAACCAGATCGAAGATCCATCCTCGAGAACCAACTGGCCCCTTGCAGCTGATCAAACAAGTCGTCAATCCTTGGCAATGGATACCGATTCTTCACCGTCAACTTGTTCAACTCACAGTAGTCGATACACATCCTCATGTTACCATCCTTCTTCTTTACGAAGAAGACCGGAGCACCCCAAGGAGAGATACTCGGTCTGATGAAACCCTTATCAAGTAACTCTTGCAGTTGCTCCATCAATTCCTTCATCTCTAAGGGATCCAAATGATACGGTGCCTTAGCAACAGGCTAAGCACCTGGTACCAAGTCAATCTGAAATTCGATTTCACGATCCGGTGGCATACCTGATAAATCCTCTGGGAACACATTAGGAAAGTCACATACCACTGGTACATCGGATGATTGTGGTGTTAACATGTTCACATCCTTCACGTAGGCCAAATAGGCACTACATCCACGCCTCATGTACTTTCCCACCACCACCATCCAAATCACCTTCGGAATCATCATAACTCAATCACCGTATATCGTCATCAAACTCCCGTCAGGCGCTGTCAGTCTAATCATCTTCTTGCGACACACAATGTTTCTCTCGTAGTCCGCTAACCAATCCATTCCTAGGACTACATCAAACCCGCCAAGGTCATCACAAACAGTGTAGCAGGAAACTTATGACCTTCTAGTTCTATATCATAACCATCAATCAAGTCAGAATTCCTAGTAGACTTACCTATGGTAGTTTCTACATCAAATGGCTCGTCAATACATCTACTACTAACAGGCAAATTAGCACAGAAAGCAGCAGAAATAAAACTCCTACTAGCACCAGAATCAAATAACATAGAAGCAAGAGTTTGGTTACTAGAAACGTACCTAACACCATATCTAGGTCCATCCTAGCCTTCTCCCTGGTCATTGTGAAAGCTCTAGCGGTTCCCTCTACCCTTTAGTTCCAGCCTTCTTCTTTCCTCCAAAACTCTCAGCCCTTGGCTTCTTGCAATCCCAGCTTATATGACCCTTCTCATTGCAGTTATAATACCATATAGACTTACAATCTCCCAAATGTTCCTTCCTGCATTTACCACATCTCTTTGACCCTGCACAGAGTGTGACCACATGCCGGTCATCCACCCTCGTAACTTTATTGTTTGGAGCGGCCCGCCATGTCCAAACTGTTTCACATTCCAATTCCGGTCACCACCACTTTTCGTACTCACCTCGACTATCTCCACCTCTCGCTCATCATAAAGCCTTCCGGCCAAATCAACCACTGACCTGAACGTACCTGGCCGGGTGGCGATCATATGCCTGTGGCACCGGCAAACCCTAAACATGCCCTTAATCTTTCGTGACATAGGTGTCACCTGGTCCGGCACCAATCATGCCATCTCATTGAATTTGGTGGTGTAATTTTGGTGTGTCATGGTTCTAGCTTCCAACTGCAGGAACTCCCTCTCAACCTTGTCAAGTTCCCTGTGAGGACAAAATTCCTCGATCACCAACTTCTTTAAATAGCTTCACCTTATTCTTCCAATCATTCTACTACCCTCAGCTTGGATGATATTGTCCTACCAGCACAAAGCTGAGTCCACAAATGAGTGGGTAGCAAACTTAACCTTCTGATCCTCCCGGCACTCGCTGATGTTAAGTACAACCTCCATTTCTCTCACCCATCGGTGGGCAGCAGCGGCAGTGCTATTACCATCAAAGGTAGGGGGCTTGCACCTTTGAAATGCCCCATAGTTATAGCCTCGAGTTGCTTCGGGCACAACCTCTCCTCCTCCTTATCATCGGAGACAACCGTTTCGGTCTCGGGTTGCTCCTCCTCCCCTAAGGGTCTTCTTCTTTCCTTCCTCTCTCCTTCCCTAACTGCATTAATCACTTCAGTCACCACAGATGACAACATCGTCTGCATGACCTGATGAACCTACTCCACCACAGCCTCCTTCACTGAGGCTCTCAAATTAGCACTCTCATCCACACCTTCCGGGTAGGGGTCTCAGGCTCCTCATGGGCCACCTCTTCAGCCCTGGGCCTTCCTCTTACGACCTGTGGTCCAGTACCATGTCCCCCATGACCTCCACCTCGAGAAGCATTTGAAGATCTACCTCCATCCATCCTTTAACACGCTATAAGATTCAAACACCAACACAGTCATTCAAGGTAATAGCTCAGTCTACGTCGAGTATAGTAAGTCCCTAACTACAGTGGCCAGTTGTGAATAGCCACTTACTTTACTCTTCATACCCTATGCATTTCCTATCCTGACTATATCAGTATCTAAATCTACTAAGGGCAAACAGATCAAATAACATGCGCACTAATACCGGTTAACATTAAAGAAAATACCTGATGGCACGTAGCTACTCGGACTGGCATCTCTTCCCTTTCCATCCTATTCTCAGTTGAAGTTTAGGTTTCTTTTGAAAATATTTACTAAGTGTTAGGCGTATGGGCACTATGCAGGCGCATGGCCTTCTGGGCGCATGGGAACACTTAGGCGCATGGGAAGGTTCAAGGAGCATGGGAAGGTTCAAGGAGCATGGGAAGGTTCAAGGAGCATGGGAAGGTTCAAGGAGCATGGGAAGGTTCAGGGCGCATGGGTACTATTCGGGCGCATGGCCCAACACTTAGTCATTCTGGGCAAATTCCAGGCGCATGGGCAACCAACTTACACTAATCAACATGATTCAGTCCCCAAACTAACATATATCATGATCTAAGCTTAGCACTAACTTCTAAGCTACAGAAGCACATTCACACATGATTATAACATTATAACCACTAAAACCATACCCCCCTGCAAACACATACAAATACACATACAGGTATGAATACCTATTTTATAAAAATGTTCATACATGCATTTCCAGCCCCGAAATCAGTTAAATAATGTAAAAATGGGGTTCTAGAACTCACCTTAACAACTTTCAGGCATGACTTCTTCAAACCTGAATGCAAAAAGGAGTTCAGTCACCTAAAAACCCAGCAATACACACAACCCGAACATACCATCGTGAATAAGCATGTAGCCGAGACTAAAACCCAACAAGAACACTTAAAACTTTGAATTTCTTACCTTGAATTCAACTTCCTTGTTCTTCTTCAAAAATCCAAATTCTGCTCTTTCTCTCTTTAAAAACCGTATGAAAAGAAGAGTGCAGAAGATTATGGGTGGCCATACCACCTTTATGCACCAACTTTTGATACTTTTGTCCTTTTGACACTTTTAACCCCTCAACTTTGGGTTAAATTATATTTTCTTCTTTATTCACGATTATTATTTCTTTCTCGTCCATTAAAAATATCCGGGTGTTACAAGTGGCTATTGCTCTCTGTTCCTCCAGAGGGATCAAAGTCTTAATATAGTTCCATCTCTCCTCAGTATACATGTTCTCCAGTAGATATTTGATCTTTCCCGAAAAATCATGCCTGGGGGCGGCACAGTTAGTAAAAATTCATTAGGGTTGCCTTCAGTTCATCTTCGAGCTTGGGTAACTTTGGCTTTAAATAGTCTAGGATAAACTGAATGAATCTTGGATGTAGCCGCCATTTGTCCTTCTTCAATGCCATGATGTTCTCCAACAAGTAATCATGGATAATCTGGGCTATGTTTGCCTTCTCACCAATACTAAATATAATCATAGTTGTGGACCACCTCAGATTCAATCCTTCTGATCCTCTCTTCCTATGATATAGACAGCTTATAAAGACATAAGCAATAAACCTCCCCTCCTTCAAAAGTATGTCTTCTTAATCTCCTTTCGCTTCTTGAAATATGTTCCCTCATATCCAATGGATTTAAATGCTATAATAACCTCTCAGTCAGTCATCTCTACACTCTCCCTTATATCATTCTCTAGTCTCAAGGCCTTAGGCACAATCTCAGCTAATATCTCAAGTAGTTCTTCCTGGATAGATGCTTTGATGATCCTCTCCTTAGCGTCATAGTCAGCAGTTCTATAAAACTCTCTGATCTGCTTCTCGTCTATAGTAGGGGAGTGAGAAATAGCATAGTGGATATGTGATCTCTTCAGCCAAGATATAGCATCTCAAAAACCAGCCGACTTTGGATCTCTATCTTTCAGACATGCCATAAGATTTTATCTAAGATCAAACTTTATGCTACCTAATTTGTTTGCTGGTGAAACCGAAAATTTGCTAGCTCATAAGAAATAACTAAGCATTTAAAATTATTATAATTATTATAATTTATTTATTTAACTTTTTTATTTAAAAATAAAGAAAGTAATAATTAGTTTCACAAATAAATTTGCATTGAGAAACTATAGTTTCGTAGAAGGTATGAAACTATAGTTTCACACAAGTTAGGTGAAACTGTCTGTCGAAAGTACACGAGAGAAACTATAATTTCGCAATAGAGAAACTATAGCTTCTCATTGGGAAGTATAGTTTCGTATGAGCCTAAGAAACTATAGAGTCGTAAGCTCCAGCCAAAACTGTTCAATGCACACGGGTAACATGAATAGACAGTTTTGCTCGAATCAGAGAACTTTCATTCAGTTTTGCAAAATGACACCTTAGTTTCCCACAAAGAATGTGCGAAACCCAAAAGTCACAGGTTCGATTTTTGTCTCAAAACCCAATCAAAGTTCAATCCCAAGGTTCGAAACAAGTTAATAAACAATATACCGGTAAGAATCGTAAGAAATCACTTCAATAAACAATTTTATTTTCTCAGTAAATAAGACGATTCAAATTCAAAAATTTTAGGGTTATTTTGCATATGGCGAAAGAAAGGACAAAACAAATATTTATACCACTTAGTTTTGTAGCTGCTGAAACTATAGTTTCGCATAGCACAAGGATAGACAGAGTCTTGCAACACTGCTAGCGAAGCTATAGTTTTGCACGCAGAGCCAATTAGCGAAAGAGTAGTCTCGCATGGCGAAATAACAATTTCGCACATCGAAATAACATTTTCGTATGGCATTATTTTTATATGTAAAAAGAAGACTTCTCTAACGACGAGACAGACTTAAAAGAAGAGATTCTCAGAAAATCATCTAGAGAATCAAGGATTGGCGGAATTGCCAATATGCTTGTCCATTTAATCCCATGTTGTATTCTTTCTAACGGTGACTTGTAACATATTTTATCATGTTTTGGGTTCCCTTAAGAAATCTCAAGAACTTGGTTCCCACAGTCATTCGGCAAAGAAACTCATCACGTCATCATGGTTAATTGCGTGTAATCATTCATTTTACTTGAAATTTTCTGAGATGGATATAATACAGAGTTTAGGAATCAGATATTTGATTCATTATGCGCAAGCAAAGGGATTCTCAGATAATTCAGCACTGTACGAAAACCACAACAGAACAATGTGGAAGAAAGAAAGAATCACACTTTTATTGAAGCAGCCCAGACTACGCTCATAGAATCCAAACTTCAAATTATTTTATGGGCTGAAGCAGTCAACTATGCCTCCTATGTTCTGAACCGGGTCCTAATTGTGAAAGACAAGATGAAGACTCCATATGAACTATTTCACAAGAGAAAACCATTGATTGACTTCTTTCGTCCTTTTGGGTATTCATGCACATTGTTGACTACTCAAGCTCAAAACTCAAAGTTTGGAGCAGTGTCTAATGAATGTTACTTTGTCAGATATTCTTCAACTGAAAAGGCTTATAGAGTATACAACAAACAAACAAGCATTGTGATAGAATCTTTCTATGTTGATTAGCAAGAGTCAAATGTTTCCAACGTTGGTTCTTATCTGGAATGGTTCTATGTTTCAAACACCATTTCTAATTCATTCAATTTAGCATCCTTTCCTGATGATGAACTTCCTTTATCAAGAAGTCAACTCTTTATTTTTGCTCAAACATAGCCAAAACCATAACCAAAACCTCAACCAGAACCACAACCTCAACATCAACCAAATCCTCAACCTCAACCTGAACTTGAACACCAAATCCCTTAAACACCATCAAAAATGTCATAAAATCCTCTCTCTAACCAACCATCCACCTTACCATCATCCACTTCACAACCATCATCACCACAACCTGTTTCATCTAATTCCTCAACCTTCCGCACTAACTTCAAAACCCTTAAAAACCACCCACATGATTATGTCATTGTATCCATATCTTATGATGTCAGGACTCAAAGCCAATCATGGCTTATCAATGAATGTCTTTTTGCTTTTTTTCTATCTTAAATTGTTTCAAAAAAAGTCTCTATGGCACTTCAAGAGCCGACCTTCATGGAATCAATGCAATTAGAGCTTCAACAGTTTAGAAAATTAAAGGTGTGGCAATTAGTTGATCTTCCCTCAAATAAATATCTGATTGGTACAAAGTGGGTATTCAAGAACAAACCAAATGATCATCGGTTTTTGATTAGAAACAAACCAAAGCTAGTTATTCAAAGATTTGCTCAAGAGGAGGGGATTGACTACACTAGGGTGTTTTCCCCCGTGGCCTGAATTGAAGTCATTCGTATTTTTCTCACTCATGCTGCCCACAATAACTTCAAAGTCTTCCGAATGGACTTAAGTGTGCATTCATGTATGGAACCACTGATGAAGAGATCAAACCACTAGGTTTTGAAGATCCCGAATTTGTTGAGAAAGTGTACAATTGGATAAATCCTTGTATGGATTACATCAAGATCCTAGAATCTGGTACGAAACCCTAAGACAGTATCTTCTCAAAAAAGGTTTCACACAAGGAACCACAGCCATGAATTTGTTTAAGAAAGAGGTGAACGGAGATGTGCTCATTGTGCAAGTGTATGTTGACGACATCATCTTCGGATCAACAAATGAGAAGTTGTGTAGAGAGTTTGAAGAAGTGATGAAAAAATGCTTTGAAATGAGCATGATGGGGGGGATGTGTTTCTTCTTAGGATTACAAGTCGAACAAAAACTTGATGGAATTCTCATTCATCAAGAGAAATATATTTTAGAAATACTATCAAAGTACAACATGAATAATGCTTCTCCTAGGCTTATTCCGTTTTCTACACAAACCTGCTTAACCCCTGATGACAATGGAAAGCCAGTTGATACTCACCATTATCGATCAATGATCGGATTCCTATCTTATTAGAAAGTTGTTAAACGAATCTTCTGCTACTTGAAGTGTGACGCCCTAAACCCGGCAGGGCACCGGAGGCACGTCACGCAGTTGGATTAATATTTTAAACACAAATCAGAGCTTTCTATTTACAGCGGAAGACTTTAAACACTATTATATATTAACCCAACTTTTTAGAACATTTTACATATGATTGTATTTAATTATACATCACCCTATTTACATTATTAACAAGCCCTAAATCCTATGCCAGCAACTGCTCCGGGATAGCATCCTCGTTCAGCTCATACTTGCTTTCCTCTATTATCAGAGGATCCCTCCTTACCTAGCACACACAACACACTCAAAACATCAGATAAACTGGTGAGTTCTAAATTTTCATTAAAACATTATCAGCACATTTACACACACAAAAGTCACATATTGGCAATATTACAATAATCAACTTTATCATTACTTTGTCCCACTGGACCCTGCCCCATCGAACATCGGTTGCCCACATCTAGCAACTACCAGTTCTCATACCTAGTAACGTCGATTGCCCACATCCAGCAACTACCAGTTACTATACCCAGAAACGTCGGTTGCCCACATCCAGCAACTACCAGTTTCCCATACCTAGTAACTTCGGTTGCCCACATCCAGCAACTACCAGTTACTATACCCAGAAACGTCGGTTGCCCACATCCAGCAACTACCAGTTTCCCATACCTAGTAACGTCGGTTGCCCACATCTAGCAACTACCGGTTACTATCTCTCATCCAGTAGGATGCCAAATAATCATCTAGGGTCGTCACCACAAGATGTTCACAAAGCTGAGTGATCGTCATCACTCCTATCAAACTATACAGTTTCACACCCAGGCATCTTACCCTAACTGGCCTGTTGAGATTTACATCACATTAACAGTTCAAAAACATTTTTTTATTTATTGCCAATATTATCACATTCATTTACACTTCACACATTCTTTCCTTTAGCACCAGTTTTAGCATATTTTCATTAATCATCACACCCTATTTGACCCATTGGAATCATTACCATCACGTAATGATTAACAATGTTCAGATGACTATCTTTTACACTCTACCTGACCCGTTGCAATCATTACCATCATGTAATGATTAACAATGTTCAGGTAATCATTTATTACCCCCACTTTCCGTCTAACAGCTTTACAAACTGTTAGAAACATATCCATCATTACTATCACAATTCTGGTACTAAAACATTCAATTCATTTATAATTGTAAGTGTGCAAGCCCGAATGTTAAAACCAAACATTTAAAAAGGGCTTAGAACTCACCTTATCAACTTTCTCACGACAATCTACACAATCCACGTACACGAGGTAACTAGTCCTTCCTCTAATCAAGGTATATCTAAAGCAATAAACCCTGATTCAATAACTTATTCTCAAACAGGGCTCTCATGTGATTGAACACTTATGCGAATGAGCAATTATGCGACTGGACCCATGCGACTAAACCTTCAGTCGTACGACTAGCCGTTCATTCGCACGATTGAGTTCTCATTCGTATCCATAAACTAAACTTAACCGCCTCACCTTCAGTCGCACGACTGAACCATTCGTACGACTGAACCATGCGACTGAAGCTCATACGCCTACTATTCGTACGACTGAGTCTCAATCGCACGTAAGGGGTGCGACTGAAGTTCATTCGCATATGACTTATGCGACTGAACACTTAAACACTCAAACAACCCAACTTAATTTAATTAATCATAACTATAATATAATTTACAAGTCCGGATTTAGAAACCGGATGTTACATGAAGGGTTCTCCCTGATTGGGACTGTGGTACCCAAAGGGAGGAAATTTTGATCTTCTTTCGTACTCTGATAGCGATCATGGAGGTTGCAAGCTTGATAGAAAGTTCGTTACCAGTGGATGTCAATATCTTGGGTATAGCCTTGTTTCATGACAAAGCAAAAGCAAACAATAATTTCACTGTCCACGGGTGAGGCTAAGTATATTGTTGCTTCAAGTTGTTACTGCAAAGTGCTGTGGATTCAACATCAAATGATGGATTACGAGATTAACTTTCTTTGCACACCGCTATTCTATGATAATGAAGCAGCGATTGGAATTGCCAAAAATCCAATTCACCATACCCGCACCAAGCGCATTGAAACAAGAATTCATGCAATTTGAGATGCCCGGTAAAAGGGATTTATAGATATTATTCCTATTGACACCAAAATTCAAAAGGCCGATCTTTTTACAAAAACTTTTGTTAAACTTCGTTTTTATGAATTGATCAACATGTTGGGCCTAATATCTTTCTAAGAACAAATTCTGGCGCTAATCTGTAATTATTTTTTTATCTTGTTAGAGTTTAAATATAAAAAATTATTTAAAATAAAAATGAAAATAGAAGATTTAAAAGTTCATGTATTAAAGAGCTTCGAGACCCACACTTCCCTAAAATTTCTTCCAGTTTAAATAGGAAATTTCTTTGGTTGCACTTTAATAGAAATTTTGGGGGAGAATAGACTTTGATTTTTAAATTGGCTATGTTAAAATTTTCGTGTTTATAAACTTATCTTATCTTTGGTGTAGGATTCAGGAAGCTTGGAGAGTGTCTGAAGGACGTCAGAGGCCTTGTGTTGGGGTATAACGGTAGGCCCAGTAGCCTAAAACGAATTAGACGATGATTGTCTAACTTAACTAAGATTCAAAATTCACTGATAAGGTTCATTCCAATATCATCTCGGCTTGCACAAAGTTATAAGTTTTGTTAAAAACTGTGTTAAGAGTGGCTAATTTCTGTTTTGTTCTTGCATTTTCAAATTTTCCTCATCCATATGTCATGAATAAAATGTGTGTCCAACTTCTCTATTATGCATAAGCATTGACCTGGAGTGATGATCTTCTCTGTTATAGGTGAGTATAGACCTTAAGCTCTCATCAACATGCTCTATGATGATCTTCTCTATTATACGTGAGTATAGACCTGAAGCTCTTATCATTTTGCTTAAATGATCATCTCCTCTGTTATACTTGAGTATAGACTTGGAGCTCTAATCGTCCACCCATCATCCATCATTATGTATACCTATGGATGTCAAACGCTCTGATACCATATTGTTGGTCCAGATGATCGTTTGAATGTGCTTTGATAATGATTGCATACCAAAATCCTCAAGTTATCACTATATCTTATGACTTAGGGATCATGTAATGATAGAAAAGTGAACACAAATCAAACACAACCCATTTGCAAGAGGATTTTGAAAGATGAGGAAGAATAATGCTCAAAACTACCACAGATGAGCTCCTAACAATACACAATCAATCAGTGAACTCAAATCAATAATTTCATTAAAGTTCCAAGAGTTTTACATACACTGTAACATGTGAAACTACGAGGCAAAACTGCAGTTTCACATGCACTTTCGCATGCCAAAGAATACAAAAAAGATAAAACTAAACTAGATCCCATTGCAAAAATATCTAAGCTATAACTAAACTTTGACTAAGCAATAACTAATGGCAAGATGAATACCACCCTATACATGATCATCACTTCCTTTAACAACTTAACTAGACATGTGATTTCTCATGCTGCCATGGCTGCAACCCTGCACTCAGCTTTTGTTGTTAACAAGGACACAGTTGGTTGCATCTTGCTGCAGCATGAAACAATTTTATAACCGAGCATAACAACATGCCCTATTATGGACCTTCGATTACTTGGATATCCACCATCATCCATATCATAGAAACCACTCATATTTAAACATTGCTCCTTCTTAAAGAGGACACCTAACTCATGTATAGCTTTGATGTACTAAAGTGCCTTTCTAACCACATGCAAATGAGGACGTCTAAGGTTCTGAATGAATCGACTAAGCACTCCCACAAAAAAACCTATATCCTGTCGGGTCAAAGTAAGGTACATTAGACTCCCAACAATCTTCCTATAGATGGTGGCATCTTCCAGCGCTTTTCCTTCCCCTGGATACAGTTTAACTCTGGTGTTGATTGGAGTCCATGCTAGCTTTGAGTCTAGCATTCCATATTTTAGGAATAAATTTATGGCATAAATACTTTGATGCAATAGAATACCATCACTTTGAAGTTCACTTCTAACTCGAGGAACCGTTGCAAATTACCAAGGTCTTTTATTATAGACAATATGCCCAGATTCCTTTTCATATGCTTAATCTCTTAGTCCCCAGTAATGATTAAATCATCCACGTAAACTAGCACAATAGTTAGGATTAGCCCATCAATCTTTACAAACAGGCTAGCACCATCGTTTGTGCTTTTGAAACCGTTCACTTCTAAAACTCCCTGATCTTTGCATAATAGGCTCTCGGTGATTGCTTGAGATTGTAGATCGCCTGCTTGAGCTTAAATACGTAGTTCAGCTAATTTTCATCCTCCAACCCAAAAGGTTGTGTGATGTAAATAACATGATCCAATGTACCTTATAGGAAGGCGTTGTTCACATCCATTTGGAAAAGACGCCAACTGTCACACCCCGGGACCAGGTAGGGTGGGACGTCACAGATTAGCAACAACATACATGGCAGCGGAAACAAACCAATATAAGAGCTCAAAGGGAGAGAACATCACATGGCATTTACTGTTTTAAAAGACACTGGGCTGGAAATAGATCCAGCCCCAAATGTTTACATGTTTCAACATAAGTTAAATAGTCATTGTATCAAATTGTTCAAGTCATAAATTTGGTCACACAATTAATGCCATGGTCTCGGGGTTGAGTCTAAGTCTTTCATAACAGCTAAGAGTCTTCACGGGTTACCTGAAACATGCTCAAAAGAAAATTATGTCAACTAAAAAGTTGGTGAATTTAAGTACTTAAATTTTCAAGACAATAAAAGGAACTCTTAAAGTCCACAGTAAAGGTTTTAGAATCAGGTGTGAAAGTTTATGAAAATCTCATTTGATTTTAAAAACATCATTTTTAGTATCAGTCATCGTGGGGTATCACGATCAATCCTTCACTTGGTCCCCGGTTGGCCTCTTCTAAACTTGTGTTTAACCGGATATTCCCGAAGGAAAGAACCAAGCCTCAGAATAGTGAACCATTCCTGCTAGGATGGTTCACCATAGTATCTTATTAAAACCTATTACATGCCACAAACGACCCCTCAGGATCTCAGTGGGGTACCTCCCTGTAGCGGGAGCCACTGTGCGTGGGGGATTCCCCAAAGAGATCTATTCACATAAAACAAGCGGTTCATAAAAGAATTAATGATCATGACATAAGTATCAGCAGGTATCCAAAAATTCCCACATACAAGCATCAAATAAAGCATAATCATAGTTCATAACAAAGAGCATGTTCCATCCCAAAAACAGTAAGTAAAAAGGGGATCACTAGAACTCACCTTAGACGTTAAGCAAAGAAATCCTTCGTGTGCCGGGAATGTCTCAAGTCTAGCACCCTAACATGAATATATTAAGTTATTAGCTACTGCTCTAACCTATTCAAGGTGCATCAAAAGTGTCTAAGCCTTAGTTGATCAGATTCGACTTTGATTCGATTAGAGTTTGTATAAAAGTTTCCTTTTATGGAAAGTCAAGGTTTCTCATACAGTTAAGGGTTTCTACATTACTAAGTCCAGGATATATGATAAATATGCTAATAAAGTGACTAAGTTGCTTATTGGAGTCGGTTATGAAGTTTAACCAAATTTTACAGTTTAGCCCCTGAAATTTCCAAATTGACAGTTTCTACCCTTAAGTTTGGTTTCTTGTATTAGATCACCCTTATAACCAAAAATAAGTTTCAAGAATTTAATATAACTTTATTTTAAGAATATATACTCAAATTTTCAGTTTATAGGTTCAGTTTGTAATTTACGCGTTTACCGTTGCCGGTTACGGTAAAACCGAAGGGTTTAAGATGGTTGACTATGGGTTTTCATGTTTTTGAGTCTAGGTCCAGTAGCTAACTTTTAAAAGTCATTTTCATGAGTTTCTAACCTTTTAAATCACAAAATTTATCCCTAGTAGTGGGAAGACTCGTTTTTACGTTTAAACCGTTAAAACGTGTTTTTAATCGGGTTTGACCATTTTAAAGCTTGTTTGACCAATTTTCCACTTTATAAGTTATTTTATTATATATCTTACTGGAATAACATGATTTTTATAATTTCTAACCTTATATCCATTTTTCGTAGATTTTTCCTAAAAACGTCTCCCGGTTAGCACCCGTTTTCACTTAAAATTCCATTTAAATTATCTTTTGACCAATAAAAATTCCCATTAGCTCCAGAACACTTTATTAATCCTTAATGAACCTGGAATTTTCTTTAAAAAGTTTATAGTTCAAGATTTCTTGTTTTTAAGTAATTTTAGGTTGTTTTCGGGTCCCGAAAGTGACCAAAACGGGTCTAAACACAATATGTCCTTTGTTCCAGAGATTAAACAATATTAACACTCTTAATATTCATCAAAACCTACTGAAATAACAGTCCCAAATCGTGGCCTAGTCATTCTACACATCCATAGCCTTCAAATTCATAGAAAATGCCATAACCGACCATTACACTTGTGTAAATCATTTTAACTCAAGTTTATTCATTACCAAAACTTCATCTAACTTAAAAATCAGGTTGTTGGGGTGTCTAAAACTCATTTTTGAGCAGGTTATAACCCTTGTCTAAGAGGGTTTTCAACAAGTGTCTAAAAGAGGTCGTTACTAGTAGAAAGAGGGATTGTTCAAGGTGTAATGCATGTTTTTACCACATGTAGGTGGTGTATAGTATTTGAGACTTTAAAAACAGGTTGTTAGTAGTCTTAAAACCCATTAATATGCAGGTTAAACGTTTTTTTTGAAGGGTTACAAGATACACAAGTTAGATGGTGCCAAAAACACCAAAAAGGGGGTTTTCAAGGGGTAAATCGGGTTCTACCCCTTAGAATGAGCCTTATATCATGTGATATACCTTCAAGAACGTTGGGTACTTCTCAAGAACAAAGTGAGGGTGATAGTTTTCTGCTACAACAAGAAAAAGGTAGGTTTTTAGGTGAAAAATGAAGACAAGCTTAAGAAATGACCAAAACCGACACATGGGGCTTACACTTGATGTAACTCGCGATTTGGAAGGTGTGGATGGTCGTGAATGGCTGGAACCTCCTTGGAATTGACTGTAGAAGTCGAACACAAGCTGGAAACCACAAGTCTTGCAAGTTTCAAGCTTCAAAACTTCACCAAAAGGTCACCTTTCTTGCGGTTTGGCTGCTGGCCGATGTTGTTGTTGTGGTTCATGATTTTGGAGTTGGAAAGGGGCTGAAATGGAGAGAATTTTGATAGGGAGAGGTGGGTTCAGCTGATGAATTTCGAAAATGAGAGAGAGAGAGAATGAGAGGAGTGTGTCTTGCAATTGCATGTAAGGAGAATGGATGATAGGAATGTGGAGTGTGGTGGTAAGCAAGTGTGGTGATTGGGGGTTCAAGGGGGCCGGTTTTTGTCTTGTTGTGGGGCTCTTTTTAGATTAAATTTTAATCAAAATATTATTAGGTGGTGTTATTTTATAGTGTAGTATTTAAAATTGTTAGTTATTAGATGATATTAGTTGTTATCATTTGCATGATCATTCATGCATAATCCGAAATTTCCAAGTGTGTGTATGTATGCATACTTTTAAATTGTTTTTCAATTAAGGCTTTGTATTCTAGCTAGGGTGACTAATCAATATTCCCGAGCACAAATTTTCTAAAAACGCAAAGAATCATAAAAATGGATCAAATAGAAATTGGTGATTCTAACATTATTGATATAATTAAATGGTTTCCATTATTAGCACATATAAGATGGGATATGATGCAAATAAATTAGGGTTTAGAATAGTGACGTTGGGACCGGTTGTCACACCAACCATTTCGAAGGCATTGTTCACATCCATTTGGAAGGCGTTGTTCACATCCATTTCGATCAATTGATCCATCAGATTTGAACTTGAGCTTAAACACCCACTTACACAAGATAGGTTCTACATCAGCAGCTTTGTACTAGGACCCAAGTTTCATTTTGATTCAACGCATCTATCTCATCCTACATTTTTGCACGCCACTGCTTCACCTTATATGCCTGCATGAAAGAATCAAGTTCAGCTGGTTCATAAACGATAGTTGCAAAGTTGGCATACTTCAGGTTTGGTTTCCTACTCCTTGTTGACATCTCAGGCGTTCACTTTGGCCCTAGGAACGAGGGAACGCACCGGTGTCCCAAGGACCTTGATGATTGTCCTGAACATCTCCATCTTCTTCTTCATTCACCAGTTCATTAAAAATCAAGTTTACTCGGCTACACTCTAGAATTTCTCTTAACTAAGATGTGTCAGGAAGTGTTACTTTACTTGAGGACCACCATGCTGAACTTTCATCAAACACCACATGGTGTGACACGTAACACTTTCCAGTGTCAGAGTCAATACACCTCCAACCTTTCTTCTCATTGTCATGCCAAACAAAGATACATCGGACAACCTTTTTCTCTAGTTTGTGTCATTGGGAACCTGGTATAAAAACATAGCACACACATCCAAATACTCGTAGAAAACTAACAGTAGGCTTGAGATTAAAGAGTTTCTCATATGGTGACATAAAATCCAAACTTTGCTATGGAAGTCGATTGATCACAAATGCTATTGTGTGCATCGCCTCAGCCCAGAACCTTCTACGCACATTCTTGTCATGCAACATACTCCCCAATACCTCTAACAAATGCTCGTTTTTCTGTTCTGAAATACCGTTCTGTTGGGTCATATTAGGACATGTCAGCTACTTTCAAAATCTATGTAAGTTGAGGAAATCAGTAAACTCTTTGGATACATACTCCCCCATTATCTGATCTAAGCATCTTGATGGTTTGACCCGTCTCTTTGTCAGCTTCCAACCAAAATAGTTTGAACCGTTAAAATGCCTCTGACTTCTCTTTTAAGAAAAACACCCAGACATATGGTGAGCAATTGTCTATGAAGGTGATCATGTAGCTCATTCCTCTGATTGGGGCTTGCTTAACTGGACCAAGCACATCAGTGTGAACCACTTCCAGAGGAGTCTTTGTTCTGCAGCTAGAAGAATGGAATGGATTGCTTATGAGCTTTTCCAAATTGGCACCCCGGACATACGATCTCTCTCTCTGTACCTGTAGTTATGGAAGTCCAGCTACTAACCCTTTCACCGCCATCATACTTAACTTATCATCTGCAATATGCCCTATTCGAGCATGCCACACATCAACTTTCTAGCTTCCTTTCGTCTTTTTCACGTAGGCAGATTTCGCTGAGAGGACATATACATATTATGCCTATGTCTAGTTAAGACTACTTTTGACAGTATCACAAACTCATGGTATACTTTAACATCATCTTAGCCAAACATAACATACTTTCTAGCAGATGTAATCTGTGGAACTGAGAATAGATTCTTTTTCATCCTAGGTACATTGTACACTTTGTTAAGTAAAAATTCCCATTGCTTGCCATTCGAGTCAAATGTTACCTCCTTAACATGAGCTATCTGATGTCTCGAATTATCTGCTATAATAATCACTTGGCTTCCTTCATAGTGTACCGGCTTTGTAAGTCAACCTTTGTCTCTGGTCATCTGATTAGAACAGCCAGAGTTGACAATCTAGTCATCAAACCTATTTGATTGAGCACTGGATTAGGTTGCAAAGGTCGTAACCTCCTCCACTTGATCCATCAAGGCCTCTGCATCTCATGCTGGTTCTTCAGGAACCGTTATAATAGTATTACCTTCCTCTTGGGGTTTTGGGTAGTTCTTGGCGATGTGACCTTTTCTTTTGCAGTTGTAGCACATGAAAGGAAACCGCTTCCCATGATGTTTAGATTTCCAATCACTACTCTCCTCACCTCTTTCACTTTGTCACCATTTTTTTCACCATCATGTGACTTCCCTCGATCACGACTTTTGGTAGAGTAGTGAGAAGAAAAGCCGTTTTTGCTCTTATGCTTATTTTCAACGTATAGTGTCACACCCTCAAAATCCACATGCGGGGTTTCACCGAGTGCCGAGTGAACAAACCAGGACCCAAGTCATTAGTTACCCAGAATGACTCTATATGTAACATTTGAAACAAACCCAGAGTTTAAATCTTTAAAACAATACGGAGGCATTTTATAAATAATTTTTGGGTTTGTTGGACCATAAACATTATTGTTTAACCATTTAAACAAGAGAAACGCAGTTGAATAAAATCTTAATATCATGTTTATAATCTGAAAATCAAAAGTTCATAACTTTGTTTTAACAAACCCAAAACCATAAGATCGTTTATATGTGTTTGAACTAGCTATCAAGAGGAAGAAACAACCAAAACCAACATTAACAAACTACCTTTGTGGGCTGCTGGAATAGAGCCTCTATGAGCTGTCAAAAACCGTGGATTTGGATGAAGATGATGATGTTCTTGAATGCCCAAAACACCAAGGCAGATGTCCTCAAGCAACCATACCCACAAGAATCAAGCAAAGACCATTTTTGCTAGGATTTGTACACCAAAATCGCAAAGAACAAGCTGCTGGAACACATTTTCCAGCCGAGAATCCCTTCAAGAAAGGAGAGAATATGTTCTTTTCTTGCATGTGTGAGAGAGAGTGAGTGGTAGAGTGTATGTCTAGTTAATGTGTGAGACCTTACCAAGAAACAAAAGGCACAAAACCCTCTAACGGGGCGGCCGAAATTGGTTGTTCAAAATGGGGTTCCCCCCAAAATGATATTTACCATTTTTATTAACTAGTCATCTAGATAAGTTATATAACTAACCCTTTAGTTATATAATTCATACACACTTTTATTATTTGATGTTATTTAACTAAATTAAACAACATTACAAATAATACCCATGAACAAAATATCCCTATAAGTTGTTCAATCTCATATGAAACTTATTTAGAAAATCTATTTTCTAAATTGGTGTAATTAATTAATTGCATGATCATATCATCAATTAAATACTAATTGGTGTTTGCTAAGCTTGTTATTGGGTATGACCCGACTTGGATCATGACGTACTAACCACATCAATATTCTATGTGTCTTGGGCATAAAGAATCCAACAATCTCCCACTTGCACAAGATTCATAGTAGATTGATGCAAGCAGTAAATACCGCCTAACAATGGTTTACTACCCTTAATACGCATGACTAAGAAGCCATTCAATAACATCATCCCCTTCAAGTATCCAACTTGAAATGATGTAGGTGAATTAATCATCTATCTTTTTGTTACAGATGTCATGCTAAATCCAAGGACATAGAATGATCATTCCTTGTTGATTTAACTTAATTAGGCCTTAGAAATCTTGCCCTCAACGAATAAGAGGAACAAATTCCATCTTGACTACATACGTTTCTCACAATCACCTTATGTCATACCTAAACATAGCCTTATGTACTGACCATTATTTCAGAGCAGCGAAGAACTAGCTCAAGGTATAACACTTGGTGAATATCAAAACCCAATATGTATCTCAGGTCGGAGGATACCAAATGATATTCGCCTTTACTCAAATTTACTTATGATCTATCAATAAGATTCCATGTAGTAAGATTTGAGACGCGTGTCAGTCCAATATTCGTATCCCGCGAATATCTATGAACCTTGGCAGCAACCAATTGCTCTATATTCATGCCTTATGAATATCCACCAATCCAAGTTCATAATAGTCTTACGTTCATATTTGTTCTCACAAATATGACCGACTACGGACATTTAGAATAATAAACATATTCATGGATGTAAACATGCTAAAAGGAACATAACTCATAATATCATAAATATATAGATGAGTTAAATATTACAATTGTTCCATATTTATACTAAATAGATCAATTCCAATCACTAGAATATCGAAGTCCTAAGGCACAAGTATGACTTTCATGCTTTACCTTTTAAAGAAGCTTCGTGAGTGGATCTGCAATGTTTTGATCAAAGTGAACTTTGCGAATATATATCTTTCCCTTTTCAACTTCATCCCTTATGTAGTTGAATCTCCACTCATTGTGCCTAATCTTTTGTTGTGCACGGGGTTCCTTGATTTGAGCAATCGCACCCTTGTTATCACAAAAGATCTCTAGGGGGTCTTGAATGCCAGAGACCACCCCTAGATTGGCGATAAACCTCTTTATCGATGCAGCTTCCCAAGCTGCTAGTGAGGCGGCTATGTATTCGGATTCTGTAGTGGACAATGCTACCCCATTCATAATGGAGACATACCCCGATTGTGATCAAGGATCATCTCAATTAGTTTGGAAACTCGCATCCGTATAACCCTTTACAACGAGTTCCTCTTTATCAGATCCGTATATTAGAAACATATCCTTAGTCCTCCTAAGGTATTTCAATATACTTTTAACAGCCATCCAATAGCTATTACCTAGATTCTGCTGATATCTGCTTGTCATGCTTAACATGCATGACACGTCCGGTCTAGTGCATATCATCGCATACATGATGGATGCTATAGCAGACACATATGGGATGTCCTTCATAGGATCTTGCTCATTCTTTGAGCTTGGACATTGAGATGCGCTCAATATTGTCCCTCTTTGAATAGGCACTATTCTTTTCTTATAGTTTTCCATCTTGAACCTTTTCAAGATTTTATCAATGTATGCACTTTGGTTTAGACTTTTCAACCGCCTCGATCTATCGCTATAGATCTTTATTCTCAAAATATAGGCGGCTTCACCTAGATCTTTTATGGAAAAACAATTTCCAAGCCAGGTTTTAACACCTTCCATGGTTGGAATATCATTTCCAAATGGTAGTATGTCATCAACATACAATACTAAGAATGTGATTATACTCCCACTAGCCTTTTTATACACACAAGCCTCGTCTGCATCTTGATGAAACCAAATTTCCTGATCTCTTCATCAAAATGTTGATTCCAACTTGTCGATGCTTGTTTCAATCCATAGATTGATCTCTTTAACTTGCATACTTTATTAGGATGCTTTGGATTGACAAAACCTTCAGACTGAACCATATGGACAGTCTCTTCGAGATGTCCATTAAGAAAAGCGGTTTTGACGTCCATTTGCGAAATCTCATAATCATAATGAGCAACAATGGCAAATAATATCCTAATAGATTTTAGCAATGCCCCAGGCGAGAAGGTTTCATCATATTCAACCCCTTTTGAGCAATAAATACCTCTTGATCAACCTCTTGATCATCACTAACAGCCTCCTGTTGATTGCTAGTGTCAACCAAACGTGTATCGTCTTGTGGATCTTAATCCTCATCAAATTCCACTGTTCTATACGTCATTCCTTCCATAAGGAACTTGGCTTCCAAGAACTCTGCCTTCGAGCAATAAATACTTTTGCTCTGTTGGATCAAAGAAGTAGCATCCTATACAGTCTTTTGGATATTCAACAAGTATACACTTAGTGGATCGACTTTTCAATTTGTTTTGGGTGTTAAGCTTAACATAAGCTTCACAGCCCCATACCTTTAAATATGATAGCGATGGAACTCTTCCATGTCATATTTCAAAAGGTGTCGAATCCACTTTCTTGGTTGGGCCATATTCAAAATACGAGTCGCGGAGAGTAGTGCTAAACCCCAAAATGATAGAGGTAGTGAGCTTATAGCCATCATAGATCGAACCATATCCAATAGGGTTCGGTTTCTCCTTTCATACACACCATTATGTTGTGGTGTTCCGGCAGGAGTAAGTTGTGAGACAATCTTACAACTTCTTAGATGATCCTGAAAAGCCTTACTTAGGTATTCACCTCCTCTATCTAAACGGATAACATTGAATGTTATATCAAGTTGATTTTCTACTTCATTCTTGAAAATTTTGAACATTTCAAAAGCTTCATGTTTATGTGTCATCAAGTACACATAACCATAGCGACTGTAAGCGTTGGTAAAAGTAATGAAGTATCTTTCACCATTCCTTGTCATTGTCTTAAAGGAACCACATACATCCGAATGTATGATTCCTAATAAGTCTTTTGCCCTCTCGTTAGTACCACTAAAGGGCGACTTGGTCATCTTACCTTGTAAACAAGATTCATACTTATCAAATGAACAATTTTCATTTGTTTTCAAAAGACCATTCTTTTGAAGTATTTGAATCTGATTCTTGTTTATGTGACCAAGACGACAATGCCAAAGGTAAGAATCACTTAAACCCATTTTAAGTTTTTTGGTGCTTGGTTGGTATAATGTGTTATTATAGGATGAATCATCATGAACCAATTCATAAATACCATTAAAAGGCATAGCCTTGAAATGAAATACATCATCCATATAAACATAAATACCATCGTTTACAACTTTTAAATCATAACCATATTGTTTTAAAATCGAAACTGAAAATATGTTCCTAGTCAAACTAGGAGCATACAAAATGTTTTTAAGAACAACTTCCAAACCATTTGAAAGTTTCAAAACATAGTCTCCTTTCTTAAAGCGCTTATTTCTTTTGAACCCTTGCAACAAATTACAAATGTGAGTTCCACACCCGGTATCCAATACCCATGTGTTTGAAGAAATAACATTTAAGTCAATATGGATCATGAAAGTTGTACCTGAGGTCTGCCCAGCATGCCTCTTGTTTCTCAACTCTTTGAGATAGGTTGGACAATTCCCTTTCCAATGCCCTATCTCACCACACTCAAAGCATGGATCATTTTCCGTTACCTTAGGCTTCATAAGCTTAGGTTTTAGAGGTTCCGCTTTAACCTTCCCTTTCCCTTTGCTTTTGAGTGCTCCTTTCCTTTGGTAACATTTGCCTTGGGATCAGGAATGGCCTTTTCCTATTGCCTCCTTCATTGATCGAGAGGAAAAATATAACCTTTCTACCCATCCCTACCTCAGCTGTTTTGAGCATTGCGTGAAGCTCACCAATGCTGTTGTCCCATCCGTTCATATTGTAATTCATTATGTACGTCTCAAACTTTTTATTAGGCCATTAAGGATAAAATCCGTGGCCAACTCCTTTAAGACAGGACAGTTAAGCCTTTCGAGGCAATCAATGTGGCTTTTCATCTTAAGTACATAAGATGATACCAATTGGGTTTCTTCCATGTGACACGCATGAAGCGCTCGAACCGTTTTGAAGCGCTCTACCCTAGGTTGTTGAAGGAACATTTCCTTCAATTGGGTAATCATGTCATATGCCCCATGATGCTCCAAGTCCTTTTGGAGTTCGGGAATCATAGTTCCAACATGAGGCATGATACTTGTATGGAATCCTCAGTATACTGAAGCCAATTGACATAGGCGTCAACATCCTTGGGATCGGGTTGGTCAGGAATAGGATCGTCAAGGACATAGGCCTTTTCTCTTGCTTGAGAACAATTCTCAAGTTTTGAAACCAGTCCATTAATTTGTTATGGTTCAGACAATCCTTTTCTAATATAGTTCTCAGTGATAAGGTATGGATGGTCGGGGTGGTAGCATTATTGTTTGCGACCATTCTACAAAATTTACAAAGTTGTTGGATCACTATAAGGCTTGTGCAACCAAAACCACTTCACATAGTCAATTTTGGTGCTACATTCAAAGGCTTCTGAAGCCAAGTGTGAGAGCTTCCGAAGTCTAAAGAATACTTCTGAAGACAAAGTCTGAAGAAAGAGTTGAAGACCATCTTCCAAAGATAAAGTCTGAAGAATACTTCTAAAGACAAAGTCTGAAGAAAGAGCTGAAGACCATCTTCAGAAGACAATGTCTGAAGAAAGAGCTGAAGACAAAGTTTACTTCCGAAGACAAGAAGACTCCAAGCCTCGGAAGAAGAAGTCTTCCGAAGTATAAGTGGCTTCGGAAGAAGTTATTCTTCCGAAGCAATTTAACCTTCGAAAGACATTGCTATGTCCAGTAGACATAAGTAGGGACATGTCCTGACTACCAAATCTTAGATAAAATATCTGAGATACCTTAACCTATAGTCTTGTAGTATAGATGTTTGGTTAGAGGTTTTCAGCTGGTATCAAAGTATATCCGGCTGTAGGTAGTATTATATATGTATTCTCATTGTAACTCATTAGGAAGAGAGATAGATTGTCGAGCCAGAGCTTGAGCTTGTAAGAGTCTTTGTAATCCTTTGAGTTGAGAATTAATATATAAAAGTATCTTGAAAATTTAACTGTTGTGTTCATTATCAATTGTTACTTGTTATATTGTGATCAACTCTTGTTAGACTCTTCCTGAGTGTTGTTAAAGTGAGTTTGAGAGAAAAACCACTGGTTGAGTGACCCAAACCGATCCTGCAATTGGTATCAGAGCTTTCAGGCTCTTGATTATAAGATCTTACCATCCAAATCAACTTGTTTTTCGCTCCTCCCTACAAACCACTCACTCAAATGGCCGCTCTCTCTACAGCTGATATGGAAACCGGTACCATGACCAAGTCCCTACTGATCACCCCTGAAGACTTTGACACATGGTGCACCAGAATGGAAGGCTTCATCAAGTGTCAAGACTCAAGGATGTGGGACTCCATTGTTAATGGTGCTTTCATACCAAGCTCTACTTCTGCTACTGGTAATCGCATCATTCCAAAAGATGTGGATGATTACTCAGAAGAAGATAGGAAAAAAATAGAGCTTGATCAAAGGGCGATGACTTCTCTTCAAACTGCTCTTCCAAACACCATCTACAGAGGCTTCAAGAAGTACAAGACAGCTAAAGACTTATGGGATGCATTGAAGCTTATGTATGAAGGATCCAAGGAGACTAAAGAGAACAAGAAGGATCTCTTAAAGCAGCAGTTTGAAAACTTCACTTTCAAGGCTGGAGAAACCTTGACTCAACAATACTTCAGGTATGTTGAGATAGTGGATACTCTGGTGGATATTGGAGTACCTCTTGAGAACAGAGACATAGTTAGGAAGTTCATGTCTTCCCTTCCTAAACTATGGACACACTATTGTGTTGTAATCAGGAGAACTTCGGACTTTAAGACTCTTTCTCTCACAGAGTTGTATGGTATCTTAAGTGCATTCCAGATGGAGATGAACATGCAGAACACCTCTGGTAACTCTAATAACCAACTAAGTTCAGCCCTTCATGTGGTTGAAAGGGAAATCACAGAACCACAACATCAGTTGCTGTGCTACCCTGACAACTCACATAATGGACCCTACATTACTCTACCTGAGACTCCAAAGTCTCAAAAGGCTCAACACAACTCCTTTCAGGATAGTTATGCCTTTGTCTCTGGAAGTGGACACTCTGGTGATTTTCAATATTGCTTTGATGATCTTGAGTGCTTCAGTCCAGATGATATAGAGTATGTGGACATTGTCCAACAGATGGCTCTCTTAACTTACAGAGCGAAGAAGTTCTTCAAGAGAACTGGAGGGCAATTCCCTCAAAACCCAGTCAACAGCAAGTTTGGGTTTGACAAGAGCAAAGCAAAGTGTTACAACTGCAACCAATTACAAGAGCAGAATCTGACTATCAAAAGAAAATTGAGGAGTTAGAGAAAATTGTGTCTCTTTTAAAATATAAACAAACCAATTACAAGACTCAAATTAAAGATCTGATATCCAAGCTGTCTGAAGCACAAGCCCGGCTTGTCACTGCTGAGGTTCAGGCTATGAAGCAAGCTATTACTGAGCAAAACTTCCAAGCTATTCTTGCATCATCCTCTCATTCCAAAATGTTTTATCAAAACAAAGAAGGGTTGGGAACCAGTGAAATAGCTCCACCACACTCTTATGAGTCTATTAGACGACCTAGATGTGGTACTGAAGAGTAAGAGGTTCCAACTGCTGACCCTTCTTTTCATTAGAATTAAAGGATGACGCAAAAATAGTGGCCACCATAGGGGAGAAACAGGAAGATACACTCATCTCCACCTGTGAAGATCAAATCCTAACCACCAAGGCAAGAAGAAGCAGAGCTAAGCTGCTAGAAAGACTGGCAAGAAAGTTGCTGAGTCCAAGCTGAAGATTGACCCAAAGCAAAAGGTTATCTTCATCTTTGCGGGATTCCAAGTGGTAGGTACTTCTGATTCAGGGAAGGAGTGCAGTACAAGTACTCCTGTCCTATCAAAGGATCAGAAGTTGAAAGGGAAAGTTGCTAATAAAGAAAATAAATCCAAGAAACAGCAATCTTCAAATTCCCAAAAGACTAACATTGCATGCATAATGTGTGGTCTGCACAACCACTTGGCTAAAGATTGTTATTACAATCCAGCAAGCACACATTATGCAAATAATATTAGAAAAGAAGGAGTCAGGGAAGGTTCCACGTTTGGACCATTTCAAACGGTCCAAGTGATGAAAAAGGGAAAGTTGGTCTCAGAAGCCAAGTTGCTTTCGGAAGAAAGTATTCTTCCGAAGGGAAAATGGCTTCGGAAGCCAAAGATTCTAAGGTTCGGAAGAACAAGAAAGCACCCTTGAAACCATCCCAGAAGAAGACTTCTTCGAAGAACAGGTGGTGAAGGCTTCTTCCGAAGGAAAGAAGCTTCGGAAGAAGACCATGCTGCAAAAGCCTCAACAAGCTCATCCTCCAAGATCAACCAAAGGATGGACTAGAAGATCAAGGAAGATGCTGCAGCCCAAACCTCTTCTTCAATGACCTCTATTGAACCCCAATGCATATCTTTGGTTCAATTATGTCATTATCTTTGGAAGAGCCCAAGACCAGCAAGGCTTGGGCTTCCAAACAAAACTAACCATCTCATCTTATGTGCAGGGACATCCATTTGACAAGAACAACAATGTCTGGATTGTAGATAGTGGATGATCCAGGCACATGACAGGGAACAGATCTCTCCATCAACAATTCCAGAACTATGATGGAGGGCCTGTCCAATTTGGAGATGAGACCGGAGGATATATTTCAGGCAGAGGAAATATAACCAATGGCAGAATAAATATTGACAAAGTTCACTTTGTCAAACAGCTTGAACACAATCTGTTAAGTGTTTCTCAGTTCTGTGATCAGAAGTATCAAATGCTTTTCACAGAACATGAGTGCATTATCCTCAAACCAGGGATGACAATTCATCCGGAATTGGTTCTTCTTAGATCTCCCAAGAAAGGGATATGTACAAGCTAGATATGAACAATGCTTCTCCTATGGGTGAAGTATCATGCTTTCTTTCCAAAGCTGATAGTTATGAGTCAACACTATGGCATAATCATATGTGTCATGTAAATTTTAAGACAATGTATAAATTGGCTAAAAATAACTTGGTACATGGTTTGCCTAAAAAGGAATTTTTCTACAAAGATAACTGTGTTGCATGCCTGAAAGGGAAACAACACAGGACATCTCATAAATCCAAATGTGTTAATTCTATCACTACTCCATTACACTTATTGCACATGGATCTCTTTGGTCCCACAAGTATAATGAGCATTGGAAGGAAATCATACTGCCTTGTGATTGTTGATGATTTTACAAGATTTACATGGGTATTCTTTTTAAGAAGTAAAGATGAAACTGCTGAAACGTTAAAATCTTTTTTCTTAAAATAGAAAATCAAATTGATCACAAGGTTAAGATCATTAGAAGTAATCAAGGGACTGAGTTTAAGAACTTTTTTCTTGACTCATTCTGTGACTCAAAAGGGATTGCCAGACAATATAGTGCTCCCAGAACTCCTCAACAAAATGGTGTTGCCGAGAAGAGGAACAAGACACTTATTGAGGCTGCTCGAACCATGTTAGCTGATTTAAAACTACCTCTAACATTCTAGGCAGAGGCAGTTAGTACTGTATGCTATGTGCAGAACAGGGTTCTTGTAGTTAAGCCCCATGGAAAAACCCCTTATGAGTTATGGAACAAGAGGCCACCATTCATTGGCTTTCTAAGGTCCTTTGGCTGCAGGTGTACAATACTTAGCACAAAAGACAGCTTAGCAAAGTTTGCTGAGAAGTCAGATGATGCTATCTTTGTTGGATACTCTTCTAGCTCCAAAGCTTATAGAGTATACAACATTAAGAATCAATAATTTGAGGAGTCATCCAACATAGTTGTAAATGAGCACACTCCTTGTGTTAGGGGGAGTGGACCTGATTATATCTTTGACTTAGAATTGTATCCAAACTATTCTAAACCATCTTATGAGAATGTTTTAGATGGAACAGGTGCTCAAGGTCATGCTGATGATGATGCTAATCAACTGTTTGAGCTACCCAGACCTCTTCCAAATTTCCAAGAGCTGAAAGACAACAAGCTTCAACCATTCACAGATCTGATAGTGTAACTATCTTAAGGAATAATGAAGCTTCAACAAGTGAATCACTTGATGAGCCTCAGAACTCTTCAGGTGATCCATTACAGCGCCAGGTTAAAAGAAGTAGTATTCTGAAAGAACAGGCAACTGTTAATACCACTTCACAACCAACCATTGATGATGTTTCTCAATCATTCAATCAGTCCTCATTAAATGACTTTGAAACAGTAGCTGGACAGAGTGATCCAGTTCCTGATCAGAATATGTCTAACCTGGACCTATCTCTGCAACTGGAAGTGATTCCTCGTCTTAGGATTCACAACACTCATCCAACTGAAAACAACATAGGGAATGTCTCTGAAGGTGTGAGAACAAGAGGGCAAACTCATCATGGGAATGTCTGCTTGTACTCATGCTTCTTATCTCAGATGGAACCCAAGAAGATGGAAGATGCCTTGAAAGATAGTAGTTGGGTTGAATCGATGCAGGAGGAGCTGCTTCAATTCAGAAGACAAAAGGTCTGGAATATATGCCCACTACCTTCTGGTCAAGTACCCATAGGCATAAAATGGGTATTCAGAAACAAGAAAGATGATAGAGGCTTGATCATCAAGAACAATGCAATATTAGTAGTTCAAGGATACACCCAAGAGGAAGGAATCGATTATACTGATGTCTTTGCACCAGTCGTAAGACTTGAGGCAGTTAGGATCTTCCTTGCTTATGCTGCATCCAAGAACTTCACTGTCTACCAACTTGATGTCAAGTGTGCTTTTCTATATGGCGATATAGATAGGGAAATCTATGTATGCTAACCTCCAGGATTTGAAGACCCACAACACCCCAACTATGTGTGCAAACTGGACAAAGCTCTATTTGGGCTACACCAAGCACCTAGGCTGTGGTATGAGACATTGTCTCAGTTTCTCCTAAAGAATGGCTACACCAGAGGTACCATTGATAAGACTTTCTTCATCAGGAAGACTGGAGAAGACATTTTGCTTGTTCAAGTCTATGTTGATGACATCATATTTGGTTCTTCAAGACCAAATGTGTAAGGACTTTGAGAGCACCATGAAGCAGAAATTTAAGAGGAGTTCCATGGGAAAAATGGACTTTTCCTAGGAATTCAGGTGAAGCAATTGAAGGAAGGATTCTTCATCAATCAATCCGAGTATGTCAATGACATCTTAGAGAGATTTGAGATGGACTGTAAGCCAGCCAAGACACCCATACCCAGAAACCATAATCTTTGCCCTGATCTTGAGGGGGAGGATACTTATCAACATCAGTATAGAGCAATTATTGGTTCTCTGATGTATCTCACTGCTAGTAGACCTGATATCATGTTGCCACATGCATTTGTGCAAGATATCAGGCTGCTCCAAAGGTGTCATACCTAGCTGCTATAAAGAGAATCCTCAGATACCTCAAAGGAGCACCTAAACTAGGTCTCTGGTATCCAAGAAATAGTGATTTCAATCTCTATGGATACTCTGACAGTGACTATGGTGGCTGCAATATTGATAAGAAATCAACATCAGGAGGATGTCAATTTCTTGGTGGAAGGATTATCTCATGGCAATGCAAGAAACAATCCTGTGTCTCTACATCAACTGCTGAAGCTGAATACATTGCTGCTGCTAGCTGCTGTGCTCAACTGCTATGGATTCAAAATTAGATGTTGGACTATGGATTCAACTTCATGACTACTCCTATCCATATTGACAACAACAGTGCTATCTCCATTACTGAAAATCCAGCGAAGCACTCTAAGACAAAGCACATTGATATCAGGTATCATTTCATTAGAGATATTCATGAGAAAAATCTGATAAAGTTAATCAAAGTTGACTCAAATGAACAATATGCTGATTTGTTCACAAAAGCTTTTGATGAACATAGATTTAAATATCTCATATCAGCTATTGGGATGATAAACATTGATTAACCAACCTCTTTTGAAAACTTTTTAATGTGTTAAGTCTTGTGTCAATACAATTTAAGCCTCGTTACAAAAGATCTCCTTGAAATATTCCCAGTGTAAGTTTCTTCCGAAGAGGAATTAACTCTCGGAAGATATTCTTTTATATCTTCTGAAGTCAAATTCCGCCATGGAAATTTCTTCTCGGAAGAGTTTTTAGTCTCGGAAGAAGCGATTGATTCATATCAGATCTACTTCCGAAGCTTATAAAACTCTCCATTAAAACAATTCTTACCTTCGAAAGCAATACTTTGCTTTGGATGAAAGAGTTGGCTTCGGAAGACAAATTACCTTTGGAACGTTTTGTACTCGGAAAAGGAGTTTTTACTGTGTAACATATATATTTTTGGGCCCCACTCTGTAAAAGGTAAAGATTTTGTTGATGATGACTGATTATTTAAATTTATCCCTTACCGCCACTGTCATTTCATAACCGCAAACAGCCGCCCTACCACCACTACCGCAATTCTTCCCATTTAAATAATCCAGACTGTTCAATTTCATCTTCTTTTACCGATTTACTGCCCTAAACATCTCCTTCACCATCAATCCTGAAACTCACCCAAATTCAAGCTTACTTTTTCTTACAATGGCGCTAAACCCTCAGCACAACCAGGTCGCATTACATGATTCGTCAAGAGATGCTGACTTCACTCAAATCATCACCTTTTTTTCAAAATCAACCTACCTCACGGCGCTTACTTTAACCCCACCATTTACTCCAACCACATGACTTATTCTGGAGTAACGGTCAAGCTGAAATCCTAAATAGGGTTCGCGTCCTAAGAACCCGCATTTGTGGACAGGAGTTGATCATTAGTGAACAACTCATTAGGGAGCATCTCGAACTTCATGATGATGGAGCTCCTACTGAGTTTCCCAAGGAAGACTTGGATGGCACCTACATCCTCATGGGATATGGTGGAGATGTGAGCAGGTCAACCGTTTACAAGTTCAACTTCTCATATCATTGGAAGTTTCTGCTGCATATCGTTCTGCACTGCCTATCCAACAAATCAGGGGGTTGGGATCAAATCCCATACGAACTAGGATACCTAGTTCACGGGATGGTGAGAGGCCTGCGCTTCAACTACTCAAGGTTTGTGTTGACCAATCTTATGGGAATCTTAGAAGAGACACATTCTTTATGTATCCCCAATACATTTAACACATCATCAACTGCGAGTTATAACAGAGCACGCTTGTCTGCGCAGCTGCTCTAACTGTTCCGCAAGTGCGGCCTACCATCTTCAAAACTCTAAAGAAGGTGTCCATCAACTTCACTGGCAGGTATACCCCTTTACCTCCACATATGATTGAGCGCATAGCTCCTGGTGACATCCCTGTTGACCCCACAGGTGATGAACCCACACCAGCAACCCTCACCAAAAATGTCCTAATACCTTCTCCACCCATCAAAATCACATATCAGAGACGTCCCAAACGAACCCTTGTTCAATCTACTCTGATTGAACAAGCTCCTCCAGTTCAATCCAAAAGGACTAGAGTGGAAACATGGGCTCCAACTCAGTCCGAGGTCACACCATCCTTCACCATTGATCTCAATTTGGGTTTGAGCCTCCTCAGTCTCAAACCTAAGTGCCCGAAACCCAAGTCTTTAGCCCACAGGGTGAGTATTTACACCCCTGTGCAGCCAACAAGGGACAGCCCCATAAAAGACTCAATTCCTATAGACATTGATCTAGGTCCCGGGTCAGTATGTTTAACCTCTATATCCTTCACTGACCTTTAATCCGAACTGAGGAAGAGATAACATCTCTCCATGGCCATGAAGTTGATCTTCAACACCCTCTCAAAGATCAACAGAGCCAAGAGAGATCCCTTATCTCCAGCCCCCATCAGAAGCCAACTGAGGTGAGTCCCACTGATGTGGAGGGGACTCATATAGGCTCAACTGCCACTACTCAGAGTCTCTCATTGAGCTCTCAGGACAGTGGTAACATCAATCAGACTGAGTCTACGGAAACTTTGCCCATTGACATCTCTGAAAGAGATGACTTTGAGCAAAGGTATCCAGGGTGCCAAGAAGCCACATCTGGTGGTGAGACTGAACATACTAGGTATGTTATCTCATCTCCCCGTGATTCTTCACATGAATATGAGGGAAGTATGCAACTTACTCTTCAATACCTCATCTGTAAGGTCTCAAACCTTGAATCTCAGGTTAAGATCTTAGAGAACAGGACTGCCACTCGGCAACTTGAGATTGACAATCTCAAGGCTAAACTAGCTGAGACACAGATGGAGAGGTCTGTTAGGCATGTACCTATTCAAGTCTCATTGACTTCTTCCTCTAGCTCATCTAGCTCTCAAGATGATGCTACCAAAAAGGGGGAGAAAGCTCAGAGACAAACAACTAAGGAACCACCGATCCAATCTTCTACTTCCCAAATCATTACCCTGCCTGAGTAATCTCAATCAATTCTCAAGATTGACTCACAAATGCTTCATGATCTCTAAAAACTTTTCATAAAGTTTGTATTAAGATCCTCTCTAAATCAGCCCAGCCCGGACACCACACTGATCTACTTTGGAGCTGAAGAGCTTCAAAGGCAGACTGCACCTTCTACCACTGTGGAAGAAGTTGGTCAACCTAAGGTCCACATGGAACCTAAGATTAACTTCGAAGGGGAAATGGGGACTGATGGCCAGCAACTGAAACAGTTGGGACAGAACCTGCATCAGCATTTTCTTCCGAAGCCAAGCCTGAAACTTCCAAAGCTAAAGTTGAAGCAGAAGAAGAACAAGACAAGCCTTCCGAAGCTGAGATGGAAGCTGCGGAAGGATTGTTCCAAATGTCCGAGGAGCTAATCATCACAGATGTTATTGCTGAAATAGCATCTGAGTTGAGAAAGGAGGACATTTCTCATCTACCTCCATCCCAAAAACCAGCTGACCCTCTCTCACAATCCGAACCATCTATCCAAGAACCACCACAGTCAAGTTCTGCAAAAGACAAAGGCAAGAGGAAATTGACTACGAAAGAGCTTCAGGAAGAAGAAAGAATTGAGAAATAAAGAAGAAAGGTAGATTCCCTGTTGAGAAGCTACTAGCTGCCAGTTCAAAGGTAGCTGCTGCCAATCAGGAGGAAATCAACAACAGAGAAGGGCAGCACTCATTGATCAGCTCATCAACTTAGGAGCTACCAATGAGGAAGTACTCCTGCTACCACTAGAGGAGTTGGTGTCTTTGGAGAGGACTACCAGGCTAAAACAACAAGAAGAAGCCAGGTTGGCCTTAGAGAGGGAAGAGGAGGAACAAAGGAGATGCTAGGATTATTGCAGCTGAGAGATGCTAGGATTAAATTCCTACTCTCTAGAGGCTTCAATCTTCCAGAACTTTCCCCACATGATGATGATATGTTCCTTTTGCTCCATAACAAAGAGCAGGATCAAATGGAGAAAGAAAGGAAGAAGGCTGCAAGGGAAAAGATGAAGAAGAAGAAGCAGAGGGAGGAAGAAGAAAGGGTCACTGCAGCCAAGAGGTCCAGTGACAAAGCCTAGATGAAAGACTATCTCCAGGCTCACGGCTTCTCTGGCAGGCAGGTGGGACCTATGTCCGAAAGGACACTCCAACGGATTGTCAGCAAAATAAGGCTGACATCCGTATGGGAAAGAGGAAGGAGATGTACAGAAGGGGACTGGGAATGATCTTCACCCCAACCACTCAACCTCAACCTACACCAGAAGAACCAATCCCATTTCCGATCAAAATTGAGCCCCTAGACGAAACCTTCACCCCTGAACCTACAACTCTACCCATACCTACTTCATCACCACAACCACCTAAACTTCTTATTATTAAACCCAAAACACAACCCAGAACCACAGCACCCAAACCTACCTAACAGAAACCCAGATCATCCCCTCAGCCTTCTTAATATCTCTCTCTTGAAGAGTTTAAGGAAACCAGGACGAAGCTCAACAACTGCACAACTCTGAGCAACATCTCTTATGAGGAAGATCTCATCAACATCACCTATGTTGATGACTCTTGAAGTTCCCTCACATTAGATCAATTCCTTGATTTGCCTAGAGGAACTTTGTGCCAGGCTGCAAGACTTCTCGGTCTCAACTCTGATTCCCTAAATGCTGAAGAGAAGAGACTTAGAAGAAAACTGGCGACTCTACTGGATACAAGGAAGGATGACAGGATTCCTAGTCAGTCTCCTGTGCCTAGGAAAAGTATAATCCAGTGGAGGTTCGATGAATCTTCTCACAACTTTGTTGTGGTAAGAGAGAATGGTGAAATCAACAGGCTCAATGCCACATTTCTAATGCATCTCAGCAGATTTGACATTGTTGATCTGGCAGAGAAGCAATTCTCCAATCCCTCTAACTCTGAGACTGCTGCTGTCATCAAGAATCATCTCAGTAGTATTCACTTGGCTGAGCTAACTACAAGGGCAAAGATCAATGAAGAGTTGAAGTTGAGAAGACAGGAAGAAAAGGAAAGACCTACCAACAAAGGCGCACCCTTTCTACAGATGGTGGAGGGTCCGGACTTGGATCCTATTGTTAGATGGGAATATGACTATAGTTCCCATCAACTAACTCTTTTCAGAGGGCCACAAGAAAGGGTACATATAATCCATGGTGACAGGCTGGATGTTCTGTCTACAAAGGATTTGTACAAACATCTCAGCACCACATCAAGGAAGAACAAGGAAACAGATAGATATCAACTTTCCCTGGTGCTGAAAGTTTTGAGAAGAAGAGAGAAGTGAAGTTTTGGTAGCATCAGCCTAGGGGAGTTTGTTGGATCAGTATAAGGCTGGTGCAACCAAAACCACTTCACATAGTCAATTTTGGTGCTACATTCAAAGGCTTCCGAAGGCAAGTGTGAGAGCTTCCGAAGTCTGAAGAATACTTCTGAAGACAAAGTCTGAAGAAAGAGCTGAAGACCATCTTCCAAAGATAAAGTCTGAAGAATACTTCTGAAGACAAAGTCTAAAGAATACTTCTGAAGTGTAACACCCGTATTTTTAGCAAGAAATAAAAAAAAGGAGGAAGAAAAGAAAAGAAAATAAAAAGCAACTAAAAAGGAGGGACCAAAAGTGCCAAATGGGCAAAGTTGTTATTTATTTTGTACAAAAGGGAGGCATGGTCGCCCATAACCCCTGCACAATTCTTTGCATTCGGTTTTTAGAGAGAGAAACAGCAGGGACTTCGATTCTTAGAGAGAGAAAGAAGAAGAAATCGGATTCAAGGTAAGAATTGATGTTTTTAAGTTGTGTTTTGGCTAAGAAACCGAGAATGCATGTTCTTATGTGCGTGTGTTTGTGTTCGGGTTGCACTGTGTGTGTGTGTTTTAGGTGTAGAAACGACTGGGAAGCTAAGAAAGGGCATCCAAAACCCGAAGACAAACTAAGGCGAGTTCTAGACCCCTTTTTACCTGTTTTTAAATGCTTTGGGGCTGGAAAATGCATGTAAGTATGTTTGTATAAACTTGGATTTTATACCCGTATGATTGAATGTATGAATGTATGTGTTTATGTTAAGTTTTGCCTAGAATCAGGTGAGCATGTTTAGAACTAGGCATTATGATGTTGGGATTTGGAATATGAATTAGATACATGTCCAGGTTGCTAATACGACCAGCAGTGTGGTCGTATGACCAGGTGAATTTTCTAAGTGTGTTGAAGAGTCCAATAGGACTCATACGACCAACAGTGTGGTCGTATGACCAGGTGATATTTTTCTAAGTGTGTTGAAGAGTCCAATAGGACTCATACGACCAACAGTGTGGTCGTATGACAAGGTGATATTTTTCTAAGTGTGTTGAAGAGTCCAATAGGACTCATACGACCAACAGTGTGGTCGTATGACCAGGAGATTTTTCTAAGTGTGTTGAAGAGTCCAATAGGACTCATACGACCAACAGTGTGGTCGTATGACCAGATGATATTTCTAAGTATAGGATGAAAAGTCCAATAGGGCTCATACGACCAGCAGTGCTCTTACGCCTAACAGGGCTCATACGCCCAGGGGGCTTATACGCCCAACAAGGCTCAAACGTCCAGAACAGTTAGAATTTTTACAGAAATTTCCTGCAAATCCGAAGTTCGAGGTTTTGACCAGGGTTGACTAGGGTTAATAAATGATGATGTTTCATGCATGTAATGATGATTATGATTAATCCTTATTATTACGGATATTATTATCAGTGTATCATTATTGTTAACAATATATTAATAAAATATTGTTAAGTATGGTATGATGCTATGTATGATGATGAATGTATGATGATGAATGTATGATGATGAATGTATGATTAGTGTGTATGTTCCTTGTAATTATGTATGCTTATCTTTCCGAAACTTTACGAATAACGGGAATGAATAAATGAAGTATTATGTAACGTAAAGTGAAAGATAATGAAAGAGGAACATGATGATGAATGCATGTATTAACGAATGAACGAAAAGAAGAATGATGATGAATACATGCATTAATGAACGAACGAATTATGTCTTGCAAGCATTGAATAACGCGATTGGTCCTTCTCTGTGATTGACCATGGTCATGGTACCTCTACCGCTTACCTCTAGTACCGTGGCATACGTTTTGTTGTTCATATGTTGACTTCGGCCCGGTAGCTAATAACGATCGGGGTGTAGCATATGGTATTGGTACAATTCACCTTTCAATGTGTGCAAGAAAGTATGAACGGGATTCTTGTCATTCGACCACAGTAATCATAGCCAAGTGCTATGAAGTGGGTAAAGCCTGACAGAATCCATACGAGAAGTTAAAGATAACGATGAATAATGAATGATGAAGATAATAACGAATATTATCTCTGTGTACGTATGATGTATGAACGCATGCACGAAAGGATACTTATAAATAAGTAAAAGTATGTTTTATTATAAAACTAGAACTCACTCAACAACGCTGACTTTTATGTGTTTTCCAGTTGGCAGGTAGTGTTGCTGAGGATGGCACGAGGCGGCTACTCAGCTCTTTTGGGATGGCATTCTTTTGTTAATGTTTTTGTATTGTAATGCAAACAAACGATATTTTGTAATGAGTGTTGTATTACTTTGCAAAAGCATTTTAGTAAATTCAAAGTTTCCGCTGCATGATTTTATTAAGTTACATTAAATGTATGTTTTATGGGTGATGACGACCAACTGTGAGGTGCCCGGGAACAGGGCCTTACAAGTTGGTATCAGAGCCAAAGTTTAAGTGAAATGGGTAAATTTTAAAATAAACCTAAACTTAAACTGAAAATGGACAGAAAGGAAGAGAATGCCATCTGAGTAGTTGTGTGCCATCAGGTATTTTCTTGAAAGTTAACCAGTGTTACGTGTGCATGTTATGTGTTTATGTGTACTGTTAGACTTAGATACTAATGTAGTCAGGACAGGTAATGCTCGGGGTGTGAAGAGTAGAGTAAGTGGCTAATCACAACTGGCCACTGTAATTAGGGACTTACTATACTCGACATAAACTGAGCTATTTCCTTGAATGACCGTGTTTGTGTTTAAATCTTTCAGTGTGATAGAAGATGGTCGGTGGTAGATCATCTAAAGCTTCCCGTGGCGGTGGACGTGGTGATGAACCGCGTAACACGCGAGGAAGACTTAGGACAGAGAAAGTAGTTCATGAGGAGAACGAGACTCCTCATCAGGAGGAGGCAGACGAAAGCGCGAATTTGAGAGCCTCGGAAAAAGAGGCAGTGGTGGAGGAAGTACATCAGGTCATGCAGACGATCTTACCGTCTGTAGTGACCGAAGTGATAAAGGCAGTACGTAATGATGAGAGACGAGGGAGGAATCGGTCCTCAGGAAGACAGAAGCAGAAACAGTATTATCCGATGATGAAGAGGAAGAGGAAGAAGAGCAGTTATGGGAGACAGCCCGGGGTTGTAACTACGGGCATTCATGAGGTGCAAGCCCCAACTTTTGATGGTTCTGGTACTGCTACTGATGCTCACCAATGGGTGATGGAAATGGAGGCTGTCCTCGATATTAGTGATTGCCAGGAGGACAAGAAGGTGAAGTTTGCTACCCACTCTTTCACAGGGTCGGCTTTGTGCTGGTGGAACATATAGTCCAAGCCGAGGGTAGCAGGGCTATAGGGAAGATGAAGTGGGCTGAGTTAAAAAGGCTGGTGATTGAGGAATTCAGTCCTTGTCGGGAAATGGATAGAATTGAGAGGGAGTTTCTGCAGTTGGAGGCGGGGACGATGACCCACCAACAATATACCACCAAGTTTAACGAGTTGGCGCTGTTGGTGCCGGAGCAGGTGACGCCGGTGTCTCGAAAGATCAACCGGTACATTCAGGGGTTGCCAGCTGAAATTCGTTGGCACTTGATTTCTGCCCGACCAAGCACTTTCAGGTCGGCAGTGGATTTGGCGGGAAGGTTGTTCGATGAACGGGCTGCATTGGTAAAGGCTGAGGGTAGCAAGAAGGGAAGTGGAGAGAAGAACTGGCAGGGGAAGAGGTTTGGTCGGGGTGATACTTCGACGAACAACAAGAAGGCGAGAGTGGATGACCACCGTGTGGTCGTGTCTGAAGCTGGGGTGAGGAAGTGTGGTAAGTGTGGAAAGGAGCACTCAGGGGAGTGCAAATGGTGATCTAACATCTGCTTTAAATGTGGGAAGACGGGACATATATCAAAGGATTGCCAGATGGGCAAGTGTTTTAACTGTGGGGAAGGTGGTCATATGAGCAGGGACTGTAAGAAGCCAAGGGCTGAGGCTTCAGTGGTTAAGAAGACGGGAAGTGAAGGTCCGAGAGCAAGCGCCAGGGCTTTCACTATGATGCAGGAAGAGGCTAGGATGGACCCCGACGTTGTGTCAGGTACGTTTCTAGTAAATCAAACTCTTGCTTCTGTGTTATTCGATTCTGGTGCTAGTAGGAGTTTCATTTCTGCTACTTTCTGTGCTAAATTGCCTGTTAGTAGTAAATGCATTAGTGAGCCTTTCTATGTAGAAACTGCTATTGGTAAGTCCACTATAGTTACTGATGTGATAGAGGACTATACCATAGAATTAGAAGGTCATAGGTTTGCTGCTAGATTACATGTGATGCCCCTAGGTGGATTTGATGTAGTACTAGGGATGGATTGGTTGGCAACCTATGAAGCGAATATCGTATGTCGAAAGAAGATGATTAGATTGACGGCATCTGACGGGAGTCTGGTGACAATATACGGTGATCGGGTAACGATGATTCCGAAGGTGATTTCGATGGCGGTGGCGGGGAAGTGCATGAGGCGTGGGTGCAACGCCTACCTATGTTATGTGAAGGATGTGGAAACAACAACACCACAACTATCCGACGTTCCGGTTGTGTGTGAGTTTCCAGTTGTGTTCCCGGAAGACTTATTGGGGTTGCCACCTGACCGTGAAATCGAATTTCAAATTGACTTAATACCCGGTGCCCAACCTGTCGCTAAGGCACCGTATCGATTAGCTCCTACGGAGATGAAGGAGTTGATGGAGCAACTGCAGGAGTTGCTTGACAAGGGCTTTATTAGACCGAGTATCTCTCCTTGGGGTGCCCCGGTCTTATTTGTGAAAAAGAAGGACGGTAGCATGAGAATGTGTATCGACTACCGTGAATTAAACAAGTTGACCATAAAGAATCGGTATCCGTTACCAAGGATCGATGACTTGTTCGACCAGCTCCAGGGTGCCAGTTGGTTCTCGAGGATAGATCTTCGATCTGGCTACCACCAGTTGAAGGTGAAGGAGCAGGACATTCCTAAAACAGCTTTTCGTACGCGTTATGGACACTACGAGTTTCTCGTTATGTCATTTGGTCTAACTAACGCGCCAGCTGCTTTTATGGACTTGATGAACCGAGTGTGTCGGCCAATGTTAGATAAATCAGTGATTGTGTTCATCGATGATATCCTGATTTATTCGAGGAGCGAAGAAGAGCATGCCGGTCACATTCGGGAAGTATTGTAGACTTTGAGAAGGGAGAAACTGTACGCTAAGTTCTCCAAGTGTGCCTTCTGGTTACGCGAGGTACAATTTCTGGGTCACGTGGAAAATGCAGAAGGAATAATGGTGGACCCAGCAAAGGTTGAGGCTGTGATGCAATGGAAATCACCAAAGACGCCATCCGAGATTCGTAGCTTCTTGGGATTGGCGGGCTATTATAGGAAATTTATTCAAGACATTTCAAAGATAGCCTCACCTTTGACAAAATTGACTCGTAAGGACGTGAAATTCGTGTGGGGTCGAGAGCAGGAGTCGGCTTTCGAGGAGTTGAAGACAAGACTAACACAAGCTCCTGTTTTGACTTTGCCCGAGGGGAATGAAGACTTAGTGGTCTATTCAGATGCATCTTATTCCGGGCTAGGTTGCGTGTTGATGCAACGTGGAAGGGTGATCGCCTATGCATCTCGACAACTGAAGATCCATGAAGCCAACTATCCCACACACGATCTAGAATTAGCTGCGGTGGTTTTCGCGTTGAAGATTTGGCGGCACTATCTATACGGGACGAAGTGCACAATCTTCACCGACCACAAAAGTTTGAAGTACTTTTTCAAACAGAAAGATCTTAACATGAGGCAGAGACGATGGTTGGAACTAATAAAGGATTATGATTGCGAAATCCATTACCATCCGGGCAAGGCTAACGTGGTGGCCGATGCCCTTAGTCGAAAAGAACGACCTGAGCCGATTCGGGTGAAGGCTTATCAGCTAATCATGACCTCCAACGTGATGACACAGGTTAAGGAGTTTCAAGACGAGGCTTGGAAAGAAGATCGTCTTAACTCCGAAAGGATGAGAGGTCTAGTGACGGAGTTGGGTGAGAACACTCTAGGTGTTAAGATCCAATTTGGGCGAATGTGGATTCCTCAATACGGGGATCTACGTGAAAAGATCATGGATGAGGCCCATAAGACCCGATACTCCATTCACCCCGGTGCTACCAAAATGTACCACGATATGAAGAAAGACTATTGGTGGCCGGGTATGAAACGCGACGTAGTGGAGTACGTAAGTAAGTGCTTGACTTGCTTACAAGTGAAGGCGGAACACCAAAAGCCCTACGGGAAGATCCAACCGTTGGATATACCCGAGTGGAAGTGGGAGCACATCACCATGGACTTCATCACAAAGTTACCACGTACCCCAAAAGGGTATGATGCCATATGGGTGATAGTTGACCGATTGACCAAGAGTGCCCACTTCCTACCGATCCACGAGACGTACTCATCTGAAAGATTGGCGGATCTGTTCATCAAAGAAATTGTAGCTCGTCATGGTGTACTGGTGTCTATTTTGTCTGATCGTGACACCCGGTTTACCTCCAAGTTTTGGAAAAGATTTCATGATGCAATGGGGACGAGACTACACATTAGTACAGCATATCACCCTCAGACAGACGGTCAGTCTGAGAGGACGATCCAAACACTCGAGGACATGCTTCGGGCGTGCGTGATCGATTTTGGAGGAAGTTGGGACGACCACCTGCCGTTAGCAGAATTCTCGTACAACAACAGTTATCATGCCAGCATTGGTATGCCACCTTACGAGATGCTATACGGTAGGAGATGTAGGACGCCCGTATGTTGGGGAGACATTGGGCAGAAAGAACTGGGAGGTGTTGAGGTGATTGAAGCAACGACTGAGAAATTAGAAAAGATCAAAGCCTTCATGAAGGCGGCGAAAGATAGGCAAAAGTCGTATGCTGACAAGAGGCGAAGACCGATAGAGTTCAAGGTTGGTGACCGAGTCATGTTGAAGGTCTCGCCCTGGAAGGGAATCATTAGATTCAGGAAACGAGGTAAGCTAAGCCCGAGGTACATAGGACCTTTCCGGATTGTCGCACGAATAGGAGAGGTGGCCTATCGACTTGAATTGCCAGATGAGTTAAGTGGAATTCATCCTACATTCCATGTATCTCATCTGAGAAAGTGCTTAGCTGATGAAGGCATGGTTGTACCACTGGAGGATATTGAAGTAGACGAACGGCTCAATTACGTTGAGCAACCAGTGGCAATCATTGATCGTAAGGAGAAGAGGTTGAGGAATAAAGTGGTTCCTCTTGTGCGTGTACAGTGGAAGCACAGGAAGGGATCCGAGTCTACGCGGGAGACTGAAGAAGAAATGAGACAGCACTACCCACATCTGTTTGAGGAATAACAGGTTTCGGGGACGAAACCTATATAAGGGGGGTGGACTTGTAACACCCGTATTTTTAGCAAGAAATAAAAGAAAAAAGAAAGAAGAAAAGAAAAGAAAATAAAAAGCAACTAAAAAGGAGGGACCAAAAGTGCCAAATGGGCAAAGTTGTTATTTATTTTGTACAAAAGGGAGACATGGTCGCCCATAACCCCTGCACAATTCTTTGCATTCGGTTTTTAGAGAGAGAAACAGCAGGGACTTCGATTCTTAGAGAGAGAAAGAAGAAGAAATCGGATTCAAGGTAAGAATTGATGTTTTTAAGTTGTGTTTTGGCTAAGAAACCGAGAATGCATGTTCTTATGTGTGTGTGTTTGTGTTCGGGTTGCACTGTGCGTGTGTGTTTTAGGTGTAGAAACGACTGGGAAGCTAAGAAAGGGCATCCAAAACCCGAAGACAAACTAAGGTGAGTTCTAGACCCCTTTTTACCTATTTTTAAATGCTTTGGGGCTAGAAAATGCATGTAAGTATGTTTGTATAAAACTTGGATTTTATACCCGTATGATTGAATGTATGAATGTATGTGTTGATGTTAAGTTTTGCCTAGAATCAAGTGAGCATGTTTAGAACTAGGCATTATGATGTTTGGGATTTGGAATATGAATTAGATACATGTCCAGGTTGCTAATACGACCAACAGTGTGGTCGTATGACCAGGTGAATTTTTCTAAGTGTGTTGAAGAGTCCAATAGGACTCATACGACCAACAGTGTGGTCGTATGACCAGGTGATATTTTTCTAAGTGTGTTGAAGAGTCCAATAGGACTAATACGACCAACAGTGTGGTCGTATGACCAGGTGATATTTTTCTAAGTGTGTTGAAGAGTCCAATAGGACTCATACGACCAACAGTGTGGTCGTATGACCAGATGATATTTCTAAGTATAGGATGAAAAGTCCAATAGGGCTCATACGACCAGCAGTGCTCTTATGCCTAACAGGGCTCATACGCCCAGGGGCTTATACGCCCAACAGGGCTCAAACGTCCAGAACAGTTAGAATTTTTACAGAAATTTCCTGCAAATCCGAAGTTCGAGGTTTTGACCAGGGTTGACTAGGGTTAATAAATGATGATGTTTCATGCATGTAATGATGATTATGATTAATCCTTATTATTACGGATATTATTATCAGTGTATCATTATTGTTAACAATATTATTAATAAAATATTGTTAAGTATGGTATGATGCTATGTATGATGATGAATGTATGATGATGAATGTATGATGATGAATGTATGATGAGTGTGTATGTTCCTTGTAATTATGTATGCTTATCTTTCCGAAACTTTACGAATAACGGGAATGAACAAATGAAGTATTATGTAACGTAAAGTGAAAGATAATGAAAGAGGAACATGATGATGAATGCATGTATTAACGAATGAACGAAAAGAAGAATGATGATGAATACATGCATTAATGAACGAACGAATTATGTCTTGCAAGCATTGAATAACGCGATTGGTCCTTCTCTGTGATTGACCATGGTCATGGTACCTCTACCGCTTACCTCTAGTACCGTGGCATACGTTTTGTTATTCATATGTTGACTTCGGCCCGGTAGCTAATAACGATCAGGGTGTAGCATATGGTATTGGTACAATTCACCTTTCAATGTGTGCAAGTAAGTATGAATGGGATTCTTGTCATTCGACCACAGTAATCATAGCCAAGTGCTATGAAGTGGGTAAAGCCTGACAGAATCCATACGAGAAGTTAAAGATAACGATGAATAATGAATGATGAAGATAATAACGAATATTATCTCTGTGTACGTATGATGTATGAACGCATGCACGAAAGGATACTTATAAATAAGTAAAAGTATGTTTTATTATAAAACTAGAACTAACTCAGCAACGCTGACTTTTATGTGTTTTCCAGTTGGCAGGTAGTGTTGCTGAGGATGGCACGAGGCGGCTACTCAGCTCTTTTGGGATGGCATTCCTTTGTTAATGTTTTTGTATTGTAATACAAACAAACGATATTTTGTAATGAGTGTTGTATTACTTTGCAAAAGCATTTATAGTAAATTCAAAGTTTCTGCTGCATGATTTTTATTAAGTTACATTAAATGTATGTTTTATGGGTGATGACGACCAACTGTGAGGTGCCCGGGAACGGGGCCTTACATGAAGACAAAGTCTGAAGAAAGAGCTGAAGACCATCTTCTGAAGATAACGTCTGAAGAATACTTCCAAAGACAAAGTCTGAAGAAAGAGTTGAAGACAAAGTCTACTTCCGATGATAAAGAAGACTCCAAGCCTCGGAAGAAGCAGTCTTCCAAAGTATAAGTGGCTTCGGAAGAAGTTATTCTTCCGAAGAAATTTAACCTTCGGAAGACATTGCTATGTCCAGTAGACATAAGTATGGTCTCTGACAATCCGCTGCAGACTTCTAATATAGCATGGCTTCTTCCTAAAGAACCATGTTGTTGACCATACTTTATTCTACTATTCACCTTTTTATGATAGTACATGTTACCAACTTTAGTTGGTGACAAAAGGTAAGTCAGGGACATGTCCTGACTACCAAATCTTAGATAAAATGTCTGAGATACCTTAACCTATAGTCTTGGAGTATAGAAGTTTGGTTAGAGGTTTCCAGCTGTTATCAAAGTATATCCAGCTGTAGGTAGTATTATATATGTATTCTCATTGTAACTCATTAGGAAGAGAGATAGATTGTTGAGCCAGAGCTTGAGCTTGTAAGAGTCTTTGTAATCCTTTGAGTTCAGAATCAATATATAAAAGTAACTTGAAAATTTAACTGTTGTGTTCATTATCAATTGTTACTTGTTATATTGTGATCAACTCTTGTTAGACTCTTCCTGAGTGTTGTTAAAGTGAGTTTGAGAGAAAAACCGCTGGTTGAGTGACCCAAACCGATCCTGCAAAAGTTCTTATTAGTATTTCTGAAAATTACTTTTAATCATTAATATCCTTTTACGTCTCATAGACAATTAATAATTAAAATCTAGAATCCAACGTTACATTCAAATAATGGTTAGGTGACCTTTATCCCATTATTTAAATTAACAAGGTAGTCAACATTTGACAATTGCAACCTTTTGCAACTTCTAGCCTTTATGGGATCGGTTAAACATCTCATGTTTAGTTGGCATGTTTAATCCCATCTACACCATTGTACGCCATGCTTCGGTGACCCTATGCACATGGTTTCCAATTCAAGTTGTCCTACTTACACACATGTGTGAGTTTAAACATACAAGTGGTTAGGTGATCTTTATCCCACAAATACGTTAAGCCCACCTCAAAGCACAAGTTCCCTAAAAGTGGTTAGGTGACCTTTATCCCACAAATAGTTCCCAAGTGAGTCGAGTGTCATGTAAAAGGATGGTGTTAAACTTGTTTCAAAAGGGATTTTAGTTTTCATTAATTCTAGTTTTTGAAAACTCTATGTACCTTGTATTTGCATGCTTTCAAATACAAGGTATCCTATGGTTCATTTTTTTATAAAACCTATTTTATTTAAACCATTAATCCTTTTAGTAACTTTTATTAACATATTAATGATTAAGAACCATAAATTTTCAGCTTGTTTAGTTTGCTAATGAGTTTGTTATGCATATCCAAATATCAAAACACAATCATACAACAAAAAACCAAACAGGCATAATCATACAAACATACGTGCATAACCATAGCCACTAAGTTGACTACACTTGTTTGCCATCACAAGTATTATCATAAGTTCTTTCCTAAGGGTTAACAATGACACATCATATGTGTCCATGAACTCCCACTTGATTCCACATCCAAATGCTTCAAGTGTCCATGTCTCTTGTGTTCTTCCTTTTGGGTCTTCATCTTGTGCATCTTCTTTTACAAAATCATATCCAAATACAATTTTAATAAAAGAAATGCACCTATTCTATTTATTACATAACCAAATGAATAAATAAATTACAACCCAAATACAAACACAAAAGAATAATATTACAACCCTTTATGAATGAAATCAACCAACATGACAAAATCACAATCAACCAAATCCAAAACACACATGGTCAAGGCTATGTTATGCACTAAAATATTTATCCATATACATCATTTCAAGAACAAAATAAATCCCCTTTCAGCCCTAAATTTTCAGCCAGCACAAACCCAAAATCTAGGGTTTTTGTCCGAACATAATAATCAACCATTTGACATCTTTCTTTCAAGGTTTAATCACAAGCATGTAAGATATAACCTTGAAAGATTGGGGATTCATTATATCATCACAAAACAGCCCTAATTTGGTTGTTCAAACCCTATAAAACCAATTTTACAAGGATAATTGAAACTAGTCATCCACATATCCGGCTCTAGATGCCAATGTTGGGTTTGTTGGACCATAAACATTATTGTTTAACCATTTAAACAAGAGAAACGCAGCGGAATAAGATCTTAATATCATGTTTATAATCTGAAAATCAAAAGTTCATAACTTCATTTTAACAAACCCAAAACCATAGGATCGTTTATATGTGTTTGAACTAGCTATCAAGAGGAAGAAACAACCAAAACCAACATTAACAAACTAACTTTGTGGGCTGCTGGAATAGAGCCTCCATGAGCTGTCAAAAACCGCGGATTTGGATGAAGATGATGATGTTCTTGAATGCCCAAAACACCAAGGTAGATGTCCTCAAGCAACCATACCCACAAGCATCAAGCAAAGACCATTTTTGCTAGGATTTGGACACCAAAATCGCAAAGAACAAGCTGCTGGAACACATTTTCCAGCCGAGAATCCCTTCAAGAAAGGAGAGAATATGTTCATTTCTTGCATGTGTGAGAGAGAGAGTGAGTGGTAGAGTGTGTGGCTAGTTAATGTGTGAGACCTTACCAAGAAACAAAAGGCACAAAACCCTCTAAAGGGGCGGCCGAAATTGGTTGTTCAAATGGGGTTCCCCCAAAATGATATTTACCATTTTTATTAACTAGTCATCTAGATAAGTTATATAACTAACCCTTTAGTTATATAATTCATACACAATTTTATTATTTGATATTATTTAACTAAATTAAACAACATTACAAATAATACCCATGAACAAAATATCCCTATAAGTTGTTCAATCTCATATGCAACTTATTTAGAAAACCTATTTTCTAAATTGGTGTAATTTTTTGATTGCATGATAATATCATCAATTAAATATTAATTGGTGTTTGCTAAGCTTGTTATTGGGTATGACCCGACTTGGATCATGACGTACTAACCACATCAATATTCTATGTGTTTTGGGCATAAAGAATCCAACATACTTCAAACCCAAATTTAAAAATGTAAAATGCACAAAACACGCGCCCAAACAAATATTAGTAAATATGCAAAAAATCAAATGTAAATCAATGATTGTTAAAAGCATGCTTGACACATGAGTGCTCCTAAGGGCAGTTACTAGTAACGACCTAAGAAAAGCATACTAAAAGTATCAACATGACGGATGGTAAGTTCAAGAGTTTGTAAGTCATCATAAATAATATCGTTTGTAAAATACAAAAAAGTGTATAAAAATAGATAGCTAGTCTGGTTTCATTTGTAATAACCATAGTGATTTTGCGATCGAAGCTGACTATGTTCGCTTGCTTGCCTTCCGTCATGACATACCAAGTAATGATGTCGTTAGTCATTTAGGACAATGTGAAACCCGCTTGCCCTCCAGTCTTACGGGTGAGGCTTGTAAGACCCAGTAGTACTACACAAGATTTCCTGCTAGTTTCATTAATTAACAATCCAAAAGTGTAAGCGCTTTCAATGGTATATCATACTATGTTATACTAAACACTAGTTATAAAAGTGAAGTGTTTTAAATACAAGTATGCTTTCTCCCCTAAAAAGAGAGTAAATAAAAGTAGGGCATTGAACTCACCTGGTGCGCGAATAAACAAAAATAGGAAGGCTAGCGGTGAGTGGAAAGACAACCCGTTAAAAATTACCTAGAACATGCGAGTACATAAGTACGTGTACCAGATAGTTTAACGACCCTAAGTGCTCAATAAACAAGTTAACCTAAGGGTTTGGGGGAAACAAATACTCATTAGACCTAGTTAACCCATTTGACCCATTGGTGACCAGTTAATTAAAATATAGTTTAGTCAAGTATAGCAACTCATTGCATATGATTATGATACAAGTTATCCACGTATGCCATATTATAAATCTTAATTTCTATCAAGATCATCAAACCAACATGATTATCGTACAACACATGCGAATCTAAATCAAACATCATACTCAACATAAATAAAATGACATCACAAGTGAAAAACTATAAATTGAGTTTAATCATGCACTACATGCCATGCAAAGCCACTCACGATTTCACACCATAAACCCTTCCAATCCTACTATGTACAGGCCCTAAACTCGCACGCGTGTATGACATTCATTGTCATATTACTAAAAAAGATTCATACCAACTAATATACACAACAATGATATACTATATAATCCCAAACATGATTTCATAACCTCTTAACATAACCCAACAATTTTTTCCAATAATCCACAAAGCCTAGATTTCCCAAATAATCCATCAAGTATCCACATGATCCAATTAACGCATTCTAACACGTTAGAAATCATCAATAAGCATTCTAGAATGATCCTAACATCATGAACATGCCCAATTCACAACATCCAATGATTCACAACAATAAAGTTTTCCTTTCGGGAAAGTAATACCCAAAATCAATCTATCATCCAATTCATTTAAAATTCATCAACTTTATATCTAATCTAATTCATAAAACCATCTAGACATGATAAACATCACAAATTAAATCACAAATTAATCATAATTCCCAAATCCCATGCATAAAAGTTACTATTTATAGTATGGTATGAACAACACATCAATTCTATGAATTTCTTGCATAATCCATGTAAACTAACATCAATGCAATACAACTAAAATCAAAACATCATGAAACAATATCAAATTTGTGATATCATGCTCCAATTGAACTAGGGTTCTTTTTGAATCAAAAACTATGAAAAACTAATCAAAATGGTACCTTTAATCGTGTAATGATCAAGAATTGACTTCCTAACATGTAGTAGTGATTGGAACCAAGCAAAATCGAATGAGGTAGTCTGTTCTTGGATCAAAATCTCAAAGGGGAGGGGATGGGGAAGATGGTTTCGGCCGAATGAAGGGTGGGGCTAGGTTGGATTTTGTTAAACTTAACTTTTTTAACAATTACAAATTAAACCCTCCTTAATTACATTTTATAAAAAAATATTATTTTTAGCAGTTCTTAAATAATTTTTAACTACAAAACAAAGCATTATTAATCAACAATAATAATCATATATTTTTAACTAGCAAGAAAACACATGAATTAAATATCACACGTTGTCACGTTATAATTTAAAATCACAAATAATATTTAAAACTCCTGTAACATATAACCACAAATTAATAATCAAAATTATTAATTAAATTATTAACTGTCAACCATTGTTAGTTATTATTAGGTCACTAACGTTCAACGACAACTAGTGTGTGATCACGCCACGTGTATGTAATACCTAACGAAACTAACGGAAAATTACCGAATGTCACATTATCCCCATGTTGAAATATTTTTCATCCAAAAAATTACTTTACATGGTCGTGTTACGTCACTGGTCTACTTCATTAGCACAAAGAAATCAAGTAAGTTGTCACATTATCCGCATGTTAAAAGAAATTTCATCCCAAAATTTAACAATTACCTTCACCGGCTATCTTCGTCGTTTCGAACAAATGAGGATACTTAAACTTCATCCGATCCTCATGTTCCCATGTGAATTCCGGTCCACATCTCGAGTTACAAGGAGCTTTGAATATGGTTATCTTGCTTTGCTTAAAAGTCTTGATCTCATGATCCATCACCTTAATCGGTTCTTTATTAAGACCTGGACCTAGTGCTGAACCACAGCTAACTTCATATTCTGATCCACAGTAGGGTTCCGATGCTTCTCCTTCTAAACCTGTGAAGGAAAAGGACACAACTAAGGAAGACAAACAAGAACAATCTAGTGTTACAAGCCAGTCTTCTCAGTGAAAATATAGAAAGAGGAAAATGATGGCCATAAGAAGGGACAAGAAGAAGAAGAAGAAGTCCAAGGTATCCACCTCTGCACCTCCGGATGGGTCAGAACGTCCTAAGGTTGCTCAAGAAAAGGTTGCTCAACAAAGTCCACTCATTGTAGAGCCTCTTGCTGCTGAGCGACCCATCTTGTCCTGGATGTTTCTTACTAATCCAGACAGATGGTATGTCACTAGAGAGTAAGCAAGTCAAGACGTCTACTTTTCACAAAACATTCTTGACCTTCCTTTGCATGATCTCTATGACATGAGGAGATACTTTGAGAGTCTGAGGGATCTTGACCAATTAATGATGAAAGGAATGGTCTTGATCCTTATGAGGACTATTAATAGATGAAGATCAAGACTCAAAAGTCTCTCCAGTTTTGGTAGCATTAGCCTAGGGGAGTTTGTAAGGAATACACTTAAAGGCTAATGCAACCAAAGAATAACTAGAGCTCTCAGCATGCACATGTGAAGTACAAGGAAGTTACTTAGGAAGATTTGATACAACTCAGTGATTATGCTAAGTATCAAACCTTCCAAAGCCAAAAGACCATATCTTCTGAAGCCAAAGATGAAGTCTTTCGAAGCTTCAAAGACAAAGTATTTTAAACCCAAAGATTGATTTCTTCGGAAGACAGAGAAGACATGCTTTCTCTAAATCACCTTTTGACAAATGTTGAACTATTTTTCATTACCATATCTAATGACTCACAAACTTATTTGACTTGGTGGATGTTAGGATTAGATCATTTATATAGGCTTAGAACTTTAATCAATCTTTGTAATGAATTCTTGTACACTTTCATCTTCTTGTATGTAATATATATGTATAGGTTAACCCATTAATTATATGTGTTTATTTATATGTGTGATTACAGGAATAACGTCATTCTTGGTCAATTTGTAAAATTGACCAAGTGTAAGAACTATCTACGGATGAGCAAATGTTCTTCCATAGATATTCTAACAAACAACAAGGAATTGCGCATCCGAAGATGTTCTGCCGAAGAACAAATTGTTGCAGATGAAGTCGATTTAACTCCTACGGAAGATCAAAGTCCTACGGAAGCATAAACTCCTACGGAAGATCAACGTTACATGGGAGAGACAAGTCCTGCGGATAGCACAAGTCCTACGGAAGAAAAAAGCCCTACGGAAGATTCAATTCCTACGGAAGACCAAAACACTTGATTGTACACCAAGTACATCAAGTCAACAAGTCAAACACTAAAGTGGTGTCATAAAGTCAACTTCTGCGGATGACTTCACTTTAGTCAGAGAATGTCACATCGAGTCATTCTCTGAGTAACTTTTTTACCATGATAAGAAAGTAACTGTTACCCTAACAGTAAAATCCTGAGCCTATAGATACGAGGAATAGGTGCACACTTTTATGTACTAATTGCTACTGATTGCAACAGATTGCTACAAATCATAACCAAACATCAACCCTAGAAACCCCAACAACAATCATAATAATATATAATAAATCATCATCACTAGAATCCTTGCAATCAATTATAGCAATCATTCAAACATTATTTATTCAATTGTAATCGATTAGTCAGTACTAATGGAAAACTTTTGAATCAAATGTGTTTGTTCATTTATTACTTTCATCTGTTTTCATTAATCTAAATTCTTCTTCATTGATTCATATTACGATCGTTATTTCATCTTTAATCAGCTAAATAATAAGTAGTGATAATTCCGTGATCGCTATTCGTACAATCTGACATGATAATCCCTGTTTGATCCTTGGATTTCTTCAGTTCATCATAAATGAAGTCTTGGCAAGAATAGAAAAGGAAGGTGATATCTTCGTGCAAGCTCATTTGGGAAGGTCTGTTGAGCAAGATTATTTGGAGATATGAAGGTGCTGACATGATCAAACATGACATGCCTATGTTTGATCATGTCATGGATGAAAACGTAGATATCCCACCAGCACTTGTTTATGATTATCATCAACAAGAAGAAGAACAGGTTGAATCCCCTACACCAACTGAGTAAGCATCTTACTCTCCACCACCGTCTCCTACTCACCAATCACTACCACCATCTCCTACTCACCACCAACCATTAACTCCAGCCTAAGCCCACTCACCATCAAGTCAACATACAGAACCAATTTCTCCTTCCCAATCACCAATTTCAATAAACACTGCTGACAGTAAACCTATTTCATTATCCAGTGAACACACCCAACTTATTTTAGTTTCCTCATCTCAATCATCTCCAAATACTGAAACAATAGAGCCCATTTCACCAAATGTCAACCTTTTATCTCCTTATCAAGAACATTCACACATCTATATCTCTCCATTTATTGAAGCAATATCAACCTCAGAAAGCCCTGTTCCCACTGAAGTGTTTGACTTTGAAGAAGATCATGATGTTGTTCAAGTAGTGGTAACAAAAGAAGTATGCTTAGAGGTTGAGGGGAAGAAAGACCAGGAAATAGAACAAGATCAAACTGAGAGTAGAGATGAGTTTGTAGACATTACAGAGTATCATAAGGATGACTTGAAAGAAGACGAAATTGATGTTAGCAAAAGTTTTCTTGTTGCTAAAAATAAAAATGTCATCCTCAAAACAAACAAAAGATTGGCTGCACTCAAAAGATTGAGAGAAGATACTATAATAAATAATGAAGTGATGATGCTCTGCACATGGTAATAGAGCTGAAAGAAACAGTTGAACAAGAAAAACAAGAAAATAAGCAGCTTATTGCAAAAATAAAGAAAGCAAAAACTACAATCACTGAACAAGTTGATCTTCTGAAAATTAAAAGTTGAGGAAATTGATGCCCTAAAGACAAAGATATATGTTTTTGAATCTACTACTCATCCTGAACAAACTGAAGAAGTCACACAACAACCAACATCATCAACAGCTCTCCTAAAGAAATAAAAGGCCCCCATCATTCAATACAACAAGAAAAAGAGGTACTTGGGGAAAATTCAAAGGAAGGTCATACAAATTGAAGAATCTCCCAAGAGAGTAAAAACCATATCCTCTAAGCACACACCATCAGCTGATTTGTCAACCCTCAAGCCAATTGAACATAAAAAGAATGAAAGTGATGTTGAATGGGAAGAACTAACAAAAGAAGAATCCTCCAAAGCTGCTAAAACAACATTATCTAATGAGCTACTTACAACAGAAGATATCCTAGAAGAAAGACCCGAATCTACCATGTTTATGGACCATATTAACGGAGGATTTCCATATGAGTTGATAGAAAGGATGAATATGGATGAGATGAAGAAAGCTATTCAAGATTATAATATGGCCAGGCTGATGATTCTAGGTTGCAACTATGATGCTTTCACCAAATTCCAAGCAATTGAAAAGCTAAAACAAGAACTGGGTCATAGTATCATAAAACGGCTTAATAGATACAATATGGTTTGTTGGTTGCAAATCCACAACAATAAGTATCATGAATTAAAAGACAGATCAGTTAAGGAGCTCAGACAAATTATAGAATATGTAATGAAAGTTGAGTCGGAGAGCAGAGTAAGCTTTAGAACTAAAGCTCCAAATCCAGGCCTTGTTCATCAATCTACTCCTGCTGAGCCCATAGTTGTGGAAAGCAAAGACATGTTTACGGGCAAGGAAAAACTGATCAGAGATCAAAGGGATGTCATTCCTAGTATAATATGGCCTCTGGGAACAACCACCATAGAGATCACTGAACAAAAACCAACTTTGATTCAACTTTTTGATCACATCACAACTCCCATGTCTTCTGAAGACTACCAGATTATAACATGGAAATTTGATCCAGACTGGGATTGTGCTATCATCAAGAGGGAATCTAGGATGATTCAGTACTTCCCTTTGATACAATTAGTCATTTCTCTCCTAGATGTTGACATCAAAAAGCTTGAGAGCATACCAATCACAATCTATCAAGTCCATCCCAGAGTAAGAGATTTCTTAGTAATGGTTGGAAAGCTGCTAACAAAATTCAAAGATGATGTGCTGTAAGAAGCTAAAAGAGATGATGATGAGCATAAGAAAAGGAAAGAAAAGCAAAAAAGGCCAAGATCCAGGTCTTCAAACTCTGTGAATGATGAATTTTTTATAAAAGTTGGGCATACAAACAAGCTTTTAGCATCAATTAAAAGCTTTGAAGGACATCAATACACGCATCCTGTCACAGAGAGGGGATATGTTAGGAAAACAAAGGAGTTGGTGCTACAAAGGAATGAAAATAAGAAGAAAGCTGCTAGCATAAGGATTTTTAATCCGTTGGAGATCAAAATTCTACATCCGAGCTACATTTCTTATCTACATGACATATATTTTCCAAAGCTCAATGATGAACAAGCACAAAATGACCTATGCGTATATGTGCACTTAATTCAGGTGATTAACAAGCTGAATGCCAAGTCTTACAAAAGAAGAAGATTTGAAGCTGGCCAACTGGTGGGATCTGAAATCCCATCTATCACTGAATTTGAATAAGAGTTAAAGGCATAGAAGAAAACAAAGAAAAAGAAAGTGATTGAGTCTGAAGGTGAGGCAGAGGAGTAATACTACAAGTGGTGTGATATGCATAATCACAACACTGATTAATGCTACGTCAGTAGTTATTGCTCCATCTGCAACATGAACAATCACATGACTTCTGATTGTTATTTTAACAAACATTATGCTATTTATAACAAGAATAACCGTTCTACTCAGAAATGTTATTTCAACAAAAAGAACAAAACAAATAGCACAAAGAAACAACAATCTGTGATGGTTGAATCAGACTCTCAATTAAGTGATAGTCAAGAAGATTCAAATCTTGAGAACCAGCAACAAAGCAAAAGGTGTCCAAAGCAAAGAAGCAACCTTCTGCTGAGGATAAACCAAAGAAGAAGAAGGTGAAACAACAACCTCAACTTAAAACACCTCACAAGAAGGTAAAGTTAAAGGAGCTAAAAGCAAATGCTGATGAAACCTTCTTTGATACTTCTGAAAAGGGTACTTCAATATCACAATCATAATCAAAGGATGATGAAACATTCTTCAATATAGGATCATCATTAAATTCAAAGAAGAAGAAAAACAAAGACAGGATGAAAAAGAAGTGATTATGAAACAAGAACAAAGTGTTTCAAGCATATCTTCACCAGAATCATCCTCACCATAAAAAAACATAATGAATCAATTGAGTCTAAAATCAAACCTGAATCATCAAGACTCATTCATGAGGGAGTAATAATTTAGACACAAGTGGCCAGCCCAAGATCATTAAGGCTTGGGATCCACATGCTAATTGTTTTCATTATTTGTGCAGGAACATCCTTAGAGGACTGACAACAAGTGGTATGTTGACAGTGGGTGTTCTAGACATATGACAGGCAACTGTTCTCTACTCCATGACTTCAAACATAAAAATGCTTCATATGTTGTATTTGGTAGGGATAAGAAGGAGGAAAAAATATTGATGAAGGAATGGTAACAAATGGTGTACTCAAGTTTCAGAAAGTAAATTGTTATGAAAATTTGCAATATAATTTACTTAGTGTTTCTCAAATTTGTGATCAAAATTATACCATTTTAATTGAAAATACTTATTGTTATATTCTTAAGCCAGGTTTTTTAGTTCTAGCATATTGGATCCTTCTTAAAGCATCAAGAAAAAAAACACATATGTTTTGGATATGAAAAACACTTCTATAACAAGCAAGGTAACCTGCCTGATTTCTAAGTCTTTAGAAGATGAAACTCAACTGTGGCATAGGAGGATGGCTCATTCCAACTTGAAGAGCATGAAAAAGCTAGTCAAAAATGACTTAGTCATTGGCCTAACATAGAAAGAATTCTATTGTTCTAATCATTGTTCATCATGTTATAAAGGAAAATAATATAGAGTGTCTCATAAATCCAAAACAATCAACACAAATACAACACCGCTCAAAATACTTCACATGGATCTTTTTGGTCCAACCAATATGATGAGCATTGGAAAGAGGCAATATTATTTGGTGATTATTGATGATTTCACTAGATTCACATGGGTCGTTTTCTTAAAGCAAAAAAATAAAACATCAGAAACATTTATAGACTTCATCACTAAGATTAAAAATCAACTTGATTTGAAAATCAAAATTTTAAGAAGTAATAATAGGTCTGAATTTGTTAATCATGTTTTAGATTCCTTTTGCATGAACAGAGGCATATCAAGACAATCAGTGCACCAAGAACTCCATAACAAAATGGAGTTGCTGATAGAAGAAACAGAACTCTCATTGAAGCAGCATGAACAATGCTAGCTAATTCACATCTCCCGATCACTTTTTGGGCAGAAGCAATGAACACTGCATGCAATGTTCAAAACAGGACATTAATTGTCAAAGAACATAACAAAACACCATATGAGCTTTCATATAAAAGAAAAACATTTGTAGGACATCTTTGAGCTTTTGGGTGTCATGTGTCTATTTAAACACAAAAGATCAATTAGGAAAGTTTCTAAAAAAGCCTATGATGGTTTCTTTGTTGGTTATTCATCAACATCTAAATCATGTAGAGTTTACATTCCACATCAAAACATTATGGAGGAAACATCTAATGTATCTTTTGATGAATCCTTATTTCTAACATCTGTTAAAGGATCATCCTGGTTGTTTGATATAGATGCATTAATAAATTCATTTAAAACTGGTTATTTGAATGTTGCAGGATCTACAGATACATGCTATCCTTATGTACCTCCAAACATGAGTAAAGTGCCATTGACTGCTGATCCTCCAAGACCACAATCTCATACTCCAAGACCACAATCTCATACTTTTTGGGTAGAAGCAATGAACACTGCATGCAATGTTCAAAACAGGACATTTATTGTCAAAGAACATAACAAAACACCATATGAGCTTTCATTTAAAAGAAAAACATTTGTAGGATATCTTTGACCTTTTGGGTGTCATGTGTCTATTTTAAACACAAAAGATCAATTAGGATAGTTTCTAAAAAAGCCTATGATGGTTTCTTTGTTGGTTATTTATCAACATCTAAATCATATAGAGTTTACATTCCACATCAAAACATTATGGAGGAAACATCTAATGTATCTTTTGATGAATCCTTATTTCTAACATCTGTTAAAGGATCATCCTGGTTGTTTGATATACATGCATTAACAAATTCATTTAAAACTGGTTATTTAAATGTTGCAGGTTCTACAGATACATGATATCCTTATGTACCTCCAAACATGAGTAAAGTGCGAATGAACAAGTAGTGAAGAGACTGATGGAAATGATACTTCAATTTCCAAAGATATGAACAAAGCATCAGCAGGAGTTAACTCTGCGAATGAACACTACATCAGCAGATGTTCCTTTAACATCAATAGATATTCCATTTACTTTCGGAGATGCTTCATTATCTTTAAAGAACAATAATACATTGGCAGATCCTCAAACAACATCCGTAGATGTTCCTGCACCTCCTATGGAAGTTATTCATACATCTGCTGATACACAAGAGCACGAAGATGGTTATCATTCAGCTTCAGAAGATCATAATGATGAAGAATTTGACTAGTTTGTTGATTGTACATCTCAGCTGGATCCATCTCCATTAACAAACTTGACCAGCTTGGAATTATCCATTCTGGTTGTAGTAATACAACGTCCATAATTAATAAGAATCAGCCAATAGACAACATCATTGGTGATCTTAATGAAAAAACCACAAGAAGCCAAGGAGGGACTGCCAACATTTGTCTTTTCTCTTGTTTTCTATCACAAGTGGTTCCTCCTAACATCACTTTTGCATTAAAGGACACAGCTGGATTGAAGCTATGCAAGAAGAGCTTCAACAATTTAGAAAGCAAAAAGTTTGGAATCTTGTTGATCTTCCTAAAGGCCAATATCCCATTGGCACAAGGTGGATTTTCAAGAACAAACTTGATGATAGAGGTATCATAGTAAGAAAAGAAACAAAGCAAGGCTGATAGCCCAAGGCTATACCTAAGAAGAAGGGATAGACTATGATGAAGTCTTTGCACCAGTTGCTCGATTGAAGCGATTAGAGTCTTCTTAGCCTATGCTTCATATAAGAAGTTCACAGTTTATCAAATGGATGCAAAATATGCTTTTTTAGATGGTAAAATTGATGAAGAAGTTTATGTAGCCCAATAACTAGGCTTTGAAGATCCTGATTAGCCTCACAGGGTATACAAGCTTGATAAAGCTTTGTATGGTCTTCATCAGGCACCAAGAAAGTGGTATGAAACATTATCAACTTTCTTGCTCAAGCATGGATACAAAAGGGGAACAATTAATCAGACTCTCTTCCTCAAATATGAACATCAAGATATCCTGGTGGTCCAAATCTATGTTGATGGACGGCCACCTATAGGTGGTATGGTAGGGTGGGTGGTACCGCTCAGATTGCGGCCAATCTTCCTCATCTCCTGCCCCCTCCGCCTTTTGACCCGCAGGAGCATGATAACTTTTGGACACTCATGCCTGATCGTGAGGCTTTTGAATAAACAAACAAGAGATTATGTGAAATCTTTAAAAGTTTGATGAAATTTGAATTTCAAATGAGTTCCATGGGAGAACTAGCATTCTTACTAGGTTTACAAGTTCATCAAAACCAGATGGCATATTCATTAATTAGGAGAAATACATTCACCAAATCTTGATGAAGTACAATCTTGCTGATACTTCTTCATGCAAAACACTAGTATCAATAATAGATAAGATTGTACCTGATCCTACACGGAATTCAGTTGATCAAAGATTATATAGATCAATGATAGGTTCTTTAATGTACTTAACTGGCAGCTGACCTGATATAATGTTTGTTGTGTGTGTTTATGCTAGGTACCAATCAGATCCAAAAGAGTCACATTTGAATGTAGTCAAGAGGAATTTCAGATAGCTTAAAGGGAAGCCAACCCTTGGACTTTGGTATACCAAAGGAGGAGGATTTACTCTCTACTCATATTGATAGTGACTTTGGAGGATGCAATAACAATAGAAAATCCACAACTAGTGGATGTCAATTCATAGGACCAAGGATTGTTTCTTGGCGGTGCAAAAAGCAAACAAATATATTAGTATCCACAATTAAGGCTGAGTACATAGCTACTTCAGCTAGTTGCTCTCAAGTATTATGGTTGCAAAACCAATTACTTAATTATGGTTACAATTTTCTTCAGACACCAATTCATATAGATAATTCTGCTGCAATGTTTATCACCGCTAATCTAAGAGACTGCTCAGAAAAAGTTTTGATCAAGTTGTTCAAAGTGGATAAAAAAGATCAGCTTGCTGGCTTATTCACTAAAGCCTTTGATTTAGTAAGATTTAATTCTTAATTGAATCATTAGTCATGATCAACTTAGATCAGCAATCATCATAAAGAAAAGCATGATCTATTCCTTCTTCAATATGAAAAACACAAAAACATTTACAAAACATATAAAAACACAAAAAGTTTTTCTTGTTAATAAGTTTTTGCTTTGTATAGCTTTTATTAAATAGGAAATGATAGTACACTATGACTTTGTTTACTTTCCTAATTTTAACTCATAATAAAGTCTGATCAGAAGTTATTTGATATATGAGTATATTCAGCTTGATTAGAATATCAACCATTCATGCTTAACATAATGACTAGATGATTAAATGCGGTCAATTCCATTTTTAAGAACAAGAAAGTGAGTCTTATCCTGATGTGATCAATATACTCACCTAAACACACTATGTTCTGACATTTTATAATCTATTTCTTTGCAAATCTTATACTTTCTGTTTTGTGTAAGTAAAGACCTGAGTTTATGATCACCTTTGGTTTACAAAAGTAAACACATGGTGAGTTGATAATAATCATCATTATCCCTCTATTTTGTGTCAATAAAGACCTAGGTTATAGGCACCTCTGTTTTACATAAGTAAAGACATGGTGACCTGATGATGATCATCTACAAGATCTAAGAGAATCCAATGTGATCAACTGTATATTAACCTAAAGAGCTTATTAATCAGTCAGCATTAATAAGATTTGATAGAAATCTTAAGATAGACTTTATGCTATAAGGAACATAGTTTTAAAGTGTGAAAAAGTGATGAATTGATTCATTAACAAAGGACAAACTCTAATGTGATTTGAATGTGGAGTCCTTTATTTCTGTTGGACCAAAAGAACCAATGAGCCAGACCAAAAAAACCTTTAAGTCCCACAGACATCATAACAACTGAAGAAGCCTACATCAGCTGAAGACAAAGTCTGAAGACAAGTGCTGAAGACAAAGTCTGAAGACAAGTGCTGAAGACGAAGTCTGAATACAAGTGCTGAAGACAAAGTCTGAAGACAAGTGCTGAAGACAAAGTCTGAAGACAAGTGCTGAAGACAAAGTCTGAAGACAAGTGCTGAAGAAAAGTCTGAAGACTAAGCCTTCAGAGGTTGTCACAACAGCTGAAGTAGTACTCTTCAGTAGTTGTGATGGTTTCCTTTTCAGTAGTTGTTTTTTTAGTTCAGTAGCTTGTAATCAGTAGTTTGTAATAAGTAGTTCAGTAGTTTGTTTTCAGTAGTTGTAGTAATAGTTAATACTTAGCTTCTTTTGTAAGAAGATGTCCTCAGCTGTTGTGGACATCTTCAGTAGTTTAGTTAGTTTCAGTTGTTTTTGTAAAACGGTTAGATGTCACTATCAAGTGACATCTGCTGACGTCACCTTACCTCTATAAAAGGAAGGTTGACCTAATTTGTATTTGCCGAAGCTTGTGTATGAATGAATACATTCTCTTTTGCAGAAAACATTCTCTATTTATAACCATACTGTTTCATTGAAAATCCTTTGTGTTCTTGCTTAAATTTTGTCTAATTCTTATACTATTCCACTGCAAATCATAACCTAATTGATCAAACTAGATCCAAGATCCCTTCAAATGGTATCAGAGCAGGTTAATCATTGATCGATTTAACAATTGATCATTGAAACTGTTCTTTTGGTATCTAAGTTTGATCGAATTAGCAAAATTGCAAGAATTGGTTATAGAGTTTGATTTTCTGTTGCTTCCGGTGAATTAATTTGAAGTTCCTTGTGTTTAAAATAGAGCTGTTGAGTTATTGAGCTAGATTTGTTAAAATTACATTGAATTGATTTGTATCTGTGAAAATGGCTACACCAACAAATGATCCTCACAATACTGGCTCCTCAACAAAGCCTCTAATGCTTGTTAGGAGTGAGTACAACATATGGCAACGCCGAATGCTCCATCACCTGTCTTTCAATAGTGCAGGATGTTGGAAGTCTGTGGTTCATGGACCATACAAGCCTATGGTGAGTCTTTCGGAGAAAAATGAGATGGTTCCGAAGAAACCAGAGCAGTATTCGGATGAGGATCTAAAACTGTTTGAAATTGATGCTAAAGCCCATGGAATTCTGGCCATGGCACTGCCTAATGAAATCTATTCAGGGCTTATGCATCATGAAACTGCTCATGACCTCTAGGTTGCTCTAAAGGAACAATTTGGGGGAACTGATGAGGTTTTGGCAAATACTAGAGAAATCCTTGCCCAGCAATATGAGACATTCTCTCATAGAAACGGTGAGTCTCTGACTCAGCAGTTTGAGTGATTTTCCTGTTTGATATCTGAGTTGAAAATGGTTAAAACAAGAATACTCAAACGGCCAGATGAACAACAGATTCCTCAGATCCTTGCCTGAGAGATGGGACACATATACTATTGTCCTATGCTCCAGTGCAAATCAGGACATTGTATCTCTCACCCAACTTCATGGGAAACTATTGACATTTGAACGAGAAATAAACAGAAAAGGAATTGTCTTCATCTGGGAAGCTCACTGATGACTTTATACCAGGAAATACTGCACTGGTCGGTCAGGAGTCAGAGTATGCTGCATCAGAAGGTTCATATGATGAGCATATAGATTTCTCTACAAATAGTGGAGAACATGCTTTTGTTGGTGTTGATAATTCAGGTGGTGTTAGTGATAATTTGTGCTTTTTGATGGATGATTTGAAAGGAATTCCAGATGATGATCTGGAAGAGATGGATATTTTGAGTCAAATGGCAATGATTAACATCAGATCTCAAAAGTTTTACAAAAGGACTGGTAGAAAATTTCCAGGTCTCTCTGGCAAAACCAAGGTTGGTTTTGACAAGAGCAAGTTGAGGTGTCACAAGTGCCATAGACTTGGAGACTTTGCAAGAGAGTGTAGATCATCTGGATCTACCTCATCTGTACCCTTTGTGACATTCCCAAGCAATAGCTCACAAAACAAAGGGCAACATTCCACCAGTTCTGGTCATCTATCACAAGTTCAATCATCTCCTGCATATTTTGTCCCTCAAGGTCCTATGCCATATCCTTACCCCTGTTTTTACATGCCTCAGTCCAATCAGGTTCAAGTACCCATAGCTCAACAAACACTTGCCCTACCTGAGCCTCAATCATCTCAATCACATCAACAATCTCAATCTCAACCACAACATAGCTTTTTCACCCCTGGAGTTGTTGACTGGAGCAGTTTACCAGATGATATTTCAAGTTATCATGAACAACTGTTTCCTGGTGCTGGTCAACATGGTGGTGAAAATCCTTTTGGAAATCTTGCTCTTATGGCCCTGGAGACTACTGATGGATCATCCTCAAATGCTTCAACATCACAGGTATCACAGTATCTTCAAAGGCAAAAGCCAAGTTGTGTTCTGAGTCATGCATAGCCATATTTGCATCAATTAGAGAAGCAAATGTAGCTTTAATCAATAAAAATCTTGAGCTAGAGACAGTAATTTCCAAAAGAAAAGCTGAGTTTGAGTCTGTTTTAAATGAAAAGAATGATGAGATTTCCAAATTAAAATGTCAAATCACTGATAACAAGGCAAAGGAAGAGGTCATGTTAGAGAAATATAAGGACCTCAAAGAAACACTTGCAGATACCCAAGTAGAGTGTGAACGCTGGGTAACATCATGCAAGGGGTTTGAGATGCTTCTCAACAAACAAACAGCTTCAAATGTGAAGTTTGGGATTGGTTATAATCACACTGCTCCTCCTACAGATTTTACTCCCAAATTAGAAGTAGAATCTGAAGGAGAAAGCAATGACCAATCCACATCATCATGTAATTCACCCTCTGATAATGCACCAAAATCAGAAGATGAAGTCAGCATTAGCACTTCAGAAAACCAATCAGCTGATATTGAAACAGTTGATTATTCCAATGCTGACAAACACATGATTAGGAGAGAATTGATCACTTCAGGTGTTGCCTCACAAAGTACTCAAAGTACTGAAGGACAAGTCACAAAACCTGAAGAACAAACCCAAATCACTGAAATCAAAAAGGGTTTGAAAACTGCTGAAGAGTCTATCAGGAAGTCCAAAAGTACTGATAGAAAACTGCTGAAGAACAAATCTTCAGTAGTTAAGAATCCATCAGTACTTAACATAAGTACTGAAAGGAAGAAAGTACTGAAGAACAAATCTTCAGTAGTTTCATCTTCTTTAGCAGTTGATCAATGAAGATGAAGAAAAAGCCATGTGAAATATGTGGCTTATTCAATCATCTCACTGATGACTGCTGGTACAGAAAGGGTTCAAAACTCAACAAAGATAAGAACATTAAAAAGAAAATTAACAAAATGAAAAATGAGTTTGAAACCAAGTTTGTACCAGCTGCATCTCAACCTGAAAACCCAAAATCTTTAAAGAAATCCAAAAAGAAGGAAGGGGTTGATCAGGAAACAGCTGAAGGAAAACACCAGACTAAGTCTGTGTATTCCAAAAGTGAGAAAATGGTGCAACACAGGAATCAATCAAAGACAAGAACTGATGTGTCTGATGAACTGAAGGCTTTAGCAAACAATCAGACACAACTTGTTATGATGGTTCAACATCTATTGGGGAGAGTCAACCAAATAGATGTTCCTGTGCTTAAACCACAGAAAAGGAGACCCAAACCAAAATCAAAGGAATCCTTTTCTGCACCATCTCCATCACCACATGCTGTTAATAATGACAAACCAGTTAGTGCAAAATCTGTTGATCAGAACAGACCCAAAACCAAAATGGTTTGGGTCTCAAAAACTAACTAGTTTCTTTTGACAAATGCAGGGTTCTTCAGCATGCCAAAGAAGCATCTGGTATGTGGACAGTGGAGGATCCATGCATATGACAGGGAGCAGCTCTCTTCTTAATGACTACTCTCAAGGAAAGAAGGGATTTGTTTCTTTTGTAATGATGCTAAAGGTTACATCACTGGCAAAGGCTTTGTTTCAAATGGTGAAATAAGGTTTGATGATGTCAACCATGTGGAGAATCTCAAGTACAATCTCTTGAGTGTCAGTCAATGTGTGATAAAGGACATGTTGCCCTTTTCACCAGCCAGAACTGCAGGATTCTATCTTCCAAAGTTCTGAGTCTGATTGACAAGGTATTGGATGAACATACTCTCCTGAAGGCCAACAGGACAGGAAGAGTATATGCCTTAGATTTATCAAAGAAAATTGATCTAAAAGGCCATCCTTGCCTATTCTCCAAGGCCTCTCCTCAGGAATCTAAACTATGGCACAGAAGGCTTGGTCATGTGAATCTTAAAAACATGAACCAGCTGATCCATCATGGTTTGTGAGAGGATTGCCAATGAAGGAGTTCAAATGTGATGACAACTGCTCTGCTTGTTTGAAAGGGAAGCAACACAAAGTATCATTTCCTCCAATAGAAGAGCCAAAGTCCACTGCCTGCTTGCAATTACTGCATATGGACCTTTTTGGTCCTGTAAGAGTGATGAGCATGGCAAAGAAGAAATACTGTCTGGTAATTATGGATGATTACTCCAGATTTGTATGGACTTTCTTCTTGCATTCAAAAGATGAAGCTGCACAAGCCATTATATACTTTGTATTGCATGTTGAAAAATAGTATTCCCTTCCAGTCAAGTGTGTGAGGAGTGATAATGGCATAGAATTTAGAAATCACACACTTGATGAATTCTACTTGTCCAAGGAATCAAGAGTATAGCATTCCAAGAACTCCTGAACAAAATGGAGTGGTGGAAAGAAAGAACAGGACACTTATTGAAGCTGCTAGGTCAATGTTGGCTGATTCTGGTTTGCCACTGACCTTTTGGGCTGAAGCTGTCAACACAGCTTGCTATGTGCAAAATAGAGTCTTAGTAAATCAGAGGCTGATGAAGACTCCTTATGAAGTGTTACATCATTTGGCCCCTCTGATTTCATTCTTTAGAGCATTTGGGTGTCCTTGTTACATTCTTAACACAAATAATTCACTTCAGAAGTTTGAATCAAAGGTGGATGCAGGGTACTTTGTTGGATATTCATCTACTTGCAAGGCATACAGAGTTTTCAACTGCAGAACAAAGATAGTGGAAGAGACTTTGCATGTGAAGTTCAATGAATCTCCAAAAGACAAAATTCCCAAAACCCTATGGAGCTATTTGATTTGGACATACTGCAATATGTTCCTTATCAGTCTCCAGCTGTTGCAGTTCCTGCAAACAGTTCTCCACCTGGTGGTGCTGATGATGATGATGACAGTACTCACCTTTTCAAGTTTAGTGCTCAACTGCCTGAGTCATCTAAACCTGATGCTCCTATAGCTTCAGCAGCTCCATCCACAAAATGCTGATGAGATCTCTGCATCATCTACTTCGTTTGAATTGCCATCTTCTTCATGGTTTCAAGAGTTTGAATCAACATCTGTTGCTGCTGAATCTCCTGCAAACACTTGCACAGATCTTATTGTCTATCAAGAGCTGAAGAATCACCCAATGTCTCAAATCATTGGTGATATCAATGCTGGAGTTTTAACTAGAAGTCAATTGTCCAATTTCTGCTTCTATGCTCTCTTCATCAGTCAGCAAGAGCCAAAGAATTATCATATTGCATTAAAAGACAATGGATGGGTTGAAGCCATGCAACTTGAACTTCTTCAGTTTAAAAAGCAACAAGTGTGGAGCTGGTTCCTCTACCCAAAGGTAAGTGTGCAATAGGCACTAAATGGGTGTTTAGGAATAAAACTGATGAAAAAGGTCAAATTGTCAAGAACAAGGCCAGACTGGTTGTACAGGGGTTTGCACAAGAAGAAGGTATTGATTATGATGAAACCTTTGCCCCTGTAGCCAGACTGGAGGCAATCAGATTGTTCTTAGCTTATGCTGCCTTCCACAATCTTAAAGTTTTTCAAATGGATGTCAAAAGTGCATTTTTATATGGTAAAATAAAAGAAGAGGTTTATGTGTGTCAACCACCAGGTTTTGAGGATAATAAACATCCAGATTGGGTGTATAAGCTTGATAAGGCTCTGTATGGGTTAAAACAAGCTCCTAGAGCATGGTATGAAACACTGTCTAATTTTCTTCTTCAAAATAATTTCACTAGAGGCTCCATAGATAAAACTTTATTCATAAAGAAAGTAGGAAAACATAAGCTACTTGTTCAAATTTATGTTGATGATATCATTTTTGCATCCTCTGATCCACAGTTGTGTGATGCATTTACAAAACTGATGCAACAAAAGTTTGAAATAGTGCCATAGGAGAATTACAGTTCTTTCTGGGTTTGCAAATCAAACAAAGAACTGATGGAACTTTCATTCATCAGTCAAAATATACAAAAGATCTTTTGAAAAAGTTTGATTTACAAAACTGTAAGCCCTGTTCTACTCCCATGAGCACCACCACACAACTGGATGTTGATCAAAAGGTAAAGCGGTTTATGAAACCTTTACAGATGTATGATTGGTTCCTTGATGTACCTCACAGCTTCTAGACCAGACATTATGTTTGCAACTTGTGTCTGTGCTAGATTTCAGGCTGCACCTAAAGAATCCCATTTGATTGCAGTCAAAAGGATCTTTAGATACTTGCAAGGAACTCAATCTCTAGGACTTTGGTATTCCACTAGACACTCTTGCAAATTGGTTGCTTTCTCTGATAGTGACTATGCAGGGTGTAAAGTAACCAGAAAATCAACTTCTGGTGGATGCCAATTTCTAGGCAATTGTTTGGTTTCTTGGCAGAGTAAGAAACAAACTTCAGTTGCTACATCCACTGCTGAAGCAGAGTACATTGCTGCTGCAAGTTGTACATCTCAGGTACTCTGGCTTCAGAATCAATTACTAGATTATGGCATTACAGAGACTAAGACTCCATTATTGATGGACAGTGCTTCAGCTCTTTGTATTGTTAAGAATCCTGTCCAGCATTCTAAGACCAAACACATTGAGATCAGACATCATTTCATCAGGGATTGCTATGAAAAAGGTCTGATTGATCCAAAGTTTGTTCCTAGTGCTGATGAGCTTGCAGATATATTTACTAAGCCTTTGGACAGTGCAACTTTTCAAAATCTTGTGCTAAGGCTTGGTATGCTGCAGCTAGAATAATTGACTAATACTATACTCTCAGATCACAATTACTGATGAGTATTAGTATACAAAAGTCAAAAATAAGTACTGATGAGTTATTTTGTCTTCAATACTTTTTAACTACTGAAGTGATAAAAGACTGAAGACTAAAATACTTAAAAGTACTGAAGTACATTATTTGTTGAAAAGAACTGATGTAGTTACAACTACTGATGTGGTTATAACTACTGATGCCTATTTTAACCAATAAGTACTAAAGAACAAATTTGTCCAAAAGTACTGATGTGTAACCCGCACATAAGTACTGAAGACAATATTTGTTCACAAGTTCTGAAGAATATTTATTTCAAAAAGATCTACTGCACAAATGTTCAGAAGAGCTGATGAATAAATATTCCAAAGAACTGATGACCAATGAAACGTCTAAAATCAGACAAAGTCTGATGAGTAAATGTTGAGGTCAGAATGAAACAACTGAAATCTGTGAATTGATGACAACAACTGATGAGTAACTTTACTCTTCAGCTGTTTTCAACAACTGTTGTTTCATTTCAAAACAACTGAAGCCAAAACAAGTCTTCAGTAGTTGTGATTAACACCAAGTCTTCAGTGTTTACAACATCTGAAGGTTAAAACCATGTCTTCAGTCGTTTCAAACAATGATGACCAACACCAAAACCTTCAGTTGTTTTCCATCAGCCGTTTCAAATCTATAAATACCAAACCCTAAACTCAGAACTTTACATTTCCCAACCGTTATTATTCAAAATTCTCAGACCTTCCCTCCTGCATTAATGGCGACCATGCAACTCAAACCACGCCATAACTGTGTAGCCTACCTCAAAAAATCAGCTTTCTGGAACAAGTTCGATGACGCCATCGATCTGATGGTTGAATCCCCATACCAAACGGCTTTTCTTTTGAATCCAACCATATACGCCAAATCCCTACAACAATTCTGGACAAACGTCACCCTCACAACTGGTGAGAATGATGCCGAGATCACTCTCCAGTCGTTTGTCAACCAGAAGAAGGTGGTCGTCACTTCTAACATTATTCGGCAAACCCTAAATCTGAATGATGCCACCTTCGTCACCGAATATCCTAAGGGTACAACCGACTTATCCTTCGCCCATCATGGATACGAAGGTGACCTAAGTGCTACCACAATCTTGAAGAAGCACTTCCATGACCCTGAACGCCTAATCTTCCACATGGTCAATGTCTTTCTTGCCCCCAAGACCTCCTCATGGGATCAAATGTCTTCCAAGTGGCAACAGGTATTGTATTCTATTCTTGAAGCCAAAGCTTAAATTTTTCTGAAATTATCTTTTTAGAATTAAAAGAAATGGCTTTGAAACCTGTGGCTAATAGATGGATCTTATATCCAAGGTTTCTTATGGCTATTATTGAAAATCAATTAAAAGCTGAGGGCCTTGTTGGCCTAGGAGTCCCTGCTGTGGCAGTTTTGCCTGAAGTATACTCCAGGCACAACTCGAACACACAACTAAAAGAGGCTGCCAAGCTGCTAAAACCCAAGCAGCGGGAACCCACAGCCTCATCCTCCAAATCCAAAGTCCCCACCAAGCCAAAAACTAAAAAGCCCAAAAAGGCTACTCAGGGAGTTGAGTCCCCTGAGGATGCCCCTGCAGCACCAAGGCAGGAAGAAACTACTGGTAGTAATCCACCAGTAGTTCTAAAGACTCCACCTACCACAACCGCTCAGGAATCCTCTCAAAAGGATCCTGAAGCAACCATTTCAGGGGATGCCACATTACTGGAACCTCTCTCATTTGAGAAGGTTGCCATTGAAGAGCACCATTCACCCCAGGTGCAAATGCTTCACACCTATCTCCCACTGCAGCCACCCCACAAAGCCCAACATTTATAATTGCAGAAGTGCTGACTCAGCTCAACACTCCACCCTCTCCCCAGGCACCTATTACTACTGGGAAAACCTCAACCATTGAGGGGGAGGATTCTAGTGTTGCTGATAGCCCACAGCACATGGATTACATAGTTCAATCTCCCCGTGTGGAGGAGGAGATTAGAACTTCTGGTGAGGCTGCCACTTCTCCTGATTCAGCATATGAACAGGATGCAATTGGTAACATCTCTAAGACCTCACCAGAGGCAACTGCCGATGAAGGACAAAATCCTGAGGCAGGAAGTCCCCAGTACCAAGATCAAGGGGCACATGTGAATACTGATCCACACTCAGCACATGTTCATCCTGATGAAATCAGGAGGTCAATGATTCAGCACCCACTGATGATGACCTGGGCTTTTTCTTTGATGTTCTAGCCCATAGCACCATTCTTGAGGCTGAGGTAAGTAGACTACAAGAACTACTTGCCAAAATGTCTCAAGAATCAAGACCATCTGCCCAAATTCACCCACAGATGGCACCTTCTTCTGAAGGTCTCCCAAACACTGAGCCACTCTCCACAAATCAACCACCAGCCACTGCTTCTGGCACCATTTCTCAGGGACAGAACCCCTCTGAGCAAATGGTGCTGTTTTTAAATCTTCCCTGCCTCTCATCACTCCCATCATCACTGACATAGTGCATCAAGCCCTTGATGAGAGGCTCTCCTCAAATATACAAACCCTGGTTGATGATGCAGTTTCTAAAAGGCTTTCTGACATTCAAACCCCTGAACCCAATGCAACCAAAAAGGGGGAGTCTAAGTCAGTGAAAGCAGCTAAAAGGAAGAGAGTTGAAGAGGAACAAGAGAAAGAGAAAGAACAAGAGAAGGAGAAGAAGAAGAAAAAGAAAAGGAAGAGGTGAAAGAAAAAGAAAAGGAGAGGGAGGAGGAAAAAGAAAAAGACTTTCATGTCACATACAAGAAAAGGAAGGGTGTTGAGAAGTCTTCTAAGAAAAAGTTGGATGACATGATCAAAGAAGCTGATGAGCATCATAGCAGATCAATGGTAAAATCATTGATCAGCTATTCAGACAAGGCTTTGATACAGCTAAGCTGGATTCTGAGATCAGAAGGCTGGAGATACAAGAGATCGAGTATAGATGGGCTAGTTACAGTGAGAAAGAACAGGAGAGACTGGAAGCCATGGTCAGATTCATATCAAAATATTTGGGGAGATCAATCCTTGAGGTGAAATCATGGACCAGGGACAGTATTTTGGAGATAACCAACCAAATCTGTTCGTCTGAAGTATTTACAAAGGGATTGATCATAGAAGCCCTTAATGAAGCTGGTGTTGGGAAGAGGACTGATCTAGCAAAGTACTCCAAAGCCTCACTTGCAACCAAAATGCTAGAGCAGTCTGTACAAACTCCCACACTAAAACAACCAACATCACAACCCACAAAACCAACTCCTTTACCCAAAAAGCCAACACAAACAACTATCGATGATGCACCCAAGAGGAAGAGAAGGGTGTTGAGGCTTCAAGAAGAAGAAGAAGAAGTTGATGATGAGGAAGACAGGCTGCCCATTTCAGCTATTATTAAGATGCCTGAGCCCAGGAGTCAACCAACAACAATCACACCTGACATCCAGAGGCAAATGGTAAAAGTTAAGCTGGAAGAAGAAGAACAGCACAAACAACATGATGAGCAGCTGTTGAGCCTAATTGATAAAGACTTTCCTCAGACCACTTCAATACAATCTATGAGGAAACATGCTCAGAGGTTGTATGCTCTCAGATTCACCTTTCAATATCAGAAGGAGAGAGTGAGAATTTGGCCTGATCCCAGGGTGAGTCATAGAATTCACAAGAAGAACATTCCAAATAGATACAATGGCCAAGTAAAGAAGATTGTAGATGCAGTGATCATGCTGGCCATTGTAGTATCACCCTGGGAAATCCTAGAAGACTTCAAGAAAGCCTACAAAGCTAATCTTTCCCCCCAAAAGTTACTAGAAAACAAAATGGTGAAAAAGGGGTTAATTTACAAGAGGCTTGAAGAGGTCAGGAGCAATGAACTCCAGTTGTTACTTGAGGGTAATCACCCTGATGAGTTTGCTTATAGAGAAATAAAACTGTGGAGTTAAAGAATGGGAAACAGGTCAAATATCTTTCTGAATATTATGGGCCAGAGTTCTTCTTTTAAAGAGCAGCTGAAGATCTCACTCTGGAAGAACAAGTTGTCTTCCTGGAGGCCTATGTAAGAGAGTCTTATAGACTCATTGTGGGAAGTAGGTTTCATGGATGGGACAACAACTCTGTGTCCAATTCCCTAAGACAGAGTTCCCATCCATCCCTTGCCAATCAGATCTACTGAAACCTCTTCCCAGCCTGTGCTTAAAATGGTCACTTCTGAGCTGATTCAGAAGAAAAATACAATATTTTTGCCTAATAAGTGGGACTCCAATAATCTTAAAGGTTTTGGCTGCATTGGTTCAGGGAATGTTTGTTGGACCAAAAGAACCAATGAGCCAGATCAGAAAAACCTTTATGTCCCACAGACATCATAACAACTAAAGAAGCCTTCATCAACTAAAGACAAAGTCTGAAGACAAGTGCTGAAGACAAAGTCTGAAGACAAGTACTAAAGACAAAGTCTGAAGACAAGTGCTAAAGACAAAGTCTGAAGACAAGTTCTGAAGACAAAGTCTGAAGACAAGTGCTGAAGAAAAAGTCTGAAGACTAAGCCTTCATAGGTTGTCAACAGCTGAAGTAGTACTCTTCAGTAGTTGTGATGGTTTCCTTTTCAGTAGTTGTTTTTTTAGTTCAGTAGTTTGTAATCAGTAGTTTGTAATAAGTAGTTCAGTAGTTTGTTTTCAGTAGTTGTAGTATTAGTTAATACTTAGCTTCTTTTGTAAGAAGATGTCCTCAGCTGTTGTGGACATCTTCAGTAGTTTAGTTAGTTTCAGTTGTTTTTGTAAAACGGTTAGATGTCACTATCAAGTGACATCTGCTACGTCACCTTACCTCTATGATGATCATCTACAAGATCTAAGAGAATCCAATGTGATCAACTGTATATTAACCTAAAGAGCTTATTAATCAGTCAGCATTAATAAGATTTGACAGAAATCTTAAGATAGACTTTATGCTATAAGGAACATAGTTTTAAAGTGTGAAAAAGTGATGAATTGATTCATTAACAGAGGACAAACTCTAATGTGATTTGAATGTGGAGTCCTTTTTTCTGTTGGACCAAAAGAACCAATGAGCCAGATCAAAAAACCTTTAAGTCCCACAGACATCATAACAACTGAAGAAGCCTACATCAGCTGAAGACAAAGTCTGAAGACAAGTGCTGAAGACAAAGTCTGAAGACAAGTGCTAAAGAAAAGTCTGAATACAAGTGCTGAAGACAAAGTCTGAAGACAAGTGCTGAAGACAAAGTCTGAAGACAAGTGCTGAAGAAAAAGTTTGAAGACTAAGCCTTCAGATGTTGTCACAACAGCTGAAGTAGTACTCTTCAGTAGTTATGATGGTTTCCTTTTTAGTAGTTGTTTTTTTAGTTCAGTAGCTTGTAATCAGTAGTTTGTAATAAGTAGTTCAGTAGTTTGTTTTTAGTAGTTGTAGTATTAGTTAATACTTAGCTTCTTTTGTAAGAAGATGTCCTCAGCTGTTGTGGACATCTTCAGTAGTTTAGTTAGTTTCAGCCGTTTTGTAAAACCGTTAGATGTCACTATCAAGTGACATCTGCTGACGTCACCTTACCTCTATAAAGGAAGGTTGACCTAATTTGTATTTGCCGAAGCTTGTGTATGAATGAATACATTCTCTTTTGCAGAAAACATTCTCTATTTATAACCGTACTGTTTCATTGAAAATCCTTTGTGTTCTTGCTTAAATTTTGTCTAATTCTTATACTATTCCGCTGCAAATCATAACCTAATTGATCAAACTAGATCCGAGATCCCTTCATTTTCCATCTTTAATCAACATCAAAACATGATAATCAGCATAGCATGTTTAACATATACTCTTGTCTGAATTCAAGTGGTTGACATACTTGCACTCAACACTAGATCTATGTCTACAAAATTTCCCAACAAAGGATTAGGAAGTTGATTAGTGTCATAGTATGATCCATGTTATTAATTAAATGTTTGTACATATCTGTAAGTTATGTTTAATCTTAGTTAGTTTAAATAAGATGGATAGATCAGTGCCTTTCATGCTATTCTCTTCATCAATTTTTGGTAAATTCATAAGTTCATGATTAATCATAAATTTAGGGGGAGTTGTAATTAGCATGAAAGTGACTTTATTATAACTTAAATGAAGAAAATTGGAACTTGAGCACTAATTGGAACTTTATTATAACAAGGTTGAATTTGACCTTTCGTAGATTGGTAATCTGCGGATAGGTTGAGATTTTAACAGGTATAATAATTTTTCATGGATTAGTAACCTATGAAAAACAAAATTCTACTTTCGTAGATTTAAATCAGCAAAGTTAGTTTTCTTGAGATGTTTAGTCATCCGTAGATGTTCTACGGAAGAATTAATAAATACAGAACAATAACTAACCATGGAAGAGTAATAAGGATTGAGGGTCCCACAACATTAAATAGGTTTTTAAATATTCTAAAGTGTGTATAAATGATAAGCTTGACCGTTGTCATTTTCATTCACATTTTCAAAAGCACATTTTCAGACCTAATACGCTCAAAAACCTTTAAGCCCTTCTTTCACCAAACACTCAAATTACCATTCTAGAATAACAAATAACACTAAAATCTCGAGTGCATTTTATCAATCAATCATCATTGTCGAGATGGAAAACCGATTCACCAAAGAGCACAATGTGTGTGCATTCCTAAATGCTGATGACCCTGTCTTCGAAGGATGCATAGACATTATTAACTATTTGCGTAGATCGAGATTGTTCTATGCACTATCAGCTGATCCAGTCATCTGTCAATCACATATGATAGATTTCTGGAACTCAACAAGAATAGAAGAGTAGAATGAGGAGAGAGTGATTCTTACCATAATTAGAAATGAATAATTAAGGGGTAGATGAATAGACAATCAGGAGGATATTAGAATTGGGAGAACAAGAAGAAGGTCATCCTGATGTATTTGATCATGATTACATTCCGAGGGTATTTGACCTAATAGGTTATAATGGTGATTACCGAAATGGTGAAATCAAAAAAGGGAAGACTATGCAAACCATATAGATTCCTTTGTCATACATATCTGAAATGTATGCCAAACAAAAAGTCAGGATTAAATTGATTTTCTAGGCATATCTCATCAGGAATTATTAGGATATTTGAAGTAAGGAGATACAATTACTCAAAATATATTCTTGGATGTTTGTGTGATCAGATTCAAGTTCAGAAATCTGACAAAATGTTCATGTATCTAAGATTTCTTCAGCTCTTCATAAATGATGTCTAGCCAAGAATAGAAAAGGAAGGTGATATCTTTATGCAAGCTCATCTAGGAAGGTCTGTATTGAGCAAGATTAGTGGGAGATATGAAGGTGCAAACATCCCTATGTTTGCTCATGTCATAGATGAAAATGCAGATATCCCACCAGCACTTGTTTATGATTATCATCAACAAGAAGAAGAACAGACTGAATCCCCGACACCAACTGAGCAAGCATCTCACTCTCCACCACCATCTGCTACTCACCAATCATTACCACCATCTCCTACTCACCACCAACCATTATCTCCAGCCCAAGCCCACTCACCATCAAGTCAACATACAGAACCCATTTCTCCTTCCCAATTACCAACTTCAATAAACACTACTGACGCTGAACCTATCTCATCAGCCACTGAACACACCCAACTCATTTCACTCTCCTCATCTCAATCATCTACAAACACTGAAACAACAAAACCCATTTCACCAAATGTAAACCTCCCATCTCCTCTTCAAGAACATTCACACATCCACATCTCCCTATTTATTAAAGTAATATCAACCTCAGCAAGCCATGTTCCCACTGAAGTGTTTGACTTTGAAGAAGATCATGCTGTTATTTAAGTAGAGGTAACTGAAGAAGTATGCTTAGAGGTTGAGGGGGAGAAAGACCAAGAAACAAGATAAGAACAAACTGAGAGTGGACATGAGTTTGTAGACATTATAGCCTATCATAAGGATGACTTGAAAGAAGAATAAATTGATGTTAGCAAAAGTTTTCTTGTTACTAATATAAAATTGTCATCCTTAAAACAAACAAACATTGGAGAGACTAATAGAATTGAAGAGGATTTTGAAAGAAAAAGATGAAAATCTAGCCCAATAAGAAGCTGCACTCAAAGATTAAGAGAAGATGCAGTAAATTAATGAAGTGATTGATGCTCTGCACCAGTTGGTAAGAGAGCTGAAAGAAACAGTTGAACAAGAAAAACAAGAAAAGGAGCAGCTTGTTACAGAAATAAAGAAAGCAAAACTACCATCACTGAATAAGCTGATCTTCTAAAATTAAAAGATGAGGAGATTGATGCCACAAATACAAAGATATACGTTTTTGAATCTACTACTCATCCTGAACAAACTGAGCAAGTCCTACAACAACCAACATCATCAAAAACTCTCCCAAAGAAACAAAAGGCCCCCATCATTCAATACAACAGGAAAAGGAGGTACTTGGGAAAATTCAAAGGGACGTCATACAGGTTGAAGAATCTCCTAAGAGAGTAGGAACCATATCCCCTGAGCATACCCCATCAGTTAATTTGTCAACCCTAAAGCCAATTGAACACAAGAAGGATGAAAGTGATGCTGAATAGGAAGAACCAACAAAAGAAGAATCCTCCAAAGCTGCTGAAACAACATTATCAGATGAGCTGCTTACAGCAGAAGATATCATAGAAGAAAGACCTGAATCTACCTTGTTTATGGACCTTATTAACTAAGGATTTCCATATGACTTGGTAGAAGGATGAATATGGATGAGATAAAGCAAGCTATTCAAGATGGCCAGGCTGATGATTCCAGGTTGCAATTATGATGCTTTCACCAAATTGCAAGCAATTAAAAAGCTGAAACAAGAACTGGGTCATGGTGACACAAAATGGCTTAACAAATACAATATGGTTTTTGGTTGCAAAGCCACAACTGTAAGTATCATGAAATAAAAGGCAGATCAGTTAAGGAGCTCAGAAAATTATGGAATATGTAATAAAAGTTGAGTTGGAAACCGTAGTAATTTAGAACTAAAGTTCCAAATCCAGGTCTTGTTCATCAATATACTCCTACTGAGCCCATAGTTATGGAAAGGAAAGACATGTTTAAGGGTATGGAAAAACTGATCAGAGAGACAAGGGATGTCATTCCTAGTAAAATATGGCCTCTGGGAACAACTGTCAGAGAGTTCAGTGAACAAAAATCAACTTTGATTCAACTTTTTGATCACATCACAATTCCCATGTCTGTTGAAGACTACCAAATTATCGCATGAAAATTTGATCCAGACTAGGATTTTGCTATCATCAAGAGGGCATCCAGGATGATTCAGTACTTCCCGTTGATGGAATTAGTCATTTCTGTCCCAGATGTTGACATCAAAAAGCTTCAGAGTATACCAGTCACAAACTATCCAGTCCATCCTTGAGGTACAGATTTCTCAGTGATGGTTGGAAAGCTGCTAACAAATTCAAAGATGATATGCTGAAAGAAGCTAAAAGAGATGATGATGAGCACAAGAAAAGAAAAGTAAAGCAAAAAAAGGCCAAGATCCAGCTCTTCAAACCTTTGAATGATGAATTTTTTATAAGAGTTGGACATACAAACAACTTTCAACATCAATTAAAAGCTTTGAAGAGCATCAATACTCATGTCCTATCATAGAGTGGGGATATGTAGGGAAAACAAAGGAGCTGGTGCTGTAAAGGAAAAAAGATAAGAAGAAAGTTGCTAGAATAAGGATTTTTGATCCATTGGAGATCAAACTTCTACATTCGAGCAACATTTCTTATCTACATGAAAAATATTTTCCAAGGTTCATGATGAACAAGCATAATATGACCTATGGTTATATGTGCACTTAATTTAGATGATTGACAACCTGAATGCGAAGGTTTACAAAAGAAGAAGATTTGAACCAGCTGGTGGGATCTGAAATCCCATCTATCATTGAATTAAGAATATCAGATGAAGATAAGCTTGAAGTTGTCAATAATTACACTATTGTTGCAACTTTAACAACAAAGGAAGATATTCTTGGTCTAAATTTTGACACTTTGAATAAGATGAGCTGAATGGAGTTCAAGTTCAAATATGACAATCAAAAGGAAGTTGTATCATTTTTCAACCAAAAGATGGTGGCAAGAGTCAAGGAGCTATCAATTCTGAGGAGCTGATTAGAAGTGTCTAAGCCTAAGTAGGAGTATTGTTAGGACTAGATTGTTTGTATAGGCTTAGAACTTTAATCAATCTTTGTAATGAATTCTTGTAGACTTTCATCTTCTTGTATGCAATATGTATGTATAGGTTAACCCATTATTATATATGTTTATTTATATGTGTGATTGTAGGAATAACATCATTCTTGGTCAATTTGTAAAATTTACCAAGTTTAAGAACTATCTATCGATGAACAGAATGCTCTTCCATGGATAATCTGACCAACAAGAAATTGTGCATCCGAAGATCTTCTGCGAAAGAACAAATTCTTGCGAATGAAGTCGACTTAACTCCTACGAAAGATCAAAGTCCGATGGAAGGATAAACTCCTATGGAAGATCAAGGTTCTGCGGAAGAGACAAGTCCTGCGGATAGCATAAGTCCTACGGAAAAACAAAGTCCTACGGAAGACCAAAACACTTGATTGTACACCTAGTACATCAAGTCAACAAGTCAAACACTAAAGTGATGTTATAAAGTCAACTTCTACGGATGACTTCACTTTAGTCAGAGAACGTCACATCAAGACATTCTCTGAGTAACTTTCTTACCATGATAAGAAAGTTACTGTTACCCTAATAGTAAAATCGTAAGCCTATAAATATGAGGCATAGTTGCACATTTTTATGTACTGATTGCTACTGATTGCAACGGATTGCTACGAATCATAAGCTAACATCAAACCCTAGCAACCCTAATAGCAACCATAACAATATACAACAAATAATCATCATTAGAACCCTAACAATCAATTATAGCAATCATTCAAGCATTTATTCAATCGAATGGAAAACTTTTGAATCGAACGTGTTTATTCATTTATTACTTTCATCTGTTTTACATTAATCTGAATTGTTCTTCATTGATTCATATTACGATTGTTTTTTCATCTTCAATCAGTTAAACAACAAGTAATGATAATTCCGCGATCACTATTCGCACAATCTAACCTGATAATTCCCTATTCGATCCTTGGATTCGCAATGGAAAGTCCATACATTTGTCAATCTATAGATTAAGATCTTTTATCTGTGACTTACTACTTTTGTACTTTTATCCTTTTTGTAATAGATAAGGATGTGAGCTATGACATGTCATAGTCATAAGTTAAAAGGCAAACTGTCTTTTGACTCTACATTGATCTTGTTGTCTAGATTAGTGTTTCCAGCTGGCTTTCAAAGTATGGTCGGCTGTAGGATGTAGTATAAAGCATCTCAAGTACTTGTAGCTTAAGATAAGCTTTGTAACAATCGTAAGAACTTGAGAGCAATATACATCATTCTTGAAAACCATATTTGAGTGTTATTTTCTTACTTATGTTTATTGCTTCATTCTAACCGGTTCCCTATTTGATCTGTTAAGTGTTCTAAGTCTCTCCTTATTGTGTAACTTTTGCATTAACCCCCTTCACTGGTCCTGCATAGAGTACCTAGACTTCTGTGCCCCCACTCATAACCAAGTCTCTTAGGTTTCCATATAAAGGTACCAAAAGTCTATCCATGAAGTAACGAATTCCATCAGCTTTGACTTCAAACTGCTTGTCCATCCCAGGTAAGAATTCTGATTTGATGTTTTCTACTTTCAAGGCTTCCATCTAAGATTTTTTGATTTGTTCAGCAAATTGAGTACTAATCATAAGTTGTAAAGCTCGCACTCGTCAGGTCTTAGCAGTTTCCTTTCTACTTAAAGCATCAGTGACTACATTCGTTTTCCCGGGTGATATTTAATAGTCCAATCATAATCATTCAATAGTTCCAACCAGCGTCGCAGCCACATATTCATCTCCTTCTGATCAAAGATATGCTAAAGACTGTTGCGATTGGTGTAAATAATGCCTCTGGTACCATACAAGTAATGTCTCCACATCTTCAAGGTAAAGACTACTACACCTAGTTCCAAATCATGGGTGGTGTAGTTCTTTTCATGCACCTTCTGTTGTCTCAAGGCATAGGCTATCAGTTTGTCACGTTGCATCAGAACACAACCGAGTCCTTGGATAGAAGCATCACAGTAAACCACAAAGTCTTCACTTCCCTCTACTAATGCTAATATCGGTGCGCTTCAAATTTTATGTTTCAGGAACTGAAAAGCGGCTTCTTGACTCTCTCCCTACTTATATGTTGTACCTTTATGGGTCAAGGCTGTGATAGGTTGAGCGTTCTTAGAAAATCCGTCAATGAAATGCCGATAATATCCTGCTAGTCCAAGAAATTACCGTATCTCACAGGCGTCTTGGGAACTGAACATTTCTTATCGGCTCCATCTTTGTAGGATCCATGTGAATTCCTTTTTCATTAAAAAAAATAACCCAAGAATTGCACATTGTGAATCTAGAAATCACACTTGGAAAACTTGGTGTACAGCTTGTTCTTTTTAAGAAGTTCCAAGATTCGGCATAGGTGCTCCTTGTGTTCCTCCTTGGTCTTAGAATAGATCAATATGTTGTTGATAAACACGATAACAAACTGATTGAGATAGGGTTTGCACACATGATTAATGAAATCTATGAATACTGCTTATGCATTAGTCAACCCAAATAGCATGACCAACAATTCATAGTGACCATAACGAGTATGGAATGCAGTCTTCATGATGTCTTCCTTTAAAACTCTCAGTTGATGGTAGCCAGACCTCAAATCAATCTTAGAATAGTAGCTTGATCCTTGAAGCCGATCAAAAGATCATCTACGCAAAGCAAAGGGTATCGATTCTTGGCCGCAACTTTGTTCTATTCTCTATAGTCCATGCACATTCGAAATGTGCGATCTTTTTTCTTAACAAAAGAACAAGGGCTTTCTATGGTGATGAGCTTGTTCAAATAAATTCTTTATCCCACATAGCTTGAAGCTGTGCTGATAGTTCCTGCAGTTCGTTCAGTGCTAACCGATAGTTGCTCTTACAATTGTAGCTGCCTCAGGAGTCAAATCGATCTGAAACTCGACTTGATGATGAGGTGGTAGTCCAGGTAGATCCTCTGGTAACACCTATGGAAAGTCACGAACTACCAAAATATCCTCTATCTTCTTTTCCTCTTGCTACTTGTCAATCACAAGGGCTTATATGGCTAAGCGACCCTTGCGTAGCCACTTCTAAGCCTTCATAAATGATATAATACCTATTACTGGACCACTCTTCTTTCCCTTAACCGAGAGAATTTCTCCACCCATGAGAGGAATAAGAATAACCTTCTCATGACAAATGACTTCCGCCTGCTTCTCACACAGCCAATCCATGCCCATGACCACATCGAAACTCTAAATGTAACAGGCATGTGATCAATGTCGAAGGTATGACTAGCAAGTTTTATCTTACAACCCATAAGGATGTTAATAACATAAATTTTCTTACCATCAGCTAATTCTACAATATATTCGGATCCAACGTAGAAGGCATATCGCTTAACAGAGTACTAAACTTAGTAAAGATAAAACTTCTATCAGCTCTAGTATCAAGCAGCGCAGTTCCAAGCACAATTTTCTATTTTTCTTTGGTTAAGGACAGTTCCTCTTGTAATTTCCTTCTTTCCTACATTCAGAGCAACCTTTTAGTGTTTCTTGAGCCTGTTGGGGCTTTTTCATCAACTCACCACAACAATCCTTCACTGTGTGTCCTGCTTTCTCACAATACTAGCATCAAAAGTTGTCACACCAGCAATTATGGTGGTAATTGCATCGATTGTACTTTGGATACTTCCCAATGTATCCACCTTATCCATAAGCTGAGGAAGATGACTAATTAAAGTTATGATTATTTTCAAACCTTCTTTGCTGCTGCTGTTGGAGCTTGTTGTTTGACGATGAGCACTTGTTCCTAGAGTTATCCCACATGCGTTGTCAGTCACGATTTCCATAGCTCCCTCTTGCGTAAGTTGCCTTTCTCCACCACCTGGTCCGTCAGCTTATGAGCTAGCCGGATAGCCTGCTTGATAGTGGTGGGGTTTGAAGCAGTCACCATACTTTCTATTTCAGGCACCAACCCACGTAAGTAGAGCACGACCATCTTTATTGGTGGGTTTATCATTCCAAGATAGAAAGTCTCCAACTCGTGAGACCTCATAGTGTAGGCCTCGATCTCGGACCCCTCTATCTTTAACTACCAAGATAGAAAGTCTCCAACTCGTGAGACCTCATAGTGTAGGCCTCGATCTCGGACCCCTCTATCTTTAACTACCAAAACTCAGCCTCCAACTTCTGGATTTTATCATGAGGACAATATTCCTAAATCATCATAGCTTTGAACTCGTCCTATGTCAAAGCATTAGCCATCGCTTGGCCCAGGTTTTATACTTTAGCGCTCCACCATGAGAGCACTACACCCTCCAAAGTTCCAGTGGCATATTTCATTTGGTCGGACACCGGACAATTGCACTTTGCGAAAACCGATTCGATCTTCTCAAACCATCACACTAATCCCACAGCTCTTTTAGCTCCACTATAGGTGTGGGGCTTATAATCCATGAATGCCTTGTACGTGCATGTTGGTGATCCTAAATTCAACATTTCACAATGTTTAGTCAAAACCAATTGATTAACTATCTAACAGAATATTTGCGAAAATGATGACTAGGGTCATCGTTACCTCCAAAATGGGCAGCTTGAGCATTCACTGCTGTCTACACTTGTTGGTTAATTAGAGCTTTTAATTCGGCCGTAATCATGTTTACAGCAACGGCGCCATATCCATGACCTCTTTCGCGTCCGTACAGTATTCTTTTTACCATTCACTAATACAATAATGAGTAACATTCAACATATAAATCTCATTAAAGTATGGTAAACAATAAGAAATAATGAATTCATCACAGCCATAACATTTATAACCAAAATAGTAACTCGTGATCATAAATTGTAAGTAACTCACACAATATCCAATCAATGTCAAAATTTAAAGTTTTTTAGTTAAGTGGGAGACAACCCTTCCTATATAGGTTTTAAAAGAACATCATGTAGTCCACGTCAGATGAATAAGGAAATCATTTTATCACTTCAGACCCATCACTGTACTCCTCCATCTCTTCTGGTTCCTCCTTAGGTTCCTCCTCCGGTTCTTCCTCAGGTACCTCCTCTGGTACCTCCTCTTGCACTTCCTGAGGCTCCTCCACTAGGGCCTCCTGAGGCTCGAGCTGATTTTCCATCTCATGTATATGAACTGTAGCCTCATGAAGCTAATCGCACGTCGCGTTCAGAGTAGCCGTCAACTTAGCAACCTGTCTGCGCAGAGTCTGGATCTCTTCTATCTAACATCCCGACGTCCTTGAATATCGAGCCATAAGTCTTCCATCTCTTCATAACCTTGTTGTCATGCTCGTGTCATGCGTCTAACCATTCAAATTTCTCTTCGACGTCTCGACGTAATCTATCATGAGAGGTCACCATAGCGGCGATAGCCCTATCGGAGTTACAATGTAGAGAATGTAATATAGAATTTCTTCCAATGGAATGGATCGAGTATGGAACACCCTCATTTTCTAGCATCTTGATTAGTGAGGTACGGTAGCATGTCTAATTATCAGAATCAGACATGTCTCGCTTAATCATAGGCTCGTCCAGATAGTATGTATCAAGCATAAACATAGGAGATCAAGAACTAGGACCCATAAATGATGAAGGGATAGTAGGAACCTCAGGTTCCTTTCCCGGTGTGTGTCATACAGAGGATGAGGATAATGAAGATGCCATACTACAGTGTATGTGATGTACATGCCAATGAGTATACCGTAAGGGGATAAGTAAACGAGTAACTAACTAATTATGTACAGTTATAGACTAGTGTGTATGCAACCAAGTTTCCTGTAACCAATGGCTCTGATACCAATCTGTCACACACTCAAAATCCACGGGTGGAGTTTTACCGTGAGGTGAGTGAACAAACCAGGACACAAGTCATTAGTTACTTTGAATGACTCTATTTACCGCGAGACATTTGAACAAACTAACACCCAAGTCATTAGTTACTTAGAATGACTTTATATGTAACATTTAAAACAAACCTAGAGTTTAAATCTTTTAAACATTGTGGAAGCATTTTGCAAATATTTCAAACCCAAATAAAATGTAAAAAATGCAAAACATGTAACCAAACCAATGTTTGTAAATATGCAATAAACCAAATACAAATCAATGATTGTTCAAATCATGCTTCACAAGTGAGTGATCCTAAGGGCAGTTGCTAGTAACGATCTGAGAAAGGCATACTAAAAGTGTCAACATGGCGATTGGTGAGTTCAAGACTTTGTAAGTCATCATAAACAATAGTGTTTGTAAAATATAACAAGTGTAGCGAAATAGATAGCTAGTCTAGTTTCATTAGTAATAACCATTATGATTTCGCGATCGAAGCTGACTATGGTTGTTTGTTTGCCTTCTGTCGTGACATACCAAGTCGTGAAGCTGTTAGTTGTTCAGGACAATATTACACCCACTTGACCTCTAGTCTTATGGGTGGGGCTTCTGAGACCCAGTAGTAATACCCAAGATTTCCTGCTAGTTTCCTTAATTAACAATCCGAAAGTGCAAGTGATTTTAATGGTATATCACACTGTTATACTAAACACATGTTGTAATAGTAAAGCGTTGTAAATACAAGTATGCATTCTCCTTCAAAAAGAAAGTAAATAAAATTGGGGCATTGAACTCATCTAGTGCATAAACAAACAGAAATAGGAAAGCTAAAGGTGAGTGGAAAGATAACCGTCAAATGTTACCTAGAACACGAGAGTACATAAGTACGTGTAACAAGATAGTTTAATAACCCTAAGTGCTTAATAAACACGTTGACCCAAGATTTTTGGGGAAACAAAGACTCACTTGACCTAGTTGACCTGTTTGAGCCGTTGGTGACAAGTTAATAGAAATATAGTTTAATCAAGTATATAAACTCATTGAACATGATTATCATACTACTTATCCACGTATGCCACATTATAAATCTTAATTTCTATCAAGATCATCAAACCAACATAGATTATCATCCAACATATGCGAATCTAAATCAAACATCATACTCAACATAGATATAATTACATCATAACTAAAAAATCATAAATTGAGTTTAATCATGCACTACACGCCATGTGAAGCCACTCATGACTTCACACCCTAAACCTATCAATCCTACTTAGTAGGGTCCTCAGATTCACACGCGTGTATGACGTTTATTATCACATTACCCAACAAGATTCATACCAACTAATATACATAACAATGATCTATTATAATCCCAAACATGATTTCATAACCTCCTAACATAACCTAACACCTTTTTGCAATAATCCATAAAGCCTAGATTTCCTAAATAATCCATCAAGTATCCACATGATCCAATCAACACATTCTAACACGTTAGACATCATCAACAAGCATTCTAGCATGATCCTAACATCATGCACATGCCCAACTCATAACATCCAATGATTCATATCAATAAAGTTTTCTTTTGGGAAAGTAACACCTAAAATCAATCTATCATCCAATTCATTCATAAATTCATCAACTTTATAAACATCATCAATTCATCATAATTCTCAAATCTCATGGACAAAAGTTACTGCTTATAGTAAGGTATGAACAACATATCAATTCTATGAGTTTCTTTCATAATCCACATAAACTAACATAAATGCAATACAACTAATATTAATACATCATCAAACAACATCAATTTTATGATATCATGCTCCAATTGAACTAGGGTTCTTTTAGAATCAAAAACTATGAAGAACAAATCAAAATGTTACTTTTAATCATTTAATGATCAAAAATTTGACTTGCTAACACGTAGTAGTGATTGGAACCAAGCAAAATCAAATGAGGTAGTGTGTTCTTGGATAAAAATCGCAAAGGGTAAGGGATGGGGAAGACGGTTTTGGTGGAATGAAACGTGTGGGGGCTAGGGTTAGGTTTTGTTAAATATAAGTTTTTTAACAATTATAAATTAACCCTCCTTAATTACATTAATATTTTTAGCACTTTTTAAACAATTTTTATTTACAAAACACAAGCATTATTAATCAACAATAATAAACATATATTTTAACTAGAAACAAAAGAAATAAATTAAATATCACACGTTATCATGTTATAAAGTAAAATTCACAAATAATATTTAAAATTCATGAATCATATAACCATAAATTAATAATCAAAATTATTAATTAAATGATTAACTATTAACCATAGTTAATTATTATTAGGTCATCAACGTTCAACGACAACTAGTGTGTGCTCACGACACGTGTATGCAAGACCTAACGAAGCTAGCGGAGTTTTGTAATGAGAAATTACCAGATGTCACATACAGGGCCTCACCTTCTAGTTTTAGGGAGACTCCAGCGAACTACTTTGCTAACTGTTCTTGAACGGCCAAAAGATTCTCGAACTCCACCATGGACGGTTGCGTTGGCCACCCTTGAACCGCCGCTACAAAGCTGTGGAACTCCAGTTTCAACCCATGTATAATAATGCACTTCATCCTTGCACATTTTATCTTCGCCTGTGGGTCGAGTTCTCCAATCTCTCTATATAAGTTTTCACTTTGTGGAACTACTAAAATATTGGCAACTCTTATTGTACAATAGACAGCAGTTTGTTCTCGAGCACCTGCAACTTAGCATCACTCTCTTGAACAGTAGTTCCTTTAACGTATCCTATGCTTGCTTGGGACCGTTGAGTCCTTGTTATGTTCAAGGATATCTTCTTCGACTGTCATCTGTAGAATGAACATCGCCTTCTCTCCTTTAACTCTCCATTTTCTCAAGGTCTCGATCGCATTTTCCCTCACTGGTAGTATAGTGTCTGATCCGCCGACCACTTCCCACAGATCCGCCAACCACTTCCCACAGATCTTGCCCCTGCAAGTAGGAAGTGAGGCAAGTAGACCATGTGTTGTAATTCTGGTTGTTCAACTTCTTCATTCCACCAATCAACTAAAGTTCCACCATCTTCAAATAGAGGCTATGATACCACTTGTTAACTTTCACAAGTGATACAACCACAATACACAATCAAAGTGTATCAAATGCAAGAGAAAACACACATTTATCTCTGAAGAGTACTTGGAAAAATGTTCATATGAAAAACAAGAACCATCTTTTACAATTGAAATACTAAAAGAAAACCATAACTTCCTATTACTAGCACTACATACTAACCAATCACTACTAATACATGTAGAAAATAACAAATAAAAACACCATAAATTAATAACTAAACTAAATTAGTGACAACCTTGACCACTGATCATTATAAGTTGATGTTGCCACTTTATCACTCCGGAGACGGGAGGCAACACTGCCACCATCCATATCCCGCACAAACAGCCGTCCGCCAGCGCATGCAAAGGAAAGCAAAGGGAAGCATACATGCAATAAAAGGTAGTATACGCACATTAAACACTTGCATAACACTATTCACTTACCATGACAAACAGTAACAAGGTAATAACTATAACTATAATAGTAGTAGTAGTAATAATAATAATAACAATAATAATAATAATAATAATAATAATAATAATAATAATAATAATAATAATAATAATAATTATTATTATTATTATTATTATTGTAATTATAATAAATAATAATAATAATAATAATAAATAATGAATAATAACTAAATATATAATTAAACAAAAAACATACTTGAAAACTATCTACGTCAATTTGATGTAAAGTCTCCCCTACTCGCGCCCCTACTTGAGCTACAAAATTGACAATTAGCAATACCCAATGTGGTATTAATAACTTGAGATTCTTTTAATATTAGTGCATTCCTAAAAAAAATTATATTTTAAATTCAAACTCCTTAAGGTTTTATTGGCAGGTGAAAAACTTACTTAGGTGATTTGAGATGAGATTGAGCATCTAGCTTACCTGTTTGATTACTAATATAGTTAATTCAACTGTTTACTTTGTTTTTCTCTTATCAATTTTAAAATATATCGTATTTTTTAACATGTCGTTATTACGAGCTTATTTTTCTCTAATAGTCGATCTAAGTTTCGTTAAAAACGGAGCAAATTGAAATATAATATATTATTACTATATTTAAACGGCCTCTTATAAGACTAAAAAGTTATCTAAAAGCTTCAAATTTCAAATAGTCATTTTATTTGTTACTTACTCGTTTGGTAATATGTGAAATGTGAAGTTCATATTTCTTGTATTTCAACTATTACATATGATTTGGAACACTCGAGATGTTACATATATAATTATAAATTTATATTTAAATCAAATATAAAAATATTAAAAAAAATAATAATTAAATAATAAACGAGCCTATTTGACGAGCCGAGCTTGAGCTTAAAAATAAAGCGCGAAACGAGCCAAGTTTTAGCTCTCTTAAGTCAAAACGAACCGAGCTCGAGCCCATACGAGTTCGGGCTCCACTCAGCTCTTTAATTTGCGCCCCTAGTCTTGAGTATATTTGGCTTAACATAAAAATAAAATCATCATTTGGGCTATTGACTTCTAGATCAAGATTTTAATGGAGAACTCCACTTTCAAACCAAAAATAAAGTATTTCACGATCTTTGAGTCATTACCTCTAAGAACTATATCATCTACACACTGACATGTATAAAATACAAGAATCATTTTTATATAAAGAGACAAGGGTCAGCCTTGCTACAAATAAAAGCCTGATACAACGAAAAGATAAGTGATGAAGTCTTCTAGACCGCACACTTTGTCTGCCAAGGCTTTTTGGGTCTTTGTTAGACTATCTTGTTGGGTCATGATAGTTTTAAGAGCATTGTTCTGGGCTACCACATTGTCGCTTTGCCAACATTATTGTTTACAACTTGAACTCAACACTTTAATTCTTCCATTCCTTTGTCAATCCTCCACCTGACCTATCGTGTTGACGTACGTGGTGACTTTGACTTGTTCACTTGATAACATTAAACCACAATTTCTAACGCAACAATATACAAAACTTTTAAAAGAGGTAAATGTTACAGAATAAACTTAATATTTTTTCAGAAGAAAATAATAATGCCTAATGTAGTAGAAGAGACTAAGACGATGCCAAAAGAGATTAACGAAACACCAAAAGAGTATGCAAGACAGGTTAGTGGAGGTCAATACAATCAAGGTCACAAGGATGAGAGAGTTAGGACACTTACCAGATCATATAGGGAACCGGGTTAGAGTATGAGATACAAAGAACATAAGCAAAACAATGAGACAGAACTTAAGAACAATATATATGATTTTCTAGAATGATGTATATTAATCTCAATTTATTTTACAAGTGTTACAATCTATAAAGTAAAATACAAGACCCTAAGATACTTTATACTACATCATAAACTTTGAAAGACAGTTGAAAACATTGATAGATAAAAAAATCAATGTAGAGTCAAAAGACAATATCAAAAGGCAAATTGTCTTTTGACTAGTGACTTTAACATGTCATAGCTCACATTCTAATATATTACAATAAGGATAAAAGTACATAAAGTAGGAAGTTACAGACTAGACCTCAATGTACGGTTGTAAATACATGGACCTTTTCACCAACTCATGCAAGTTAGTAAGTCTTTAGAGTTACAGCGGAATGTGGGTCAGTTTTATACAAAAGTACATCTGAGGAAAGCATATTCTCTTCTGTCTTCGAAAGACGGAAGACATTGTCCTTGAAGCTTCGGAAGTAATCATCTTTTGGCTTTGGAAGATTTGGTCTTTGACTTCGGAAGATTTTATACTTAGAAATTTTATGTGCAGAGTGTAAAACTTCTGAAGTAACTTCTACTTTGTACATAGTGCATGGATGCAGGAAGCCTTGGATTGCTTTGGCTGCTTTAGCCTTCTTATATAACCGTACAAACTCCCCCTAACCTAATGCTACCAAAACAGAGAAGATTGTTCATTAGCTGATAGTCCTCGTTAGGATCAAGACCATTTCTTTCTTCATCATTTGATCAGGATCCTTCAGAATCTCATAATATGTTCTCATGTCATAGAGATCATGCATAGGTAAATCAAGCATGTCCTGCCAGAAATAAACATCTTGACCACCGTAATCTCTGATGACATACCACCTATCTAGATTAGTGGAAAAAGTCCAAGACAGGGTGGGTCTTCCAGTTGCAAGAGGTTGTGCCTGAGTAAGATTGGTTGAGCAGCCTCTTGGTGCACTTCCTTCGAATGCTCTGACTCATCCTGAGGTCTTGAGGAGGATACCTTTGGCATCTTCTTGGATACACTCTTCATGGCCATCCTTTTCATCCTCTTAGGTATCTTTAACTAAGATGGCTGGTTTTGAGTACCACGTTATTCTGTGGTGCCTCTCTCAGCTGGGTCCTTTTCCTTCACAGGTTCAGAAGGAAAGAGAGCAGAACCCTGTTGTGGAGTAGAAGATGAGGTTGGCTGAGATGCAGCTGAAGGTCCAGGTTGTGTTGTCTGAGTTGGTTCAACCTTAACCTCAACCTTAAGAGGAGCTTGGCTTGGTGGAGAATGTAAGTTCACAAGGTCTCCCTTTTGAATCTTCTGCTTGATCACTCTAATGTGCTCATCTATAGTGGATAGAGACATTGGACCAAGCCTCCTTCTGAAGAATCCATACAGCTTCAAGAAACTCACCATCCTCTACCTGTCTGCTGACTTCTTTTGACTCTTTTGGATGATGGCTCTTAACTTTGCAGCTTCTTCCCTCATCTTTCACTTAGCATTCTTTTGTTCTTTAGTGAACTGTTGTTCAAGCTGCTTAAGAGATTCAAATTCAATGTACTCATATAAGAGGGGGAAAAGTGCGGATTCCTGATTGAGGCATGTAGCACTCAGGTAGTTGATGATGTTTTGTCTATCAGCCTCCTTATCTACCTGAGGTTGTTTAGTTGCCACAGCCTTTTTCTCAGGACTTTCATGAACTAGGGAGAGGGTAGGAGCATGTTTGTAAACCCTTTTCTGCCTTCTTTCTTCTTTAATTTTGAGGAGCAACTCAACATCCTCTATCTCCTTCCTCTCCTTTGTCATCTCTAAGTTTGCTAGTTCATTCAATTCTTCTAAGGGAAGAGATATGAGTTCATCTATATTGTAATTTCTGGCCCCCAAGTAGTTTAATCTAGCAGCCCTCATCTCATAATCTTAAGTGTTTGGCCTGAGGGGCTGCCCTGATTACTGCTTCCATGAAGCCTGGAGACCCACTTGAACTCCCTTCCCTTAGCTTCCTCTTCCTCTCTCTTTTCTCCTCCTTAATCTCCTCAGGAGTCGTTTTCCTCTTCCTTTTGTCACTCAAAGGCCGGGGTGACTCAGGGTGGAGAGAGAATTGGCCTTAATTACCTGATTCAGTATTCGGGCTCTGGCAAGAGAGAGGTTGTAAAACACCTTCACCAGCTGGGGCCTCACTGGGGGTAAAGGATGTTGAAATAGTTGTTTCTATGACAATGCTCACATGTTCTATCACTAGGCCTTCAGCCAAGGTTTCCTTTTCAAAGCTAATATTGGGGTCCACCTCAACATCCAGTTGACCAATGGCATTGCCTGTTTGCATTTGTCTTCTTCTTTGTCTGAATTCTTCAACAATCCCGTCTTGAATTTTGTCAGCTTGTTTATGTTGAGTTGGGTTGATAAGTGGCATATTGACTAGAGGGAGACTGTCATAGTAGTTCAAGGACTGAAAGTTGAAGACCTCTTGATGCCCTCAAAATCTATGCAGTATGAGGGCTCTTCTATGTTAGGACCATTTTTGTATGGAGTAATAACTGATTATTCATGAGACCAGATCAAATAGCGCGAAATTCTATTTGATTGGCGATCCAATCAGTGAGAACAACAACCTGGTCGATCTAACGATTAAACAAACATTAAGAACAAGTTGGAATCGATCAGGAACGAACTATGAAGTTGGATGGAAGAACTAGGACGCTCTGGATGGCTAGGGTATGATAGTATTCCAAGTGTTTTGTTTTTCCACGAATTATGTGGTATTTATAGGTTTTCAGTATCTAGTCGGACGACTGAGCCATTAGTATGATTCTGTCGTGCGACTGACTCATGCGTTTGACTCATATGCACGACTGAAGGTTTAGTCGTGCGACTGAGTCAATCTTATGCCTCAGTCATACGACTGATCCAGTCACCTATTTCAGTCGTTTGATTGATCCATAAGTATGGTCCATTCATGCGTCTGGTCCGTAAGTATGGTCCATTAGCATTAATAACCACCCAACTAAGTTGAACACATTTCTGAATCATTATTGACTTAGAACTATGTACAACAACCTCAAACCTATATATAATGTTCATACATATGAGTAATACTAAATACAAGAAAATGATATAATCAGAGACAAATAAACATCAAAACACGTATCATATTTCACTAAGCACTTGCATTACATATGTGTAAGAAATGAAAGACATTTACATTGAAGTACATAAACTAGGAACATAGTGTATCAACAAACTCCCCCCTTGGACCTAGTTTACCCTATTGTCTAACATTCTTCACATGTTCTTGAAATTTATTGTACCTCTCCTCTTTAGTGATTCCAGCATATATCTTAAAGGCAAAACAAAGTCGTATGACATGTTGGAACTTAAGAGCTTGTATAATGTCTTGCGTGTCATAGAACAGTGGCCACTTGTATGAGGCATATACATCTTCTTCCGACAAGTTATCAACCCACATTGGGTCGAATACCCTGATAGTCTCTATCTTTCCTTCTCTGTTCAAAACTATGACCGCTTCCCCCGTCCTCCAATCATAATACCACCACTTGAAGTGAGGAGTGAAGTCCCGAGGCATCTCCCGTAAAGGGATCTTAGACATCGTGCGTGGAGGACTCCACTTCAACACCACCTTAGGCCTTCCAGATATCAGGGCAACGTCTGTCTTATGAATATACCTCTTAGGTTGCTGAGATCTGAAGTTTACCCATTTTGTATGGTATTCTTTCTTCAACGCCATCTCAAACCATCCCGACATCTTCCTCGGGTTGGCATATAACAGATCTAAGCAGGCTAATCTATTTAACTCAAATCTAGGGAGAGTCTTCAGATCATGTGGATATCTGAAGTACTCAATCCCTTTCTCCTATTTCACTACGTACATATCTAAATCTTCAAAGTAAGCCAAACTGATAATCTTGCGTGACACCTTTTGATGTCTCTTAAATTTGTACAATTTAGTGTAGGGATTTAGTTTTGGGGGTTCACATTGAGCTTTCATCTCTGTCAGACGTGCAGCCCATTCAACTTTCTTTAGATCAACATCAGCATCTTCAGCTTGAGCTTTACCTTCAGCCTCTTCTTTCTCAGTCGCTTTCTCTTCTAGTTTGTCAAATGTATCACTAACAAATGTCTCACCCAAATCAGGGATAACATTGCCATCAGTGTTAGTGTACTGAGGATAATGATCTGACATGTCATCCTCTATCTCTATTTGATCCACTCCTTGTAACTCCCCTTCACTCACAATGTCAACTTCCAGAGCATCTTTGACTGTCTCGTCTGGGTTAAATCTGAACATCTCAGCGAGCTATTCATCAGACAGATCATGGATAATTTCTCCTTCTTCTGGGGTGTAACTCACAGACCATCTCACAATCCCTTGCAAATCAAGAATCATAGTTAAGTTGAGTCTTGATTTGCTGTAGGGGAGCAACATCATACTCATTGGTCTGTTGAGTTCATCTGTTTGATTAAACAATCAACAATTCACACACTAATCATTAATCAAGACATTAAACATAAATTATCATTAATTATATTAACGTAATGCACAATTCAAGTACAAAAGTTTCAAATACATAAACTATCTTAATCATTACTTTTGTCCTGTGCTTGAGGCTCGTCAGCTTGAGAAGCTGAGGACGAGGTTCCTTGATCTTGATTTCTTTTAGTGCACCTCTCCCTTGTTGATTGAGTCGAGGTTGATGCATTAGCATCACCTTCAGGCTCATCCTCCTCATCATCATCCTTTTTTTCTCCTTTCCACTCTCTCGGTCTTCCTCCTCATCACTATCTTCTTCTGATTCATCATCACTTGAATCAGCATCATCATCACCATCATCATCCCCGTCTCCCTTAATCTTCAGAGGCTCACCCTTCATTCCCTTCAGCTTCAAAATTATTTTCTTGTTCTTTTTCTCCAACTCCTCAATCCTTTTGGCAGATACCAGCACTAGCTCGTTTTGAGCTTGCAGAGCATTATGAGCTCGAACTAAAGCTCTCTCATAAGCTTCGTTCTTCTCAGTGAGCTGGGCAGTCTGCTTGCCCTGTGCTGTATTGACCGCCATCAGTTGGTTCATCTGGTTGGCCCTAAGATCATCCGTTGCCAACAGCTTAAACACTAGTCTGTTTAGGCTCGTCAACTATTCCTCTAACCCAACCGTGGGTAGAGTAGTGCCCTGTGGAGGTGGGATCTGGGTGGATGTTCCGGCTTGGGGAATGGTATGTGTAATAGTGGATGTGGTGAAAATGGGAGTAGGAATAGGAATGGATTGTGGAGGGACGGTTTTGGGTATGGTGGGTGGGGTAGATGTGGGTATATGAGTAGTGGTGGGAAGGTCGGTGGCAGTGGTGGTGGTAGTGTCGATGGTAGTGGTGGTGGCAGTGGCTGTGGTGGTGGAGGAACTCATCAGGATGATCCGCTGTCTCTTCCCCTTCTAGCCATAGGGTTGGGCCATCTTTTTCTTCCTAAACCCCTTTGCAGTTGGGCCCCCTATACTGATGGGTTGGTCTGGTGTGTATGTTGGATCTGTGACATCAGTGTCAACACCCTCCGCACCAGTTTGGCGTCCACTAACCGCCTCTTTACCTTTCTTGGTAGCCACAACCCTGCTACCAACTCTCCTGGTGAGAGGCTCCTCATTTGAATCATCATCTCCATCTATCAGGAAGTCCTAGTGGATGGCAGCTTGCTCGGATCCACCAGGAGATGAAGAACCACTCTTCTGAGGTGGTGGAGGAATAGTAGACGTGTTAGTGGCTCTTGATTGACTAGAGCCCTCATCTCCACCACCTTGACCATGATCCTGGTCATCATCATCATTGTCTTCGTCATCATCAGGAATCATTTTAGGCTCAACATCGGAGTCACTTTCGTCATGGCGCCACTTCTTTCTCGCTGGCGTGACATAGTCGATGTTGGCAAGATGACCAAATAACCTCCTAATCGGGGGCTTCGCCTACTTACCCCGGTATACCTTCATCCTGCCTAACGTAGTGTCATCCATAACCTCCAATGACACCTCATCATCCTTCATCTTAGGCAAGTAAGGTAGCTTCTCGTCGATGATCAGCTGTAGAAACTAGGGATACATGCGGAATCCCTCCTTCCCCTTAGCCTTGATATTCTCCCTCATGTAGTTGAAAAAAATCCTAGAGAAACTGAATAGGTGGTTGAGCACCAACGCAACAAACGTGTTCTGAATTTGGTTGCTCATCTCATGAAAACCACCATGTTGAGAGGCTATGCACTTTAGGATCACATGTGCCAAATACTGGAATGGCGGGCACATGTTGCTCTTGTTGAGCACGCCGGCATTGATGTTGACGGAGTACTTGATCCATAGAAAGCATCCCCTCACAGCCATTGAATGCAGCTTGGTGGGATAGCCTGAGTCGTCTCCCAGATCCAAGACTCTTCTCAAGTCATCCTCCCCTAAGTCGATATCCTCTCCAAAGATAGAGCTACGAATCCGAAAAGGCTCAACAGATCGGTCTACAACAGCATTCTCCTAGAATGCCTGCTGTAGTTAGCGGTAAGGTATGCAGGGAGTAGATATGGTGTGGTGTATCCTCGATCGGCGTAGAAACTCTATGATCCCGACAAAATCTGAAGCATTCCGAGACATGGTGTTGAGATAAGCACAGGTGTTGTGCTTAGTGCTCATCGTCCATCTATCATCCATTTTACTACAATACACGCAACAAACATGTTAGATCCGTTCGCAAGAAAGAATATTTGAGCTTGAACACATCATATCAAACTGGTTCAACCGTACAATTGAACCATACGAGTGAACTCAGTCATACGATTGAGCCTCCTAATGAGCTTAGTCGTATGCCACAACATGCGGTTGAGTCAGTCGTATGACTGAGTCACCGATTGATTCAATTTGTTCGATTGAATCATGCGTCTGGCTCAATCGTGCGACTGAAGTTTATCAGTATGTCATGTCTCACACGCACTGTGCGAGTCCAAGATTTCAAATCTTTGTCAAAACAGTCATTTACACATCAAGATTGGATTCATTATGTTGGGTTTGTTGGACCTTTATCAAACTAGTTTAACCATTTAAACCGAGAAAACGCAGCGGATAAATACCTTAATATGTTCATTTGAAATCTGAAAATTAATGTTCATTTCATAACATTAACAAACCCAAGAACATAAGGATCATTCATATGTGTTTGAACTAGCTATCAACAACAAATAACAACCGAAACATGACATACAAACTACCTTTTGTATGCTGCTGAAAACGTGGATGAAACACAATCCAAAAAGGGCTGCTGAAAACGTGGATGAAGATGAAGATGGAGCTGCTCTTGAATGGCCAAAACACCAAGAATAGGTGTCCTCAAGTTTCCATACCCACAATCCTCCAACAAACACCCTTTTGGTAGGATTTCAACACCAAAAATCGAACCAAGAGTGAGCTGAAAATCAATTTTCAGCTTTGCATATCTCGATTTTCAGCTTTCATATCTTCAAGAAACTTGAGAGAAAATGTGTTCTTAGTTCTTGCATGTGAGAGAGAGTGAGAGGAGGAGTCTTGGACTTTCCAAGAGTTTGCCTACCCTAGACAAAAAAAATGCACAACCCCATAAAGGGGCGGCCGAATGGTCCCTTCAAAAGGGTTTCCCCCCAAAACCTTTTAAAACACAAATGTTTATAAGTTATTTTTTAAGAGTTATGTAATTAACCTATTAATTATATATAACTCTTACACTCTCTTATTATTTGATGTAATTTGATCAAAAGAAATAACATTGCAAATAATAATCATGGACAAAATCCCAATAAGTTGTTCCATCTCATATGCAACTAATTTAGAAAACCCATTTTCTAAATTGGTGTAATTATTTAATTGTATGATCATATCACTAATTAAATAATAATTGGTGTTTTCTAAGCTTGTTATTGGGTATGACCTGAATTGGATTATGACGTACTAACCACATCAATATTCTATGTGTCTTGGGCATAAAGAATCCAACAATCTCCCACTTGCACAAGATTCATAGAAGATTGATGCAAGCAGTAAATACCGCCTAACAACGGTTTACTACCCTTAATACGCATGACTTAGAAGCCATTCAATAACATCATCCCCTTCAAGTATCCAACTTGAAATAATTTAGGTGACTCAATCATTTATCCTTTTGTTACAGATGTCATGTTAAATCCAAGGACATAAAACGGTCATTCCTTGTTGATTTAACTTAATCAGGCCTTAGACAGCATACTCTCAACGAATAAGAGGAACAAATTCCATCTTAACTACATACATTTCTCATAATCACCTTATGTCATACCTAAACATAGCCTTATGTACTGACCATTATTTCAGATTAGCGAAGAACTAGCTCAAGGTATAACACTTGGTGAATATCAAAACCCAATATGTATCTTAGGTTGGAGGATACCAAATGATATTCGTCTTTACTCAAATTTACTTATGATCAATCAATAAGATTCCATGTAGTAAGATTTGAGATGCGGGTCAGTCCAATATTCGTATCCCATGAATATCTATGAACCTTGGCAGCAACCAATTGCTCTATATTCATACCTTATGAATATCCGCCAATCCAAGTTCATAATAGTCTTACGTTCATATTTGTTCTCACAAATATGACCGACTACGGACATTTAGAATAATAAACATATTCATGGATGTAAACATGCTAAAAGGAGCATAAGTCAAAATATCGTAAATATATATAGATGAGTTAAATTTTACAATTGTTCCATATTTTCAATATTAATACTAAAACAGATCAATTCCAATCAATAGAATATCGAAGTCCAAAGGCACAAATATGACTTTCATACTTTGCCCTTTCGAGGATCTTCTGAGTGGATCCGCTCTCTTTGATCAAAGTAAACTTTGCAAATACATATCTTTCCCTTTTCAACTTCATCCCTTATGTAGTTGAATCTCCGCTCATTGTTCCTAATCTTTTGATGTGCACGGGGTTCCTTGATTTGAGCAATCGCACCCTGGTTATAACAAATGATTTCTAAGGGGTCTTGAATGGTAGAGACCACCCTTAGATCGGCTATCTATTCGTATTCTGTAGTGGACAATGCTACCCTATTCATAATGGATACATACCCCGATTGTGATCGAGGATCATCTCGATCAGTTTGGAAACTCGCATCCGTGTAACCCTTTACTACGAGTCCCTCTTTATCAGATCCGTATATTAGAAACATATCCTTAGTCCTCCAAGGTATTTCAATATACTTTTAACAGCCATCCAATGGCTATTATTTGGATTCTGCTATTATTTGCTTGTCATGCTTAACGCGCATGACACTTCCGGTCTAGTGCATATCATCGCATACATGATGGATCCTATAGCAGACGCATATAGGATGTCCTTCATACGATCTTGCTCATCCTTTAGCTTGGACATTGAGATGTACTCAATACTGTCCCTCTTTGAACAGGTACCATACCTTTCTTAGAGTTTTCCATCTTGAACCTTTTCAAGATTTTATAAGTGTATGCACTATGGTTTAGACATATCAACCGCCTCGATCTATCCCTATAGATCTTTATTCCCAAAATATAGGCGACTTCACCGAGATCTTTTATGGGAAAACAACTTCCAAGCCAGGTTTAACACCTTTCATGGTTGGAATGTCATTTCCAAATAGTACTATGTCATCAACATACAATACTAAGAATGTGATTACACTCCCACTAGCTTTTTTATACACACAAGCCTTGTCAGCGTTCTTGATGAAACCAAATTTCTTGATCTGTTCATCAAAACGTTGATTCCAACTTCTCGATGCTTGTTTCAATCCATAGATTGATCTTTTTAACTTGCATTCTTTATTAGGATGCTTTTGATCGACAAAACCTTCAGGCTGAACCATATGGAAAGTCTCTTCAAGATGTCCATTAAGAAAAGCGGTTTTGACGTCCATTTACCAAATCTCATAATAATAATGAGAAGCAATGGCAAGTGATATCCTAATAGACTTTAGCATTGCCACAGGCAAGAAGGTTTCATCATAGTCAACCCCTTGAGTTTGAGTGAAACCTTTTGCTACAAGTCTTGCCTTGTAAGTATCCGAGTTTCCATGCATATTTGTTTTCTTCACGAAAACCCACTTGCATCCAACCGGTTTGGAGTTAAGTGGAGGGTCAACCAATTCCTAAACTTGGTTTTCATACATGGATTGCATCTCTACGTTCATGGCTTCCAGCCATTTGTCACAATTTGAATTGGACATTGCATCATGGTATGTAGTTGGCTCATCGGAGTCAACCACATAGCATCCATCCATGAAAAATCCATATATTTCAGGTGGAATGCTAACTCTACCAAATCTGCGAACGTTTTGTGTGTATTGATCAACGTCTTGATCATCATCAACAACCTCTTGTTGACAACTAGTGTCAACCAAACGTGTATCGGCTTGTGGATCTTGATCCTCATCAAATTCCATTGTTCTATGCGTTACTCCTTCCATAAGGAACTTGGCTTCCAAGAACTCTGCCCTTCGAGCAATAAATTCCTTTTGCTCTGTTGGATCAAAGAAGTAGTATCCTATACAGTCTTTGGGATATCCAACAAATATGCACTTAGTGGATCGACTTTCCAATTTGTTTTGGGTGTTAAGCTTAACATAAGCTTCACAACCCCATACCTTTAAATATGATAGAGATGGAACTCTTTCCATGTCATATTTCAAAAGGTGTCGAACCCACTTTCTTGGTTTGGGCCATATTCACAATACGATCCGTGGAGAGTAGTGCGAAAACCCAAGATGATAAAGGTGGTAAGCTCATAGCCATAATGAATTGAACCATATCCAAATAGGGTTCAGTTTCTCCTTTATCAGAATGAAGAACGTAGATAGTTATGAAGAGTTGATTTTCTACTTCATTATTGAAGATTTTGAACATTTCAAAAGCTTCATTCTTATGTGTCATCAAGTACACACAATAATAGCGACTGTAATCGTCGGTAACAGTAATGAAGTATCTTTCACCAATCTTTGTCATTGTCTTAAAAGGACCACATATATCCAAATGTATCATTCCTAATAAGTCTTTTGGTTCACACCTATCAAATGAAACATTTTCATTTGTTTTCAAAAGACCATTCTTTTGAAGTGTTTGAATCCAATTCTTGTTTATGTGACCAAGATGACAATGTCAAAGATAATAATAACTTAAACCCATTTTAAGTTTCTTGGTGCATAATGTGTATAATGAGTTATTATAGGACGAATTATCATGAACTAATTCATGAATATCATTAAAAGTCATATCCTTAAAATGAAATACATCATCCATAAAACTTAATACCATTATTTACAAACTTTAAATCATGACCATATTGTTTTAATAGGAAACATTAATTATGTTCCTAGTTAAATTAGGTGCATACAAAATGTTTTGAGAACAACTTCCAAACCATTTGAAAGTCTCAAAATAGAGTTTCCCTCCTTGAAGCCCACATTTCTTTTGAACCCCTTTGCAACAATTGCAAGTATGAGTCTCACATCCGGTATCCAATACCCATGTGTTTGAAGAAATGACATTTAATACAATGTGAATCATGAAATTGTATGTGAAGTTTGCCCAGCATCCCTCTTATTTTTCAACTCCTTGAGATAGGGGGGACAATTCCCTTTTATTGTCCTATCTCTCCATACTCAAAGCATGGATTGTTCTCCTTTACCTTAGGCTTTATAAGCTTAGGTTTTGGAGGTTTCGCTTTAAACTTTGCTTTGATGTATTCCTTTCTTTTGGCAATAATTGCCTTAGGATCGGGATTGGCCATTTCTTATAGCCTCCCTCATTGATCGAGAGAATAGGTAGAACCTCTCTACCCATCCCTGCCTCGGTTGCTTTGAGCATTGCGTGAATTTCACCGATGCTCTTGTCCCACCCGTTCATATTACAGTTTATTATGATTGTCTCAAACCTTTAGTTGGGCAATCAAGGATCAAATCCTTAGCCAACTACTTTGAGACAGGACAGTTAAGCATCTTGAGGCTATCAATGTGGCTTTTCACTCAAGAATATACAAGATGATATTGATTAGGTTTCTTCCATGTGACATGCATAAAGTGCTTGAACCGTTTCGAAGCAATCTTACTAAAGTTTGTTAAAGGAACATTTCCTTCAACTAGATTATCATGTCATATGCCCTATGATGCTCCAAACCCTTTGGAGTTCGGGAATCATATTCGCAACATGAGGTAGGAAACTTGCACAGAATCCTTAATGTGCCTAAGCCAATCATCAAAAGCCTTAACATCAACAGCGTTGGTTAGTAAGACATGGGATCGTCAAGGACATAGACCTTTACTCATTCTTGAGAACGATTCTCAAGTTTCAAAATTGAGTCCATAAGGTTGTTGTCGTTCTGACGATCTCTTTCAAAATAGTTCTCAGTGATAGGGTATGGACGGTCGGGGTGGTAGCAATATTGTTTGCGGCCATTCTACAAAATTTACAAAGTTCTTATTAGTATTTCTGAAAAATTACATTTTAATCATTAATACCCTTTACGTCTCATAGACAATTAATAATTAAAATCTAGAATCCAATGTTACATTGAAATAATGGTTAGGTGACCTTTATCCTATTATTTAAATTAACAAGGTAGTCAACCTTTTGTAACTTCTAGCCTTTATGGGATCGGTTAAACATCTTATGTTTGGTTGGCATGTTTAATCCCATCAAAACCATTGTATGCCATGCTTCGGTGACCCTAGCACATGGTTTCCAATTCAAGTCGTCCAACTTACACACACGTGTGAGTTTTCACATACAAGCGGTTAGGTGACCTTTATCCCACAAGTATGTTAGACTCACCTCAAACACACAAGTTCCCTACAAGTGGTTAGGTGACCTTTATCCCACAAATAGTTCTCAAGTGATTCGACTGTCGTGTAAAAGGATGGTGTTAAACTTGTTTCCAAAAGGGATTTAAGTTTCTATTAATTCTAGTCTTTGAAAACTTTATGTACCTTGTATTTGCATGCTTTCAAAAAATATGGTACCCTATGGTTCTTCCATTTAATAAAACCCATTTATTGAAATCATTAATCCTTTTAATAACATTTTATTAATCACTTAATGATTTGGAACCATAAATTTTCAGCTTGTTTTGTTTGTTAATTAGTTTGTTATACATATCCAAATATCCAACAATCATTTAAAATTAAACAAATCAAACAAGCACAACCAAACAATCACAAGTGCATAACCATAGCCACTAAGTTGACCACACTTGTTTGCCATCACAAGTGTTGTCATAAGGTCATTCCTAAGGGTTTAAAATTGACACATCAAAGTGTCCATGAACTCCCACTTGAACCCGCATCCGTGTGCTTCAAGTGTCCATATCTTTTGTGTCCTTGCTTTTGGGTCTTCTTCTTGTGCATCTTATTTTACAAAATTATATCCTAATACAATTTTCTAATAAAATAAATGCACCTATTCTATTTATTACATAACCAAATGAATAAACAAATTACAACCCAAATAGAAACACAAAAGAAATTATTACAACCCATAAAGAATGAATACAACCAACATGAAAAGATTACAATCAACCAAATCCAAAACACACATGGTCAAGGCTATGTTATGCACTAATATATCTATCCATATACATCATTTCAAGAACCAAAATGAACCCCATTTGACCCTAAATTTTCAGCCAACATAAATCAAAAATTTAGGGTCTTTTGTTCAAACAAAAACCATAGTCAACCACTTGATATCTTTCTTTTAAGGTTTAATCATAAGCATGTAAGATATAACCTTGAAAGGTTGGGGATTCATCATAACATCACAAAACAGCCCCTATTAGGTTGTTTAAGTCCTATAAAACCAATTTTACAAGGACAAATGAAGCTAGTTATCCACATATCCGGCTCTAGATGCCAATGTTGGGTTTGTTGGACCTTTATCAAACTAGTTTAACCATTTAAACTGAGAAAACGCAGTGGATAAATACCTTAATATGTTCATTTGTAATCTGAAAATTGAGGTTCATTTCATAACATTAACAAACCCAAGAACATAAGGATCATTCATATGTTTTTGAACTAGCTATCAACAACAAATAACAACCGAAACATGACATACAAACTACCTTTTGTATGCTGCTGAAAACATGGATGAAACACAATCCAAAAAGGGCTGCTGAAAACGTGGATGAAGATGAAGATGGAGCTGCTCTTGAATGGCCAAAACACCAAGAATAGGTGTCCTCAAGTTTCCATACCCACAAGCCTCCAACAAACGCCCTTTTACTAGGATTTCAACACCAAAAATCGAACCAAGAGTGAGCTGAAAATCGATTTTGAGCTTTGCATATCTCGATTTTCAGCTTTCATATCTTCAAGAAACTTGAGAGAAAATGTGTTCTTAGTTCTTGCATGTGAGAGAGAGTGAGAGGAGGAGTCTTGGACTTTCCAAGAGTTTGCCTACCCTAGACAAAAAAAAATGCACAACCCCATAAAGGGGCGGCTGAATGGTCCCTTCAAAAGGGTTTCCCCCCAAAACCTTTTAAAACACAAATGTTTATAAGTTATTTTTTAAGAGTTATGTAATTAACCTATTAGTTATATATAACTCTTACACTCTCTTATTATTTGATGTCATTTGATCAAAAGAAATAACATTGCAAATAATAATAATGGACAAAATATCCCAATAAGTTGTTCCATCTCATATGCAACTAATTTACAATTCCATCTCATATGCAACTAATTTACAAAACCTATTTTCTAAATTGGTGTAATTATTTAATTGTATGATCATATCACTAATTAAATAATAAATGGTGTTTGCTAAGTTTGTTATTGGGTATGACCCGACTTGGATCATGACGTACTAACCACGTCAATATTCTATGTGTCTTGGGCATAAAGAATCCAACACACTAGACACGCATAGACTCGTTGTTACACTCATTATCTGTTAAGTTCCCATTTAAATCCACTTAGTGGTCCAATTTGGGATTATGTGTTTCGGTTTGAGTCTTAAATCATTCGGGCAGATTTAGTTTGATTTTACGTTCTGATGTATCATGATTTTGTTCTCACTGTACCTATAGATGAATGTAAATCGATTAGTAAGGAGAAATTGATGGTAATCACACAAAAAAATTTTAATAGAGTATCCTTGGGTATTCGAGAGTTTGGGAGAATTTGAAATCAAGTGTAGGGCTACGACCAACTGAGCCCCCTTTTTATACTGATTTGAGTTTCAGTCGTGCGACTGGACCCATTCGGACAGTTCATACGTATGATTAAGGTTCAATTGTACGACTGACTCATACTCCCTTTTCTAATCGTGCGATTGGTTCATTATGATGCTTCCAATCGTAAGACTCGGCCATCCTCATGGTTAAGCCATGCGATTGAGCCATACTTGTGGACCAATCGTATGATTGGGTCATACTTATGGTCTATTCATGCGATTGGCTCATACTTATGATCCAATCGTGTGACTGGCCCGTACTTATGATCCAATAGTGCGATTGGGTCATTCTGGTGAATTTGACTTAGTTTGTTCCATTAATTTACATACTTCTTATGATCCAATAGTGCGATTGGGTCATTCTGGTGAATTTGACTTAGTTTGTTCCATTAATTTACATACTTATCGTTTGATATATGACATTATGACCATTGATCATCTCAGACATGATCCATTTAAATAAAAATTTTGATCACCTTAGACGTGATCCTTTTACATGAAAACCGTTTGATCACCTCAGACGTGATCCTTTTACAGTTCAGAACAGGCTTTTATCAGATAACATTCGGTTCAATTTTTGACATTCAGAAATTTCATCTTGTTACATAGTCCGAAAACGACTCAATACAGACAACTAAAACAGGAAAAATTTAAACAAACTGAATTAAGACATATTTTTGTGTTTTTCATTTGAGGAGGTTGAAAAATTTTAAATATCACTTAACCGATTTCTCCCCCTGAGCAGAACAACTTCAAACATTTTCATCATTTCTAGAAAGATTCATATGGAATCATACAGGCATAAACATAATCATTTGGGACCTTTTATATTTATTTAGATAATAGAGAACGTTATATTTATCCATCACAGAATCTTATTTAGCTAAGAGTTAAAAGCACTCACATGTAACACCCGAAAGTTTTTCTAAGCGAGTCAAGTAATAATTATGGGCTCGGACGAAAGCCATTTAATAAATATAAAATGGTTGTGGATGCTAGACCGAGTTAACCCTTCGGGTCACGATTTTAACGAGTTTGGGGTCGCGGAAACACCTGGCATATATATAGATGGACGAGCTAAACAACTCTCATTTTCACTCAAACACCCATTTCTAGAGAGAGAAAGTGTAGAGAGAGAAAGTGTAGAGAGAGAAAGTGTCGGATCGAGGCTCGGGTGGTCAAGAATCGAAAGCTGGTGTTTGTGGACTCCCAAACAACAAAAATCAAGGTAAGAAACATAGTATAATTGCTCCATTTGGTGAAAAACCCGGATTTGGGTTTTGGGGTTTTAAAAAGTGGCACAAATCGCCCAAAACGCACGTTTTAGGGTAATAAAACATGTAAGAAGCTTAGATTTAGGTTCCTGGATGATAACACAAGGTTTGGGTGTAAAAGATCGATGTTTTGGGTTAAAAATGGGTTGGTTCGTAATTTTCAGCTCGTCCAGCGAACCTATGTATTCGTCCAGCGAACCTAGCAGTGAACCTAGCAGTGAACCTAGCAGAGAACCTAGCAGAGAACCTATCAGCGAACCTATAGATTCTCTAGTAGATTCCCTGACATTGTCATCCAACGAAAGTTGGGCGAAACTGGCAGCAAAGATACCAGAGAACCTAGCAGCGAATCTATCAGCGAACCTATCAGCGAATCTATCAGCGAACCTATCTGCGAACCTAGCAGCGAATCTAGGCAGAAATTAACTCCTTTGAGTGTTAACTTATCTGCAGGTGGTGTAGTGCAACCCTATCTTTTAAAGCTTGATTGAGAAGCCACTCATCAAGTACAGGTGAGTTTCTAGGACCCCTCATTTCCTTCTTTTAAAAGATTTTAGGGCTGGAACACATATAAACCTGTTTATTGAAATATGTATGTATGGCCCATTTGGGTATAATGTTGTGATGTACGTTTAAGGTTTGATTGTGGACTTGGGCGTGATTGTATGAGGTTCTAGCATGAGTCCCCAAGGTCTAGGAGGGACAATTAGGGCTGTTGTACCCAAAATGATGCATAGTTAAGTCCCGGCTTTCAGGAAAGATATGAAAGTAAGTGCCTGTAGATGACTGATGATGTATGCTATGTATGTATGTATGATGCTATGTACGATGATGTATGTATGATGGGTGTGTGTTCCTTATGATGATGTATGTATATCTTTCACGACTCATGTATTATGACGATGAACTAACAAAGTATTATGTACGTAAAGTGAAAGATAATGAAAGAGGAACACGATGACGAATGCAGGTATTAATGAATGAATGAATGAGTAATACGATGATGAATACATGCATTAACGAACGAAGGAAAGAAGTCTTGCAAACATTGAATAAGTCGATTGGCCCTTCTTTGTGATTGGCCATGGTCATGGTACCTCTACCGCTTACCTACTAGTACTGTGGCATACGCTTAGATTCACGGCCCAGTAGCTAAGGCTACTGTGGCATACGCTCTATTGATTCACGGCCCAGTAGCTAAGACTGATCGGGGTATAGCATATGGTATTGGTACATCAGAATTCAATGTGCAAGTAAGAATGAAACGGGATCCTTGTCATTCGACCACAGTAATCATAGTCGAGTGCTATGAAGTGGGTAAAGCCTGACAGGATCCATATGAGAAGTTAAAGATGATGATGTATAACGAACGATGAAGATAATAATGAATATTATCTCTGTGTACGTATTATGTATGATCATGTGAAAGAATGGTTTCTAATGGAAATATAATATATTTATTATAAAACTAGAACTCACTCAGCAACGCTGACTTTTTATGTGTTTCTAGTTGGCAGGTAGTGTTGCTGGGGATGGCACGAGGCGGCTACTCAGCTCTTTTGGGATGGCATTCTTTTGTTAATGTTTTTGTATTGTAATGCAAACAAACGATATTTGTAATGAGGGTTGTATTACTTTGCAAAAGCATTTATATTAAAATAAAAAAGGGGTTCTTTTACTGATTCCGCTGCGATGAATTAAATATTAGTATGATTTATGTGCGATGAATGACCAGCTGTGAGGTGCCTGGAAACGGGGCCTTACAAGTTGGTATCAGAGCAAACGTTTAAGTAAAACGGGTAAATTTTCAAAATAAACCTAAAACTTAAACTGAAAATGGGACAGAAAAAGGGGAAGAATGCCATCTGAGTAGCTGCGTGCCATCAGGTATTTTCTTCAAAGATTAACTGGTATGATGTGCGTATGTATGTGGTATGCGTGTGCTGTTAGATTTAGATGCTAGTGTAGTCATGACGGGTGATGCTCAGGGTGCGAAGAGTAAAGTAAGTGGCTAATCACAACTGGCCACTGTAATTAGGGACTTACTATACTTGACATAAACTGAGCTATTTCCTTTAATGACCGTGTTGGTATTTGAACCTTTCAGTGTGTGATAGAAGATGGTCGGTGGTAGATCATCTAAAGCCCCACGTGGTGGAGGCGGTGGCGGAAGTGGTGCGGAACCACGAGCCACAAGAGGAAGACCTAGACTAGAGAAGAAGGTTCCTGAAGAACCGGATACTACTCCTCCGGAGGGAGTGGATGAGAGTGTTGATTTGAGGGCCTCGGTAAAAAAGGCAGTGGTTGAGGAGGTGCACCAGGCCATGCAGACGATTTTACCGTCTGTGGTGACCGAAATGATAAAGGCCGTACGCGAAGATGAGAGGCGAGGGAGGAATCGATCCTCAGGGAGACAGCAACGACAAGAGCCGGAAACGGTTCTTTCTGATGATGAAGAAGAGGAAGAGGAAGAGGAGTCAGTGCTTGAGACAACACGGGGTTGTAACTACGGGGTGTTTATGAGGTACAAGCCCCCTACTTTTGATGGATCTAGCACCGCTGCTGATGCTCACCAATAGGTGAGGGAAATGGAGGCTGTCCTCGATATTAGTGATTGCCGGGAGGACAAAAAGGTGAAGTTTGCTACCCATTCTTTCACGGGGTCGGCCTTATGCTGGTGGGACAACATAGTCCAGGCCGAGGGTAGCAGGGCCATTGGAAAGATGAAGTGGTCCGAACTGAAAAGGATGGTGATCGAGGAGTTCAGTCCTCATCGAGAAATGGACAAGGTTGAGAGAGAGTTTCTGCAGCTGGAAGCAGGGACGATGACCCACCAGCAGTACACCACCAAGTTTAATGACATGGCGAGAATGGTGCCAGACCAGGTGACGCTGGTGTCTCGAAAGATCAACCGGTATATCCAGGGGCTGCCGGCCGACATCCGCACGCACTTGATCACTGCTCGACCGAGTACTTTTAGGTCGGCAGTAGATTTGGCTGGGCGGCTATACGATGAAAGGGCTAGGGTGGTGAAGGCTGAGGGTGGTAAGAAAGGAGGTGGCGAGAAAAGCTGGCAGGGAAAGAGGTTTGGTCGAGGTGATACCTCGACAAGTAACAAGAAGGCAAGGGTAGATGACCGCCGGGTGGTCACTACAGGAGCAGGGTTGAGGAAGTGTGGCCAATGTGGGAGAGAGCACTCGGGAGAGTGCAAGTGGGGATCCAACATCTGTTTCAGATGCGGGAAGGCAGGGCATATGTCAAAGGATTGCCGGATGGGCAAGTGTTTTAACTGTGGGGAAAGTGGTCATATGAGCAGAGATTGCAAGCAGCCAAGGGCTGAGGGCTCCGGGGAGAAGAAGACGGGAGGAGAAGCACCAAGGGCAAAGGCCAGGGCGTTCACGATGACGCAAGAAGAGGCTAGGACGGACCCTGACATTGTGTCCGGTACGTTCCTGATAAACCAAATTTTAGCCTCTGTATTATTTGATTCGGGTGCTAGTAGGAGTTTTATTTCTACTACCTTCTGTGCTAAACTGCCTGTTAGGAGTAAATGCCTTAATGAGTCCTTTGACGTAGAAACTGCTATTGGTAAATCCACTAGGGTTACGGATGTGATAGAGGACTGTGCCGTAGAATTAGAAGGTCATAGGTTTGCTGCCAAGTTACATGTAATGCCCCTAGGAGGATTTGATGTAGTATTAGGGATGGATTGGTTAGCAACCTACAAAGCGAATATCGTGTGCCGAAGGAAAATGATTAGGCTGACGGCGGCAGATGGAAGTCCGGTGACAATATATGGCGATCGAGTTATGATGATTCCGAAGGTGATCTCGATGGCGGTGGCGGGAAAGTGTATGAGGCGCGGATGTAGCGCCTACTTATGTTATGTAAAGAATGTAGAGACGCCAACTCCACACCTATCCGATGTACCAGTTGTGCGTGACTTTCCAGACGTGTTTCCCGAAGACTTATCGGGATTGCCACCTGACCGAGAGATCGATTTCCAGATCGACCTGATACCGGGTGCTCAACCAGTCGCCAAGGCACCGTATCGCTTGGCTCCCACGGAGATGAAAGAGTTGATGGAGCAGTTGCAAGAACTACTAGATAAGGGGTTTATTCGACCGAGTATCTCACCTTGGGGTGCTCCGGTCTTGTTTGTGAAGAAGAAGGACGGTAGCATGAGAATGTGTATCGACTACCGTGAGTTGAACAAATTGACGATAAAGAATCGGTATCCGTTACCGAGGATCGACGACTTGTTCGACCAGCTCCAGGGTGCCAGTTGGTTCTCGAGGATAGATCTTCGATCTGGCTACCATCAATTGAAAGTGAAGGAGCAGGACATTTCCTAAAACAGCTTTTCGAACGCGCTATGGTCATTACGAGTTTCTTGTCATGTCTTTTGGGTTGACCAATGCGCCAGCTGCTTTTATGGATTTGATGAACCGGGTGTGTCGGCCAATGCTAGATAAATCAGTGATTTGTGTTCATCGATGATATCTTGATTTATTCAAGGAGTGAAGAAGAGCATGCTGGTCACATTCGGGAAGTGTTGGAGACTTTGAGAAGGGAGAAACTGTATGCTAAGTTCTCCAAGTGTGCTTTTTGGTTACGCGAGGTGCAATTTCTAGGTCAAGTGGTAAATGCTCAGGGGATAATGGTGGACCCAGCAAAGGTTGAGGCCATGATGCAATGGAAGTCGCCAAAGACGCCAACCGAGATTCGCAGCTTCTTGGGATTGGCGGGCTACTATAGAAGATTTATTCAACACTTTTCAAAGATAGCCTCACCTTTGACAAAATAGACTCGCAAGGATGTAAAGTTCGTGTGGGTCGAGAACAGGAGGATGCTTTTAAGCAGTTGAAGACGAGACTGACACAAGCTCCTGTCTTGACATTGCCCGAGGGAAATGAGGACTTAGTGGTCTATTCGGATGCATCCTATTCTGGGTTAGGTTGCGTATTGATGCAACATGGAAAGGTAATAGCTTATGCATCTCGACAACTGAAGACCCACGAAGTCAACTATCCCACGCACGATCTAGAACTAGTTGCGGTGGTTTTCGCGTTGAAGATTTGGCGGCACTATCTATACGGGACGAAGTGTACCATCTTCACGGACCATAAGAGCTTGAAGTACTTCTTCGAGCAGAAAGATCTGAACATGAGGCAAAGGCGATGGTTAGAGCTGATCAAAGACTATGATTGCGAGATCCACTACCATCCGGGCAAAACCAACGTGGTGGCAGATGCCTTTAGCCGGAAGGAAAGGCCCGAGCCGATTCGGGTAAAGGCTTATCAACTAATTATGACCTCCGATATGATGACACAGGTTAAGGAGTTCCAACACGAGGCTTTGAAAGAAGATCTTCTTAACTCCGAAAGGATGAGAGGTCTAATTACGGAATTGGGAGAGAACACTCTGGGTGTTAAGACCCGATTTGGGCGGATGTGGATTCCTTGATACGGGGACCTACGAGGAAAGATATGGACGAAGCCCATAAGACTCGATACTCCATTCATCCCGGTGCTACCAAGATGTATCACGATATGAAGAAAGATTATTGGTGGCCGGGTATGAAACGTGATGTAGCGGAGTACGTGAGTAAGTGCCTCACTTGTCTCCAAGTGAAGGCGGAACACCAGAAACCGTACGGGAAGATCCAGCCGTTAGATATACCCGAATGGAAGTGGGAGCATATCACCATGGATTTCATCACGAAGCTACCACGTACCCCAAAAGGGTATGATACTATATGGGTGATAGTCGACCGTTTGACGAAAAGCGCCCACTTCCTACCGATCCGCGAGACGTATTCATCTGAAAGATTGGCGGATCTGTTCATCAAAGAAATCGTAGCTCGTCATGGCATGCCGGTGTCCATTGTGTCTGATCGTGACACCCGTTTTACATCAAAATTCTGGAAGAGATTCCATGACGCGATGGGGACGAGACTGCGTATTAGTACGGCATATCACCCTCAGACAGACGGTCAGTCTGAGAGGACGATCCAAACACTCGAAGACATGCTTCGGGCGTGTGTGATCGACTTTGGAGGAAGTTGGGACGACCACTTGCCGTTAGCAGAATTCTCGTACAATAACAGTTATCATGCCAGCATTGGCATGCCACCTTACGAGATGCTGTACGGTAGGAAATGTAGGACGCCCGTATGTTGGGGAGACATTGGGCAGAAGGAACTGGGAGGTGTCGAGGTAGTTGAAGCAACGACTGAGAAGTTAGAAAAGATCATAGCCTTTATGAAGGCGGCGAAAGATAGGCAAAAGTCGTATGCGGATAAGAGGCGGAGACCGATAGAGTTCAAGGTTGGTGACCGAGTCAAGTTGAAGGTCTCGCCCTGGAAAGGCATTATCCGGTTTAGAAAACGAGGTAAGCTAAGCCCGAGATACATAGGACCTTTCCGAATCATCGCACAAGTAGGAGAGGTAGCCTATCGGCTTGAACTGCCAGATGAGTTAAGTGGAATTCATCCCACATTTCATGTATCTCATCTGAGAAAGTGCTTAGCTGACGAAGACATGATTGTTCCACTGGAGGATATTGAAGTAGACGAACGGCTCAATTACGTTGGGCAACCAGTGGCAATCATTGATCGTAAAGAAAAGAGGTTAAGGAATAAAGTGGTTCCTCTTGTGCGTGTACAGTGGAAGCACAGGAAGGGATCTGAGTCTACGTGGGAGACTGAAGAAGAGATGAGACAACATTACCCACACCTGTTTGAGGAATAGCAGGTTTCGGGGACGAAACCTAAATAAGGGGGGTGGACTTATAACACCCGGAAATTTTTCTAAGCGAGTCAAGTAATAATTGTGGGCTCGTACGAAAGCCATTTAATAAATATAAAATGGTTGTGGGTGCTAGACCGAGTTAACCCTTCGGGTCACGAGTTTAACGAGTTTGGGGTCGCAGGAATGCCTGGCATATATATAGATGGACGAGCTAAACAACTCTCATTTGCACTCAAACACCCATTTCTAGAGAGAGAAAGTATAGAGAGAGAAAGTGTCAGATCGAGGCTCGGGTGGTCAAGAATCGAAGGCTGGTGTTTGTGGACTCCCAAACAACAAGAATCAAGGTAAGAAACATAGTATAATTGCTCCATTTGGTGAAAAACCCGGATTTGGGTTTTGGGGTTTTAAAAAGTGGCACAACTTGCCCAAAAACGCACGTTTTAGGGTAATAAAACATGTAAGAAGCTTAGATTTAGATTCCTGGATGATAACCCAAGGTTTGGGTGTAAAAGATTGAAGTTTTGGGTTAAAAATGGGTTGGTTCGTAATTTTCAGCTCGTCCAGCGAACCTATGTATTCGTCCAGCGAACCTAGCAGTGAACCTAGCAGAGAACCTAACAGAGAACCTATCAGCGAACCTATAGATTCTCTAGTAGATTCGCTGACATTGTCATCCAACTAAAGTTGGGCGAAACTGGCAGCAAAGATGCCAGAGAACCTAGCAGCGAATCTATCAGCGAACCTATCAGCGAATCTATCAGTGAACCTATCAGCGAACCTAGCAGCGAATCTAGGCAGAAATTAACTCCTTTGAGTGTTAACTTATCTGCAGGTGGTGTAGTGCAACCCTATCTTTTAAAGCTTGATTGAGAAGCCACTCATCAAGTACATGTGAGTTTCTAGGACCCCTCATTTCCTTGTTTTAAAAGATTTTGGGGCTGGAACACATATAAACCTGTTTATTGAAATATGTATGTATGGCCCATTTGGGTATAATGTTGTGATGTACGTTTAAGGTATGATTGTGGCCTTAGGTGTGATTGTATGAGGTTCTAGCATGAGTCCCCAAGGTCTAGGAGGGACAATTAGGGCTGTTGTACCCAAAATGATGCATAGTTAAGTCCCGGCTTTCAGGAAAGATACGAAAGTAAGTGCCTGAAGATGACTGATGATGTATGCTATGTATGTATGATGCTATGTATGATGATGTATGTATGATGGGTGTGTGTTCCTTATGATGATGTATGTATATCTTTCACGACTCATGTATTATGACGATGAATGAACGAAGTATTATGTACGTAAAGTGAAAGATAATGAAAGAGGAACATGATGACGAATGCATGTATTAATGAATGAATGAATAAGTAATAAGATGATGAATACATGCATTAACGAACGAACGAAATAAGTCTTGCAAACATTGAATAAGTCGATCGGCCCTTCTTTGTGATTGGCCATGGTCATGGTACCTCTACCGCTTACCTACTAGTACTGTGGCATACGCTTAGATTCACGGCCCAGTAGCTAAGGCTACTGTGGCATACGCTCTATTGATTCACGGCCCAGTAGCTAAGACTGGTCGGGGTATAGCATATGGTATTGGTACATCAGAATTCAATGTGCAAGTAAGAATGAAACGGGATCCTTGTCATTCGACCACAGTAATCATAGCCGAGTGCTATGAAGTGGGTAAAGCCTGACAGGATCTATATGAGAAGTTAAAGATGATGATGTATAACGAACGATGAAGATAATAATGAATATTATCTCTGTGTACCTATGATGTATGATCATGTGAAAGAATGGTTTCTAATGGAAATATAATATATTTATTATAAAACTAGAACTCACTCAGTAACGCTGACTTTTTATGTGTTTCCAGTTGGCAGGTAGTGTTGCTGGGGATGGCACGAGGCGGCTACTCAGCTCTTTTGGGATGGCATTCTTTTGTTAATGTTTTTGTATTGTAATGCAAACAAACGATATATTGTAATGAGGGTTGTATTACTTTGCAAAAGCATTTATATTAAAATAAAAAAAGGGGTTCTTTTACTGATTTCGCTGCGATGAATTAAATATTAGTATGATTTATGTGCGACAAATGACCAGCTGTGAGGTGCCCGGAAACGGGGTCTTACATCACAGGAAATCATGCTAGAGCTGTTATGTAGCACACATTGATTTTGACCATCGAGGAATGCAGCCATGATGATTGTCAGTATATTTGTCCACCTAAATCCATACACAGATTTTTGACACACATTGGTGATTATTTAGGTTTACTCTTTCAACAAGCATTTGTCAATCCCACACTTATATGGTAATCAACTTTCCTCAGGAGATTTTTAAGCGGTCTACAGGTTTTTGACAAGAAGAAACTATTCTAAGAGCTTTCAAAGAGATGCCAAGCCTCAGATCAGTGCCATCGCACAGCAGAGAGGCGCAAACAACAATGAATTCTAGAATATTTAGGTTATGCTTATCCTCAGCTCAGTGCCATCGCACAGCAGAGAGGCACACAACCTATCTTCTTATTAGAGTAACTTTGTTTTACACATAACGCAATAACAACATTTGTCATTAGCTTGATTGCATTTCATATTTTTCATGCGTTTTGCTCATTTTTATGGTCGTCCGCACACATTTGTGGTGTTCATTTTGCTCTTCACCCTTATTGGAAATACGTTGATTGTGTTAAGCAGGGATGAGATGGAAACCCACAGCCTGTTGAATGATTTAGTTTTAATTTATTCACCAATGAAGTCTACTAGTCTATTGTCTTGAATCTACCGACACATCATATAATGGACTGGTAGCCCCTAGGTCTACTTTCTCTATGTAACCATAGTAACAGACTAGCATACTATCATTTTTGCTTTATTTGGCTTAGACTTCTCAGACTTATAATTTTCTATAATTTTTAATATAACGTTGTAAAACATTTAAATCTTTTTGATGTCCTAAACAATTTGATGCATGTGTACTATCAACTTCCATAATATTGAATCAATTTTACAAATTTGATGTCTTTGCTTTTCAGCTTATCTGCCCGCCCCTTTTTTAAGTAACTAAATACTAACTACTGAAACTAAAACTATTCTCACCCTAAAATTCTAAAAGCGAAATTTTTTTGTGTTTTTGAAATTTTAAAGACATAAAAAAATAAAATAAAGAAAAATAAAATTAAAAAATAAAACATAGAGACGGACTATGAACTTGATTCGTCTGGAATCACATTATCTTTCTTTTTAATGCCATTAACCTCTAATAGATTATTAAATTGAGGTTTATCAAAAGCTTTTGTGTAGAGGTCGGCGCGTTGGAAATCCGTATTAATTTTAACATCGATTAATTCTTTTTCAAAACAGTCATGTATAAAGTGATATTTAATGCCAATGTATTTAGTTTTACGGTGTTGGACCGGATTTTTAGTGACAGCAATAGCAGTAGAGTTATCAACAAATATAAGGGTGTTAGAAAATTTCAAACCATAGTCTTGCATTTGCTGTTGAATCCAGATGATTTGTGAACAGCAACTTGCAGCAGCAATGTATTCAGCTTCATATGTTGATAGAGCAACAGACATCTGCTTCTTACACTGTCAGGTGACTAATCGTCTTCCAAAGAACTAACATCTCATAGATGTTGACTTGTAATTCATCTTGCAACCACCATAATCTAAGTCACTATACGCTGTTAGCTCAAAGTCATCATCATGAGGATACCACAACCCAAGTATTGGGGTGCCCTTCAGATAACGAAAGTTCCTTTTCATTCCAATCAGATGATTTACTTTTGGTTTTTCCTGATATCTAGAACAAAGACACATGGGGTACATAATATCAGGACGAGAAGTTGTGATGTACATCAGAGATATGATCATTCCTCGATACATAGTGGCATCTACCAGATCACCATTTTCGTCGGGTGCCACATCATGGTTCGTTGCATTCTCCATGTCGAACCAACTAAGGATATCTACAACATATTTGGTCTGATGCAGGAAGATTCCATTCAGTGTCTGATCTACCTGTAACCAAGAAAGAACTTCATCTCTCCCATGGCACTCATTTCAAACTCAACTTTCATCACCGATTCGAATTCTTTACATAATGCTTTGTTTTTGAAATTGAATATTATGTCATCCACGTATATCTGCACCATTAGTAAATCACCATCTTTTTCTTTTATGGACTACATGCAGTCAATTATAACTCTGCAAAAACCATATTTCAGCAGATGAATAGAGAGTTTCTCATACGAGGCTCGAGGGGCTTGATGGAGCCCATACAAAGCCTTGTCTAGTTTATAAACTCTATCCTGATGATAAGGATCCTCGAATCCTTCGGGTTGACTGACGTAAACTGTTTCTTGGATTTCACCATGAAGAAATGCACTTTTCACATCCAATTGATATACTTTGGTCTTCATAAAGGATGCATAGACTAGGAAGATTCTAATGCTTCCATCCTGGCCACTGGTGCAAAAACTTCATTGTAGTCAACTCCTTCAACTTGCCTGAATCCTTGAACCACTAGCCTAGCCTTGTTTCTGATTATAACCCCTAGGTCATCCTTCTTACACCGAAGAACCCACTTAGTGCCAATCACCTTTGCACCGTTTGGTCTATCCACAAGTGTCCAGACACCTAACTTCTTAAACTGTAAGAGTTCTTCTTTCATGGCACTTACCCATGCCTTATCCTTCAAGGCATCGCTTACATACTTGGGCTTAACTTGAGACACAAAACATCGATATGCCCCATCGTGTATGTACCCCTTTTCCATGACCGCAGCATAGTCAGCTGAGTATAGTTGATTTCTTGTCTGAATTCCCGAGAAAAGATCCCCGATGATGTATCCAGGGGATGATTTATATTAATCCTAGTTTCAGGAGTTGTGGGAACTGTTACTTCATCATCCAGGTTTGGAATCACAGGTTCAGTTTCTGTGGCAGTTGAGTGACTTGGTTCAGAAGTTCCAGTCACTTCATGATCAGCTACAGGTGTACTTTCAGTAGTGGTGACCTATTCATCATGGTTCACATTCTCATTTCCAACTTCTTCATCATCAGAGAAGGGATTGCTTATCTCTAGATCTCCCCCTGAAGGGCTAGAAGTACCTTCTAATGGAGCCCAGGATGTCGAGTCTCGAGTAGGAGTATTCAGAACATCGTACATCATTTGAGCGGCCACCTCATCATCAGAATGGGAAGAAGGTAGATTAAAGGATTTAAAAAATCCATCATAGTCAAAGAAGAAGGAAGGCTCTTTTCCAGCAAGGGGTGGTGTATCTTTGGACATCAACATTGCACCACACTTCTACCTAACCAGTTGAGTCATTATAAACCCTTTTGTTTGGTATACTGTAGCCAAGAAAGATACCTTCTTCTACCTTCTCACAGAACTTCCCAGTCTGACTTTTCTTAACAGCATGCAGGGGGCTCCAAATGGTTCTAGATACTCTAAATTGGGTTTACGCTGTTGGAGCAACTCATAACAAAGTTTACCATGACGTTTAACCACTAAGACCCGATTGAGTGTGTAGCATGCATTAGCCACTGCTTCATTCCAAAATTGAATCGGCAGCTTCGAATCCACCAACATTGTCCTCGCAGTTTCAATCAAGGTTCAATTCTTGCATTCAGCAACTCCATTCATGTGTGGAGTGTAAGCAGAAGAGAATTGATGAACAATCCCTCTCTCTCGACAGAATGCCTCCATCCACTGATTCTTGAATTATGTCTTGTTGTCTGAACGTATTTTCCTCACTTTCAGCTTGTAGAGTGACTCCAATATGGTAACTAGATGTTTGAATGATTCAAATGTCTCTGACTTCGCTTTTAGAAACGTCACCCAAGAGAATCTGGAGTAATCATCCATCACCACAAAGCAGTACCAATCCCCAGCAATGCACTTTGTGCTGACAGGGCCAAACAGATCCATATGTATAAGCTCAAGATGAATTTCGATAAAATGAACTTTCTTCGATTTGTGAGACTTCTTTGTTTGTTTCCCTTTCTTGCATGCTATGTAGAAATCTGGGAGATGGAAGTTCTTGACAATAACTCTGTCCACCAGATCATTCTAAACCAAATGATTCATCTTCCTAGGATTGATGTGTCCTATTCTCCTATGCTAAGAAACTTAATCCCTCTCAGTTGCTTTTGACAAGAAACACTAAGTAGTGGACTCTGTTGTGAAGGCTTTTGAAAGGTTCAAGACATACAGGTCGTTATATCTTGAGGCTGATATTAGAACTTGCTCCTCCTGGATAACATACTCCTTCTTAAGTATGTAACACTTCTTATTGTCAAACATGACCTTAAAGCCCTAATCACAAATTTAGGAAACAGAAAGCAAGTTGTTTTGTAATTGCTGAACGTAGTTTACCTTGTCAAACTTTACCTTCTCGTTTCCACTTCACCTTAAGCGGTGATATATCATCCTTTGTTTTCTACAAAAGATACATGTCCCCTTTAATTTGCTTGACGTTAAAAGGAGGGACGAATTCCCGGTCATGTGCCTGGAAGCCCACTATCAATAATCCAAGTATTAGTGATTGCGCTGTAGCGGTATCACATATCATGAACTCAACCCACTGACCTTCGGAGGACGAGGACACATCTTCCTGCTACAAACGCCGTTTGTAGCAGTGCACATGATGAAGCCGGAGTAGGAACAGAATTGTACAGTGAAGGATTCTGAGCATAGGATCCTTTCTTAGACTTGTATTTCAATCGTAGTTCCTCCTCCCTTAACTTCAAGATGAAATCATTTATGTCTAAAGTTGCAAGAGTGTCATTCTGTCTCAGATTAGACATAAATGGATCCCATTTATCAGGCAGACCATCAGCAAAGCTTGAAACTTTATCTTCCATAGATGTAGTCACACCATGAGTATGCAGCTCACTCATCAAATGATAAAATCTATCAATGATGTCATCTAAGCTCTCATTTCCCATTGGAGAGAAGTTATCAAATTCCTTTTGAGAGCTTTAGCCTTCAGCGCCTTTAAGGTTGCATTACCATCGTATCTCTTTTCTAAAGCTTCCCATAACTTCTTCGACCGCTTGTTCTCTAAAAATTGATGGAATATATCCTTTGGTATCGACTGAGTCAACAGTGCATACGCTTTCTTCTCAGTGTTATACAGCACCTTCTGAGCTTCGTTCATACCCCCAGTGTCAACTTCACCCTATTTGCACTGACTGGTACAGTATAACCAGTCTTAATAGATGTCCATAGATTAGGGTCTACTCCATTCAAGTATATCAAGCCGCTGCTTCCACTGTGGGTACTCATCTAACGTCAACAACTTCAGTGGTTTGTTGTGATTCCCTATCTCATTTTCCAGAAGAAGAAGATTCTGGATACGCGAGTCTTTTCCGGCAGTGAACACAGCAAACTAATCTTCCATGGCTTAAAACTTGACAAACATAAGACAAGACAGATTAATCGTACGATTGAGCAAGGTGACTGGTTCAATCGTACGATTAAAGGATGCGAATGAATTCAATCGTGCGATTGGATTCAGTCGTGCGAATGAAGAGGACGATTGTGGTCAAATGACTTGAATAGCTTAATCATGCGAATGAACGATACAGCTGAGTCCAGTCATGCGATTAGGATATACGAATGGGATTTAGTCATATGATTGAACCAATCGTGCGACTGAGGCTGCTGTGTTTGAAAAAATCGAATTTGAACACTTTGACACAAAATATGAGTTTTTCAAGAACCCTAATCTGTCGTCCGATGAAAAATCAAAACTTTTAACTCATGCACTCGTCAAAAAACATGTTTGAAGTAAAAGATGAATCTTTTGATTAAAAACGTTAATTTTAACACCAAAACTAATCGAATCCACGCAAAATCACGAGCCTAAGCTCTGATACCACTTGTTAGGACTGTTTTTGTATGGAGTACTAACTGATTCTGTGTGAGACTAGATCAAATAACGGGGAATTCTATTTGATTGGTGATCCAATCAGTGAGAACGACAAGCTGATCTATCTAACGATTAAACAAACGTTAAGAACGAGTTGGAATCGATCAGGAACGAACTATGAAGTTGGATGAACGAACAGGGACGCTCTGGACGGCTAGGTATGATAGTATTCCAAGTGTTTTGTTTTTTCACGAATTATGTGGTATTTATAGGTTTTCAGTATCCAGTCGGACGACTGAGCCATTAGCATGGTTCAGTCGTACGACTACCTCATGCGTTTGACTCATAGGCACGACTGAAGGTTCAGTCGTGCGACTGAGTCAATCTTATGTCTCAGTCATACGACTGATCCAGTCACCAGGTTCAGTCATGCGACTGGTGGGACTGGTCCATAAGTATGGTCCATTCATGCGTCTGGTCCATAAGTATGGTCCATTAGCATGAATAACCCACCCGACTAAGTTGAACACATTTCTGAATCATTATTGACTTAGAACTATATGCAACAGCCTCAATCCTATGTATAATGTTCTTACATATGAGTAATACTAAATACAATAAGAATATGATATAATCGAAGACAAATAAACATCAAAGTACATATCATATTTCATTAAGCACTTGCATTACATATGTGTAAGAAATGAAAGACATTTACATTGAAGTACATAAACTAGAAACATAGTGTATCAACATTTTATCAGCATCATACCTCCATCCAAATATTTTATTTATAGCTCTATAGGGTGGGGTTGACATTGCCCTTATTATCCCATCCTCAAACAGACTTTGTATGAGAGAGTCCATATCAGTGTTTGAGGAGGTTGTTGAGTATGAACAATTTCAAGTAAGGGTGGTGAATCCTCAATGTCCATACTTTAAGGACTCCAAGGTTCTGTGATTGATAACTTCCTCCCCCTTTTTGGTCGCATCACCCTCTTGCATAGGTGAGCTGGAGGTTAAGCCTATAACATCCTTAGGTTCTTATATTCCTGGTTGAGTCCTCCTAACGAGTCTCCTAGCTAGTTGTTCCATGAGATCAGAAATCTTAAGTTGCTGATCATTGATCCTTCTTTGCAAGGTAGTCACTTGAGATTCCAATTGACTGACCTTGGAGACTAAATAAGTGCATGTTTTGGTTAGTTTTTGCACCTCTGAGGTCCTCTCATATTCAGTAGAAGAATCACTAAGGGATAAGATAATTGGATCTAAGTCTTCTTCCTCATCACCAGCCTGTTGTTCTTGGCTGCTGGATTTCCCTGCTCAGTGACAGCTTCAACTAAAGTGTCAATGGGCTAGGTTTCCATGTTGGAGGTCTTACTAAAGTAATCACTTGCAGAAGTTAAGGCCTCTTCCATATGGACCCGCTGAACATGTTTAGGAAGATCCACCTCAGTGATAGGTGGATGATATGGGCTAAATACGGGAGAAACAGGATCACTCATCTCTCTTGGAGAAAGGAAAGAAAAGACAGACTCATGGTACTCACTAAGTGTCATATCCTTATCTATATAGAATTCTAGGATGGGTATTGGCTGGTTTAGATCAAGAGGCTGGGAGGTAATTTTTCCTTGAAGGTTGTTTACTAGAGTGCTAAGACTCTAAATGAAGGCTTAAGGCTTCTGGGTTATGAGCTCTTCAGTCTGAGTATGAGGAACCTCATGACTGATTATTAGTGAGATGGGAGTAGCTTGCTCCATAGGGAAGTGAGATGTCAAGTGTCCACTTCCTCTGATGTGGTTGGTGATATGGGGGCCTACACAATTTGAATAACTTATGCATGGGTTCATTTATATTTTCTTTGTAGGTGATGGTTAATTGTGGTTGTGTGGGTTGTCTTGAAGTGGAAGGTGTGGGCTCAACACTAGCTGGTGTTGCTAGGTTGTCACCTTGAGCAATGAGCTTTAACATTTTTAGAACTATCCCTGAGATGCTCACAGTAGGCTTTCTCATAGTTTTAAAGATGTCGAGCTTCATCTGTCCTAATTTAGAATATTACGTGTTCCTCTCAACTTTGTGTTGGGTTTGTTGGACCATAAACATAGTTGTTTAACCATTTAAACAAGAAAAACGCAGCGGAATTAGAGCTTAATATCATGTTTTATAATCTGAGGATTAAATACATAACTTTGTCTCAACAAACCCAAGAACATAGGATCGTTTATATGTGTAAGAACTAGCTATCAAAAAGAATAAAACAACCATAAACATGCAAAAGATACAATCTTTGTAGAGCTGTGAAAATCGTGAGATTTGATGAAGATGAAGCTGCTCTTGAATGACCAAAACACCAAGGATAGGTGTCCTCAAGCTTCCATACCCACAAGTATCAAGAAAGTACCTTTATTGCTAGGATTTAAGCACCAAAACGAACCAAGAAGGGGCTGCTGGAACCTATTCCAGCCGTGAGTTTTGATTCAAAGATGGAGAGAACTCTTTGCCCCTTTCGGATTCTTGCATGTATGAGAGAGAGAGAGAGAGAGGTTGAGTGTGTTTTTAGAATGTGTTGTTCCAAGAAATGAAATGAATTAACCCCATAAAGGGGGGGCGGCCGAAAATAGATCTTCAAATGTTTTCCCCCCAATTTTGTCATCCATTTCATTTAACTATTAACTAATTTGAGCTTTTAAATTAACCTTTTAATTGTAAAACTCATAGACTCTAGTATAATGTGATGTTATTTAACTAACTTAAATAACATTACAAATAATACTTATGAACAAAATATCCTTATAAGTTGTTCCATCTCGTATGCAATTTATTTAGAAAACCCGTTTTCCAATTGGTGTAATTATTTAATTGCATGATCATATCATGAATCAAATATTTATTGGTGTTTGCTAAACTTGTTATTGGGTATGACCCTACTTGGATCATAACATACTAACCACATCAATGTTCTATGTGTCTTAGGCATAAAGAATCCAACATTTTCCCACTTGCACAAGATTTATAGAAGATTGATGCAAGTAGTAAATACCGCCTAACAATGGTTTACTACCCTTAATACGCATGACTAAAAGCCATTCAATAACATCATCCCTTCAAGTATCCAAAATGAAATGATGAGGTGAATTAATCATTTATCCTTTTGTTACAGATGTCATGTTAAATCCAAGGACACAGAATGACCATTCCTTATTGATTTAACTTAATCAGGCCTTAGACATCTTACTCTCAACGAATAAGAGGAACAAATTCCATCTTGACTACATACGTTCTCACAATCACCTCGTGTCATACCTGAACATAGCCTTATGTACTGTCCATTATTTGTAACACCCAGTTATTTATCTATTTTGAAGATGACGAAAGAAGAAAAGAAATAAGTCCAAAGTCTGGGGACCAGACTTGCGAACGCACGAAAGTTGGGCAAATGGGGACATATTAAGGGAGAGGGCAGCCCTTACCCTCTCCCCACACCCACACAACTCAGCAAAAAGAGAGAAAGAAGAGAGAAAAGGGAGAAGAGAAGAAGAAAGCTTTGTTCGAGCGGGTTGAGTGAGCAAAATCATCGTGTAGGGATTCAACACGAAGCCCTTCTTCTTCTTGTAGTTTGTGTGAGTTCTAGGACCCGTATTTTACTTATTTTCAACTGATTTGGGGCTGGAACACATAGCAAACCTGTTTTTGTATGTGTGTGTGTTTGACCTATTTGGGTGTGATTGTGTTTGATGCGTTTGGAGTATGTTCTTGGGCTTGTGTGTGCTTGAATGTTGTTATAGTATGCATTCCTAAGGTTTAGGATGGTTGATTTAGGGTCAGAATGGGTTTGGATGAGCTTGGAGGTTGAAAATGGCAGATTGGGTTCGAGAGGACTGCATTCTGCATCAGTTAGGGCTGGGCGACCGACTGGAGGCCATACAGCTGACTGGAGGGCGATTGGGGTTCAGTCGTACAATTGAGGTTTAGTCACACGACTGGGGGTCCAGTCGCATGGGGAGTCATGCGACTGAGAGTCCAGTCGCATAGGCGCTCATTCGCATGAGGTCTATTCACATGAGGTCCATTAGCATAGTGTCCATTTGCACGATTGAGAGTCTATTCGCACGATCGAGAGTCCATTCGCACAATTGGGTGTTCATTCGCATCGGTGTTCATCCGCATAGGTCCAATCACATGATGCTCAGTCGCATGGAGGCCATGCGACTGAAGGGTGCCCATACGCCCAAATAGGGCTGTTGTACCCGAGGAGGAACATAGTTAAAGTACTGACTTTCGGGGAAAAGTGCAGATGTAAGTTTTGACGTGGAAGTTCCCGTAGGTAAACGTAAGATGACCGTATGGATCTTAGATGTTTGTAGGGCATGATAATGATGATGTTGCATGTTTATGCATGATGTATGTTATGTATGTATGATGATGCCTGTATAGTAATGCTATAGTATATGTTGATGTTCCTTATTATGATGTATGTTTATCTTTCCCGTGGCTTTACGTGTTATGTTAATGAATGAAATGAAAGTATTATGTAACGTAAAGTGAAAGATAATGAAAGAGGAACATGATGAATGAATGCATGCATCAATGAATGATGAAAGTAATGAAAGTCTTGCGATCATTGGATATCGGGACACGCCAATTAAGGTATTAGCCCAATGGTGTGTGGGTTCGCTACCCCGGGATGATGCATATCGGGGTCTTTCTTTGTGATCGACCATTATTATAGAACCTCTACCGCTCATCCCTAGTACTGCGGCACCACGTTTAGCTGTCTTTTCATAGACTTAGGCCCAGTAGCTAAATAGTTCGGGGTTGTAGCATATGGTATTGGTATGGAAGATATCTGGCGCGCAAGAAAAGATGTAGTGATGAATGAATTAATAGAGAAGATAATAATAATATTATCTACGTGTACGTATGATGTGTGATGGCATGAAAGTAAAGAACAGGTTTTAATGAAAGTAAAGTACGTTTTATTATTAAACTAGAACTCACTCAGTAACGCTGACTTTTTATGTGTTTACAGTTAGCAGGTAAGGTTGCTGAGGATGGTACGAGGTGACTACTCAGCTCTTTTTGGATGGCATTCTTTTGTTTAACGCTTTTGTATTGTAATGCGAACAAACGATGTTTTGTAATGAATGTTGTATTACTTTGCAAAAGTGTTTATTAAAGGAAATGAAATGTTTATTTAAAAGTTTCCGTTGCAATGTTTATAATGTTAATGAAATTATATGTTTTATGTGCAATGAATGACCAGCTGTGAGGTGACCGGGAATGGGGCCTTACAAGTTGGTATCAGAGCCAAAGTTTAAGTGAAGCGGGTAAATTTTCAAATAAACCTTAACTTAAACTGAGAATGGGACGAAAAGGGATGGGATGCCAATCTGAGTAAGTGCGTGCCATCAGGTATTTCTTAATGTTAACTGGTATTATGTGTGCATGTTATGTGGTTTATGTGTTGCTGGTAGATTTAGATACTGATGTAGTCAGGACAGGTAATGCTCGGGGTACGAAGAGTAAAGTATGTGGCTAATCACAACTGGCCACTGTAATTAGGGAGTTACTATACTTGACATAAACTGAGCTGTTCCCTTGAATGACCGTGTTGGTGTTTGAACCTTTTAGTGTGTGATAGAGAATGTCCGGTGGTAGATCATCCAAAGCCTCACGTGGTGGGCTTGGTGCTGCGTCGTGGCCCAAAAGAGGCAGACCTAGAGTTGAGAAGGTGGTTTGTTAGGTCCCTTAGAAGATTAACATTTAGTCTTTAGTGTCTAGTTTGTATTTATACTAGTATAGGGACTAGTTTTGTAAATTTTAGTTCCTTAGGTTCTAGTATAAATAGCATAGACATAGTATAGATTGAAGGTTTTGTATGTTTTTATGAGAACTGCTCTCTATCTTTTGTAATCGTCTTTTGCTATCAATGAAATATGAATTTTGTTGATTTTGCTTGATTTGATTACAATTGCTTGTATTTTGCTTTGAATTGTTCATATAATTGTTACAGATTGCTGTAATTGATCCTATCAATTGGTATCAGAGCTCTCGGTTGAGTGTTTTGAAGCTTCTGTCGAAGACAGAAACTTCAAAAATACACTGAAATCTGTAATCAATTGACAATTCAAGTGAAATATTGTGAATCGAAGTTGTGTTTCATCATCAGAAACATGTTTCGAATCACAAATTGCAGTTTATCTCATAAAATCGAGTGAATTAGTGAAAAACAGTTCGAATAAGTGTTCTTGAGTGTTCGACTTTGAATCTCCAAAATTCATCAAATTTGTTGATAATTACTGAAATTGAGGTTATAGGATTGATTATCGGTATAATCATGAACTAATTGTGAAATTTCAGCTTAATTCATCAACAATTGAAGGATTTTGAGATTTCTGAGTTCGTTACATTCATAAGAACCTGATGAATGTGTCGTATTAGGGCTGAAAAACACTTAAATTTGCCCAAGTTTTTGGTCGTTTGAGAACTGTTAGACTTTTCTCAACTGTTTCAGTCGTTTTACCCCTAGCCGTATAACCACTGTGGTGGTTCTACTTGGTTGGACACATCATCACTGAGTGGCCGTATAACAACTGTGTGGACTTATAACCACTGTGTGGTAGTTTCACTTGTGGTCGTATAACTACTGTTGGACTTTTCAGCATTGTGTTGGAAATTTTCTAAGGCAATCCCTTAGACTCATCAGCTGTTGGGCATTTCACACTGTTGGACTTATCACCACTGTTGGGCGTTTCACACTGTTGGACGTATCACCACTGTTGGGCGTTTAACCACTGTTTGGACTTATCAGCTTTGTCACTTAGAAATTTTTCATAAAATTTCAAAAATCCAAAAATATTTTTTTTAATTCTTTTCTTAATTCAAAAGCTTAGAAAACGATAAAAATATAAAAATGGTGAAAATAGAAGATTCTGAGAACAGAGTTCCAAAACTTAAAAATAGAGCTGATTTTAAAAACTGGTCTCTTAGACTGAAACATCATTTGAATTCCATAGACACTGATCTGTGGAAATCAATTGAAAAGGGACCATACATTCCTGTGACTACTGATGGTCCAGACAGAGGATTTGTGTATACAAAAGATACACAAGAACCATATCCAGAAGATAACCTACATGGAGAAGACTTAAAGAAGGTGAAAAATGATGTTAAAGCCTATTCTGTCATGTGTAAAGGGCTACCTTTGGAAGTATTATCCAGACTTGAAAACTACCAAACTGGATATACAATGTATAAAGCTTTGAAGATCATATGTGAAGGAGGGAAAGAAATTCAAGATCTGAAAAAGCAAAAACTGAAAAGGCAATTGGAACTATTTGAGCACATCTCAGGAGAAACAATAAATCAAATGATGAATAGGTTTGTGCAATTAATCATAGAAATGTCTAATTTGGGAATCAAGAATGATCTTGAGGACCTAAACAACAGACTTCTGAATGCACTACCATCTTCTTGGAAACAAACTGTCACTTTACTGAAACATACTGAGAAGTTTCCAATGGATCTTGACCTTCTCATTGCTAAAATTGAATCTGTAGAGATTGATGAGAGTTCAAGAAACAATGATAGACATGCATCAACAACTCAGTATAAGTATGTTGCTTCACCAGCAAATACTGTAGAGAATGCATTTCTGGCTAAAGACCAATCAACTCCTGAAGATGAAGGTGATCTGTTTGTGGGAGCAGGATTCTTCACCAGTACACCTGCTTACTCCACTCAACCACAACCACAGTCTTCACCTAAAGCTCAAATGCCTAAACCTTCAACTGAGATGCCATCCTCCTCAAACTCTCCCAATCCAAGTAAAGTGAAAGATGTGATCAACATTCTTTTACAAGATGAAGAGTCAAAAACTGCTTTCACTGCTTTCATGGCAAGCTTTCAAGCTTATCAAGGCAGTCATCTGACTCAAATGGAGCTAGTTTTACAAGATTTGTTTGAAATGGATCCAGATGATGTAGAAGAAATGGATCTTAACTGGCAGATGGTCATGATAGCTTACAGAACTCAAAAGCATTCTTACACTAACAGAAATTACAAACCCAGTGCAAACAAAACTGTTGGGTTTGATAAATTAAAATCAAGATGCTTTAACTGTAACAGCTATGGTCATTTTTCAAGAGAATGTAAAGCTCCAAGAAACCAAGGAGGAAATACTCAAGGCAGCTCAAATGGTCAAAAATATCAGCAACATGCAAACAAGACTTTTCAGAAGCCATATCAAAGTCTACCAATGCCAGAACCCAAAGAAGAGAAGAACAGTGAGGAAACTAAGAAGGCACTGGTTGTAAACATCAAAGATGGTTATGACTGGAGTGCATATGCAGAGCAATTTACGGCTGATCTCACTGCTAATCTGGCACTAGTTGCTGAAGTTGATGATGAAGACTGGTCTGAAGTTAAAGATCCTAAATATGATGAATCAGATCAAGAAGAAGAGTATGATTGGAGCGACAAATCAGACCCAAAAGATACTACTGAAGAAGTTGCTCTTATGGCTCAATCAGAACAACCAAAGGTTGTTAACTCTTCTGATACTGAATCTTCAAACTCATATCCTGAAATACCAGTAGACGTGAGAGAGAAAATGTGCACAAAAGCATGTTTTGAACTAGTTGAACACTACAGAACATATTCATTCAAAATATGTGACAAGCTCAAACAAGAAGAATCAAGGCACAATAAACTAAAATCAGATCACAAAATTGCTGATGAAAAGATAATGTCTCTTCAAGCTTCATGGAACAAAACTATTAAAGAACTTGAACTTGCAAAGAAACAACTTGAAGAGATGAACAAAACACTTGAACAAGAAAAATTGGCACATGCAGCAACTCAAATAGATTTAGCCAAAGTTAAAAGCTCAAAGAAAATTGTCGAGCAACTGGTGAATGGAAGAAATGACAAAGATAAAACAGGACTAGGATTCACACATGAACCTATGCCTGAATCAATCTCAAAAACATTACCATAGAATTTCAATACACATGATCATTCACCGGAAAACAAAGCTAAACTGAAAGAATTTCAAGATCAGAAGAACTTTAAAAAGAAAAATGTTGAAGTTTATGAAGAAACTGACTTAGACAAGATCAAAAATGGTCATCCAATCAAAGTCAAATCGTATGAACCTCAACAAAAGCAAAAGAAGCTGTTTGTACCAAAAGGTGAAACTGTTATTGAACAAAGTGAACAAATGAGTGAAAAATCTACTGAATTCAATAACAAACTTAAAGGAAAATGTGAAGAAGCTAAAACAGATAATAATATTTCTGATGATTCAAGTTCAAATGAACTAACTGAAGTACAAGAGTGTCAAAAGGAATCTTCTCAAGATTCAACTAAACTTCAAAGCAAGAAAACTTCATCAAGATTGAGAAATCAAAGACGAAGAAAAGCTGCAAAAGCAAAGAAAACTGAATCAATTAATCAGTCACAGAACAATACTCAAATTAAACCTGTGAAGTTTGTGTCTGCAGGAACTTTTGACTTGAACACAAACACAAAAATGACACCTACACCTAAGATCAAATCTAACTCTGATCTGAGAACAAGTTCAGATCATAAGACTTCCGCTGTGTATAAAAGATTTGAATCAAAGGAGTCAAAGAATTTTGTTCAAGTTCAAAAGAAAAATCCTAAAGATCAAAAGACCAAATTCACACCAATTAAACAACAAATTAAATTGCCTAACCCAAATTTAAACAAGAATCAAATGTTGCTTCAACATCAAGGGTTAATAAAATGTTGTTTAAACATTCTGAAAAGTATTGTGATATCTGTGACATGTACAATCATGACATTTCAGAATGTTACTTTAACAAGTATTGCTACATATGTGATATGACAAATCACACAACAGCTGAGTGTTATTTTAACAAATACTGTGCTTTGTGTGATGAAAGAAATCATAATACCAATGATTGTTACTTCAGGAAGAACTCTTCAAGGAAGGAATTCAATAATCAAGGCTTTGTAAATCCACAATTTATAAGAAATCAAAATATTGGATTTAAATTTTCACAACAACAATCTACCTTGGGTTTGAGATCTTTCAGAAGAAACAATTCTGATTATGATAATAATCATTTTGTCAAATCACAGCAATACAATCAAGAAAAGTTTATTCCTCGATCTGTGAGAATAAACCAAGGAACATTCTCAAATGATTCATACAAGAGTTCAAGATTTCTTGATAATGCTTTGAAATCAAAATCACAAAGAGATAATCAGTTGGTTTCTCAAAAAGGATTTGAACATGTTAAAATTCAAAAGAAACCAGATGTCAACAAACTTCATTTCAAACAATTTACAATTGTTGACAAGTTTGGCAAGCCCAAGACCATCTCGGCTTGGGTTACTAACTCACCTTAAATGTTTGTGACTGCAGGTACGCCCGCGGAGACCAATCAACTCATGGTATGTTGACAGTGGGTGTAGCCGGCATATGACAGGCAATCAAGCCTTGTTGCAAGACTTTAAGTTAAAGGATGGTACTCATGTTGCGTTTGGAGGTGATGCAGGTGGAAAGATAACAGGAGAGGGAACAGTGTCCAATGGGATTATCAGTTTTGATAAAGTCAACTTTTGCTCACAGTTGAACTTTAATCTTCTAAGTGTATCCCAAATTTGTGACAAATCTTATTCTGTTCTTTTTGATGAATCTCACTGTTATGTCTTGAAACCAGGTTTTCAGATTAGCAATGACTGGGTGATAGTTAAAGCTGCTCGAGACAGAGATGTATACAAACTGGATATGTCTCAAGTGGATCCTGCAACTGAAACTACTTGCCTGATTGCTAAAGCTTCAAATGATGAAAGCCAGCTTTGGCATAGACGTCTTGGTCATTCCAACTTCAAAACATGAACAAGCTTGTAGCAGGAAATCATGTTATTGGACTTCCTTCCAAGAAGTTTTCAACAACTGATCATTGCTCAGCATGTCTGAAGGGAAAACAACATAGAGCGTCTTATAAGTCCAAACTGATAAACTCAAACACCAAACCACTCCAGATGTTACATATGGACCTTTTGGACCAACTAATGTTAGGAGTATTGGTCGAAAATCATATTGTTTAGTCATCATAGATGATTATACAAGATTTTCATGGGTTTTCTTTCTTCAAGCTAAATCTGAAACTGCAGATCTTCTAAAAGAATTCATTAATAAAGTTGAAAATCAACTTGAACAAAAAGTAAAGATAATAAGAAGTGATAATGGAACTGAATTTAAAAATGCTAACATTGATTTGTTTGTGCAGAAAAAGGGATAGTTCATCAGTTCAGTTCTCCCAGAACTCCACAACAAAATGGAGTTGCTGAAAGGAAAAACCGAACTCTGATTGAAGCTGCCCGGTCTATGTTAGCTGATGCTAAAATTCCAATCACTTTCTGGGACGAAGCGATATCAACAGCCTGTTTTGTTCAGAATAGAATCTTACTTGTTAAAGATAAAAAGAAAACTCCATATGAGTTAATGTTTGACAGGAAACCAAACATAAACTTTTTAAAATCATTTGGCTGTCCAGTTATGATTTTAAACTCAAGTGATCATTTAGGAAAATTTGAAGAAAAAGCTGATCATGGATTTTTCGTTGGATATTCATCAGTTTCCAAAGCCTATCGAGTTTATAACTCTAGGACAAATACTATTAATGAAACATTCAACGTTAAATTTCTGGAAAATTCTTTTCCATCAGTTTCAAATGGTCCTACATGGTTATTTGATATAGATTCTTTGTCAAACTCATTTCAATCTCACTTGTTTAATCAATCTGATGATTTTTCAGGTAAGAAGAACTCAAGAGGAGATCTTGGATCTTTCAGTGATGATTCAGATTCTGATGATTCAGATGATTCTCACCCAGATTATCCATTTTTTTCATTTGTCAAGGATTCAATAATCCAATTTAATGACAATGTTCATGATTCTTCAGCATCAGATCATTCAGTTTCAGCTGATAAGAAGCATCACATTCGTTTCCTAATGATGGTACAGAAATTGGACATCCTGAGTCTGGCACATCTTCCATCTCTGGAGATGCAATTGATCATAGTAACTTTGATTACTTTATCAATTCACCAACTCAAGTTCCAAATTTCAATCCACATTCTTCTACCTTATTGCAACAGCTCTCCAACTTGAACCAAACCAATCTTAATGTTAATGTTCAAGGAAATGAGATTCCGATATCTCGTATCCACAGGAACCATCCAACATCACAGATTATTGGTCCTCTGAATGAAAGAACTACTAGGAGTAAATCTGAACATGCAAATGTTTGTTTATACTCTTGTTTCCTTTCTCAGATTGTTCCTAAAAATGTCACCGAGGCATTACAGGACAATGGTTGGATTGAAGCTATGCAAGAAGAACTTCTTCAATTTCGAAAACAAGAAGTGTGGAAGTTAGTGGAATTACCTGAAGGAGAAAATGCCATAGGCACAAAATGGTTGTTCAGAAATAAAACTGATGATCGTGGCATTGTAATAAGAAATAAAGCAAGACTTGTTGCACAAGGATACACACAAGAAGAAGGAATTGACTATGATGAAGTATTTGCTCCAGTTGCAAGACTCGAATCTATTGTGTTTTCCTGGCTTATGCATCATTCATGAAATTCAAGGTGTATCAAATGGACGTCAAAGGTGCATTCTTGTATGGTCCAATCACTGATGATGTGTATGTGAAGCAACCTCCGGGCTTTGAGGATGCAGAATTTCCACATCGAGTGTATAAGCTTAGCAAAGCTTTATATGGCCTACATCAAGCTCCTAGAATTTGGTATGAGACATTATCTCAACACTTGATTCAACATGGATACACAAGAGGAAAAATCGATCCTACTTTATTCATAAAGAAGGATAATGATGATCTCTTATGTGTGCAAGTGTATGTAGATGATATCATATTTGGTTCTACCAGTCCAACTCTGTGCAATGAATTTGAAGAAATCATGAAATCTCGTTTCCAAATGAGTTCTATGGGAGAAATCAATTTCTTTCTTGGATTGCAAGTTCAACAATCTGCAGATGGTATTTTATCAATCAGGAGAAATTTGTTGATAAACTTTTGAAGAAATTCAAACTGCATGATTGTCAGTCCATAAGAACTCCAGCTGACGTAAACACCAAGATTGAGCCTGATCCTAAAGGAAAATCAGTAGACCAAACATTATACAGATCTATGATTGGTTCTTTGATGTATCTTACTGCATCAAGACCAGACATCATGTATGCTGTATGTGTTTGTGCTAGGTATCAATCAGACCCGAAAGAATCTCACTTAATTGCTGTCAAAAGAATATTCAGGTATCTCAAAGGTAAACCAGCTTTAGGGCTTTGGTATCCTTACGAAGGTAATTTTGAGTTACATGGATACACAGATAGTGATTATGGTGGATGTTGTCAAGATAGAAAATCTACAACGGGTGGTTGTCAGTTTCTTGGACCCAGATTAGTTTCATGGCAATGTAAGAAACAAACAAATGTTTCTGTCTCAACTGCAGAAGCTGAGTACATAGCTGCATCAGCAGGATGTTCTCAAATCCTTTGGTTGCAAAACCAACTGCTAGATTATGGGTTCAATTTTCTTAAAACACCCATTTACATTGATAACACTACTGCTATGTTCATTACAGCTAATCCAGTTCAACACTCAAAAACAAAACATATCGAAATTCGATATCATTTTTTAAGAGATAATTCTGAAAAAGGTTTAATCATTTTGATTCAAATAGCAACTGAAAAACAGTTGGCAGACCTATTTACTAAAGCTTTTCTACCAGGAAGGTTTGAGTATTTAGTGGAGTCAATTGGCCTTATTAACCATGTGTAAACCTGGTTACAAATTTGAATCTTTTCATGATCAAATACTTTCCTAAATCTGATATTTTCATAAGGGTAACTTTTCATAGTTATTTGCCTGATTGTTTGTGTGTGTGTGCTTTCTTTTATAGAAAAACAATACAAAATTAGAAAACTCAAAACTCAAATAGAAAATTATAAATCAAAAATCCAAAAATAGAGTGCTTTTCATTTTCATTCATTATTTTAGGAATGAATCTGTGTTTGCCTTATGTGAGAAATGATAGTACATTAGTAAGATCAGTTGCATACTTCACTCACTAATAAAGTCTGACATGATCAGGATTGATTGTGTAGACACTATCATGCTAGTATACTGAACAAGTAAATTCTTGTGATTACCCACATCCTTATGCTTGTTTGTGTATTCATCTAAGTATTTTGAGTGTATTAGCTTATCAGATTGACTGCTTGTTAAGCTACTCCTTCTCACACCTAATGGTAATGTGACTAATCATGAGATCTGTTACAAGCATCATTTACTTCTCTGTTATGAGTCATCATAGACCTGAAGTGCTGAGATATCCTCTGTTGTAAGTCATTACAGACCTGGATATTCTCCTTTGATGCAAAAGATGCCAATGTGCACAACCCATTCAAAAGGATGGTTAGAGTTGATCAAATGGTTATCCATGATCATTCTCTGTTCAATTCAGTAACATGAACTCTGATTATGCATATTTGTTAGGTAATAAGTTGAGAATATGTGCTTTCTTGCATGTCATGATGATGGTTGATCCTCTAAGTCTTGGTATGCGTCACATCTTGTCATACCCTTCTACCATACTCATCCAAGAATTGAAAAAGTAAGTGAGCTGATAGTTTGTGTCAAAAACACTCATTTGCTGTCCTTAGATCTTGTGTCTCCTTTGCTGTGATATCACTGACCTGGAACACACTTGATCAGGATTTAATCATTGTCTATGACTATCCACATAATTTTTTATTTTAATGTTCTGATCTTATCTAATATGATCTCACTGCAATCTATGATTCTATTGTAAATATTAGATTTCATTCTGCTTTCATTTTGATTTTATGCTGTTTTCTTGTGTACAGGCAATATAACATTGTTAAGTGTGATATTCTTATGATCTATTGGTAAACTTCTAAGTTTTGAAAAACTTAAAAGTTTAGGGGGAGTAATAAACCAATAAGAATATTCTCAGAAAATCAAAATGATCATGTTGAATTAAAAGGATGATGCTTTAATTTCAAAGCATGTATGTGTTTATCTATGATAAAATGAGCTCATAATTTTTAGCAAGTGGAAAAGCTTCTTTGAAAAGTTGAAAACAAGACAAATTTTGAAATATTTGGTTTGTTCATTTTGAATCTAAAATGAAGGGTCAAAATGTAAACAGTTAAACTTTGAGGGTTAAAAATGTAAATTTGAAATTTTGAGGGTCAAAATGTAAAAAGTTAATTTTGAGGGTCAAAATTATATTTGAGGGAAAAGTAAAAAAAAATATGCAATATTGTTTGAATATTAGTATGAAATATTACTAATGTGTTTGAACAGTGTGCAGGTGGAAGATTTGAAAAATCCAAGTGCAAAAATGCATGAACAGTTGTTATGTGTCCAAACAGTTGTCGTATGTCTAAACAGTTTTTATATGTCTGATTAGTTGGTGTGTGGACATTTCAGATTCATTATGCTACTAACAGTGCTTAGCTACTGAAACAGTGCTGATGCTACTGAAACAGTGCTATGCTACTGAAACAGTGCTTATAAGTCTGAATAGTTCTCATACGGCTAACCTCATGTGTCTAACAGTGCTAATACGACTGGACTCATAAGCCTGTAATAGTGCTCATATGTCCCAACACTTAGTAAAATTTGTGACCTAATGAGTCTGCACAGTTCTTAAACGACCAACAGTGCTCATACGTCTACAAATTTTACTTAGTATAAAAAGGATACTTGTGATATTCATTTCATTCTCATTTCAAAAACCCTCATAAAACCCTCTGACCACTCGAACTCTCGAACTTTCTTCGACCAAAAACCCTTATTCTTCGATTGAATCTATTTCGAACATAAATACCAGATTGTTGTAGTTTATTCGTGATTGTGAATGTAAGTGAATGAATCATATTCAACTGATTTCATGTTTAAATGGAAATTGTTGATGGTCGTTCGAACACTGTACGGTCGTTTAACCCTAAACACTTCAAAAAAATTTAGATTAAACTTTCAAATCGAACAAATGTGCGAAATTGATGATTGAATCGTGTTTGTCTGATGATTCGATCATGATATTAGGTTAAACTTGTTTTAATCTGACATTTGATTGAATACCCTGTTGATGTTCATCGATGAACAGTATTGGTAGAGGATGAACCCGATGAAGAAGATGAACAGATTCATGAATTTTTTTAATAAAAAAAATGAAAAATAAATTTAAATTGATAAAAATCATCATTTCAGGAACTTAAGAATTTTAATAAAATGATATGAGATAAAATAAACAAAGTGTTAAATTTTTAAATGAAAATCAATTTTGAAAATTCATCTTTTATTAAAATTAAGTGTTTTCACTTAAAATTAAAATTTCAAGTTGATTTCAAAATTCAAATGTTTTTTTAACACACTAGTTTATAATATCTTAAATCATTATAGTTCTATACTCACATTAAAATCATTTGCCTCAAAATACACAGATTGTCTAATATTTTTGATTTTAAATTTTGCAGATGGCTCAGTTAAAGTTTGTGCCAAAGCATAACATTGCTGCATTGCTTGATGAAGAAGCACAAGATGCTTTGTCTTATGAAGAAATGATCAGATTTCTTCTAAGAACAAAATATGTGTATGCAATGTGTTACCAAACTGTGATCTATGACAGACTCATTAGACAGTTTTGGAATACTGCAAGGGTTGAAGTAGATGATGGAAGAAAAGTTCTTAGAGGATTTGTGACCAGAGACAGAATGATAGAAGTTTCTGAAGATTCCATCAGAAATGCTCTGAGATTAGGAGAAAATGATCCTGAAGATCTCTGTGAATTTTCTTTTAATGAATGCAGAGAAACTTTCATGGCTATGGGTCATCCAGATCAGTTTCCTAAGAAACAATTTTTTAGAGCAAGGGTATACAATCACTGGAAGCTTCTTTGTTACATCTTCCAACATTGTTTGTCCAAGAGAAGTGCTGGATGGAACTCATTTATAGTAGACATAGCTTCTCCTATTGTTGCCTTAGCTACTAACAGAAGGTTTAATATGGCAAGGTGGATACTCAATGGTTTTGCTTTCAACTTAGAAAAAGGAACAAGACATAAATACTTGATGTATCCAAGGTTTCTCCAAATGATCATAAATGAGGAATATCCAGACATCCATGTTTATGGTGTAGGTGGAGATAGGATGGAATTGGAAAACATGTCTGAAATGACATATAAGAAGTTAACAATGATAATGGGTGCACAGAATGTTCCTATGTTTGACTACATGTTAAATGTAGCAAATGATGAAGTTGACATTACTGTAGAGCATTATCATTTGTTAGAGGGTGAACCGATTGATCCAGCTGATCTGATAGATGAGTTTCCTATAGAAAAGATGATCAAGATGAGGAAGGTGATCAAGATAATTCTGATGATGATGATGATGATGATGGTGATGTAGCTGAGACACACCAAGGTATAAGTCATGAATCACCAATGTCAGAACAAGCTTCTGAAGCTCAACATGAAGAAGAAGAAACTGTTGGTGATGAAGGCATGATGAAAGTGATCATGAAACAGCTGATGTTTCAGATGATTTAGTTATTGATGAAGCTGATAATGAAGATGTACATGAAGAGGAACAGACTCACATTGAGACTGAACAAGAGATGGATGTAGATAATCAAATTTTTGATTATGAGTTCATTGATTCATTTCAAATTGATCAAATATACCAGTTTCTACAACTCATGTGGCAGTTCAAACTGATGAGATTGTAGATGTTGATGAACTAGTAAGGCTAAAAGATGAAAATGAAGCAAAAGATAAGGAGATTGCTGATCTAAAGGCTGAGATTGATATGATAAAGAAAGAAAATGAGAAATTGAAAGAAGAAAGTCTTAGCAAAGATGAAAAGATTGTGGCTTATGCTAAAGACAAAGAAGATGTGATTAAAAATTTGAGGTGATGATAAAAGATTATGACCTTCTTGAAGAGAAATTAAGAAATTGACTGAAGAAAATGAAAGTTTGAAAGAAAACTTGAAGTTAAAAGAATCTGAAAAACCCAATTCTCCTGAATTAGTGATTGTTTCAGAAAATATTCCAATTGATGTTGAGAAGGTATCTGCAATGGAGAAAGGGAAGAGAAAAATAGATGAAATAGATGTAGAAGTTGTACCTGAATCATCTTCAAAGGTTCAGAGAACTGAAGAGTCACTTGAAGAAGAAATTCAAGAAAGCCAAGAACCAGGTATTCAAGATAAAATTGGTGCTTTGGAAGACTTGGAAGATGAATTTGATGATGATTGGTATAATGAGGTTCTCGATGATGAAGATATGGATGAAGAATTTGAAAATCCTCCTTTGGAACATGATCAAGGAGTTGATGATATTCCAACAGATTTTGAAGAAAGGTATAATTATCTTGTAAAGATGAAATATAACAGAGTATTTTTAGATGGGTTAACAGTTTCTCAGATAAACGATGAATATGAGAAATGTATAGCTGCAGAATCCATTGCTCCAATAGATCCAAATGAAATAGTGATTGAACATGGAGAGTGGAACAGAGAAAAAGAAAGTATTAATGTTGATGAACTTTCAAGTTCTGAGCTGCACCATCCAGATCCAGAAGACATGAGTGTGTTTGCTTTACGATCATGGTTGCAAGCAAGGAATTATCCTTGGAGAAAATTAAAAAGACTTCAATCTGTATCTTTGAGAAATTTGGTTAAAAGTTTCCAAGAAACGGAGAAAACAAACTAAAAAGATGATCATATTGGATACTGACAATCCGCAATACTTGGAAATTACAAAAAGAACAAAAGTGTTGAAGCCTCAGGAGATCAAACAAATGGCAATGAAATCATCTGCTCATGAAAGGAGAAAAGAATTAATGAAAATGTTTCCAGAATCGGAAAAGCAAGCTTATAAGGCTTCTGAGGAACAAATTCAAATTTTTGATAAATCAAGGTCAACAGGTGATTTGGTAAGGAATGTGCTACAAAAAGGTCAATCAGTTGCTGAATTGTTGAATGCAATGATTGCACCTGACTTCACAAATCAAGTAAAATCATAGCATGGAAGTATGATGAAGTGTTTGATGCATTTCTAATTAAAAGAGTGAATGCAATATGTGATGTTTATCATTTTTATGCTAGCATCATAAAACTTCCAGTGCAAGATCTTAAAGAGTTGAATAGATTGATGTTGATTAATCATTCAAATGCAAAAAGAGGACAAATGATGGTAGATTTGTTGAGAACAGGGTTGACCAGATCAAGCAATTTTTTGAAAACAAGATGTGAACAGGAAGATAAAGAATACTTTATGTCAATGAAGAAGAAAAGAAGTAAGACAGTTAATCAATCAGATGAAGATCACTTTATGATTGAATTTTATGACAAGTATGTAGAAAAAGTGACAACTCCTGGCTTAAAGATGATTGACGGAAATCAAAAGTCAAAACCAATTCAAAGATGGTTTTACAATTCAGAAACTTTTGAGCTTAAACTTGTGAGAAACTTAGAAGATTGGAATGAAGATATGATAACTTTGTTTGGAGCTTTTAAACTGAGGTTACTACACCCAAGTTACATTTCATTTCTATCTGTACAGAAGTTTGACAAGTTATCAAATGAGACAGCTAACAAGATAAGAAGTACTTTGTGTCAATTATCAATGTTATGAGTGCTGCCATGGAGAGAATTGCATTAAGAAAAGCTTTGGCGTATGCAAACATTGTGAAGAAAGATATTCCAGATATTGAGTTTATGAGAATATCAAGGAAAGGTGTGCTTGAATTGTATACAAAAGACTGCAGAATTCCAATTGAGCTATATGCTAATGTTGATATAGCATGTTTGTCAAAGAACACGTTGGAAAGAATGAAGCAGTTAGATATAAAAACCAATGAATCAAAACCAGAGCAAGCTGTTCTAGCAAAGAAATTCAAGTCAGCAATAGAGAATGCATTGAAAGAAACAGAGGTTACAAGAAGAAACTGATGTTCACTATTAAAGAAGAACCTGAAGAATTATTTGAAGATTGAAGATAAAAGAAGAAAAGAAAGGATGGAGCTTAACAAAAGACTGAAGACTATGTAAATCTTAGGGGGAGTATTGTTAGGTCCCTTAGAAGATTAACATTTAGTCTTTAGTGTCTAGTTTTGTATTTTATACTAGTATAGGGACTAGTTTTGTAAATTTTAGTTCTTAGGTTCTAGTATAAATAGCATAGACATAGTATAGATTGAAGTTTTTGTATGTTTTATGAGAACTGCTCTCTATCTTTTGTAATCGTCTTTTGCTATCAATGAAATATGAATTTTGTTGATTTTGCTTGATTTGATTACAATTGCTTGTATTTTGCTTTGAATTGTTCATATAATTGTTACAGATTGCTCTAATTGATCCTATCATGGTTCCTGAAGTACCCGACAACCCCCATCCGGAGGGTGGTGATGAGAGCGCAAATTGAGGGCCTCAGTGAGAGGTGGTGATTGAAGAAGTGATCAGTCATGCAGACAATCTACCGTCTGTGGTGACCGTAGTGATTAAGGCTGTGAGGATGGAGAAAGGAAAGAGGGAAACCGGCCTCGGGAGGTCGGGAGAAACGGAGACTGAGACGATTCCCTCGATAATGAGGAGGAGGAGGAGCCTGTGCAGGAGCCAGCAGGAGGCTGTAACTACGGGCATTTAAAGGTTGTAAGCCCCCTACTTTTGATGGAAAATGGCACTGCTACTGCTACTGCTCATCGATGGGTGAGGAAATAGAAGTTGTTCTGAATATCAGCGAGTGCCGGGAGACAAAGGTGAAGTTTGCTGCCCATTCTTTTGTGGACTCGACTTTATGCTGGTGGGACAACATAGTCCAAGTTGAGGGTAGCAGGGCCATTGGTGAATGAGATGGCGGAACTAAAGAAAGTTGGATTGAGGGTTTTGTCCTCACGGGAGATGGATAAGGTTGAGAGGGAGTTCCTGCAGCTAGAGGTGGGAACCATGACACAAACAATATACTACAAAGTTCAACGAGATGGCGCGTCTGGTGCCAGATCAGGTGACGCGTCTGTCTCGGAAGATCAAGAGGTACATTCAGGGCTTGCCGGTGGATGTTCGCAGGCATATGATCGTCACTCGGCCAAGCACGTTTAGGTCAACGGTCGATTTGGCAGGGAGGCTATACGATGAGCGGGGTGATGGTGACTGAAGCGAACAGGAAGGTTGGTGGTGATCGTAACTGGAATGGGAAAAGGGTTGGTCGGGGGATGCCTTGACGAGTAGTAAAAAGGCACGGGTGGATGACCACCGTGTGACCATATCAACTGCGGGGTCGAGGAGGTGTGGCAAGTGTGGTAGGGAGCATACGGGGGAATGTAGGTTGGGATTGACGTGTGCTTCAAATGCGGGAAGACGGGGCATATCGCAAAGGATTGCCTTGCGGGCAAATGTTTTAACTGTGGGGAAAGTGGTCATATGAGTAAAGATTGTAAGAAGTCAAGAGTCGAGGGTTCCGGGGTGAAGGAAGCCGGAGGAGAAGGACCAAGGGCGAGCACCAGGGCATTCACTATGACCCAGGAGGAAGCTAGGACGGACCCTGATGTTGTGTCCGTTACGTTTCTGGTAAACCAAACTTTAGCCTCTATGTTATTCGATTTAGGTGCCAGTAGAAGTTTTTTTCGGCTGCTTTCTGTGCTAAACTGCCTGTTAGTACTAGACGTGTTGATGCGCCATTTGATGTAGAAAATGCCATAGGTAAGTCTACCAGGATTTCGGAGATGATAGATAGTTGTGATGTGGAATTAGAGGGTCATAAATTTCCGGTTAGACCATTTGTGATGATCCTAGGTCGTTTCGATTTGGTTCTTGGGATGGATTGGTTGGCGGACTTCGAGGCAAATATAGTGTGTCGCAAGAAGATGATTCGTTTGATAGCACCTGACGGGAGTTCGGTAACTGTCTATGGGGATCGGGTCACGACGATCCCGAAAGTGATCTTAATGGCGGTGGCAGGAAAGTGTATGAGGTGTGGATGTAGCGCCTACTTGTGTTATGTGAAGGATGTGGAAACTCCAACACCACAGCTATCCGATGTTCCGGTTGTGTGTGACTTTCCAAATGTGTTCCCAGAAGAGTTATCAGGAGTGCCACCTGACTGAGAGATTGAGTTTCAGATTGATCTGATACCGGGTGCCCAACCCGTTGCCAAGCACTGTATCGGTAGGCTCCGACGGAGATGAAAGAGTTGATGGAGCAGTTGCAAGAGCTGCTTGATAAGGGGTTTATTGGACCGAATATCTCTCCTTTGGGTGCTCCGGTCTTATTCGTAAAGAAGAAGAATGGTAGTATGAGGATGTGTATAGATTACCGGGAGCTAAACAAGTTGACAATGAAGAATCGGTATCCGTTGCCGAGGATCGATGATTTGTTTGATCAGCTTCAAGGTGCCAGTTGGTTTTCAAGGATCGACCTTCGATCTGGCTACCATCAGCTAAAGGTGAAAGAGCATGATATTCCTCAAACAGCTTTTCGCACGCGCTATGGTCACTACGAGTTCCTCGTTATGTCTTTTGGTTTGACCAATGCGCCAGCTGCTTTTATAGATCTGATGAATCGAGTGTGTCGGCCGATGTTTGGATAAATCAGTGATTGTGTTTATTGATGATATCCTGATTTATTCGAAGAGCGAGATTGAGCATGCCGTCACATTCGGGAGGTTTTGGAGACGTTGAGAAAGGAGTTGTATGCGAAGTTCTCTAAGTGCGTGTTCTGGTTGCGCGAAGTTCAATTTTTGGGTCATGTGGTAATCCGGACGGGATTATGGTGGACCCGGCAAAAGTGGAGGCAGTGATGCAATGGAAGTCTCCCAAGACGCCATCCGAGATCCGTAGACTCTTAGGTTTGGCGGGCTATTACTGAAGATTCATTCAAGTCTTCTAAAAGATCGCTTCTCCACTAACCAAGTTGACCCGTAAGGATGTAAGGTTGTATGGGGTCAAGCTCAAGAGAATGCGCTCGAAGAATTGAAGACGAGATTGACTCAAGCTCATGTTTTGTCATTTCCCGATGGAAGTGAAGATCTGGTGGTTTATTCTGATGCTTCCTACTCGGGATTGGGGTGCATGTTAATGCAGAGAAGGAAGATTATAGCTTATGCATCCCGACAGTTGAAGGTTCATGAGGTTAACTATCCTACTCATGACTTGGAGCTAGCAGCAGTGGTATTTGATGGGTTTGTAAGAACACAAAACATAGTTTAACCTCTTAAACTTACTGAAAAGCAGTGGAATATTACTTTATAAACTTGATTATAAAGCTGAAAAACATGTTCTTAAGTGACCATATTTATGCATGAAACAAACCCATATATCAAAGGATCGTTATTATATGAATAAGCATGCTATGTATGCATAAATCAACATAATATGACAGCCACAAGGGGCTGCCATAATCTACCTTACTGCAGCTTATAGTCGACCAAAAGGTGGATGTTTGATGAAGATGGAGATGCCCAAAATCAGCCAAGACTCCAAGAAAAGGAGCCCTCAAGCTTGTATACCCCAAGCCTCCTTGCAAAGCACCTTCTTGTTAGGAAGATTCAACACCAAAACAACACAAAATAGCACTCCAAAACCTTCTAATGCTGCTGCCCCTAGCCGTAGCTTTTGTGAGAGAGAGAGGAGATTATTTTTGTGTTCTTGCATGTATGTGAGAAGTGAATGAGGAGTGCAAGACTTGTTTTAATGTGTGTGTTCCCAATAAATGAAAGATTCAACCAAAATTAAGGGGGGCGGCCAAAAAAGATATTCAAATGGGTTTCCCCATCTTAAACTCAACACACATTATTTTAAACTAGTCTTCTTATTAGTTTCACAATTAAACTTTTAATTGTATAAGATATGCACTCTTATTATTATTTGATATTATCCAACTTACTTGAATAATATTTCAAATATATTTGAACAAAATATGTTAATAAGTTGTTACTTTCCCATATGCAACCTATTTAGAAAACCCATTTTCTAAATTGGTGTAAATATTTAATTGCATGATCATATCATCAATTAAATATTAATTGGTGTTTGCTAAGCTTGTTATTGGGTATAACCCGACTTGGATCATGACGTACTAACCGCATCAATATTCTAAGTGTCTTGGGCATATAGAATCCTACAATCTCCCACTTGCCCAAGATTCATAGAAGATTGATGCAAGTAGTAAATACCACCTATCAACTGTTTACTACCCTTAATACGCATGACTTATGGCAATTCAATAACATCATCCCATTCAAGTACCCCACTTGAAATGATTTAGGTGAATCAATCATCTATCCTTTTGTTACAGATGTCATGTTAAATCCAAGGACACAGAATGATCATTCCTTGTTGATTTAACTTATCAGGCCTTAGACATCTAACTCTCAACGAATAAGAGGAACAAATTCCATCTTGACTACATACGTTTCTCATAAACACCTCATGTCATACCTGAACATACCCTTATATACTGTCCACTATTTCAGGACAGTAAAGAATTTAGCTCAAGGTATAATACTTGGTGAATATCAAAACCCAATATGTATCTTAGGTCGGAGGATACCAAATGATATTCTCCTTTACTCAAATTACTTATGATCAATCAATAAGATTCCATGTAGTAAAATTTGAGATGCGGATTAGTCCAATATTTGTATCCCACAAATATCTATGAACCTTGGTAGCAACCCATTGCTCTATATTCATCCTTATGAATATCAACCAATCCATGTTCATAATAATCTTACCTTCACACTTGTTCCCACAAGTCTGAACGATTACGGACATTTAGAGTAAACAATTTACTCATGGATTAAACATGCTAAATTGGAACATTAATTGAAACATTATAACCAATATTTTTATTCAAATAATAAAGAGTTCCACATATCTAAATACAAAATTTACAGATCAAATCCAATCACTAGAATATCGAAGTCCCATGGCACAAGTATGGCCTTCATGCTTTGCCTTTTCAAGGAGCTTCATGAGAGGATCCGCAATGTTTTGATCCGTGTGGACTTTGCGAATACATATCTTTCCCTTTTCAACTTCATCTCGTATGTAGTTGAATCTCCGCTCAATGTGCCTAGTCTTTTGATGAGCACGAGGTTCCTTGATTTGAGCAATCGCACCCTCGTTATCACAAAAGATCTCTAAGGGGTCCTGAATGGAAGGGACAACCCCTAGATCGGAAATGAATTTCTTCAACCATGCAGCTTCTTGAGCTGCCATTGACGCGGCGACGTATTCTGATTCTGTAGTTGATAGAGCCACCACATCCTATTTGGAGCTCTTCCAAGAGACCGCTCCTCCATTCAGAATGAAAATATATCCCGATTGTGACCGTGAATCATCACGATCGGTTTGGAAACTCGCATCCGTGTAACCTTTTACAATGAGTTCCTCATCACAAGATCCATAGATTAGGAACATATCTTTCGTCCTCCTTAGGTACTTAAGTATGTTCTTAACAGCCATCCAATGACTGTTTCCAGGATTTTGCTGGTATCGGCTTGTCATGCTTAATGCGCACGAAATGTCCGGTCGAGTGCATATCATTGCATACATGATGGATCCAATAGCAGATGCGTATGGGATTGCCTTCATGCTATCTTGCTTATCCTTTGAGCTAGGACATTGAGTCGTACTCAATATTATTCCTCTTTGAATAGGTACCGTACCTTTCTTAGAGTTCTCTATCTTGAACCTTTTCAAGATTTTATCAATGTATGCACTCTGATTTAAACCAATCAACCGCCTTGATCTATCCCTATAGAACTTTATTCCCAAAATGTAGGCGGCTTCACCAAGATCCTTAATGGAAAAACAACTTCCAAGCCAGTTTTTCACACCTTCCAAGGTTGGAATGTCATTTCCAAATAGTAGTTTGTCATCGACATACAATACTAGGAAGGTTATTATGCTCCCACTAGCCTTCTTAAACACACAAGCCTCATCAGTGTTTTTGATGAAGCCAAATTTCTTTACCTCCTCATCAAAACAGTGATTCCAGCTTCTCGATGCTTGTTTCAATCCATAGATTGATTTCTTTAACTTGCATACTTTATTAAGATGTTTTGGATCGACAAAACCTTCAGGCTGAACCATATAGACATCTTCCTCAAGATATCCATTTAGGAAAGCAGTTTTGACATCCATTTACCAAATCTCATAATCATAATGAGCAGCTATGGCAAACAATATCCTTATAGACTTTAGCATTGCAACAGGTGAAAAAGTTTCATCATAGTCAACCCCTTGAGTTTGAGTGAAACCCTTTGCTACAAGTCTAGATTTATAAGTATCCAAGTTTCCATGCATATTGGTTTTCTTCTTGAAAACCCACTTACTTCCAACTACCTTGGAATTAAGAGTTGGTACAACAAGTTCCCAAACTTGATTGTCATACATGGATTGCATCTCAACGTTCATGGCTTCAAGCCATTTGTCACAATCCGAATTGGACACTGCATTATGGTATGTGGTTGGTTCATCTGAATCTACCACATAGCATCCATCCATGAAAAATATGTATCTTTCATGTGGATTACTAGTTCTACCACTTCTGCGAACATTTTGTGTGTATTGATCAACCGCTTGATCATCCTCAACATCCGCATGTTGAGTGCTAGTTTCAACCAAACGTGCATCGGGTTGTGGTTCTTGATCTTCCTCAAGATCCACTGTTCTACTGCTAGTTCCTTCCATAAGGAACTTTGCTTCTAAGAACTCACCCTTTCTGGCAACAAACACCTTTTGTTCCAGTGGATCATAGAATTAATATCCCATAGAATCTCTAGGATGTCCAACAAAAATACACTTGGTGGATCGGACTGCCAATTTGTTTGGGGTGGGAGTCTTAACATAAGCCTTACAACCCTAGACCCTTAAGTATGATAGGGGTGGAACTCTTCCATGCCATATCACAAAAGGTGTCCTTTCCACCTTTTTGGTTGGGGCCATATTTAGTACACGGGCCGCGGAGAGCAAAGCGAAACCCCAAAATGATAGAGGCAATGAGCTTCTAGCCATCATAGATCGCACCATATCCAATAGGGTTCGATTCCTCTTCTCAGACACACCATTATGTTGTGGTGTTCCAGGTGGAGTGAGTTATGAGACAATCCCACAACTCCTAAGATGATCTTGAAAGGCATAACTTAGGTATTCACCTCCACTATTGGTACGGAGAACTTTAATTGACTTGTTGAGTTGATTTTCTACTTCATTCTTGAAGATTTTGAACGTTTCAAAAGCTTCATCTTTGTGCCTTAATAAGTACACATATCCATAGCGACTATAATCGTCGCTAAAGGTAATGAAGTATCTTTCACCATTCCTAGCCATTGGCTTAAAAGGACCACATACATCCGAATGTATGATTCCTAATAAATCTTTTGCCCTTTCGTTAGTTCCACTAAAGGGTGCCTTGGTCATTTTTCCTTGTAAACAAGATTCGCATACATCAAATGAATCACATTCATTTGTTTTTAAAAGACCATTATTTTGAAGTGTTTGTATACGTTTCTTGTTTATATGACCAAGACGACAATGCCAAAGATAGGTATCACTCAAATCCAACTTGAGTTTCTTGGTGTTAGTTTGGTACAATGAACTATTTAAAGCATTTTCATGAACCAATTCATAAATACCATTAATGGGAATAGCTTTAAAATAGAACATATCATTTAAAGAAACATGAATATCATTTTCAACAAAGATAATACATAATCATAATGTCTTAATTGGGATACAGAAATAATGTTCCTAGTCAAACTAGGAGCATACAAAACATTCTTCAAAATTACATCCAAGCCACTAGGAATTTTTAGGATGTAGTCCCCACGAGCTTCAACTAAGACTTTAGTTCCATTGCCCATAAAGAGGCTAACATCCCCTTGATTGAAGTCCCTACTTCTTGTGAACCCCTACAACAAATTGCAAATATGAGTTCCACATCCGATATCCAATACCCATATGCTAGAAGATGTAACATTGAGATCAATAGGAATCATGTATATTGTACCTGAGGTCTGCCCGGCATCCCTCTTTGCTTTCAACTCTTAGAGATGGACATGACAATTTCTTGCCCAATGTCCAATCTCCCCACCCTTGAAACATGGGTCATTAGTAGCAACCTTTTGCTTCTTCTCTTGAGGTTTGGGTGTCACCCTTGCCACCCCTTTCCCCTTTCCCCAAACGGGTCCCTTACCCTTGGCAACTTTTGCCTTGGGTGCGGGATGAGGCCTTTTATTGTTCCCACCTTCATTGATGGTGAGAACGGGTAAAACCTTTTTACCCATGGCCGCCTTGGCCGTTTTAAGCATTGAGTGAAGCTCACCAATGCTCTTGTCTCATGCATTCATGTTGTAATTCAACACAAATGTCTTGAACTTTTTGGTAAGGCCATTTAGGATCAAATCCGTGGCTAATTCCTTCGAGACGGGACAATTAAGCCTCTCAAGGCGGTCAATATGACTTTTCATCTTAAGTACATTAGATGAAACAGATTGGTTGTCGTCCATACGACATGCATGGAGTGCTCGAACTGTTTCGCAGCGCTCAACCCTTGCTTGCTGTTGGAACGTTTCCTTCAGCTGGGTTATCATGTCATAAGCTCCGTGATGTTCATACTCCTTTTGGAGATCCGGAGTCATGCTCGCTAGCATGAGATCACTTGGACGGAGTCCTTAGTGTACTTCAACCAATCATTGTAGGCCTCCTCATCATCCTCAGTAGGTTGATCGGGGATAGGGTCGTCTAAAACATATGATCTTCTCTCTTGCTTGAGAATGATTCTCAAGTTTTGATACCAATTAATGAAATTATTATGATTTAGACGTTCCTTTTGGAGGATCGCTCGTAATGATTGGGTGGACGCGGATGAGTTATCATGACTGTCATTATTGGTGGCCATCTACAAAATTTAACAAAGATCTATTTTAGTATTTTTGATATAGCTATTTTTTAATAATTAATACCTTTTAAGGTCATTTTCATATTATAATCTAGAACCCAACATTATTTAAATTATGGTTAGGTGACCTTTATCCCACGATTTAAATTAATAAGGTGGTCAATGATTGACGGTTGCAACCATTTGCAACTTCTAGAGGTATGGGATCGACTTTAAACATCATATGTAAAGTCGGCATGTTAATCCCATCAACACCATTTGGAAACCATATTGTAGGTGATCCATTTAACATGGTTTGCAAATCAAGTTACCCTACTTGCACTCACGTGTGAGTTTACCAACATAAGTGGTTAGGTGACCTTTATCCCACCAATGTGGTATCCCTACCTTAAGTCACAAGTTCCCTCTAAATGGTTAGGCGACCTTTATCCCATTAAGAGTTTCCAAATGACTCAAGTGTTGTGCAAAAGGACGGTGTTAAACTTGTTTGTCAAATGTTTAGAGATTTCATAATTCTGGTTTAGAAAACTCTGTACTTGTATTTGCAAGCTTTCAAATACAAGATACCCTATGGTCCTTCTAATAAAACCCATTTTATTATGTAATCATTAATCCTTTTAATAACCATTTATTAACACTTAATGATTAAGAACCATTTTTATATTAGCTTGTTAAGATCATTTTTATTAAGATTGTTTATCATAATCAAACAAGCATAATATAAACAACCACAATGTGCATAATCATAGCCACTATTGTGACCACACCTGTTTGCCATCACAAGTGTGGTCATTTGGTCTTTCCTAAGGGTTGAATACAACACAAAATTGAGGTCTTCGACCCCCACCTGAACTTGCATCCATATGCTTCAAGTCCTTCTTTTGTGTCTTCCTCTTGTGTTTCCTTCTCGAGCATCTTCTTTTACAAAATATATATCCTAATACATATTTTCTAGTAAAAGAAAATTACTCCTAATATATTATTACATCCCAATGTATAAATAGACAAAATACATTTTTAAACAAAGCACAAATTAATATACAACCCCATTGAATGAATATAATCAAATAAATACATTCAATCCAAACCAAACAACACAAGGTCTAAGCTAGGTTATGCACTTTCATATGAACAATCATAAACATCATTCAACAAACAAAATAAACCCCATCAAACCCCAAATTTTCAGCCAACATAAACTGAAAATTAGAGTTTGTTTGTCCAAACAAACAACCAAACATATCAACCAATTGACATTCCTATCTTTCAAAGTTTAATCATAAGCATGAAGATATAATTTTGAAAGACATGGGTTTATTGAATCAACCAAAATCATTATGAGTTGATAATCATCCTTTAAGACCGATTTTAAAGGACAAGAACAAGCAAGCTTTCCACATAACCGGCTCTTGATGCCATTGATGGGTTTGTAAGAACACAAAACATAGTTTAACCTCTTAAACTTACTGAAAACATAGGGGAATAATTACTTTATAAACTTGATTATAAAGCTGAAAAACATGTTCTTAAGTGACCATATTTATGTATGAAACAAACCCATATATCAAAGGATCATTATTATATGAATAAGCATGCTATGTATGCATAAATCAATATAATATGACAGCCACAAGGGGCTGCCATAATCTACCTTACTGCAGCTTATAGTCGACCAAAAGGTGGATGTTTGATGAAGATGGAGATGCCCAAATCAGCCAAGACTCCAAGAAAAGGAGCCCTCAAGCTTGTATACCCCAAGCCTCCTTGCAAAGCACCTTCTTGTTAGGAAGATTCAACACCAAAACAACACAAAATAGCACTCCAAAACCTTCTAATGCTGCTGCTCCTCGCCGTAGCTTTGTGAGAGAGAGAGAGAGGAGATTATTTTTGTGTTCTTGCATGTATTGTGAGAAGTGAATGAGGAGTGCAAGACTTGTTTTAATGTTGTGTTCCCAATAAAATGAAAGAACCATCCAAAATTAGGGGGGCCGGCCAAAAAAGATATTCAAATGGGTTTCCCCTCTTAAACTCAACACACATTATTTTTAAACTAGTCTTCTTATTAGTTTCACAATTAACCTTTTAATTGTATAAGATATGCACTCTTATTATTATTTGATATTTTTCAACTTACTTGAATAATATTTCAAATAATATATTTGAACAAAATATGCTAATAAGTTGTTCCTTTCTAATATGCAACTTATTTAGAAAACCCATTTTCTAAATTGGTGTAAATATTTAATTGCATGATCATATCATCAATTAAATATTAATTGGTGTTTGCTAACCTTGTTATTCGGTATAACCCGACTTGGATCGTAACGTACTAACCGCATCAATATTCTACGTGTCTTGGGCATATAGAATCCTACAATGATGGGTTTGTAAGAACACAAAACATAGTTTAACCTCTTAAACTTACTGAAAACACAGTGGAATAATTACTTTATAAACTTGATTATAAAGCTGAAAAACATGTTCTTAAGTAACCATATTTATGTATGAAACAAACCCATATATCAAAGGATCATTTTTATATGAATAAGAATGCTATGTATGCATAAATCAACATAATATGACAGCCACAAGGGGCTGCCATAATCTACCTTACTGCAGCTTATAGTCGACCAAAAGGTGGATGTTTGATGAAGATGGAGATGCCCAAAATCAGCCAAGACTCCAAGAAAAGGAGCCCTCAAGCTTGTATACCCCAAGCCTCCTTGCAAAGCACCTTCTTGTTAGGAAGATTCAACACCAAAACAACACAAAATAGCACTCCAAAACCTTCTAATGCTGCTGCTCCTCGCCGTAGCTTTTGTGAGAGAGAGAGAGGAGATTATTTTTGTGTTCTTGCATGTATTATGAGAAGTGAATGAGGAGTGCAAGACTTGTTTTAATGTTGTGTTCCCAATAAAATGAAAGAACCAACCAAAATTAAGGGGGGCCGGCCAAAAAAGATATTCAAATGGGTTTCCCCCTCTTAAACTCAACACACATTATTTTTAAACTAGTCTTCTTATTAGTTTCACAATTAACCTTTTAATTGTATAAGATATGCACTCTTATTATTATTTGATATTATCCAACTTACTTGAATAATATTTCAAATAATATATTTGAACAAAATATGTTAATAAGTTGTTCCTTTCTCATATGCAACTTATTTAGAAAACCCATTTTCTAAATTGGTGTAAATATTTAATTGTGTGATCACATCATCAATTAAATGTTAATTGGTGTTTGCTAACCTTGTTATTTGGTATAACCCAACTTGGATCATAACGTACTAACCGCATCAATATTCTACGTGTCTTGGGCATATAGAATCCTACAATGATGGGTTTGTAAGAACACAAAACATAGTTTAACCTCTTAAACTTACTGAAAACACAGTGGAATAATTACTTTATAAACTTGATTATAAGCTGAAAAACATGTTCTTAAGTGACCATATTTATGTATGAAACAAACCCATATATCAAAGGATCATTTTTATATGAATAAGCATGCTATGTATGCATAAATCAACATAATATGACAGCCACAAGGGGCTGCCATAATCTACCTTACTGCAGCTTATAGTCGACCAAAAGGTGGATGTTTGATGAAGACGGAGATGCCCAAAATCAGCCAAGACTCCAAGAAAAGGAGCCCTCAAGCTTGTATACCCCAAGCCTCCTTGCAAAGCACCTTCTTGTTAGGAAGATTCAACACCAAAACAACACAAAATAGCACTCCAAAACCTTCCAATGCTACTGCCGCTGGCCGTAGCTTTTGTGAGAGAGAGAGGAGATTATTTTTGTGTTCTTGCATGTATGGAGAGAAGTGAATGAGGAGTGCAAGACTTGTTTTAATGTGTATGTTCCCAATAAAATGAGAGAACCAACCAAAATTAGGGGGGGCGGCCAAAAAGATATTCAAATGGGTTTCCCCCACTTAAACTCAACACACATTATTTTTTAAACTAGTCTTCTTATTAGTTTCATAATTAACCTTTTAATTGTATAAGATATGCACTCTTATTATTATTTGATATTATCCAACTTACTTGAATAATATTTCAAATAATATATTTGAACAAAATATGTTAATAAGTTGTTCCTTCTCATATGCAAATTACTTAGAAAACTCATTTTCTAAATTGGTGTAAATATTTAATTGCATGATCATATCATCAATTAAATATTAATTGGTGTTTGCTAAACTTGTTATTGGGTATAAACCGACTTGGATCATGACGTACTAACCGCATCAATATGCTACGTGTCTTGGGCATATAGAATCCTACAATCTCCCACTTGCCCAAGATTAATAGAAGATTGATGCAAGCAGTAAATACCGCCTAACAATGGCTTACTACCCTTAATACGCATGACCTATGGCCATTCAATAACATCATCCCATTCAAGTACCCCACTTGAAATGATTTAGGTGAATCAATCATCTATCCTTTTGTTGCAGGTGTCATGTTAAATCCAAGGACACAGAATGATCATTCCCTGTTGATTTAACTTAATTAGGCCTTAGACATCTTGCTCTCAACAAATAAGAGGAACAAATTCCATCTTGATTACATACGTTTCTCACAAACACCTCGTGTCATACCTGAACATACCCTTATGTACTGTCCATTATTTCAGGACAGTGAAGAGTTAGCTCAAGGTATAAAACTTAGTGAATATCAAAACCCAATATGTATCTCAGGTCGAAGGATACCAAATGATATTCTCCTTTACTCAAATTTACTTATGATCAATCAATAAGATTCTATGTAGTAAAGTTTGAGATGCAGGTTAGTCCAATATTTGTATCCCACAAATATCTGTGAACCTTGGTAGCAACCTATTGCTCTATATTCATCCTTATGAATATCAACGAATCCAAGTTCATAATAATCTTACCCTCACACTTGTTCCCACAATTATGAACGACTACGGACATTTAGAGCAAACAATTTACTCATGGATTAAACATACTATTTGGAAATGACATTCCAACCTTCGAAGGTGTAAAAACCTGGCTTGGAAGTTCTTTTTCCATTAGGGATCTTGGTGAAGCCGCCTATATTCTGGGAATAAAGATCTATATGGATAGATCAAGGCGGTTGATTGGTTTAAATCAAAGTGCATACATTGATAAAATCTTGAAAAGGTTCAAGATGGAGAACTCTAAGAAAGGTACCGTACCTATTCAAAGAGGAATGATATTGAGTACGACTCAATGTCCTAGCTCAAGGGATGAGCAAGATAAAATGAAGGCAATCCCATACGCATCTGCTATTGGATCCATCATGTATGCGAGGATATGCACACGACCGGACGTGTCATGCGCCTTAAGCATGACGAGCCGATACCAGCAAAATCCTAGAAACAGTCATTGGATGGCTGTTAAGATCATACTTAAGTACCTAAGGAGGACAAGAGATATGTTCCTAATCTATGGATCTGGTGATGAGGAACTCGTTGTAAAAGGTTACACGGATGCGAGTTCCAAACCGATCGTGATGATTCACGATCATAATCGTGATACATTTTCATTCTGAATGGTGGAGCGGTCTCTTGGAAGAGCTCCAAACAGGATGTGGTGGCCCTATCAAATACAGAATCTGAATATGTCGCCGCCTCATTGGCAGCTCAAGAAGCTGCATGGTTGAAGAAATTCATTGCCGATCTAGGGGTTGTCCCTTCCATTCAGGACCCCCTAGAGATCTTTTGTGATAACGAGGGTGCGATTGCTCAAATCAAGGAACCTCGTGCTCATCAAAAGACTAGGCACATTGAGTGGAGATTCAACTACATACGAGATAAAGTTGAAAAGGGAAAGATATGTATTCGCAAAGTTCACACGGATCAAAACATTGCAGATCCTCTCACGAGGCTCCTTGAAAAGGCAAAGCATGAAGGTCATACTTGTGCCATGGGACTTTGATTTTCTAGTGATTGGATTTGATTGCGTTAAAGATTTGGAGGCACTACCTGTACGGGACAAAGTGCACCATATTCACTCACCATAAGAGCTTGAAGTATTTCTTTGAGCAGAAAGACTTGAACATGAAGAAGAGAAGATGGTTAGAGCTCCTAAAGGATTTTGATTGTGAGATCCATTATCATCCAGGCAAAGCCAACGTGGTGGCAGATGCCCTTAGCCGAAAGGAAAGACCCGAGCCGATTTGGGTGAAGGCGTACCAGCTGATCATGACCTCTGATGTGATGAAGAAAATCAAGGAGTTTCAAGATGAGGCCTTAAAATAAGATCGTCTTAAATCTGAAGGGATGAGAGGTCTTGTTGCAGAATTGGGTGAAAACACACTCGGTGTTAAAAACCGATTCGGGCGGATGTGGATTCCTCGACTTAGGGATCTACGGGTGAAGATTATGGACGAAGCTCATAAGACTCGATACTCTATTCATACTGGTGCTACAAAGATGTACCATGACATGAAGAAAGACTATTGGTGGCTGGGTATGAAGCGTGATGTGGTGGAGTATGTGAGTAAATGCCTTAGTTGTTTACAAGTGAAGACTGAGCATCAAAAGCCGTATGGGAAGATCCAACCTTTGGATATACCTGAATGGAAGTGGGAACACATCACCATGGATTTCATTATGAAGCTGCCGTGCACTCCGAAGGGGTATGATGCTAAATGGGTGATTTTTGACCGCTTGACGAAGAGTGCTAACTTCCTACCGATGAGTGAGACATATTCATCCGAGAGGTTGGCGAATCTTTTCATTAAGGAGATTGTGACTCGTCACGGTGTGCCGGTTTCTATTGTGTCTGATCATGACACCCGGTTTACATCCAAATTCTGGAAGAAATTCCCCGACGCCATGGGGACGAGGTTACATATCAGCACGGCTTACCATCCCCAGACTGATGGTCAGTCAGAAAGGACCATTCAGACATTGGAGGACACGCTTCGGGCATGTGTGATTGATTTTGGGGGAAGTTGGGATGACCACTTACTATTAGCTGAATTCTCATACAACAACAGCTATCATGCTAGCATTGGCATGCCACCGTATGAGATGCTATACGGTAGGAGATGCAGAACACCCGTTTGTTGGGGTGATATTGGTCATAAAGAATTAGGGAGCGTCGAGGTGATCGAGGCTATGACTGAAAAGCTTAAAAGGATCAGGGCCTTCATGAAGGCAGCCAAAGATAGACAGAAGTCGTATGCTGATAAACGACGTAGACCGATTTAGTTCCAGGTGGGTGACCGGGTAATGTTGAAGGTCTCACCTTGGAAGGGTATCATTCGGTTCAGAAAGCGGGGCAAGTTGAGCCCGAGATACATAGGCCCTTTCCGAATCATTGCTCGAGTAGGAGAGGTGGCCTATAGGTTGGAGTTACCAGATGAGTTAAGTGGAATTCACTTGACATTTCACGTATCTCATCTAAGGAAGTGTATGGCGGATGAAGATCTGATTGTTCCACTGGATGATATCGAGGTGGACGAATGGCTCAATAAGTGGAACAACCAGTGTCGATCATCGATTGAAAAGAGAAGAGACTGAGAAATAAAGTGGTTCCTCTTGTGCGTGTACAGTGGAAGCACAGGAAGGGATCCGAGTCAACGTGGGAGACTGAAGAGGAAATAAGATAGCATTACCCACGTTTGTTTAAGGAATAACAGGTTTCGGGGACGAAACCTATTTAATGGGGGTGGACTTGTAACACCCGGTTATTTATCTATTTTGAAAATGACGAAAGAAGAAAAGAAATAAAGTCCAAAGTTGGGGGACCAGACTTGCCAACGCATAAAAGTTGGGCAAATGGGGACATATTAAGGAGAGGGCAGCCCTTACCCTCTCCCCACACCCATATAACTCAGCCAAAAGAGAGAAAGAAGAGAGAAAACGGAGAAGAGAAGAAGAAAGCTTGGTTCAAGCGGGTTCAAGTGAGCAAAATCGTCATGTACTTCTTCTTCTTGTAGTTTGTGTGAGTTCTAGGACCCCTATTTTACTTGTTTTCAACAGATTTGGGGCTGGAACACATAGCAAACCCGTTTTTGTATGTGTGTGTGTTTGACCCATTTGGGTGTGATTGTGTTTGATGCGTTTGGAGTATGTTCTTGGGCTTATGTGTGCTTGAATGGTGTTATAGTATGCATTCCTAAGATTTAGGATGGTTGATTTGGGGTTAGAATGGGTTTGGATGAGCTTGGAGATCGAAAATGGCAGATTGGGTTCGGGAGGACTGCATTCTACATCAGTTAGGGCTGGGCGACCGACTGGAGGCCATACGGCCGACTGGAGGGCGATTGGGGTTCAGTCACACGATTGAGGTTCAGTCGCACAACTGGGGGTCCAGTCGCATGGGGAGTCATACGACTGAGAGTCCAGTCGCATAGATGCTCATTCGTATGAGGTCTATTCGCATGAGGTCCATTCGCATAGTGTCCATTCGCACGATTAAGAGTCAATTCGCACGATCGAGAGTCCATTCACACGATTGGGTGTTCAATCGCATCGGTGTTCATCCGTATAGGTCCAATCACATGATGTTCAGTCGCATGGAGGCCATGCGACTGAAGGGTGCCCATACGCCCAAATAGGGCTATTGTACCCGAGGAGGAACATAGTTAAAGTACTGACTTTCGGGGGAAAGTGCAGATGTAAGTTTTGACGTGGAAGTTCACGTAGGTACACGTAAGATGACCGTGGGGATCTTAGAAGTTATGTAGGGCATGATAATGATGATGTTGAATGTTTATGCATGATGTATGTTATGTATCTATGATGATGCCCTGTATAGCAATGCTATAGTGTATGTTGATGTTCCTTATTGTGATGTATGTTTATCTTTCCCGTGGCTTTACGTGTTATGTTAATGAATGAAATGAAAGTATTATGTAACGTAAAGTGAAAGATAATGAAAGAGGAACATGATGAATGAATGCATGGATCAATAAATGATGAAAGTAATGAAAGTCTTGCGCGCATTGGATATCGGGACACGCCAATTAAGGTGTTAGCCCAATGGTGTGTGGGTTCGCTACCCCGGGAGGATGCACATCGGGGTCTTTCTTTGTGATCGACCATTATTATAGAACCTCTACCGCTAATCCCTAGTACTACGGCACCACGTTTAGTTGTCTCTTCATAGACTTCGGCCCAGTAGCTAAATAGTTCGGGGTGTAGCATATGGTATTGGTATGGAAGATATCTGGCGCGCAAGAAAAGATGTAATGATGAATGAACGAATAGAGAAGATAATAATGATATTATCTACGTGTACGTATGATGTGTGATGGCATGAAAGTAAAGAACAGGTTTTAATGAAAGTAAAGTATGTTTTAATATAAAACTAGAACTCACTCAGCAACGCTGACTTTTTATGTGTTTCCAATTGGCAGGTAAGGTTGCTGAGGATGGCACGAGGCGGCTACTCAGCTATTTTTGGATGGCATTCTTTTGTTTAATGCTTTTGTATTGTAATGCGAACAAACGATGTTTTGTAATGAATGTTGTATTACTTTGCAAAAGTGTTTTATTAAAGGAAATGAAATGTTTTATTTAAAAGTTTCCGCTGGAATGTTTATAATGTTAATGAAATTATATGTTTTATGTGCGATGAATGACCAGCTGTGAGGTGCCCGAGAATGGGGCCTTACATTATTTCAGAGTAGTGAAGAACTAGCTCAAGGTATGACACATTGGTGAATATCAAAACCCAATATGTATCTCAGGTCGGAAGATACCAAATGATATTCTCCTTTACTCAAATTTACTTATGATCAATCTAAAAGATTCCATGTAGTAAAATTTAAGACGCGGGTCAGTCCAATATTTGTATCCCATGAATATCTATGAACCTTGGCAGCAACCAATTGCTCTATATTCATGCCTTATGAATATCCACCAATCCATGTTCATAATAGTCTTACGTTCATATTTGCTCCCACAAACATGATCGACTATGGACATTTAGAATAATTAACATATTCATGGATGTATACATGCTAAAATTAACATAACTCAAAATATCACAAATATATATGAAAAAGTTAAATATTACATTGTTCCAAGCTTTTAAATACTAAACAGGTTAATTCCAATCACTAGAATATCGAAGTCCTAAGGCACAAGTATGACCTTCATGCTTTGCCATATTAAGGAGCTTCGTGAGTGGATCCATAATGTTTTGATCGGTGTGAACTTTACGAATACATATTTTTCCCTTTACAACTTCATCCCTGATGTAGTTGAATCACCGCTCAATATGTCTAGTCTTTTGATGTGCACGAGGTTCCTTGATTTATGCAATTGCACCCTCGTTATCACAAAAGATTTCTAGGGGGTCTTAAATGGTAGAGACCACCCCTAGATCGATGATAAATTTCTTTATCCATGCAGCTTCCTGAGCTGCTAATGAGGCGGCTATGTATTCGGATTCTGTAGTGGACAATGCTACCACGTCTTGTTTTGAACTCTTCCAGGACACTGCTCCTCCATTCATAATGAAGACATACCCCGACTATGATCCAGAATCATCTTGATCAGTTTGGAAACTCGCATCCGTGTAACCCTTTACAACGAGCTCCTCTTCATCAGATCTGTATATTAGAAACATATCCTTAGTCCTCCTAAGGTATTTCAATATATTTTTAACAGCCACCCAATGGCTATTACCTGGATTCTGCTGATATCTGCTTGTCATGCTTAACGCGCATGTCATGTCCGATCTAGTGCATATCATCGTATACATGATGGATCCTATAGCAGACGCATATAGGATGTCCTTCATTTGATCTTGCTCATCCTTTGAGCTTGGACATTGAGATGTACTCAATATTGTCCCTCTTTGAATAGGTACCATACCTTTCTTAGAGTTTTCCATCTTGAACATTTTCAAGATTTTATCAATATACGCACTTTGATTTAGACCTATCAACCGCCTCGATCTATCCCTATAGATCTTTATTCCTAAAATATAGGCGACTTCACCGAGATCTTTTATGGAAAAACAACTTTCAAGCCAGGTTTTAACACCTTCCATGGTTGGAATATCATTTTCAAATAGTAGTATGTCATCAAAATACAATACTAAGAATGTAATTATGCTCCCACTATCCTTTTTATACACACAAGCCTCATCAGCATTCTTGATGAAACCAAATTTCTTGATTTCCTCATCAAAACGATGATTCCAACTTATTGATGCTTGTTTCAATCCATAGATTGATCTTTTTAACTTGCATGCTTTATTAGGATGTTTTGGATCGATAAAACCATCAGGCTGAACCATATGGACAGTCTCTTCGAGATGTCCATTAAGAAAAGAGGTTTTGACATCCAATTGCCAAATCCCATAGTCATAATGAGCAGCTATGGCAAACAATATCCTAATTGACTTTAGCATTGCCACAGGCGAGACGGTTTCATCATAATCAACCCATTGAGTTTGAGTGAAATCTTTTGCTACAATTCTTGCCTTGTAAGTATCCAAGTTTCCATGCATGTCTGTTTTCTTCTTGAAAACCCACTTGCATCCAACCGGTTTGTCAATCATGGATTGCATCTCTACGTTCATGGCTTCCAGCCATTTGTCACAATCTGAATTGGACATTGCATCATGGAATGTAGTATGCTCATCGGAGTCAACCACATAGCATCCATTCATGAAAAATCCATATCTTTCAGGTGGAATGCTAACTCTACCGGATTTGCGAACGTTTTGGGTGTATCGATCAACCTCTTGATCATCATCAACAACCTCCTGTTGATTGCTAGTGTCAACCAAATGTGTATCGGCTTGTGGATCTTAATCCTCATCAAATTCCACTATTCTATACGTCATTCCTTCCATAAGGAACTTGGCTTCCAAGAACTCTGCCTTTCCAGCAATAAATACATTTTGCTCTGTTGGATCAAAGAAGTAGTATCCAATACAGTCTTTGGGATATCCAACAAATATACACTTAGTAGATCGACTTTCCAACTTGTTTTGGGTGTTTTGCTTAACATAAGCTTCACAACCCCATACCTTTAAATATGATAGCGATGGAACTCTTCCATGCCATATTTCAAAAGGTGTCGAATCCACTTTCTTGGTCGGGGCCATATTCAAACTACGAGCCGCGGAGAGTAATGCGAAACCCCAAAATGATAGAGGTAGTGAGCTTACAGCCATCATAGATCGCACCATATCTAATAGGGTTCGGTTTCTCTTTTCGGACACACCATTATGTTATGGTGTTCCAGGTGGAGTAAGTTGTGAAATGATCCCACAACTTCTTAGATGATCCAGAAAAGCCTCACTTAGATATACACCTCCTCTATCTGAACGAAGAACTTTGATAGTTTTGTTGAGTTGATTTTCTACTTCATTCTTGAAGTTTTGAACATTTCAAAAGCTTCATGTTTATGTGCCATCAAGTACACATAACCATAGCGACTATAATCGTCGGTAAAGGTAATGAAGTATCTTTCACCATTTCTAGTCATTGTCTTAAAAGGACCACATACATCCGAGTGTATGATTCCCAATAAGTCTTTTGCCCTCTCGTTAGTACCACTAAAGGGCGACTTGTTCATCTTACCTTGTAAACAAGATTCACACTTATCAAATGAACCATTTTTATTTGTTTTCAAAAGGCCATTCTTTTGAAGTGGTTGAATCCGATTCTTGTTTATATGACCAAGACGACAATGCCAAAGATAAGAATCACTTAAATCCATTTTAAGTTTCTTGGTGCTTGTTTGGTATAATGAGTTATTATCGGATGTATCATCATGAACCAATTCATAGATACCATTAAAAGGCATAGCCTTGAAATAAAAAACATCATCCATACAAACATAAATACCATTGTTTACAAACTTTAAATCATAACCACATTGTTTTAAAATGGAAACAGAAATTATGTTCCTAGTCAAACTAGGAGCATACAAAATGTTCTTAAGAACAACTTCCAAACCATTTGAAAGTTTCAAAATGTATTCTCCCTGGGCTTCGACATCAACTTTTGCTCCGTTGCCCATGTAGAGACTTGTGTCTCCCTTCTTGAAGTGCTTATTTCTTTTGAACCCCTGCAACAAATTGCAAATATGAGTTCCACATCCGGTATCCAATACCCATCTATTTGAAGAAATAACATTTAAACCAATGTGAATCATAAAATTTGTACCTGAGTTTTGCCAAGCATCCCTCTTGTTTCTCAACTGTTTGAGGTAGGTTGGACAATTTCTTTTCCAATGTCCTATCTCACCATACTCAAAGCATGGATCGTTCTCCGTTACCTTAGGCTTCTTAAGCTTAGGCTTTAGAGGTTCCGCTCTAACCTTCCCTTTCCCCTTCCCTTTGACGTACCCCTTTCCTTTGGCAACATTTGCCATGGGATCAGGGAATGGCCTTTTCTTATAGCCTCCCTCATTGATTGAGAGAATAGGTAGAACCTTTCTACCCATCCCCGCCTCAGCTGTTTTGAGCATTGCGTGAAGCTCACCAATGCTCTTGTCCCATCCGTTCATATTGTAATTCATTATGAACGTCTCAAACTTTTTAGTTAGCCCATTAAGGATCAAATCCGTGGCCAACTCCTTAGAGATGGGATAGTTAAGCCTCTCTAGGTGATCAATGTGGCTTTTCATCTTGAGTACATAAGATGATACCGGTTGGGTTTCTTCCATATGACACGCATGAAGCGCTCGAACCGTTTCAAAGTGCTCTACCCTAGCTTGTTGAAGGAACATTTCCTTCAACTGGGTAATCATGTCATATGCCCCATAATGCTCCAAATCCTTTTGGAGTTCAGGAATCATAGTTCCCAACATGAGGCAAGAAACTTGCATGGAATCCTCAGTGTACTGAAGCCAATCGTTATAGGCCTCAACATCCTTAGGGTCGGGTTGGTCAGGAATGGGATCATCAAGGACATAGGCCTTTTTCTCTTGCTTGAGAACAATTCTCAAGTTACGAAACCAGTCCATAAAATTATTGTGGTTAAGATGATCCCTCTCTAAGATGGTTCTCAGTGATAGGGTATGGATGGTCGGGGTGGTAGCGTTATTGTTTGCGGCCATTTCTACAAAATTTACAAAGTTCTTATTAGTATTTCTGAAAATTTTCATTTTAATCATTAATACGCTTTTTATGTCTCTTAGACAATTAATAATTAAAATCTAGAATCCAACGTTACTTTTAAATGATGGTTAGGTGACCTTTATCCCATTATTTAAATTAACAAAGTAGTCAATATTTTACAATTGCAACCTATTGCAATTTCTAGCTTTATGAGATCAGTTTAAACATCTTATGTTTAGTTGGCATGTAAAATCCCATCAACACCATTGTTCGGTGACCCTATGCACATGGTTCCAATTCAAGTCGTCCAACTTACACACACGTGTGAGTTTACACATACAAGTGGTTAGGTGACCCTGTCCCACAATACGTTAAGCCCACCTCAAACACACAAGTTCCCTAGAAGTGCTTAGGTGACCTTTATCCCAGAAATAGTTTACAAGTGATTTAAGTGTGGTGTAAAAGGATGGTGTTTAACTCGTTTCAAAGGAATTTTAGTTTTCATTAATTCTAGTTGTGAAAACTCTATGTACCTTGTATTCACATGCTTTCAAATACATGGTACCTACGGTTCCCCTTTTTTAATAAAACCTCTTTTATTTGAAACCATTAATCCTTTTAATAACCTTTTATTAGTCACTTAATGATAAGAAACCAAAAATTCAGCTTGTTAAGATTATTTATTTAGATTGTTAAGCATATCCATATATCAAACAATCAACATAAAATGGATAATCAAACAAGCATATATAAAACAACCATATGTGCATGATCATAGCCACTTAGGTGACCAACTTGTTTGCCATCACAAGGGTGGTCATAAGGTCTTTTCTAAGGGTTAAACACAACACAAAAGATGAGATCTCCAAAGACCCCCACTTGAAATTGCATCCAAATGCTTCAAGTCCTTCTCTTTGTGTCTTCCTTTTATGCTTCCATCTTGTGCATCTTCATTTACAAAATTTATATCCTAATACAAATTTTCTAATAAAGAAAACACACTTAATCTATCTATTACATCACAAATGAATGAATAAAAAATTACACCCAAATACAAGCACAAATGAATAAATATTACAACCCATAAAGAATGAAATCAACCAAAATAAATCATTCATTCAGCACCAAACCATCACAAGGTCAAGGCTAGGTTATGCACCAATGAAACAACATCCAAGAACCAAAATAAATCCCCATTTGACTCTAAATTTTCAGCCAACATAAACTAAGAATTTAGGATGTTATTGTTCAAACAAAACACAATCAACCATTTTGATATCTTTTCTTTCAAGATTTAATCACAAGCATGCAAGATATAACCTTGAAAAGTTGGGGATTTATAATATTACCACAAAACAGCCCTAATTAGGTTGTTAAAACCCCATAAAACCAATTTTACAAGGATAATTGAAGCTAGTCATCCACATATCCGGCTCTAGATGCCAATGATAGGTTTGTTGGACCATAACATAGTTGTTTAACCATTTAAACAAGAAAACCGCAGCGGAATAAGAGCTTAATATCGTGTTTTATAATCTGAAAATTAAGGGTCATAACTTTGTCTCAACAAACCCAAGAACATAGGATCGTTTATATGTGTAAGAACTAGCTATCAAGAAGAATAAAACAACCATAAACATGCAAAAGATACAACCTTTGTAGAGCTGTGAAAATCGTGAGATTTGATGAAGATGAAGCTGCTCTTGAATGACCAAAACACCATGGATAGGTGTCCTCAAGCTTCCATACCCACAAGTATCAAGCAACTACCTTTATTGCTAGGATTTAAGCTCCAAAACGAACCAAGAAGGGGCTGCTGGAACCTATTCTAGCCGTGAGTTTTGATTCAAAGATGGAGAGAACTCTTTGCCCCTTTTGGGTTCTTGCATGTATGAGAGAGAGAGAGAGTTGAATGTGTTTTTAGATTGTGTTGTTCCAAGAAATGAAATGAATTAACCCCATAAAGGGGGGCGGCTGAAAATTGGTCTTCAAATGTTTTCCCCCAGTTTTGTCATCTATTTCATTTAACTAGTCACTAATTTAAGCTTTTAAATTAACCTTTTAATTATAAAACTCATACACTCTAGTATTATGTGATGTTATTTAACTAACTTAAATAACATTACAAATAATACTTATGAACAAAATATCCTTATAAGTTGTTCCATCTCGTATGTAATTTATTTAGGAAACCCATTTCCAAATTGGTGTAATTATTTAATTGCATGATCATATCATCAATCAAATATTTATTGGTGTTTGCTAAACTTGTTATTGGGTATGACTCGACTTGGATCATAACGTACTAACCACATCAATGTTCTATGTGTCTTGGGCATAAAGAATCCAACACTGTGAGCCTAGTTCACAGTTCAGAATGTGTTGGACATATCTTGGAAACATGTAATACTCTAAGGATTCCAAGTTTGCAAGTAAATTAGTGTACACAAATTGTGAATACCTGAACTTGACCCCATGAACCATCCCATGGACTATAAAAGAGTGGTCTTCTGGAATTTGGTCCTATCCTCCATGTTTGTTAGACAAGCTATGGATGATGACATGGAGGAGGTACTTCCATTGAAAGGAAATGCCGGACCGGGTGAAGGGTTATGCACTTTACAATACAAAAACACAAAGAGAAGAGTGTGCAACAACACTTAACAATTGAAATATGGAACTGGAGAAAATTAGTTTAGAGAACTAAGAAACACAAGTGTATATGAGACAGAACAAGAACAACACACAAGTAGTTGGTTTTCAAGGTTGATGTATATTGCTCTCTAGTTCCTTACAAATGGTTTACAAAGTTCTTTTGATAAGTTACAAGGACCAGAAATACTTATACTGCAACATACAGCCGGCCATACTTTGAAGGTTAGCTGGATACATGATCTAGACAACAAAATCAATGTACAGTCAAAAGGTAGATTGCCTTTTGACTAGTGACTATGACATGCCATAGCTCACATCCTAATATATTACATAAAGGATAAAGTACATAAAGTGGAAACTTATAGACTGAAGACCTCAATGTACAGTTTACCCAAAGCATGGACCTTTTCACCAACTCATGTAAAGTTGGTGACTTATCAGAGTTGCAGCGGAAAGTAGTTCAGCTTTAGGTAAAAGGTACATCAGATAAAGCATGTATTTAAAAAGTCTTTGGAAGAAATCTGTCTTTAATAGTTGGCTTCGAAAGACTTTGTCCTTGAAGCTTCTGAAGACTTCATCTTTTGGCTTCGGAAGATATTGGTCTTGGCTTCGGAAGATTTCACACTTAGAATAATTTCTAAGGCAGTGTGAAACTTCCGAAGCATTCCTCTTCAGTACACTTGTGCATTCATGCAGGAGAGACTTTGGGTGTTTAGCTTGCATCAGCCTTATAGATAACCTTACAAACTCCCCCTAGGCTGATGCTACCAAAACACTTGAAGACTTCAGATGTTGACAGTCCTCATTATGATGATGACCATCCCTTTTTTCATGAGATGATCAAGATCACTCAGACTCTCATAGTATCTTCTCATGTAAAAGAGATCATGCAGAGGTGGATTGAACATATCCTACCACGTGTAGACATGTTCAACACCTTGATCTCTTATGACATGTCATCTATCTGGATTTGTAGTGTATGTCCAAGATAAGATGGGTATTCCTGATGCCAGAGGAGCTGCTTGTATTGGAGTTGGTGGAGCATCCTCTTATTGCACATCCTCAGGATGTTCTGACTCATCCTGTGGTTCGAAGTTGGATGTTTCTTTCTTCTTTTTCTTTTTCTTTGGTTTGGAAATCATTCTTTTTCTCCTCTTTGAACTTTTTAACTGAGAAGACCGGCTTGCAGCACCTGATTGATCTTCTTTGTCTTTCTCAGTTAGGTCTTCCTCTCTCACAGGTTCAGATTGAGAGGGGACAGATTCCTACTGTGGATCAGAAGTGGAAGCTTGTTGAGGTTTAGCAGGAGGTTTAGGTTGTGTTATCTTAGATATTTCAACCTTAATCTCCACTTCCTGAGGGACCAGACTTGGTGGGGAGTGTAAGTCAACTCGTTCACCTCTTTGAATCTTTTGCTTGATTACCCTGATGTGCTCATCCATGGTGGATAGAGACATGGGACCAAGTCTCCTTTAATAGAATTCGTACAGCTTCAAGAAGCTCATCATCTTCTACCTATCAGTAGACTTTTTCAAGTTTTTATGGATGATGGCTCTTGATTTTACAGCCTCTTCCATTAAATTCCATTTGGTGATCTTTCTTTCTTTGGCTACATCAAGTTCAAATTGTTTGAGGTCCTCAAACTCAATGTAGTCAAAGGGTAAGGGAAGAAGTGTATGAGCCTGATAGAGGCCTGTGGCACTCAGGTAGTTTACATGTTGAGTCTATCCTTATCTTTGTCTACCTGAAGTTCTTGTGGTACCACATCCTCTTATTCATGAGTTTCTTGAACTGGTGAGAGAGTAGGCACATGCTTGTAGAGTCTCTTCTGTCTTCTTTCTTCTTTGATTTTCAGAAGTAGCTCTGCATCCTCTTCTTCTTTTCTCTCCTTTGACAGTTCCATGTCAGCCAGTTCATTTAACTCATCTAAGGGGAGAGAAATAATGTTATCAATATCATTGTTCCTTGTCTCCTCCTCCTCAAACTCCTCAGAAGTTAGTTTTCTTTTCCCTTTGTCACTTATAGATCTTTGTGACTCAGGGTGGAGAGAGCTTAGGCCTTCATTGCTTGGTGTAGCTTCCAAGCCCTGGCCAGAGAGAGGTTAAGATGCACCTTCACCAGCAGGTGTCTCATCAAGGGATTGAACCTCTGCAGCAGTTGGTAATAAGATAGAGCTCTCAGGTTCTACCACTGGTCCTTCAGTCAAGGTTTCCCCCTTAAAGCTAATCTCAGGGTCTACCTCAACATCTAGTTAACCGATGGTATTGTCTGATTGCCTTAGTCTTCTTCTAAGGCTAAACTCTACAGTGTTCCTATCTTGAACTCTTTGAAGTATAAGAGTTCTTCTATCAGTATCATACCTCCACCCAAAAATGTGACTTAAAGTTGGTGGGGATGATATAGCTCTTTGAATGCCTTTCTCAAAGAGACTCCTAATGACTGAGTCTATACTGTACACATCAATATGAACTTGAGAAAGTTGCTGAATATGCATAATTGCAAGTGAGCATGGTGAGTCCTCAGTGTCCATACTCCCTGAAGAACTCCCAGGTTCTATGACTGTAATGACTTCCTCCCCCTTTTTGATAGCATCACCCTCTTGCATAGATGAGCTAGGAGTTAGATCAATCACATTCATAGGTTCTTGTGTTCCTGGTTGAGCTCTTCTTAAAGGTCTCCCAGCTAGTTTTTCCTTAAGATAAGATATCCCCAGTTGCTGATCATTGACCTTGTGTTACAAGGTAGTCACTTGAGAATCAAGATGACTAACCTTGGAGACTAGATAGGTGCATGTTTTTGACAGTTTTTGCACCTTTAGTCTCAGATTCCCCTTATCTTCATCAGAAGAATCACTGGGGGATGAGTGAATTGGACCAAGGTCCTCTTCCTCATCACCAGCATGATGTTCTTGGCTGCTATATTTCGTCTACTCAGTGACAGCTTTAGTTGAAGTGTCAAGGAGTTGAGTTGCCATGGTTGAGGTCTTAATTATGTAATCACTTACTGAAGTTAGCGCCTCTTCCATGTGGATATCCTGAACAGGTTCATAAGTATCCACCTCAGTAATAGGTGACTGATGTGGGCTAGACCTAGGTGGCTCAGGAGCACTCATTTCCCTTTAAGGAGTGGTGTAGTAGGGAGACTCATGGTACTCACTAACACCTAAGCCTTCACGGTGTTGCTAGGGACCTCCAGCTCTCATATACAGGAGCACTCATTTCCCTCAGGGTAAACTACCTGAGGGAGGGAAATGAGTGCTCCAGGAGAAGTGGTGTAGTAGGGAGACTCATGGTATCCACTTCTTAAAGTGGGACCTAGCAACACAAGCTAGTGTTGAACCCACACCTTCTACATCTCAACCACCAAAATAACCACAAATCACCCTCACCTACCAAAGAAAACACAAACGAACCCCCGCACAAGCTATTAAGTCTGTGGGGGCTTGCACAGACTTAATAGCTTGTGCGGGGGTTCGTTTGTGTTTTCTTTGGTAGGTGAGGGTGATTTGTGGTTATTTTGGTGGTTGAGATGTAGAAGGTGTGGGTTCAACACTAGCTTGTGTTGCTAGGTTGTCACCTTGAGCAATGAGCTCTAACATTTTTGTGACAAGGGCTGTTTCTAACCCTGAGAAGCCAACAGTAGGCTTCTTCAAAATTTTAAAGATGACGGGCTTCATCTGTCCCAATTTAAGAATATTGCCTGTTTCCCTCAACTGTGAGCCCAATTCACAGTTGAGAATGTATTGAACATATATAGGAAACACGTAATACTCTAAGGAGTCTAAGTTTGCAATCAAATTTGTATAAACAAATTGAGAGTACCTGTATTTGACCCCCTGAACCATTCCATGCACTATGAAGGAGAGATCTTTAGGAATCTGGTCCCACCCTCCATGCTTGTTGGACAAGCTGTGGATAACCACATGAAGTAGGTACTTCCACTTAGGTGAGACCTTCCCTTTCCTGAAGGTCTTTACAAAGAAATCTCCTTTATAGCCCATCTGCTTAAAGGAATGATTTACAGCTTCTTTTGGGAAGAACACCTCACCTACTTCATCACCCAGCTGAAGATGCGTGCTAATGATGGTCGGAGTGATGAAGACTGTTCTCCCCTGCACTGTGGCAGATAGTGCTTTCTCCCCATCAGTAATGACCTCTTGGCAGGTCTTCTAAAATTCAAGTAGATGATCCTCATAGAGAGGAGGATCAATGGTAAGGGAGGTGAAGTAGTTTGACAGAGCCAAGAATTGGCATACCTCTGAGAAATATGGATCTTTCTTAGAGTTTAATAGTGCAACCTGATTGTGTTGCCTGTGTAACTGCATAGAAAAATCGGGGTCATTTTGTCTGTCAAGGTTGGCCATTTTGAGAAGGCTTGAAGATGAAGGAAGGATGAACGAAGGCGGTTTCAGAGAGAAATCTGGATTTTAGGTTTGGAGAGAAGATGAAGATGATAAAAAGAGGGGGGAACCGACAGGTTTATGTGTGAAATGGATTTGAGACAAAGTTAATGAAAGAAGATAAAATTTGAAATCTGGTAAGCAGTCCCACCTCTGAAAAAGTAGTTTGCTTTTTGCTCAAAAAGTGGTTTTCTTGGAAATCGAAAATCTTCCGAAGGTAAATTGTCTTCGGAAGTTTTAATGAAAAAGCTTCCGAAGCCAAAATGAGTTTGGAAGAAGTTCTCAAAGAGTTTTGACAAATTTGCTTCGGAAGAGAATTTTAAACTTGGATGCTTTGTTCAACAAAACAAAGCTTCCGAGAGTTAATTTCCTTTGGAAGAAAAATGTTTCGTGAAAGCATATAAGTGCCTAAGAGAGTTTTACGCTTCGAAAGATATTTCAGAAATTTCTTCCGAAGGCAAATTTTACTTAGATAGTTTTTTGTCTTGAAGGTATATTTTCTTCCGAAGGATCAAAATTTGTAAAACATCTAAGAAAAACTCTTTAAAAAGTTTTTATCCATAGAAAACATGAGCTTATGAAGGTGATAAAACTAGACAACATAGGACACACAGATTTTAAGAAATAAAGTGAATTAGTTTTAAGAAAAAGCTACTCAAAGTTAATCATCCCAATAGCTGATATAAAATACTTAAATATCTGTTCATCAAAGGCTTTTGTAAACAGATCAGCATATTGTTCATTTACGTTAACTTTAACTAGTTTAATTAATCCCTTTTCAAAGTTATCTATAATTAAATGATACCTGATATTTATGTGTTTTGTCCTTGAGTGCTGCACAGGATTCTCTATAAAGGAGATAGCACTGTTGTTATCTATGTGAATGGGAATCTCCTTGAAGTTTAAACCATAGTCAAGCGTCTGATTTTGAATCCAAAGCACTTAAGCACAGCAAGCTTTACAGCAGCAATATATTCAGCTTCAGAATTTGATGCAGAGACATAGGATTGTTTCTTGCATTGCCATGAGACAACCCTTCCACCAAGGAACTGACATCCCCCAGATGTAGACTTTGCAGTCATATTGCAACCACCATAATCACTATCAGTATATGCATACAGATTGAAGTCAGAATTCTTGGGATAGCAAAGACCAAGTGTTAAGGCACCTTTGAGGTATCTTAGAATTCTCTTGACAGTAATGAGGTGAGACATCTTGGGGTTGGCTTGATATCTTGCACAAATACATGTGGCAAACATGATATCAGGCCTGCTAGCTGTAAGATACATAAGAGACCCAATCATAGCCCTATAGAGGTGTTCATCCACACACTCCCCCTTAAGATCAGGCCCAAGGGAGTGGTTTCTTGCTATAGGTGTCTTAGCAATCTTACAATCAGTCATGTTGAATCTTTTGAGTATGTCCTGAACATACTTTGACTGACTTATGAAGATTCCATCTTTAACATGCTTCACTTGAATTCCCATAAAGAAATTGAGTTTTCCCATGGCACTCATTTCAAATATGTCTTTCATCAGCTTCTCAAAGTCTTAGCAGAGCCTTGGATTAGTTGAACCAAAAATGATGTCATCTACATACACTTGCACTAGCCTATAAGTCATTTCCCTGTCCTTTGATGAAGAGAGTTCCATCTATAGTACCCTTTCTGTATCCATGCTTGCAGAGATACTGAGATAAAGTCTCATACCACTTTCTTGATGCTTTGTGTAGCCCATACAGAGCCTTATCAAGCTTGCAGACATAATCAGGATGATCAGGATCTGCAAAACCAGGTGGTTGTTTAACATAAACATCTTCATCAATCACCCCATACAGAAAAACACACTTTCTTGGTGCGGCTTTGATACTGGTATGATAGCTATTATTGTAAGAAAACTCAGCTAAGGGTAGATGGGTATCCCGACGGTTTCCAAAGTCTATCACACAAGCCCTAAGCATATCTTCCAATGTCTGAATGGTCTGTCTGCTCTGACCATCTGTCTGAGGGTGGTATGCGGTACACATATCCAACCGTGTACCCAAGGCCTTTTGTAACGATTGCCAAAATCTCGAGGTAAATCAACTGTCTCGATCAGAGATAATGGAGATCGGTACTCCATGTCTCGAAACAACCTCCTTGAGATAAACCCTCATCAACATTTCTATTTTATCAGTTTCTTTAATTGGTAGGAAGTGAGCAGACTTTGTCAGTAGATCCATAATTAAACAAATCGTATCACAACTGGTGGATGTCTTGGGTAGTTTTGTGATGAAATCCATGGAAATCTGCTCCCATTTCCATTGTGGAATCTCCGGTTGGTGCAGTAATCCGGATGACTTCTGATACTCCGCCTTAACCTTTGAACATGTGAGCACCTGCTAACATAGGTGGCAATGTTAGCTTTCATGTTAGGCCACCAGTATAACTCCTTTAGGTCCTGATACATCTAATCAGAGCCTGGATGGATGGAGTATCTGGATTTGTGTGCTTTGTTCATCACAAGATCCCTCAAGTTTCCAAAATTTGGTACCCAAATTCGATTCATGAAGTAGCAAGTTCCATCAAACTTGATCTCAAATTGTTTATCCATGCCGTGAAGGGATTCTTCCTTCAAATTCTATTCCTTTAGTGCTTCAGACTGAGCATCACGAATTTGAGTAGTTAGACTCATATGAATTGTCATTCTCAACGCTCGCACCCGTAAAGTTTTGGTTCGTTCTTTACTGCTCAAAGAGTCTGCTACAACATTCCTTTTTACAGGATGATAATGAATCCCACAGTCATAATCGTTTAGTAACTCAACCCACCTGCGTTGCCTCATGTTTAGTTCCTTCTTATCAAAGATGTGCCGAAGGCTTTTGTGATCGGTGAATATAGTGCATTTGGTACCATACAGGTAGTGTCGCCAAATCTTCAGTGCAAAAACAACAGCTCCTAATTTGAGGTCGTGAGTGGTGTAGTTTTTCTCATGCACTTTCAATTGTCATGACGCGTAAGCAATAACTTTGTCGCGTTGCATTAGGACACAACCAAGTCCTTGTCGTAATGCGTCGCAGTACATCACAAAACCATCATTTCCCTCTGGTAGAGACAAAATTGGCATGCAACACAGTTTCTACTTTAACAATTGAAACGTTGCTTCCTGCTTATCACCCTAATCAAATTTCTTGTCTTTCTGAGTCAGGGTTGTCAGTGGTTGGGCTATTTTAGAGGAATTTTCAATAAAGCATCGGTAATAGCCTGCCAAACCTAGGAATTGTCGCACCTCAGTCGGTGTCTTAGGTGCTTCCTAGTTTTTAATGTCCTCTATCTTGGATGGGTCAACATGTATTCCCTTCTCGTTAACCACATGCCCGAGAGATTGCACTTCTCGGATCCAGAATTCGCATTTTGAGAACTTTGCGTATAATTTCTCATTCTTGAGTAGCTCCAAGATTAACCTTAAATGTTGTTCGTGCTCATCCTTGGTTCGTGAATATATCAAGATGTCATCGATGAAGACGATCATGAATTTATCCAAGTAGGGTTTGCACACTCTATTCATGAGATCCATGAATACAGCTGGTGTATTGGTTAACCCAAATGGCATGACCATGAACTCGTAATGACCATAACGAGTTTGAAATGTGGTCTTGGGGATGTCTTCCTCTTGGATTTGTAATTGGTGACATCCTGAACGTATGTCAATCTTCTAGTAGTAACTAGATCCCTGAAGTTGGTCAAATATGTCGTCAATTCGAGGGAGAGGGTACTTGTTCTTAATGGTGAGTTTGTTTAAATCTCGGTAATCGATGCACATTTGAAAAGATCCATCTTTCTTCTTAACAAATAAAACCGGGGCTCCCCAGGGTGAGAAACTTAGTCTTATGAATCCTTTATCTAACAACTCTTGTAATTGATTAGACAACTCTTGCATCTCTGATGGTGCTAGTCGGTATGGGGATCGTGCTACTGGAGCAGCTCCAGGTATGAGGTCAATTCGAAATTCGACCTGTCTTTGCAGTGGAAGTCCCGGCAAGTCCTCAGGAAAGACTTCCGGATAGTCTCGCACGATGGGTATATCCTCGATTCTTTTCTCTTCGGTTCGCTTCCCCACTACGTGCGCCAAGATTGCATGATAGCCTTTTCGTAAGTACTTCCGAGCCTTTATACATGAAATGATCCTTAATGTCATACCATATTTTTCTCCTTGAATTGATATGGTCTCCCCACTCAGAAGTGGAATGCGAATGATCTTCTCATGACAAACAATTTCCGCTCAGTTTTCCGATAACCAATCCATGCCAATAACAATGTCGAAACTCCCTGGGGTTACAGGTAGCAAATCTATATTGAACGTGTGATCCGCCATACTAAGAGTGCATCCTTGTATGATTTTGTCGGTTTCGATCAACTAACCATCAGCTAACTCTATTGTATACTTAGAAGTCAAATGGTTAGGAGTAATTTCAAGCAATGGACTAAATTGTAAGGCCCCATTCCCGGGCACCTCACAGTTAGTCATTCATTGCACATAAAAAAATTAATATACATTTCATTAAATAAATAGCGGAATGATGTGAGCAAAAATCATTCTCTATTTATTAGAAGATACTATTGTTAAGCAATACAACAATGTAAAAGTTACAAGAGATTGTTTAAATGCATTACAAAACAACAATATCATGGCTTAAGAATGGATGTCAGACTTTCCCTGCCGAGTAGCTTCACCCTTATGACATCCTCAGCAACAATTACCTGCCAACTGAAAATGTATAAAAGTCAGCGTTGTTGAGTGAGTTCTAGTTTATTAAGTATTAAAGATACCTTGTATAATGTGTATATATGAAAATACTCTTTTTGTAAAAATACATCTCTTACTCTTATACGTGAGCACGCATTAACTATACAACAAGGTAAGGCTCTCTTTCTTTACTGTATGCCTTGTTTATTTTGTACTTTTTTAACTTTATCTTTCACTGTCTATATGGACCAATGAGCAATACTGATGACTAGTGTAGGTTGGACTCACCGGCCTGTCGGTGTTTTTGTCTTTAATTTGTATTTGTTTAGTTTATGTTCTAGCGAACCTATGGGCGAACCTACAGGTTCGCCCGCAACTAATAGTATGTAGATTTGTGTAGGTTGTCGCCGGGCGAACCTAGTTGGGTGCCCGGCAAAGCTAGTCTTTTGATCTGATAGATTCGCTATCCAGCGAATCTATCAGCGAATCTATAGTCTGCTTATATATTGTAATGTTTTCTCATTCTAATGTAAGTTTTGGCCATTTTGTTCAAACCCTAAAGTGTGTGTGTGACGGCTAGAGGTGCTAGGAGCTTATTTGTTCATTATTGTAGCTTTATATCCTCTATTCATCCTTTTTTGATCTTTACTTTGATTGTTTAGCAAGAATTTCTCATAGTTCAATGAATTTCAGTGGGATATGTGTGTGTTTGTGATCATTTGCACTGTTGAATCGATCATTCTGGACCAACAATATGGTATCAGAGCCATAGTGCTCTTGATAGTTTGATTTTTGTGTTGTTTTTGGGGTTTTATGAGGCAAAGACTCTTTTGATTCATTTCGAGCTTGTTCATTGTGTTTCTGATATACAAATCGCTTGGGGATTGTAGTTTTTGGCATTAGAAAGCTATAGAAACAAACCGTTCATCAATTGGTTGCGTTTTGAGCTAGTTTGGTTGATTTCTTGCTGGATAAGTTTGTCTCGTAATCCAGCGAACCTAGCTGATTCATTCAGCGAACCTAGCTGTTTCATCCAGCGAATTTAAGGAAAGTTGCTTTTCAATCTTTGCTAACCTTTGGGACAGCGAATCTAGCCTTTTGAACGAAAGTTCATTGCTCTTGGTTAACAACCAAGCGAAGTTGTTGCTGAACCGATTTTTGAACGAAAGTTCTTATCCTGCAGAGCGAACTTGCTCAGCTAATCTGTTCTCTCGTGCACACTACCGAGCGAATCTGCTGCTGGTCTGCCAAGCGAACCTGTAGGTTCACCTAGCGAATCTATAGTGAATCTACATCAGTTTCAGTGAATCCAATTTCTGATCTTATCATGTCTCCTTCAATAGTGAATGTGTCTGATATGGAGTGTGTTCAACCAAACAGGCCACCAAGACTTGTCAATGGTGAGAATTTTGAGGACTGGAAACGTTGCTTGAAGGCATTCTTCTTCTACACAAATCATGGTCAGTGGGAATCTATTATAAATGGACCTCACATACCAACAAAAACTGTTGGATCTGTTACGTCACCGAACCAGGATACTAGCACTTATACTGAGATTGACATTAAGCTGCTTGATCGAGACAAGAAAGCTCTTGGAGCTTTGATTATGTGTCTGCATCAAGATATTTATAACAGATTAGCTGAACATACTACCGCTAAGGCATTGTATGATGCGTTATGTGAGTTTATGATGGGAATGAAGATCTAAAGAAAGACAAGAAAGCTCAAGCTCAGAAGGAGTTCAACTCATTCGTGGGTTACAAGAATGAGACACTCACTGATATAACAAACCTCTTTCTATCAGTTTCGAGCAACCTAAAGAAGTATGATGAACAGCTTGACAATCATGAGCAAGTGAGTAAACTGTTAGACTCTCTTCCTGCTCAGTGGAGTCTGCAAATCAAATTGCTCAAGCAAGAAAGGAACTTTGTTGATTACAAGTTGATGGATGTTATCAACAAATTAAAATCATTTGATCTTGATGTGAAGAGAAGAGAGTATAATCAGACCATGATGTCTCCCAACGTCACTCCTCAAAATGTTGCATTGATCTCATCCGCTGCAAACTCTCATTATTATGGTGCAGCTTGTGGGGGTTCATCTGGTAATGGTGGCTTTGTTAACTCTGTGTATGGTAAAAATGTAAACTCTGGAAGTGGCTCCAAGGATGCTGGGCCAAGTTCAAATGCTTTAGTCTCCACACAAATTCCACATGATACTATGGCGCTGTTTGGTTTATTTGTGAACAGTTATGAGGCCTTGATTGCTGGAGAATTGAATGGACGAGGTATGATAGTAGAAGACATGTATCAGGTTGATCCTGATGATCTTGAAGAAACCGACATCCAGTGGCAAATGGCCATGCTTACTCTTCACGCTAGGAGGTTTATGGAGAGAACCGACAGAAGAAATTTTGGAAATCAGAGTCAGAACAACGCCCTAGGATATGATAAATCTAAGCTCAGATGTTTTAACTGTAAGCAGCTTGGTCACTTCAAAAGAGAGTGTCCTTCTCCTATTGTCACCGAGCCTGTTAATTCTGGAAACTCAAGAACCATTCCAGTCATGGACAAAGTTGAAGAAGCTAAGCCCAAGAAAGAAACTGCTCTGTTGACCAACTTTGATTGGAGTGCAGAAATTGAAGAATCAAAGGAGGAAATCAACCATGTATGATCGTTGAGATAGTGGAGGAACAAACTCCTAATGATGAGTACATTGACTGTTTTGATCCTTTCAAAGAGTTCTATGGTGAAGCTGATATTGAAATTAATGACAAAGGTGAATCTATTGGCTCTGAGGTTATTCAAGATCCACAGGTTAAGGAAAGTACTGGTGTGGTTCAGAAGGCTGTGGGTCATGAAGCTATTATTCAAACTGGTTTGGTGTGTGAAGCTGTTAAAGATGAGGTTAAACTGGTTTGTGAATCCGCTACAAAAAAAGCTAGTGAAAAAGAGGAGCCGAACATGGATTCAATAATTGAAGATGCCAAGAAAGCTGCTGTGGAGGAATACAAGAGGAACACTCCCTACTGCCAATGTGATCGCGCTCTTGCAGCCGAAAAAATGGTAATGGATCTCCCTTATGAAATTGTAGAAGACATGTGTTCCTCTGCATGCAAAATTCGTTTGGTTGGTATATATAAAGCTAACAGGTTGCTCATTATGAATGAAAATGAATTAAAGAAAACCAATAAAGAGCTTAAACAAAATGAGTCAAAATATTTTGTCAAATTAAGAGAAGCTTTGAAAGAAAATGAACACTTAAAAAGGACTCTTTTGGAAAAGAACTGTGAAGTTAACTATTTAACTGAACAAGTGACACTTGCCGAATTTGAAGTTAGAAAACTTAAAAATAAATTAGAACAGTGGTCACTTTCGAGCATGAAAAGGGAGGAATTATGAAAAAAACAAAGGGGGGCAAGGATCAAGACCGGTTTGGATAATGAATATGATGCATTGGTATATCCTCCACCTAGTACTTTCTGTTATTCTCCTATGCCCACTCCTCATCCTTCAAATGAGTTGATACAAGAGATTATACAGAATGATACTAATAGCTCTATTGCAGGTTTAGAAGGAGATAATTCTAAGGAGTTGCGAGAAGGATATGATTATGGTGGCAGTAGTGGTCTGGGCAGCTCTAGTAGTCATGATTTAAATTCCAAGAAGTCGTTTGTAGACATTAGTTTAATTAATCATTTGTGTCTGGTGGAACTATTTTGGATTCAAACTCTAGGGCATGTAATAGTAACTTAGGATGTTCTGTTTCAAACACTTGTGATGACTTGAATGTTTTAAATTCCGCATTTGATGTTAATGTATGCATGAATGATAAAGCTCAACTTTCAGGTCATGTCTCTGAAAGTAAAACAAAAACCAACTACTTTAACAAATTCTTTTCTCATCCAATCCCATCTTTGACACCGATAAGGATTTCAAATCCTAAAGAGAAAGAAATGTCTTCTTCCACTGAAAATAACAAAGACAAAATTGAACAAAAATCATTAAAGTGGAAGTTATCACAGGGAAGTCAAACGAGTCATATGACTCGTACAGTGATTCAGATTTGAGATTGTCTGAATGTGATGAAGAAATATCTATTGATAGAATTCCTTCTTCAAATTGTTCCAAAACAAAGTTGAGATCTCATTGTTTTAGATGTGGAAAGGATGATCACTTAATCAAGCAATGTCCAAAATCATATGGTAGTAGTACACAGAATAAACCTTTTGGAACTAGATTGACAGCTTTTGTGAATGATTTTTTTTTGCAGAAAATCTGTTACTCCACGACCTAAGTACACTAAGACTTGGGTTCCAATTTCCAAAGCCTAACCAATTTTAAATGTCAGGAACATTCAGAGGTCGCTGTAAATAGTTATTGGCATATAGATAGCAGATGTTCCAGACATATGACTGGGTTGAAGGACCTGCTGACAAACTTTAGAATAATTGATGGTGGATATGTTGCTTTTGCTGGAGACAAGAAGGGTGGAAAGATGATTGGCCAAGGAGATGTCTCGAATGGTTCCCTTACTTTGGAGAAAGTCAACTATGTTCCAGAATTGGCGTTCAATCTTCTCAGTGTATCACAAATCTGTCATAAAAATATTCCTGTGATGTTCCTTGCCAATGAATGTCTATTCTTGAAATCAGAGTTTTCTATCCCTGAGGAGATGGTGATCATGCGAGCTCCAGTGAGAAATGATACCTATTTGTTAAATATGGGATCAAAAGAATCATCGTCCACCGTGACCTGTCTTTTATCAAAAGCTTCTTCTGATGAATCCTTTCAGTGGCATAAAAGATTAGGGCATATCAATTTTAAATTGATAAATAAGTTAGTTAAGAACAATTTAGTCAGGGGACTACCACTGAAAGATTATTCTGTGGTAGAAAAATGTATGGCTTGTGCAAAAGGAAAACAGCACAAAAGCCACATAAACTTAAACTTCAAAACTCGATTTCACATCCCCTTGAATTGTACATACTGACTTATTTGGCCCTATCAGTGTTAAATCAATTGCTAAGAAATCTTACTGTCTTGTTGTCACAGATGATTACTCTAGGTACTCTTGGGTGAGATTTCTGTCTAACAAAAGTGAGACTGCTGAGGAGTTGATGAAGCTGATTCCGCTGATTGAGGTTCTTGGGAAAAGAAAGATTCAAGCTATCAGGAGTGACAATGGAACAGAATTTAGAAACCATATTTTCAATTCATTCTGTGAGCAAAGGGGTATTCTCAGACAGTTCAGTGCTGCCAGAACACCTCAACAAAATGGTGTTGCTGAACGTAAGAACAGAACACTAATTAAGCAGCTAGAACGATATTGATCGAGTCAAAGCTTCCAATCATCTTTTGGCCGAAGCAGTTAATTGTGCAGCTTATGTTCTCAACCGGGTATTGATCGTCAAGAGCAAGATGAAGACATCATATCAGTTATTCCGAGGAATTAAGCCTCTCATTGATTTCTGCGCCCCTTTGGTTGCTCTTGTACTCTATTAAATACTCAAGATCAGAATACAAAGTTTGGTGCAGTCTCTGATGAATGTTTCTTTGTTGGGTACTCAGAAACACAAAAGGCGTATCTTGTGTACAATAAACGGTCGCGGATTGTGCAAGAGTCCTACTATGTCGACTGGCAAGAATCTAACTCTACAAGCATTGGAAGTGAGCCTGCATGGTTTTATGATTCTACCACTGTCTTCAACTCATTCAATTTGCCAATTCTCGATGACGATGATGTTACTCCTCACCCGCCTGTAAATCTTAGTCCACCACAACCGCAACTGTCTTCCACATCATTACCACCCACTTCATTTGATATCCCACCTCCACCATCTCAATCATCTTCATCTAATCCTACAATCTCATCAACCATTCCACCCACATCTTCATCCATTTCAAATCCTCCTATCGATCCAATCCCCATAAATTCATCTTCTACTGCACAACCATCCACTTCCGCATCCACATCTCAACATAACCCTTTATTGCTTAACACTAATTTAAAACCTTAAAAGATCACCCTCACGATTACATCATTGGATCTATCACAGACGGAGTAAGGACTCGGAGTCAGAGTGGATTGATAAATGAGTGTCTTTATGCAGCTTTTCTATCTCAGATTGTTCTAAAGAATTACAAACAGGCACTTGAAGACCCAAGCTGGGTGGACTCTATGCAGTCTGAGTTGCAGCAATTTAGAAAGTTAAAAGTTTGGGAGTTAGTTGATCTTCCTCCAAACAAATGCCCCATTGGTACCAAGTGGGTATTCCGGAATAAGCCAGATGATCGTGGTGTTGTTATTAGAAACAAAGCTAGATTGGTTGTTCAAGGATTTGCTCAGGAGGAGGGAATAGACTACACTGAAGTGTTTGCTCCAGTTGCTTGGATCGAAGCCATCAGAATTTTTCTTGCACATGCAGCTAACAAGAACTTTAAAGTTTTTCAGATGGATGTGAAGTGTGCATTTCTATATGGAAACATTGATGAGGAGATCTATGTTTGTCAGCCACCAGGTTTCGAGGATCCAGACTCTCCAGACAAAGTATACAAGCTAGACAAATCACTGTATGGGTTGCATCAAGCTCCCCGAATCTGGTATGAGACCTTGACATAGTATCTCCTCAGCAAGGGTTTCTCTCGTGGGACTATAGATATGACACTATTCAAGAAGGAGGTAGATGGTGAGATGCTGATTATTCAAGTGTATGTCGATGATATCATCTTTGGCTCAACAAATGAAAAGCTGTGTAAAGAATTTAAAGAAGTGATGAAGGATCGCTTTGAAATGAGCATGATGGGGGAGATGTGCTTCTTCTTAGGTCTGCAAGTGGAACAGAAACCTGAAGGTATTCTTATTCACCAAGAGAAGTACATCAAGGAGATCATCACAAAGTTTGGCATGGACGATTCAAAGCCCGAACTTACTCCCTTCACTGCTCAGACATGCTTGTCTCCTGATGATAATGGGAAGTCCGTGGACGCTCATCGATATCGCTTGATGATCGGATCTCTCATGTATCTGACTGCAAGCCGTCCAGACATCACATTTTCCATGTGCTACTGTGCTCGTTATCAAGCCAATCCCAAAGAATCACATGAGCTAGCTGTTAAACGCATTTTTCGTTACCTTAAGGGTTCCTCTCGTTTGGGACTCTGGTACCCAAAAGGTGGGAACTTTGATCTACATGCTTTTTCTGATAGTGATCATGGTGGTTGCAGGATTAACAGAAAGTCAGTCACCGGTGGATGCCAATATCTAGGTGATTGTCTTGTTTTGTGGCAAAGCAAAAAGCAATCAACAGTTTCCTTATCCACGGGAGAAGCTGAATATATCGCTGCATCAAGCTGTTGTTGTCAAGTGCTCTGGATTTAACACCAGATGATGGATTATGGCATAAATTTCCTCCACACTCCAATCTTCTGTGACAATTAAGCCGCTGTAGGAATTGCCAAGAATCCAATTCATCATACTCGTACCAAGCACATCGAAACAAGAATTCATGCAATCCGTGACGCTCAGGAAAAGGGGTTCATTGATATTATTCCTATTGAAACAAGGAAGCAGAAAGCAGATCTTTTCACAAAAACATTTGATAAACCTCGTTTTTATGAATTGATTACTATGCTAGATTAATATCCTTCTGAAAAACCTTTTTTTGAGAAATACAGCTGTTTAATATGCAAATATTCTCTTTTATTTTCTGCCCTTGAGAATCCTTCTGTCACACATTTCTTTACTCTTTTTTATTATTCTTTTGCTTGTTAAAATTTTCTATTAGATAAGCTATCAAATAGAAATTTTGGGGAGTATAAGATTTGATTTCATCTTTTGCTAAGTATCAAAATTTTGCTACTGTTCAGGCTATCCGTGCAGAAAATGAGACTTAGAAGGAGGTCAGAAGTATTATGCTTGGGATGTGCAAGATAGGCTCAGCCTCAAAATGAAGTAAACAGTAATTATGTGGCCAAACATAAAGCTCAAAGGATCACGGTGATAAGGATTATTTCCATGACATGTTGGCCTGCACAAAGATACAAGTCTCTGTCTAAACGGGTTGAGAGTTTACTATCTCTGTTGTAATCCTTTGTAAAACCCCAAATCACCCTTCACCTAGCCCTAAATGACACTTCTAGTTAATCTAGTTAGCTCTTCAGAATCCCTTCGTGCTTATCTCCTCTGCTGTGCGGAAGCACTGACCTGGAGTGATGATCTCCTCTGTTATACGTGAGTATAGACCTGGAGCTCTCATCAGCATGCTCAGATGATCATCTCCTCTGTTATACGTGAGTATAGACCTGGAGCGCTCATCATCTGCAACCCTAAATGCTCAAAAGAAAAAGAAGATCAAAGATCTACATCATACATCCATCAAAATATATGGATTGTCAAAGCCTATCAAGCATCTAAAGCAATTATTCCCTCACAATGCTTCTCAAAACTGGGATCATTGTCTAAAGCCACTCCCTAATATGCCTTGATTGTTCACATTCATAATGGTTCTCAATTGATCATTGTCTATGTTATTTCAATTATAAGCCCTTGCATTCAATGTGTCAGAAATGATCATTGTGTGCCCACCCTAGGATCTAGCACAGAGATAAATGATCACTCATGCTCAATAAGCCCTGATGACAGAATATTTCTTTGCCAAATGTCTGTGGGAACTGAATTGCCCGAGATTCCTCAAATCTACAAAAACCATAAAAGGAAGCTGCAGATTGCTTGTTGAAAAGAATTTGGCATGGGTTTAAGTGGACAATCATATCTGCAATCTTGCTAATAAATGACTCTCCGGATATCCTTTAATTTTGTTTTACTTTATTCAATTTTATTTTACTTTAAGTTTTAAGTTTTTATCTTATTTTTGAGTTTAGGTATTGTGGGATGTTTTGGTATTCAAAAAGGGCTATTTCTTTTTGTGTCCAAAAAAATTTAGGGTTCCAGCGAATCTGCTAGCGAACCTATAGGTTCGCCCGACACTGGTCTTGGTGTTGTCAGTCTTTTGACTTTGTGTTGCCGGGCGAATCTATAGATTCGAGGCCAGCGAATCTAAGGGTTATATAAGCAGTTCAGGTTCGTGCAGCACTTCATTCGATGTACTGTGAACTGCGTCTCCCGAAACCCTTAGATTCATTTGCATTTTCGTTGCTTGCTTCATTGATTTCTTGCATGTTCTGTTCTTCTGTAAGTGTGTCGTCCCTACTTAAGCCTTTCATTTCATCAAAAATCGGTCTTTCTTTAAGAATCAATTACGTATGTTCATCGCGGTCCTTCGATTCAAATAGGCCCTCTTAAAGACCGATAGTGCATAAAATAAATGATAGTTTTGCTCGCATTGTGTCCTGTTAAGTCATGTTATTATCATTTGGATTAACATCAATGTTTGATTCTGATTTTCAAAACTAGTTTTTCAGCGAACCTAGTGTTCTATCAGCAAATCTGAACGAAACTTCTACTTATTGAGCGAATCTGTGTCGGCATGCTGCTCATGCGTGGCAAATAGATTCCGCGCGAAGTTCCCAGCAAACTATAAGTTTCGCTTGGCACATCTGCATGCTTGCCTGTCTGCGAACCTATA